>CM038680.1:600378368-601112076 GCA_021605205.1 Aegilops longissima
AACCGGTCAGTTTATTTTAGTAAGAAAATTTAGGTACGTATATGAGATTATTATTTGAACTAGTTGAATTAATAGAACTAGTTATATTATTTGAACTAGTTGAATTAATAGAAATAGTTTATTTTTAGTAAATGCATAGTTGAACTAATTGAATTAATATAACTAGTTTATTTTTAGTAAATGCTTAGTTGAACTAATTGAATTAATAAAACTAGTTTATTATTAGTAAATGCTGTGTTAAATTAATAGAAGTAGTTGAATTAATTGAATTAGTAAGTGTTTAATGTTTCGCCTAATAAGAACATAGGAAATGTCGTCTGACGACGGAAAAGATTTCATTATGTGCGAATACTGTGAAGACCAGCGCGGCCAGTGCGACAGAAATTTCCTTGTTGATGATAGGCGATTTAGCATCAAGCTTGATGAGAACTTCGAATTCGATACAGTAAGTCACAACGACAAATCTGTTTTCGTAATTAAGCATGACTTATATATGCTTCATTTGCCTGACTTATAATTTTTAATTTTCACTATTCTACTAGCGCATCCCCTGCCATGCAAGAATTTTTGTCATGGATAAGATAGGTTTCAATGATATGGAAACTATGGAGGTAAAGAGAGTTTACCTGAAAACTGAGCATGGTTATACTTTCAACGTCAAAGTATATAATGCACACACGTACACCTATTTTGAATGCAAAACTTGGCAAGCACTATGCAAGGCTTATGCATTTGAGCCTGGTATGGTTATCACCTTTGATATTCGTCCGGAAGATGATATTGAAGGTAATAGAGACATATGGGTCGATGTGCGGCGCCTCAATTCTACCATTATGTGAGTTCTTCTCAACTATATTTTTGTCTTTGATATTGCTTATTCATAAATAATTGACAACTAATTTCTATTGACAGCTTATCTCCATTCAAGAAAACATGTCCGACGCTTGGTAGATAGGACCTACTACTGTCCCGGAGCTGAACTAAACTGCGAGGAGATAAGTCATTATGTTTCATGGCTTGAGGATCTTCATACTGTCAAGACAAATTTTCTTCCTGCACTTAGAAATGTTAGTACTCAAAACGTGCGACCAATAGTGATCGTATTGAACTACGGTCACATCTATTTATGAAAGATGGTAATATTTTTACTATTTGTCCTTAGTGCATCTTTTGCATACATTATTTTTTGCTAAAATTCATTGCTAAGTATATTAATTACTATACAATGTTCTTCAACAGGGACTCCCGATGACAGTTGTGCCTCAGTGGATCGAGACTAAAGGTCACATGTCAATGGTTAGCTTACGGTCAAGATATCCTACATTGCACATGAGTGCATTCAGGGTTTCTAAAAGTGATGAATGCTTAATAGTGAAAGATTGGAGCAAAATTGTTAACGATCGCAGAGAAGTACTAGGGGGCAGCAATGAGAAGCGCACCCCACGATTAGGAGACAGGTTCATCTGCATCCTCTAGTATGATGAATCAGGAGAGCTATACATGTACTATGCTATTTTGCCAGAGAAAGAGTAGCTAGCAGGAGTGATTTAGCTAGTTCATGCTGCTCTTAGTACTTGTCCTTTCATGTCCGTGTTCTTCGTTCTGAACTTAATCTCAAAGAGTGATTTGCTTTTGTGGTGTTATATATGAACGCTTATAATATCATGACAATCATGTTGAACTCGATGATATTTTTGCTTCTGGTACAAGTGAACCTTTCTTCTTTAAGCTACTGTTGGTGGTGATTAGATAGCCGTAATGACTATGATGATGATTAAATAGTGATAATGACGACTACGATGTTTTTTAGCTAGCTAGCCAGGGTATGTTGATGATATGTGATGCAAGATTTTTTATATTAATGTAAAACAATCACTAAATTAAATTGAAAACACAAAACTAAAGCAAATTTTTTTAAAAAATCAACCAAACATTTAGTACCGGTTGTACTAAAGCCCTATGCGCACACGGGCCTGGCTCGTGCCACGTGGTGGCTCTTTAGCGCCGGTTCATGACGAACCGGTACTAAAGGGGGGGGGGGACCTTTAGTCCCCACTCTTTAGTGCCGGTTGGTGAACCGACACTAAAGGCCGTCACGAACCGGCACTAAAGGCCATCACGAACCGGCACTAAAGGCCGTTTCTGCACTAGTGCATCTAGGGGGAGCTTAACTCTAAGAATTGAGTCAAAGCAACTCTAATGATGTTAACACATAAATGCTTTATGTAAAAGTGGTAACCCCACTTGAGCTTAAACGATGAGTATGACCTATGATCAAATGTTCTCATTTGACTCCTAAGTCAATATACTTATATATAGATGACCTAGTCATCGCCAATTGTTTGATAGATGCTAGAATTGGTTGTGCATGCTTTGTCACATATTTCATTTGTCATCTTATTGTGTGAGCATGTTGGTTGCATATTTACTCATTCGAGGACATCCACTTGTTGTTTTGATTGTTTGGCTTTTCTTTCTTTGGCCAAGTGGATGGACAAGAATGCCTAAGAACCTTCTCTAGCTATCTATGCTTTTCTCGTCTCAAACTCTATTCATGCTACATCACAAAATTTGATCAAGTCGATTCGAACCACTCGTGTGAGGAGCACTCGAGTCCCGATTAATCATAGACTTAAACTTCCAAAACTTCTTTGTGATTTTCGGTCTGACCGATTCCTCCATTTCGGTCATACCGAGATTACTAAGTCGATCTAGGTTTTCATCTCGGTGCAACCAATTTGTACTTTTCGGTCACACCGAGTTGCAATAACTGTTCACAGTCTTGCATCTCGGAGCCACCGAGTTGTACCACTCGGTCACACCGACAGGGTCGGGCTATATATATCGCACGGGCAAAATTTGGAAAACTTTCTCCGAATCCTCTCGCCCGCGCATAGCTCGTTCTGCCAACGTGGTCTATGGATCATCGACTTCATCGCCAGCCGCCTCCAGTCGCTGGTCTCCGCCGCCGTCAACGGAATTCTCCTCCGCCGTTGCCGCCGTAGCGAGTTCCCGTCGAACTAGGGTATGGACTCGATCACAGAGCTTTCCTCGTCCGATTCTCAGCACATTGTGTTCATTATGTATCTTGCCACGATTGAAACACTCCTATCCAGTCAAATCAATCCTTAGAATAGTTGCGATTCGAAAATTTAGGGTTAGGTTTCCGCCAAAACCATCTCGGACCCACCGAGTTGAAAAACTCGGTCCCACCTATTTGGCAAATGCCATTGCACTAGTAAGTCTCGGTCTGACCGAGAATTACAAATCGGTGTGACCGATTTCTGAACTTTGTGAAACCCTAGCAGTCTCAGTGCCACCGAACTGTGACTCGGTCTGACCGAGTTCACTAGTTTAGGTTCCAAAACTGCTTCGGTATCACCGAGTTTGAAAATTGGTAGATCCGAAATGCTTTCAGTGGGAAACGTTTTTTGAATCATTCTTTTGCAAAAATCTCTGCATTTTGTGATGCTCATCCACTCTACCTCATCTATAACTATTCACAGGGTCAGCAGTCAGTTGAACAGCATGTCAGACCAGAGTGATAGGCAGAACAAATCTGAAGAGCAGATCCAGTTGAGCGAGGGCACTAGTCCCTCAAGCAGCTCAGATGAGGGGAGCAGAAGCACTCCGAGCAATTTGCCCAAGGCTGCCACAAGGTCAAGAAAGAAAAAGACCTCAGAATCTGAAGATGAGGATTACGTGGCAGTTGAGGATGAGGCAAGCTCCAAGAAGAAAGTGCTCAAGAGGGAATTAAGCACATCTGCAGTGAAGCCTGGTTTGAAAATCAAAAGTCCAGCAGGCAGACAACCTATGTCCAAAGCTAGAGTGTCTACTCAAGCTCCTTTGGAATCACAACCCAAAGAGCCTGTTGCTGCAGAGGGAAAGAAAAGGAAAGAAAGGGTCAAGAAGACCATGGCAAGAGTGATTGGGAAGCCTTCCATGATGGAAGAGGAAGAAGAAGAAGAGGTTGCAGAGCCAGCACCCAAGGCACAAAAGCTGATGGGTGAAGCAATCAAGTCAGGGGCTGCTACTGCAAAGCCCAAAGTTGCCTCCAAGCCCAAGAATGCACCCAACAGGAATACCAGGAGCATTCCAGCAGCTGAAAAGAACAAGGCTCCATTGCCTGAAGTTGAAGCTGAAGAAGATGAAGAAGGGAAGGTCCTAAGGAAGCTCAAACCCAAGATTCCAGACCACAATGATGCTCATCCTGTGGCTGAAAACATGAAGATCATGAGAGATAATGGGTTGAGGCTATGGAGAGAGACAGATCCATATGCCACGAGGAGAAGGACTGCTGTGGATTACAGGTTCCACACCAAGGAGCAGCAGGACTTTTATGAGACTATCTTGCTGGATAAGAAGCCCATAGTTTGCGACATGAGATGGGTCAACTGGACCTACATGAAGGAGAACGCAGAACACTACCCTGGAGTATATGACAGCTTCGGTGCTTGTGGAGTTGCTGATTTTGTTGGGCAGAAGCTCACCAACTGGAACGATGAACTTATCATGCAATTCTACTCCACAAAGACATTTCTATCCGGATGGCGGGATAGTGTGGATGTCAGAAGGAACCAGATATCAGTCTACCATAGAGGAATGGGCAAGTTTGATCAATGCCCCAAAGGAAAGTGAGGATGACCTGGACATTTATGGTAAGAAGAAAATGGATCATAACTCAATGGCACACATGTACAAGGAGATCCCAGATGATGCAATTGAGACCTTCAAGTTTGGATCAGTCCATTTTCTGCTGTCAGGGCTGCCTACGATCAACTGGATCTTAAGGCATACTCTATTGCCCAAATCAGGTGACCATAACATGATTAGAGGGCATGCAATCAATTTGCTTCATGTTTTTGATGCGCCTCAGAAATTCAAGGTCATGAGCCTCATAGTCGAGACAATTAAGAGGATAGCAGCAGATCAGAAGAGAAGCTGTGGTTATGCCCCACAGATTCAGGAGTTCATAACATGATTAGAGGGTATGTTTCTAGTTTACTTTATTGGGGGCGCCCCTCGGGCTGCATCATCCCCAAGTCGCTCGGGCCAGACCCAGCGATGTCTGCCTTCCCTGCACCTATCTAAATGAACTTGCTCCTTCGTGATTAACATGTTTGACCTAGTCGCCCGCTCGATTGACACCAACTGATGGAGCTGCTCCCTAACGGCACGACGCTTGCGCATGGGTCCATCCCTGCAACGCCGACAAAACTGAATGGCTGAGCTCTGGCCGCGACAGCCCTGCATGGCGCCACCTCGTCAAGCCTTCAGTGCCTCGTCACCCCTCCAGAGCAACCAACGGCTGACTGTCGATTGTCATGGCGAACTCTTGTTCTTCTTGTGATGAGCCTGCAGGATCTCTTCAAGGAGCAGCGTCAGGCGAGGCCCTCACGGCGTCGTCTTCACTCTCGTCCACGCGAACCGCTTGCACGTTAAAGGGGGGGGGGGGGAGTTACCTGAGCATCGCGACTCATTTGCTCCTACTGGCTCTCCAGCCCTCACCCTCTGGCCTTGTCCACGGCATCGCGACCTGGCATACCAGCGACGGCTGAGCTCTCTCGAGGGCCGGGACCCGAGGACGTAGAGCAGAAAGGGGAGTAAAGGTGAGAGGGAAGAGGCACACGGGGACCTCGCCAGGCAACTCCTCCTCTGCCGATGCGCGGACCTAACGCCGCACCAAGAAGCGGTTCCTGACCCCCCAGATAAGTCCTGCTCCAGAAATACTAGCTATCACAGCACCGACCTCGCACCTAAGGCAATCCCGTGTTAGCAACGTCGCGCTCCTTTCTCACCGAACGATGGCTGCTTGAGCGCTAAAGGGGACCTCCTGAGCATCGCGACTCAGGGGCTCTTACTGGACCCGGGCCGCTCACCTCCTGGCCTTGACCACGGCATCGCGACCTGGCATACCAGCGACGGCTGAAGCCTGCCTTGGGACCGGGACCTGTCGGCGCAGAGCATCAAGCCCTCGTGAGGTTCGAAAGGAGGAACTAAGCTAAGATGGGATGAGCATCTCGCACCACTTCACGACAAGGATCATATTAACAAACAGAACCACATGCACCTTACAAGCCCCCACGGGGCGCGTTTTTCGATTCCTCGCAGGGAACAAAGGGAGCAGATCCTAAAGAACGCTAACTACACGCGCCTCTGCAAAAGATGCCATCATCAACAGTGGGCCGTCAGGCACCGGCGCCAACCCCATCCAGATCAGTGGCGGCGGCGGCCTGACGAGCCCGCCCTTCTCCGAGCACGACGCAAGCTCGTGGGCTCGTAGCTGTCGTCGCTCGTCTCCAGGGTCGCGAAGAGCTCGGCGGAGTTGTTGGATCCTCCGCACCTCCGCCGCCTGAGGAGCTGCTGGGGGAGCGGTCGGCGAGCCTAGTCCTCGCCGCGGCAGGGCCCCAACCACCTCTCTCAGGGTAGCACTCCAGCCGGCGTCCTTCCGCGTCAAAGACCTTGAAGAACATCACAGAAGTGCCGTCGTACTCCAGGTGGATCGCAAGGGCGCCCCTCGTCCTGCAGACCCAGGCGATCTCGCCCCAGCCTCGAGTCATGAAGACCTTGCCTGGAGCGACGACCGCAACCTCCGCTCTGGTCGCGAGGGTGCTGCAGCCGGCGTGTTGCAACCAGAGCTCCAGAGATCCCCTCTGCGGAATCACGAAGGCGAAGGAGGGACGAAGGAGAATCGAAGACTGAGGAGGCATGGCGGGGTGGAGCACAAACTCTAGAGAGGAACCCTCGGCATGGACTCCAGGAGGAACAACGCGCACCGCCGTGACCCGCCGGCGCCGACGGCGGCGTCGTCCATGGCGCTCGGCATCGACTCCTTTAGGGCCCTCAATGCGGGCGTACAAGGGAAGCGGGAACCCTGGCGGTGGCCGCTCATACCAGGGCCTCGACACCTCCTGCCGGGCGCCCTCATCTCGACGGCAGAGGGCTAGCTGTTTCTTCGACGGAAGCGGATCGGGACCCTCTTAGGGGGGCTTTCCTTTCCCTTCTGCGGAGAACCGGCGGATCGGAGCCATCGCCGCAATGTGGAGAAAGGGCAAGGATGGAGAAGAAGGAGAAGCAAGAAGAGATGGACTGGAAGGGCACGCGTGTTCCGTACTTATAGTCGGGGAAGGCCAACCGTCGACCTCCACGATCACAGGTAATCATGACCTGCTTTGCATGCAGGGACTTGTCAATTCGTGCAGTCGCCAAGGCGTCATGGGGAAGTGGAGACGCCCACGTCCAATCAACCGCCATGGGGCGCCCAAGGCCGCAGGCTGTTAGGGCCCGTGGCGCTTCGCACTTGCCCCTTTGCTTCTCTGCTAAGCCAAGTCCAGGCGCGCCTTGGGCCCGGGGGCTACTGTCGGTGTTCTGGGAACGGGGGTACCCAGACTTGCCTACCTGCGGCCTGCGGCGTGGCTCAAGGGGTGGCCCAGTACAACCCATCTTCGTCAACACAAGCTCAAGACCCTCGCGAAGGGCCAAGCCTCGCGGGGTGGACGACATGAAGCTTCCTCAGGCACGGCCTCATCAGGCTGGCTCGCGAGGAGGCGGAGAGATCAAGGCGGAGTACCTCACGAGGTTCCCATGACGCAAGCCATGACGACCAAGGGCGCCAGGCGGGCGCCAGCCCGCGCAGTGTCCTCATTTCCTCTTTGTTGCAAAGGAGGCAAGCGCAAGCGAGAGTATCAAGCAAAGGCAACCATTTCGGTGCAACGAGACCAATACCAACACAACGACAGGAAGGAGGTCATCGTGGAGCCCAAGCCGGCGTCATCATCAGAGCCTTTGGCAGGCGAGGACCAACTTTAGTCAGGATAAGTGTACTAGATGTTACCCTTCAAAATGGCCAATTGTTGGCGCCCTTCCCGCTCAATATTTGGGAAGAGGCCCAGGGCCTCTGCCTATAAATAGGACTAGCCACCCACAGGATAGAGGCAATCTGGAATAGAGTTAGAGATCAGGCAATCTGGAATAGAGCTAGAGATCAAGCAATCTAGAGAGAGAGAGAGAGAGAGAGAGAGAGAGAGAGCGAACGAACTCCCCGTAGCAGTTCATCGCACCGGCCAAGAACAAACCCTCGCGAGGCTGTTCTTCCTTGTACTGTTCATCATCAGCCTCTACGGCAATCCACCACACCACACACTGGAGTAGGGTATTACACCACAATGGTGGCCTGAACCAGTATAAACCTTGTGTCCCTTGTGTTGCTCTTTGTGTAGTTTAGATCTTTGCGAGGCGACGAGGTGTAGGTAGGTTGGAGGTGAGATCTCCGCGTGCACCCCAGAGTTCGAACCTAGAGGATCTGCCGGAACCCGAAATACGACAACAGGTTGCTACCATCACTCTGGATTTCTGCATGCACTCCTTACATAATCTCACTATGTTTTATTCCTATGCATGACAGTTATTGTAAACAAATGGAACTGAACATGTAGAGCAAAAGAGACGAGCCTTGCGTGGCAATAAAATTTCATGCAGACGTCGCTCCATGGTAGGCGCAAAGGCAGCCCCCCCCTCCACGCATTTCGGATTGTAATCGAGAGGAAGATATCTATTCTGAGGGGGATTCAGAAGGAGAAGACAACTCCTATTTACCCCCTGAGGTCTTCGCTCTAACTTGGCATGCTGATGTTGGTTATATCATGCATATGGTGTCTTGCATTGCTTACTTTATACATCAAATATGTCATCTGCTTAGTTTAGACATCCTTTGTGCGAATGCCATGTGTTTAGTTTATTCATCGTTTATGTGAATTATGCAACGCCATCTTGTTTAGCCAGGCATCATATATGTGAATTTTGCAATGCCATCCTGCTTAGCCAGTCATCTTATATGTAAATTATATCAGGCCATCCTTTTTTGTTACATATTACATTTGTCAACAATGTTAGTACATTCAACTGCTCTTCGTGTGCATCAGCCATTTGACACGGTGATGGCAAATTCTGGAGTGAAAACAAGGTCTTCAGAGCAGACTATGCTATCTGACAAAGCACATATCTTGCTGGTTACGAATAGCTCCTCAGAGGAGGATTCACAGACAGATGACCAGTCCTATTCCCCCCCCCCCTGAGGTGTATGCTCTAACTTGGCGGGGTTATGTTGCTCATATCGTGCGTATTGTGTCTCGCATTGCTATGTAATTTGATTAGTTTAGACATGCTTTGTGTGAATGCCACCTGTTCAGTGTCTAATTACCATATATGTGAATTATGCATTGCCATCTTGTTGCAAGACATTATATATGTGAATTATACAATGCTATCTTGTTGCAAAGGCATTATATATGTGAATTATGCAATGCCATGCTGTTTAGTCAATCATCATGTATGTGAATTATATCATGCTATCATTTTTTGTATTACATGTTCCATTTGTCGACAACGTTTGTATATTCAACTACTCTTCCTGTGCATCAGCCATTTGAAGCGGTGATGGAAGTATCTGGAGTGAAAACAAGGTATTCAGAGCAGACAATGCTACCTGCTGAAGCAGACATCTTGCTGGTTACAGAGAGCTCCTCAGAGGAGGATTCAGAGACTGATGACCAGTCCTATTCCCCCCCTGAGGTCTATGCTCAAACTTGGCAGGGTTATATTACCCATGTCATGCATGTTGTCTTGCATTGCTTAGTTTTTACATCATATATGGATTGCCATCTGCTTACTTGCTTACTATATAAATCATATATTTGAATTATATCATGCCATCATGTTTACATAGTACATACACATCATCTATCTGAATTATGGCATGGCAACCCATTTAATAAAGACATCATATAGTTATATCATCTCATCCTGTTTAGTGTTTACAGTCATCATATTTTGAATTATGGCATTCTATCCGTGAATGTATGTGAATTATGGCATGCCAACCTATTTAATAAATACATTATATAGTTATGTCATGTCATCCTGTTTACATAGTCTCATATTTTGAACTATGTCTTTCCATCTTTTTTAATTAGCCATCATAATGTGAAATTGTGTCATGCTATCCTATTTAGTTGGCCATCATATATGTGAAATTGTGTCATGCTATGCTGTTTGGTTAGACAACATATATATGAATTATTTCATGCCCTCTTTTATTCCCCACTATCCATTGCACCTGTCTATCATACAATGTCTATACTTTCAAGTACTTTTATTGTTTATCAGCCATTTGAATTGGAGAGCGTGATGGCAGTATCTAAGGGAGTAATAACACGGTCTTCAGAAAAGATAGTGCTACCAGTTGATGCAGATAGAACCACGGTTGTACTTGCCCAAGGACCAGATCCACCACACATAACCCAGACTCTCGCAGATTGTACCCCTACCCAGTTGGACAGAGAACCAGCTACACCCCTTCTAACCCCAACCCCGGCAGATAGTAACCCAGTTCCAGTTGACACAACACCATCTCCACCACAGAGCACCCAAACACGAGCAGTTAGTAAGGGAACTGCAGTGCCCAAAGCACGAGGACCACCACTTGAATCCCAACTCAACGCTTAAAGGAGAAGAAGATTTGTTCTCGTGTCAGTTCTCAGAGCTATGGTTCATACTCCTTTGCTCTTGCATTGCTGTATTTACTCATACCAACTATTTTCAAATTTGAAGGATGGAATTGAAACTCCAATGGCGCAACATGTATGTTTTAAACCTGTTTCTTTAACTGGTTTGCTGTTGTAACCTGCTTTATGTTGATTTCAGTTTCAATTGAATAAACAGTTATGTTCTCATGTCATGCACATTACAAGTGTTGTTATTGCTCTATACTTACCCACACTTATATTCTGTCTATTCTGCTTTGTCTTGAACAAATATTATTTGAACTGTGTCTCTATCTTGATTTGGCAACAAAAACTAGAATGATATAGACCATAAAGTGACCATGGTACATAGATATATGTTTGTTTCATGCTGTTATCCTATCCACATTTCTACTAACTCATTTACCAAAATGAGTTTCATATACAACATGGTAAACATGTGATGTGTCTGCTTGTTTCTCTTTTAGAATGCGGACAAAATATTGGAGAACAGTACCGCGTTATCCAATGGTAAAGGAAGTAATGTAGATAAGGTTCAAGATAGTGAGACATCCCTGTTGGTCTCCAAGAAAGCTGATAAAAACTATCTTGACGACAGTGAGGGAACCCAAAAGTCCTGTCTTGATGTAGTGTTCGAGTTACTGGCCACTACTGCTGGCACAAGCTCTTCGAACTCGCTGCCTGAATCAGTTCATCTTCTTGAATCTCAACTTCAAGTTGAAAGACATCGATCGATGTCTGCGACAGAAGTCAAGGATCGAGGAAGTCCATGCATAATTCAGATGCATATTTTCTGGTGCAACATCAAGCGCTGGAGGATTTAAGCGCCAAACAAGATAAAGTTAATAAGCTTGCTAAGCATCTTGCCAGCATTATGGGTACCTTGGATATTGTTTCTTGAGATCTTCTGAAGTGGTTTCAATTCTGGATTTGTTGTGCTGCGGCGTTTATTTGCACTGGTCGCCAACTTTGACAACCAGTGTATATGATATGCTGCTTTGTTCCCCATATTTGCACTGGTGGCGAACTTTGATGCCCAGTGGATGTAATATGTGTAATAGCCAATGTTCAGGAAATCGGTAATCGGTAACTGCTCGGTCAACTAGGGAGTAGGGATTAATCGTGAATCGGTCAATTAATCGGAATTAATCGGTCGAGCATTAATCGGTCAAATTTTTTATAAATCTTAGAATCCCGGTGTTGAGACCGGATTTTGGCCACGCAAAAATTTATTTAAATGGCCTGGAATGAGTAAGTACCTATTATGAAAACCGAATTGATGTATGAGTGTACGTGTGTATGACAACAATGCTGTAAAATATGATATATTCAACAAGTATGGCAACAATCATTATGTGCTCCATCTCTAAGACTTGTAATAACTTAATAACAAATAACCATAGTTCTTGAATTTCCATAACATAACAAGGTCCACAAGTATGTATCACATGACATAGCAAGGCCCACAAGTATCGGTATGTATGATATGACAAGATAACATAACAAGGTCCACAAGTATGTATTATAGTATGACATAGAAAGGTCCACAAGTGACAATTCAAAACAGCCACAAAACACAAATCATAGTTCTTGACTTCTTGCATAAGTGTGTAACATAAAAAGGTCCTCAACCATAAAACACAAATAAATATAGTTCATGGATTCTTGCAATCTTGCATAGTTGCATTGCATGACAAGTTGAGAACTCAAAGTAGGAAAATACCAAATAGCACACATAGACAAAGTTCTCCTTCTCCCACAAGGCCACAACCAAAATAAATTACTAGGTAAATACTAAATAGCAAGGCAAAAATAATTAAGGCTGTGTTATGTCCTCGTCCTCATCCTCCTCCTCATTTGTTTCAATCATCTCATCATTATCGGACTCAAATTCTATCTCCTCTTCCAAAGCAATCTCATTTTATGAATCTTCATCGGCAACAAATTCTTCAACTTCATGGAATTTCCTACATACAATTCTACATGCAATTAAGCCATCAAACAACATGAAATTAATAAATTAAAATTCAACATAGTACTACAACTGTGACAATCCTACACAACAATCATTTGGATCATCAATTCTTCATTCATTTAAGCGGGTGCTATTGTGCTTGCTGTGTTGCTGCCCCTTCTTCAACATGAAACAACAAACGATGAAGATTGAAGAGGCAGCAACAAGTGCTCTCTGCTATGCTGTTGTCTGCTGCCCTTCTCATCCAAGATGGTCGCCGGCGTGAAGAGGTAGGAAGGAGAGGCCGGAGAGGGAGGGAGGTCACCTGCTTGCTGCTGCCCCAGTCGACGGCCACGAGGTATGCGGGAGGAGGGGAGGCGGAAAGGAAGGGCCAACGTTGGTCGGCGGCGGGGAACGACGGTGCAGGGGCGATGAGAGGCTCTGAGCCACAGAGGCACGAGTGAGGAGGGGGGGGGGTAGACGTGGGAGGAGGGATCCGCGAGGAGAGACGGAGAGGGAGGGCCGCCACGCCATTGGCGGCGGGCGGTGCTGGGTGGGTGGGTAGTGTAGGCGGCTGCGCTGGGGGGGAGGACGGGTGGATGCGGAGGAGGGAGCCGCGAGAGAGGAGGAAGAGTGAGGTCCGCCACGCCGTTATGGGCGGCGGGCGGCGGCGGCGGCTAAGGCAGGAAAGTGCAGCGGCGGCGCTGGTAGGTAGTGCAAAGCGGCGCGCTGGGTGGATAGTGCCAAACCTAACACGAGCCACGGGTGAGGATTGATATTTTACTTTTACAAGATGCCCCTCGTGAGTCCCGCGATTAATCGGTCTGCGGGGATTAATCGGTTGTCGACGATTAATCGCCGATTAATCCCGTGCCGAATAATGCTGCCGAATACGTGTAATTTACAAGGTGCATGGCCGACTAGCGATTAATCGGCCGATTAATCGGCTACTCGGACGATTTTTTGAATAGTGGTAATAGCCGTGATAGCCTAGCGTTAGTTGCTTGCTTATTTATTTCCTTGTTGTCTTGTTTATTTGTTTTCTTGTAGTCATTGTAGTTCTTTTTTCGCAGTTAGCTAGTGGCTGCAATAACCTATTTTTTAAAACTAGGCCACAATAACCATGAGCTAATATTTACTGTAGTGACACTGGGCCTCCTACTGGCCGTAGAAACAGTGGGCCTTCTACGGGCCGTAGAAACAATGGGCCTTCTACGGGCCATAGAAACAATGGGCCTTCTGCGGGCCGTATCATCAATGAGCCTTATACGGGCCGTATGATAGATTGGCCAAACATGGGCCAAACAGACTGCATTATGGCCGTAAACGGGCTAGAGTTGGAATCGTCCGTTCATGGGCCGACCATAACGGGCCATCGTTAATAGGCCGATTTGATGACGCCTTCTGGCACGCCCAACGACAATGGACCACAAACGGGCTGACTGTAACCACGAGCTGAATTTGGCCCACAAGCAGAAAATGACAGTAACGGGCCGTAAGTAAGCGAATGTTGGAAATGAGCCCAAGAATAAATGGGCTCTGAGAAGGCCGAAAGATAACACGGGCTGGAAACGACCCAACGGAATAACGGGGTGTTAATGGGTATAAAGTGATACATAGTTCAATACGTGCCAGTTTCACCACGGGCCGTTAATGGGTGTAAAGTGATACACTATTCATTACGGGCCAGTTTCACCATGGGCCGTTAATAGGCCAAGAGTTACATAGGGCCTCATATGGGCCGAAAGACGTCATGGGCCATACATGCGCGAAGTGAAAACAGGCGGAATCATATTGATGGCCCAGATGACGCTCTCGGGCCTAATTCGGATAGGGCGAACGGGCCTTGGGTTAGCGGGCTGTAAATGGGCTATATGCAAACAGTCATTAACAAGGGCTTTCCATGGGCTGGCCCGCCACCTTTGACCAAGTCAAACGGGCGGCCTTTTCACGAGAATGGGCCTCTGTTGGGTGCGTGCCGCGTGTCGATCATCATAGGCACCTTCCGTCAATGAGTGGATGACATCTGTCCCAACGATGAGCCGACACGTGTTTCCTCCAGCCAATGATGATTTTACACGTGGAATATCCCCATTGGTCGGGGCTGTTAACAGGTTATCGGATCCAAAACCCGACCCGATAGCTTAACGGCGTTCCGTTACGGTGGATGCCACGTGTCGGTCACCCTTGACGAAAGCACTTCTGTGACGTGCGATTTATCGTCATGGAAGTGGACACTTCTGTGATGATAATTTGGGTAATGTCATGGAACACTTCTACGACAGCACATGTATGACTATCTTGATTCTGTCATAAAATCATTATGGATGTACATGCATGACAAAAAACGCGACCTACTGTGACAAACACGTATCATCACGGAAGTGTATTTTTTTGTAGTGAGAGTATTAAGTTCATAAGAACGGAGTAACGCTTTAAGCAAGATGACATGATGTAGAGGGATAAACTCATGCAATATGTTATAAACCCCATCTTTTTATCCTCGATGGCAACAATACAATACGTGTCGTTTCCCCTACTGCCACTGGGATCGAGCACCGCAAGATTGAACCCAAAGCTAAGCACTTCTCCCATTGCAAGAAAGATCAATCTAGTAGGCCAAACCAAACTGATAATTCGAAGAGACTTGCAAAGATAACCAATCATACATAAAAGAATTCAGAGGAGATTCAAATATTGTTCATAGATAATCTTGATCATAAACCCACAATTCATCGGATCTCGACAAACACACTGCAAAAGAAGATTACATCGAATAGATCTCCATGAGAATCGAGGAGAACTTTGTATTGAGATACAAAGAAAGAGAAGAAGCCATCTAGCTAATAACTATGGACCCGAAGGTCTGAGGTAAACTACTCACACATCATCGGACTCGACAAACACACTGCAAAAGAAGATTACATCGAATAGATCTCCATGAGAATCGAGGAGAACTTTGTATTGAGATATAAAGAAAGAGAAGAAGCCATCTAGCTAATAACTATGGACCCGAAGGTCTGAGGTAAACTACTCACACATCATCGGAGAGGCTATGGTGTTGACGAGAAGCCCTCCGTGATCAATGCCCCCTCCGGTGGAACGCCGGAAAAGGCCCCAAGATGGGGTCTCACGGGTACAGTAGGTTGCGGCGGTGGAAATAGGGTTTTTGCTCCTCCCCTGATGTTTTCGGGGTACGTAGGTATATATAGGAGGAAGAAGTAGGTCGGTGGAGCCACGAGGGGCCCACGAGGGTGGAGGGCGTGCCCAGGGGGGTAGGCGCGCCCCCTACCTCGTGGCCTCCTCGTTTATTGCTTGACGTCCACTCCAAGTCCTCTGGATCATGTTTGTTCAGAAAATCACGTTCCCGAAGGTTTCATTCCGTTTGGATTCCGTTTGATATTCCTTTCCTTCGAAACACTGAAATAGTTAAAAAAAGCAATTTGGGCTGGGCCTCCGGTTAATAGGTTAGTCCCAAAAATAATATAAAAATGTATAATAAAGCCCATTGAACATCCAAAATAGATAATATAATATCATGGAAATATCAAAAATTATAGATACGTTGGAGATGTATCAGGTCGATATTTTCAAAGTCCCGCCTCCTTGCATCCCCATGTGACCTTCACGTGCTGCTTTAGGTGTTTTTTGTAACACAACAAACTTCCTTCCAGACCGGCCCGTGCCGACTCAATAAATACCCCCATTTATACAAAATCGAGCGTAGTTTACCATACCAAATGTAGTGTTTTCACGTACGTGGATTAAAGTGAGTGTCCATGACAAATTGATGTATCAATGGTGCAATTAGCTTGTGTCTTGTAAAGTTTTGTCCATTCAATGGAGGTGGCTAATAAAAAACTTTTGAAAAAAGGAGTCAATTTTTTCGCAATCATAGTTTTATCTCCTTTTATTTTGATGTTGTAGCTTTTTTAGAAATACCAGTGAAGTACTTTCATATCAGTTAATCGGGATGATACTTCAACAAAAATGTTAGTCATCTTCTGGTGGAGGGATATTTGCAAAGTAATGCAAAATTTTAGAGATTGCTCCTGGGTGCAGATTAATGAAGGGGACACTGCTCTTTTTTGGTCTGATAATTGGAACCTTGGCAGTGAAGTTTCTAGTTTGCAGACAAGATTTCCAAGGTTATTTTCTTTTGCCAAGGACCCCTGGGCTTCAGTTAAGGAAATTTTCAATACTCAGGATATGCACCAACTTTTCCACTTTCCTTTATCTGCTCAAGCCTTTGATGTGTTGAACTTGATTAAGGATTTGATGGGCTCCCACAGTAGAGTGCCCAGTTCAAAGGACTTATGGTTCTGGCAGGGCTCATCCAAGGTTTTCAAGCCTAAGATGTTCTACTCTCACAATTTTGTGTTTGAGTCCTTCAACCCTTTGCTATGTTGGATTTGGAAGTCCTCCTGTAGCCTCAAGATCAAGGTTTTTGCTTGGATGCTTATCATGGACAGGTTGAACACCAAGGATATGGTTGAAAGAAGACATTGGCACATGGAAGATGGAGTTCATTGTAGGCTCTTCCCTTTCTGACTAGAGAAACCAGTGATCATTTGTTCTTCAACTGTAATTTCATTATTAGGATATGGAATTATCTACAGATTGATTGGTCGGCTGGCACCTCCATGCTAGATTTGGTTACTCAGGCAAGGAGAAGTTTTGATAAGCCTTTCTTCACTGAAGTGGTGTTCATTGCCTGCTGGAATATCTGGATCATCAGGAATGCCAAAGTGTTCAAAAGTGAGAGGGCATGTTTCAATTAATGGAGAAGTGATTTCAGGCATGATATTAGCCTAATGCAGCACAGAATCAAATCTGCTTACAAGTATGACTTGCTGAAATGGATCTTTCCTCCCCCCTTAAGTTAGTTTTTGTAAGCTTTCCTTCTTTTCTGTTGTTTTCTGGTTACTCCTTGTAATCAACCTGTTGTAATTGTTCTTTAGTATTAATAAAGTTTTGATCTGCTGTGGGGGTTTTGCCCCACAGTTCCCAGTCAAAAAAAATGTTAGTCATCACCACTACATAAGTACCATGGAGAAGCCCTCCACCCAACATCACACTCTCTTCATGTGTTCTCGCCTTCTTTTGTGTTGCCATACCAGTGTGTTGCTCGTCTTCATGAGTCAATTGCCTGCTCACCACTGCCCGACATGGGAAACCATCCTAACTATTTAAAAGGTATCATTAGAATCTTTCCTAAAAATTTGGAAGCTCATCCAAAAGAATCCAAAATTCCTAAACATCCAAATCCACCAAACTAAATTCAGTCACAAAATCGTGGGATACTTCCCTCCTGGTGGGGTAAATCGAAGCAATCCACATCACCAAGGACCCTCTCATCATGGGAGGACCAATCTTCATCAACATCTTCACCAACACCATCTCATCTCAAACCCTAGTTCATCTCTTGTATTCAATCCTTGTCCCAAAACCTCATATTGGTACATGTGGGTTGCTAGTTAGTGTTGATTACATCTTGTAGTTGATGCTACTTGGTTTATTTGGTGGATGATTATATGATCAAATCCTTAAGAATATTCAATACCCCTCTGATCTTGAACATGAACATGATTTGTGAGTAGTTACTTTTGTTCTTGAGGACATGGGAGAAGTCTTGTTATAAGTAATCATGTGTGTTGGAAATATGCCCTAGAGGCAATAATATTGTATTATTATCTTTCTGTTATTCGTAGTTAAGAGTTTATATTTCATGCTATAACTGCTATGATCCTGGAATATGTGATTTAGTGGAAAACACATAAGCACGTGTGGAATGATAAACGGTAAAGAACATTGAGGGTATGACGTCAAAAGATTGATCATGTTGAATTGACCATATACTTGTTTGTTATACAATGTGATTATATCATCTGAAATCATCTGTTATAACACGGAGTGTTAGCATGTGTTTTAGTTCCTAAGACCATGAGAGTGTCTTAGTCACTTCCAACCGGACCGTGGGCTTTGGAGTTGCTCAAATGTCATCTGTAACAAGGTGATCACAACGACAACTTTCAGGCACACCGGAAAGTTTGACAAGTGACCGGATAGCTCGAGAGTGGGATTTTCTCCTCCGACGATGGAGAGATATTCTTAGGGTCCTCTCGATGTGACGGCACCCATCATCGTCTGTCCACACACAGGTGACTACGCCACGGGGATGCCAGAACACATCAACGAGAAAGAAGAACAAAACTGGTAACGAGAGCAATGGTATAGTGAGCTTGGTGATTACTCAAGACGATACCGATGCGGACCAATTTTTGTAAAGTAATGCGAATCAATGGAACATCACATGATAACCAAAGGTTCACTCGAATATTATTTGTGTAATCATAGGGACTGATATGGATGTCCACGGTTCCGCTATCGGTTATTGAACGAAGAGGGTTTCATTCATGTCTATGGTTTAACGGACCTATGGGGTCACAATCTTAGTGGGCGGGAGTGATGAGAATATATTTTTGGAATTGTTTCATTAATATACGGAATAATTCCGAGAGGTTCCTGAAGCGTTTCGGGTCACCTGAAGGGTTTCGATGAATATCGGGTGAGGGAGTCCTGGACAACGGGGTCCTCGGGCGTCCGGCCTGTTAGCCATGGGCCGGAGTGATGGGCTGTGAAGATACGAAGACCAAAGACTCCACCCGTGTCCGGATGGGACTCTCCTTGGTGTGGAAGGCAAGCTTGGCGATCAAATATGAAGATTTCCTTTCTCTGTAACCGACCTTATGTAACCCTAGATCCCTCCGGTGTCTATATAAACTGGAGGGCCTAGTCCGGATGCGGATACTCATTACCATAGTCATACATGCTAGACTTCTAGGGTTTGGCCATTACGATCTCGTGGTAGATCAACTATTGTAATACTCATATTCATCAAGATCAATCAAGCAGGAAGTAGGGTATTACCTCCATAGAGAGGGCCCGAACCTGGGTAAACATTGTGTCCCCCGTCTCCTGTTACCATCGATCCTAGACACACAGTTTGGGACCCCCTACCCGAGATCCGCCAGTTTTGACACCGACGTTGGTGCTTTAAATTTGAGTTCCACTGTGCCGTCGACAAGAGGTTTGATGGCCCCTTCGATCATCTACAACAATGCTGTCCAGGGGAAAGTCTTCCTCCCCAGACAGATCTTCGTGTTCGGTGGCTTCGCACTGTGGGCCAACTCGCTCGGCCATCTGGAGAAGATCGAAAGCTACGCCCCTGGCCATCAGGTCAGATTCGGGAGCTTGAAGTACGTCACGGACATCCGCGGAGACTTGATCATTGACGGATTTGAGACCGCGGCAGCCGCTCCCTGTCACCTCGATGAACATGACTTAAATCTGTCATCAGACCACATCCGGGAGATAGCTCCTGTAACTACTCTGGCCTTAGATCCGGAGCAAATCGCACCATCCGAGGACGGGAAGCTCAACCCCGCCACAGAGGCCATAGATTCCACGACATTGGAGCTGCACACAGACTTAGCCTCATGTGATATCTATGTCACCGGAACTCCGGACTCATTTCTGGCTATAAGTTCCAAACCATGCACGTCCGCGGATGCTGAGCTTGATCGGTTATCGATCTTCGAATTCAGCGCCGCACACTGATAACCCACAAGTATAGGGGATCACAACAGTTTTCGAGGGTAGAGTATTCAACCCAAATTTTAATGATTCGAAACAAGGGGAGCCAAAGAATATTCTCAAGTATTAGCAGCTGAGTTGTCAATTCAACCACACCTGGAAACTTAGTATCTGCAGCAAAGAGTTTAGTAGCAAAGTAATATGATAGTGGTGGTAACGGTAACAAAAGTAAAGACAGCAAAAGTAATGTTTTTGGTATTTTTGTAGTGATGATAACAGTAGCAACGAAAAATTAAATAAGCGTAAACCAGTATATGGAAAACTCGTAGGCACCGGATCAATGATGGATAATTATGCCGGATGTGGTTCATCATGTAACAGTCATAACATAGGGTGACACAGAACTAGCTCCAGTTCATCAATGTAATGTAGGCATGTATTCCGTATATAGTCATACGTGCTTATGGAAAAGAACTTGCATGACATCTTTTGTCCTACCCTCCCGTGGCAGCGGGGTCCTATTGGAAACTAAGGGATATTAAGGCCTCCTTTTAATAGAGAACCGGAACAAAGCATTAGCACATAGTGAATACATGAACTCCTCAAACTATGGTCATCACCGGGAGTGGTCCCGATTATTGTCACTTGGGTTGCGGATGATAACACATAGTAGGTGACTATAGACTTGCAAGATAGGATCAAGAACACACATATATTCATGAAAACATAATAGGTTCAGATCTGAAATCATGGCACTCGCCCTAGTGACAAGCAATAAGCATAGCAAAGTGATAGCAACATCAATCTCAGAACATAGTGGATACTAGGGACCAAACCCTAACAAAACGAACTTGATTACATGATAAATCTCATCCAACCCATCACCGTCCAGCAAGCCTATGATGGAATTACTCACGCACGGCGGTGAGCATCATGAAATTGGTGATGGAGGATGGTTGATGATGACGACGGCGACGAATCCCCCTCTCCGGAGCCCCGAACGGACTCCAGATCAGCCCTCCCGAGAGAGATTAGGGCTTGGCGGCGGCTCCGTATCGTAAAACACGATGAAACTTTCTCTCTGATTTTTTTCTCCCCGAAAGCCAATATATGGAGTTGGAGTTGGCGTCGGAGGGCCACCAGGGGGCCCACGAGGTAGGGCGGCGCGCCCAGGGGGGAGGGCGCCCCCACCCTCGTGAGCAGGGTGTGGGCCCCCTGGTCTTCATCTTTGGCGAGGATTTTTTATTATTTTTTCTAAGGTGTTCCGTGGAGTTTCAGGTCATTCCGAGAACTTTTGTTTTATGCACATAAAACAACATCATGGCAATTCTGCTGAAAACAGCGTCAGTCCGGGTTAGTTCCATTCAAATCATACAAGTTAGAGTCCAAAACAAGAGCAAAAGTGTTTGTAAAAGTAGATACGACGGAGACGTATCAACTCCCCCAAGCTTAAACCCTTGCTTGTCCTCAAGCAATTCAGTTGACAAACTGAAAGAGAAAAAGAAAAACTTTTACAAACTCTGTTTGCTCTTATTGTTGTAAAAATGAAAATCCAGCATTCAAGTTTCAGCAATTATTATGAACTAACCATACTCACAATAACACGTAGGTCTCATAATTACTCATATCAATGGCATAATCAGCTAGTGAGCCATAATAATAAAACTCGGATGACAACACTTTCTCAAAATAATCATAACATGATATAACGAAATGGTATCTCGCTAGCCCTTTCTGAGACCGCAAAACATAAATGCAGAGCACCTTTAAAGATCAAGGACTGACTAAACATTGTAATTCATGGTAAAAGAGATCCAGTCAAGTCATACCCAATATAAACCAATTATAATGAATGCAAACGACAGTGTGCTCTCTAGCGGGTGCTTTTTAATAAGAAGGGTGATGACTCAACATAAAATTAAATAGATAGGCCCTTCGCAGAGGGAAGCAGGGCTTTGTAGAGGTGCCAGAGCTCGATTTTGAAATAGAGATAAATTAAATTTTGAGCGGCATACTTTCACTGTCAACGCAAAAACTATGAGATGACTGTATCTTCCATACTACATGCATTATAGGAAGTTCCCAAACAGAATGGTAAAGGTTTATACTCCCCCTCCTCCACAAGCATCAATCCATGGCTTGCTCGAAACAGCGAGTGCCTCCAACATTCAACGGGTCCCAGAGGGAGTTTTGTTTAATTATTTTGATTTGCTTTGATCTTTTTGGATCATGGGACTGGGCTTCCTTTACATGGCCCTTTCTCGTGAATGAGGAGCGGAGTCCACTCCTCTTGAGGATAACCCACCTAGCATGGAAGATATAGGCAGCCCTAGTTGCACATGAGCTGCTCGAGCATACAAAACAGAATTTTTATTTGAAGGTTTGGAGTTTGGCACATACAAATTTACTTGGAACGGCAGGTAGATACCGCATATAGGAAGGTATAGTGGACTCATATGGAACAACTTTGGGGTTTAAGGAGTTTGGATGCACAAGCAGTATTCCCGCTTAGTACAGGTGAAGGCTAGCAAAAGACTGGGAAGCGACCAACTGAGAGAGCGACAACAGTCGTAAACATGCATTAAAATTAATTTACATCGAATATAAGCATGAGTAAGATATAATCCAACATGAACATAAATATCATGAAGGCTATGTTGATTTGATTCAACTACATGCGTGAACATGTGCCAAGTCGAGTCACTCAATTCATTCAAAGGAGGATACCATTCTATCATACCGCATCATAATCATCTCAATAGCATGTTGGCAGGCAAGGTAAACCATTATAACTCATAGCTAATCAAGCATGGCACAAGCAACTATAATCTCTAAATGTCATTGCAAATATGTTTACTTCATAATAGCTGAATCAGGAACGATGAATCATCATATTTACAAAAACAAGAGAGGTCGAATTCATACCAGCTTTTCTCATCCCAGTAAGTACATCATATATCATCATTATGGCCTTTCACTTGCACGACCGAACGGTGTAAATAATAATAAGAGTGCACGTGCATTGGACTAAGATGGAATCTGCAAGCATTCAATAAACAGGAGAAGACAAGGCAACATGGGCTCTTGGTTAAATCAACAATGATGCATATGAGAGCCACTAAGCATTTTCAATATGGTCTTCTCCTACTGACCCCCAAAGAAAAGGAAAGAAGAATAAAAACTATTTACACGGGAAAGCTCCCAACAAGTAAGAAGAACAGGAAATATTTTTTTGGTTTTCTTTTTAATTCTACTACGAGCAGGAAAAATAAACTACTACTAATTTTTTTGGTTTTTCTAAGGTTTATTAAACACACAAGAAGAAAGCAGGAAAAAGGAAAATAAACTAGCATGGATATTACAGTGAAAGAGTATGAGCACCGACATCTAGCAATGAGTGTGTGTGAGCATAATTGTAATGTCGGTGAGAAATACGTACTTCCCCAAGCTTAGGCTTTTGGCCTAAGTTGGTCTATTGCCAGGGATAGCCTGGCTGATACCCGTAGGTGTAGCTGGGGTCGTACTGCGATGCAGCGGCTACCGCCTCCTGAGCAGCAGCATGGCGTCGAGCTGCCTCCGCTCTCCTCTCGTACTCATCTGCCTCCTCTCTGGTAATAATATATTTTCCTCTCGCTTGAAAATCAAAGAAGGTAGGAGCAGGAAGAGCAACACGGACCACATGCCGTTTGTTAAAGATTAGTCGATACTGGAAAGGTGGTCCAGTCCTCTCAATGAACTGGTGGGAAAACATAGAATCAAGATCTAAATAAGAAGGGGGTAACTCCATATCACCCTCACGAATGTCTACATCAAGAAAATTAGCTAAGCGGGTTGCATAAATTCCTCCAAACAAATCTCCGTTATGCCTATTCTGATGCAACCTACGAGCTACAATGGCTCCCAAATGATAAGATTGGTCCCCTAACACAGCACTTCTGAGAATGCTGAGATCAGGGGCACACATGTGACATGCTTCATCCTTAGCAGTTATGCATCTACCAATGAAGAGAGCAAAATAATGTATAGCAGGAAAGTGAATGCTCCCTATAGTGGCCTGCGCTATATCTCTAGATTCCCCCAGAGTTATTCTAGCAAGAAAGTCTCTATATTCAGATTTAGGGGGATCCCTGATACTACCCCAAGATGGAAGTTTGCATGCAAGAGTGAAATCCTCTAAGTCCATGGTATAAGATTTGTCATAAAGGTCAAACATGACTGAAGGAGAATTACAAGAAGATGAAAAATCAAACCTCCCCACAAATGAACTTGTGAGATCACGATACTGGGGGCATTTATCAGCTTCAAAGTCCTCAAGACCGGCATTACGCAAATATGCGTAGAATTATTCTTTAATTCCCACTTGATTCATAAAATTTTCCGAAGGCCATTCACAGGGCCTCACGAGAGCGTCTCTTGGTGGTTCCTCGTCACCATCACGCATTGCAAGCCTGGGACCTTGCTTCCTTGAAGAACCACCTTGGAACATCTTCCTAAGCATATTGTTTTCTCTGAAAAATAATTCTGAAATTTTTAGTAACTTCAAACACAAGTGAACCAACTTCAATAAAACTGATAGCAATTACTCATACAAGTGCCTAGAGCATATATCAAGCATTAGAACTACTTGGAACCATATAAATTTGACATGCAAGCTCAAGAACATGGTCACCTATGCAGCACAAATTTGCAATGAATAAAGCACTAGAAGAAAAACTAATTGGACCAATGGAGGAGTCACATACCAAGGAACAATCTCCCCAAGCAGTTTTGCGAGAGGTGCTTTGAGAAAGGAGATCGAAAATCGCAGCAAAGTTGCTGGAACACGAGCTTGAGTTGGTTTTTCGGGTTTGTGTGAGGCAGAGGAAGAAGATGGGTGCAGGGATAAGTGGAGGAGGGCCACCGCGGGCCCACGAGGCAGGGGGCGCGCCCAGGGGGTAGGGCGCGTCCTCCACCCTCGTGGCCAAGTGGCAGCTCCCCCCGCGGTAATTTTTGCACTAAAAGTCCTCAAATATTCCCGAAAAAATCATATTAAATTGGCATGGCATTCTGAGGACTTTTATTTTCAGGATATTTTTATATTGCACGGATAAGTCGGGAGACAGACAGAAAAATACTATTTTACTTTATTTTTACTAAATAACAGAGAATATAAAGAGGGTATAGAAGGTTGTGCTTCTAGTTTCATCCATCTCATGCTCATCAAAAGGAATCCACTAACAAGGTTGATCAAGTCTTGTTAACAAACTCATTCCGATTAACATGAAACCGGAGAAATTTCGAATAACACTATGTTACCTCAACAGGGATATGGACATCCCCAATAATAAGTATATCATATTTCTTCTTGATAGTAGGGAGAGGAAATTCAAAACCTCCAAATATAATCGATGGAATTTTTTCAATAGAGTTGATACTATAAACTTGAGGTTGTTTCCTCGGAAAGTGTACCGTATGCTCATTACCATTAATATGAAAAGTGACATTGCCTTTGTTGCAATCAATAACAGCCCCTGCAGTATTAAGGAAAGATCTACCAAGAATAATAGACATACTATCATCCTCGGGAATATCAAGAAAAACAAAGTCCGTTAAAATAGTAACGTTTGCAACCACAACATGCACATCCTCACAAATACCGACAGGTATAGCAGTTGATTTATCAGCCATTTGCAAAGATATTTCAGTAGGTGTCAACTTATTCAAGTCAAGTCTACGATATAAAGAGAGAGGCATAACACTAACACCGGCTCCAAGATCACATAAAGCAGTTTTAACATAATTTCTTTTAATGGAGCATGGTATAGTAGGTACTCCTGGATCTCCAAGTTTCTTTGGTATTCCACCCTTAAAAGTGTAATTAGCAAGCATGGTATAAATTTCAGCTTCCGGTATCTTTCTTTTATTTGTAACAATATCTTTCATATATTTAGCATAAGGATTCATTTTGAGCATATCAGTCAATCGCATACGCAAAAATATGGGTCTAATCATTTCAGCAAAGCGCTCAAAATCCTCATCATCCTTTTTCTTGGATGGTTTGGGAGGAAAAGGCATGGGTTTTTGAATGCATGGTTCTCTTTCTTTACCATGTTTCCTAGCAACGAAGTCTCTTTTATCATAACGTTGATTCTTTGATTGTGTGTTATCAAGATCAATAGCAGGTTCAACTTCTACATCATTATCATTACTAGGTTGAGCATCATCATGAACATTATCATTAACATTTCCACTAGGTTCATGTTCATTACCAGATTGTGTTTCAGCATCAGACATAGAGATATCATTTGGATTCTCAGGTGGTTCAGCAACAGGTTCACTAGAAGTTTGCACAGTTCTATCATTTTTCTTTTTGTTCCTTTTAGAAGAACTAGGCATATCAATATTATTTCTCTGAGAATCTTGCTCGATTCTCTTAGGGTGGCCTTCAGGATACAAAGGTTATTGAGTCATTCTACCAGTTCTAGTAGCCACTCTAACAACATAATCATTTTTCTTACTATTCATTTCATTAAGCACTTAATTTTGAGCTTTAAGTACTTGTTCTACTTGAGTGGTAACCATAGAAGCATGTTTGCTAACAAGTTTAAGTTCACCTCTAATATTAGCCATATAATCACTCAAGTGTTTAATCATAAAGGTATTCTGTTTTAATTGTCTACCAAAATAAGCATTAGAGTCATCTTGCTTAAACATAAAGTTATCAAACTCATCCAAGCACTGACTAGCAATTTTAGTAGGAGGGACTTCAGCTTTATCATACATATAGAGAGAATTTACCTTTACTACCTGTGTCGGGATATCGGGAGGTTCTTCAGTAAATAAGTAATTGAGATCATATACTTCTTCAACAGGCGGTAAATTAAGACCTTGTATTTCTTCAATAGGAGGTAAATTCTTAACATCTTCAACTTTAATACCTTTTTCTTTCATGGATTTCTTTGCCTCTTGCATATCTTCGGGACTGAGAAATAGAACACCTCTCTTCTTCCGAGTTGGTTTAGGAATAGGCTCAGTAATTGGCTCAGGAGCTGCCTCGGGAGTTGGCTCAGGAGGTGCCCAATTATTTTCATTTGTCAACATATTATTCAATAGAATTTCAGCTTCATCCGGTGTTCTTTCCCTGAAAAGAGAACCAACACAACTATCCATGTAATCTCTGGAAGCATCAGTTAGTCCATTATAAAAGATATCAGATATTTCAGGTTTCTTAAGTGGATGATCAGGCAAAGCATTAAGTAACTTGAGAAGCCTCCCCCAAGCTTGTGGGAGACTCTCTTCTTCAATTTGCACAAAATTATATATATCCCTCAAAGCAGCTTGTTTCTTATGAGCAGGGAAATATTTAGCAGAGAAGTAATAAATCATATCCTGGGGACTTTACACACAACCAGGATCAAGAGAATTAAACCATTTCTTAGCATCACCCTTTAATGAGAACAGAAATATTTTGAGTAAATAAAGGTAGCGCGATCTCTCATTATTAGTAAACAGGGCAGCTATATCATTTAACTTACGAAGATGTGCCACAACAGTTTCAGATTCATAACCATAAAAAGGATCAGATTCAACCAAAGTAATTATATCTGGATCAACAGAAAAATCATAATAATCCTGATCGGGAACATAGATAGGTGAAGTAGCAAAAGCAGGGTCGGGTCTCATCCTATCTCTAAAAGATTCTTTACTCCATTTAACAAGCAACCTCCTACGTTCAAGACTATCCTGGCAAGCAAGAATAGCTTTAGTAGATTCAGCATTAAAAAGATAACCCTCAGGAATAGCAGGCATATTTTCATCATTACTAACATCATCGTGTTCAGTTTCAATAATTTCTCTCTCTCTAGACCTAGAAATTTTTTCATCTAGAAATTCACCAAGGGGCACAGTAGTATCAAGCATAGAAGTAGTTTCATCATAAGTATCATGCATAGTAGAAGTGGCATCATCAATAACATGCGACATATCGGAATGAATAGCAGAAGCAGGTTTAGGTGTCGCTAGCTTACTCATAATGTAAGGTGAATCAAGTGCGAGCTAGATGGCAGTTCCTTACCTCCCCTCGTAGTTGAGGGATAAATTGTTGTCTTAGCGTCTTTCAAGTTCTTCATAGTGTCCAGCAGATATAAATCCCAAGTGACTCAAAGAATAGAGCTATGCTCCCTGGCAACGGCTCCAGAAAAAGGTCTTGATAACCCAAAAGTATAGGGGATCGCAACAGTTTTCGAGGGTAGAATATTCAACCCAAATTTATTGATTCGACACAAGGTGAGCCAAAGAATATTCTCAAGTATTAGCAGCTGAGTTGTCAATTCAACCACACCTGGAAACTTAGTATCTGCAGCAAAGTTTTTAGTAGCAAAGTAATATGATAGTGGTGGTAACGGTAACAAAAGTAAAGACAGCAAAAGTAATGTTTTTGGTATTTTTGTAGTGATGATAACAGTAGCAACGGAAAAGTAAATAAGCGTAAACCAGTATATGGAAAACTCGTTGGCACCGGATCAATGATGGATAATTATGCCGGATGTGGTTCATCATGTAACAGTCATAACATAGGGTGACACAGAACTAGCTCCAGTTCATCAATATAATGTAGGCATGTATTCCGTATATAGTCATACGTGCTTATGGAAAAGAACTTGCATGACATCTTTTGTCCTACCCTCCCGTCGCAGCGAGGTCCTATTGGAAACTAAGGGATATTAAGGCCTTCTTTTAATAGAGAACCGGAACAAAGCATTAGCACATAGTGAATACATGAACTCCTCAAACTATGGTCATCACCGGGAGTGGTCCCGATTATTGTCACTTTGGGGTTGCCGGATCATAACACATAGTAGGTGACCATAGACTTGCAAGATAGGATCAAGAACACACATATATTCATGAAAACATAATAGGTTCAGATCTGAAATCATGGCACTCGGGCCCTAGTGACAAGCATTAAGCATAGCAAAGTCATAGCAACATCAATCTCGAACATAGTGGATACTAGGATCAAACCCTAACAAAACTAACTCGATTACATGATAAATCTCATCCAACCCATCACCGTCCAGCAAGCCTACGATGGAATTACTCACGCACGGCGGTGAGCATCATGAAATTGGTGATGGAGGATGGTTGATGATGATGACGGCGACGAATCCCCCTCTCCGGAGCCCCGAACGGACTCCAGATCAGCCCTCCCGAGAGAGATTAGGGCTTGGCGGCAGTTCCGTATCGTAAAACGCGATGAAACTTTCTCTCTGTTTTTCTCTCCCCGAAAGCCAATATATGGAGTTGGAGTTGGCGTCGGAGGGCCACCAGGGGGCCCACGAGGTAGGGCGGCGCGCCCAGGGGGGAGGGCGCGCCCCCACCCTCGTGAGCAGGGTGTGGGCCCCCTGGTCTTCATCTTCGGCGAGGATTTTTTATTATTTTTTCTAAGGTGTTCCGTGGAGTTTCAGGTCATTCTGAGAACTTTTGTTTTCTGCATATAAAACAACACCATGGCAATTCTGCTGAAAACAACGTCAGTCCTGGTTAGTTCCATTCAAATCATACAAGTTAGAGTCCAAAACAAGAGCAAAAGTGTTTGGAAAAGTAGATACGACGGAGACGTATCACAGACATCTTCTGACACTCGCCTTTTGGCGATGTGCTAAACTCATTAAAGAATCTGTCCTTGGCAGGAGACTCACAACCGAATTATGTCTGGTTCGAACTGGAGGCTGATGATGGAGAATTTTGCTTCCCACCCACCACCCACTTCATAGCCACTGTCGACGACTTAACCGACATGCTCGATTACGGCTCCAAAGACATCGACGGTATGGACGACGATGCCGATAAGGAGCAAGGCCAAAACCCGCCATTTACTGGACACTGGACGACCACTTCTTCGCACGACGTATACATGGTGGATACACCTAAAGAAACTAACGACGACGACAAAGAAGATCCAGTTGAGGATAAACCCCCTGAGACACAGCCCAAACGCCGACGCTCCCGCCGCCGCTCTAAGTCGCGTCATTCCGAAAACAACAATACTGGCACCGGAGAAAATAATACTCCGGACGATGCCGAAAACAATGAAGGCCCTGTTGAGATAACTTCCAAACAGGAGGAACAAAAAAATGGGCACGTTAGCCCCGATGAACAGGCCACACATGAAGACTCTGAGGACAGTCATTATCTGCCACTCTCTGAGGACGAGGAGAGCCTCGGCAATGAAGATTTCATCATACCCGAGGAACCTCTCGAGCAGGAGCGCTTTAAACGCCGGCTAATAGCCACTGCAAGGAGCCTAAAAAAGAGACATCAATAGCTTCAAGCCGACCAAGACCTGCTCAACGATAGATGGACAGATATCCTAGCAGCCGAAGAATACGGCCTGAAGCGCCCAACCAAGTGTTACCCGAAGTGCAGATTGCTACCTCAGTTCGATGAGGAGGCAACGGAATTTATACCACGCGGTCGGGACAATGCGGCCGACCGACCACAACGTGGTCGAGATAAAACGGCAACCCTAGCCAAAATGCAGCCCGCCCCACCGCACGTAAAAACTGAGATAAGACAGCTCGGGATTCTACATATGACCTTCGATAGGACCTGGATAGCAGAGCAGGACATAACAAATCGATCTACGAATCGCGAGGACATACTTTGACACGCGACAACGGCTATCTATTCGGACATGACAAACCTAGTCGCGCCTGGGCCGAAAACCGCAGACGGACTCTATCTGAGCTACGTCGCGACGTGGCCCAATACAGAGGCGCCGCATGCCCACTTTGCTTCATTGATGAAGTAATGGAGCATGAATTCCCAGAAGGGTTTAAACCCATGAATATTGAATCATACGATGGAACAACTGACCCCGCGGTATGGATCGAGGATTTTCTTATCCATATCCATATGGCCCGCGGAGATGACCTCCATGCCATCAAATACCTACCACTAAAACTCAAAGGACCATCTCGGTACCGGTTAAACAGTCTGCCGGAAAACTCTATCGGCAGCTGGGAGAACTTGGAAAATGCCTTCCGCGACAACTTCCAAGGAACATATGTCCGGCCACCAGATGCCGATGACTTAAGTCACATTGTCCAACAGCCCGAAGAGTCAGCCAGGAAACTCTGGACTAGATTCTTAGTTAAAAAGAACCAAATTGTCGAATGTCCGGACGCGGAAGCCCTAGCGGCCTTCAAACACAGCATCCGAGACGAATGGCTCGCCCGCCACCTCGGACAAGAAAAACCAAAATCCATTTCAGCCCTTACCGCTCTGATGACCCGCTTTTGCGCGGGCGAAGACAGCTGGCTAGCTCATAAAAGCAGCTGCGCCAGCAATCCGGGCACGTCCGAAGTCCGAGACGACAATGGCAAGCCGCGACGCAGCAATCATGAACACAATGAAAAAAAGCAGGACACATCGGTCAACGCTGGATTCAGCGGTCCCAAACCCGGTCAATGGAAAAAGCCATTCAAGGCAAGCAAGGACGGACCATCTGCCTCAGACAAGATACTGGATAGGCCCTGCCAGATTCATGGCCACCCCGATAAACCAACCAATCATACCAACAGAAGTTGTTGGGTCTTCAAGCGGGCCGGCAAGCTCAACGCCGGACATAAATGGAGGAGGCCGCCTGGTGATAACGAGAACGAAGAAACTCACCAAACAAATACTAGGGGTCAAAAGCAGTTTCCCCCCGAATTAAAAACAGTGAACATGGTATATGTGACGCACACCCCTACAGGGGAACGCACGGAACACTCCCTCCGTAAAGAAGAGCACGCCACATATAACTCAGCCGAACCGCACAGCGGTCCTGTCACACCGCACACCTCATCGGCCATTAAGCCACCGGTCTCCATTCAACATGACCGATCAATGTCCATATTGGACTAGCAATTCAGCTTCCGACGTTCGCCTAAAACGCCTGCGAATTTGGTACTATGCATACATAATTATGCACTTCAAATACCCTGGGCATCGGCGGAAGCACAATCCGGAAGGGCTTCCAAGCATTTCCACAGCCTCTCCTATTTCTTCTAACTACCTTTTTTTCTTATGTTCCCTCCACAGGTGACTCAGAGGCTGGTTATCTCACGGACTCTATCAGAGTTCGGGTTCGTACTTTTATCCAAGGGCCATTCCCATCAAAGGAGTCCCTCAACCAAGGACAGGCGACGCAGACATGCGACAAGAGGTCCAAAATAACTTTTTGAAGACCGCACTCTATATTTCGAGCCTATAAGGTGCCTTTTTCCTCAGCCTTCGACCCCTGGCATGTCAAATAGCTGGGGTCGTGGTGTTTTTATCTGTAACATAACGATTGGCATATCACTCAGGTCCCAGTGAACATAATCTGTATTCAACATTCGCCTTTTTCTAAAGAACTGAATTTCGCTCCTTTGGATGTTTTCACACCTCGGCTTAACTTGCCAGGGGCTCGGGATGAGAACAAATGAGTTGCCAACCAAATCCGAACAGCTCTATAGCGTACCTCGGCGTCGCGAGTTTAGCCTTATATGCATCAGCTCCGAATCATGTCTTGGGTCAATAATTGGGTTGCTCGGCTCCTGAGCTTGCTACCTTACGTTCCTCTCTATCGGCTAAGGTAGTAAAGGGAGAACTACTGTGATTGTGCTTCCGGTTCATCTGGTTAAGCTCCTCAGTAGAGAAGGCCAAAAACTGACTGTCATGATGCAGCGAGAGATGGTCAACCACTCGATGACTTATCGGGATCTGTCGCGATTCCCTCCGTATTATACGAAGGACCTTTTCTTCAAGTCATATATCCAACGCACCATATTGGAATAAGCCGCGTGCATACGAGGGGCTATATCGTAGTGAAGGAAATATGCCCTAGAGGCAATAATAAATGTTATTATTTATTTCCTTATATCATGATAAATGTTTATTATTCATGCTAGAATTGTATTAACCGGAAACATAATACATGTGTGAATACATAAACCTACAGAGTGTCACTAGTATGCCTCTACTTGACTAGCTCGTTAATCAAAGATGGTTATGTTTCCTAACCATGAACAAGGAGTTGTTATTTGATTAATGGGATCACATCATTGGTTGAATGATCTGATTGACATGACCCATTCCATTAGCATAGCACCTGATCGTATAGTTTGTTGCTAGTGCTTTTCTTCATGACTTATACATGTTCCTATGACTATGAGATTATGCAACTCCCGTTTGCCGAGGAACACTTTTGGTGCTACCAAACGTCACAACGTAATCGGGTGATTATAAAGGTACATTACAGGTGTCTCCGAAGGTACATGTTGGGTTGGCATATTTCGAGATTAGGATTTGTCACTCCGATTGTCGGAGAGGTATCTCTGGCCCTCTCGGTAATGCACATCACATAAGCCTTGCAAGCATTGCAACTAAATGTGTTAGTTGTGAGATGATGAATTACGGAACGAGAAAAAGACTTGCCAAGAATTTAGATTGAACTAGGTATTGGATACCGACGATCGAATCTCGGGCAAGTAACATACCGATGACAAAGGAACAACGATGTTGTTATGCGGTCTGACCGATAAAGATCTTCGTAGAATATGTAGGAGCCAATATGGGCATCCAGGTCCCGCTATTGGTTATTGACCGAGAGGTGTCTCGGTCATGTCTACATAGTTCTCGAACCCGTAGGGTCCGCACGCTTAACGCTTCGATGCGATCATAATGAGTTTATAAGTATTGATGCACCAAGGTTGTTCGAGTCCCGGATGTGATCACGGATATGACGAGGAGTCTCGAAATGGTCGAGACATAAAGATTGATATATTGAAGCCTACATTTGGACATCGGAAAGGTTCCGAGTGAAATCGGAATTTATCGAGTACCGGAGGTTACCGAACCCCTGAACTACATGGGCCCATAGTGGGCCTTGGAGGAAAGGAGAAGGGCCAGCCCTAGGTGGTCGCTGCCCCCTTCCCTAGTCCTATTAGGACTAGGAAAGGTGGGCCGCCCCCTCTCTCTCTCCCTCCGGAATCCTAATCCAACTAGGATTGGGGGAATCCTACTCCCGGAGGAGTAGGACTCCTTGTCGCCTCCTCCTCTTGGCCGCCACCTCCCCTTGGCTCCTTTATATACGGGGCAGGGGCACCCCAAGACACACAAGTTGATTTCTTAGCCGTGTGCGGTGCCCCTTCCACCATATTCCACTTCGTCATATCGTCGCGGAGCTTAGGCGAAGCCCCGCGCGGAGAAGTCATATCATCGCGAGCTTAGGCGAAGCCCTGCGCCGGTGGAGCATCATCATTGTCACCACGCCGTCGTCGGTGACGGAACTCATCCCCGACACTTTGCTGGATCGAGTCCGGGATCGCCATCGGGCTGAACGTGTGCGAACTCGGAGGTGCCGACGCTCGGTGCTTGGATCGGTCGGGTCGTGAAGACGTCACGACATCAACAACGTTGTTATAACGCTTCCGCTTTCGGTCTACGAGGGTACGTGGACGGACACTCTTCCCGCTCGTTGCTATGCCATCACCATGGTCTTGCGTGATCGTAGGAAAATTTTTGAAATTACTACGTTCCCCAACAGTGGCATCCGAGCCTGGTTTTATGCGTTGATGTCATATGCACGAGTAGAACACAAGTGAGTTGTGGGCGATACAAGTCATACTGCCTACCAGCATGTCATACTTTGGTTCAGCGGTATTGTGAGATGAAGCGGCCCGGACCGACATTACGCGTACGCTTACGCGAGACTGGTTTCACCGCTGTGAGCACTCGTTGCTTAAAGGTGACATGGCGGGTCTCTCTCTCTCACTTTAGTTGAATCGAGTGTGGCTACGCCCGGTCCTTGAGAAGGTTAAACGGAGTCTATTTGACGAAGTATCGCTGTGGTTTTGATGCGTAGGTAAGAACGGTTCTTGCTCAGCCCGTAGCAGCCACGTAAAACTTGCAACAACAAAGTAGAGGACGCCTAACTTGTTTTTGCAGGGTATGTTGTGATGTGATATGGTCAAGACGTGATGCTATATCTTATTGTATGAGATGATCATGTTTTGTAACCGAAGTTATCGGCAACTGGCAGGAGCCATATGGTTGTCGCTTATTGTATGAAATGCAACGCCATGTAATTGCTTTACTTTATCACTAAGCAGTAGCGATAGTCGAGAAGCAATAGTTGGCGAGACGACAACGATGCTACGATGGAGATCAAGGTGTCGCGCCGGTGACGATGGTGATCATGACGGTGCTTGAGATGGAGATCACAAGCACAAGATGATGATGGCCATATCATATCACTTATATTGATTGCATGTGATGTTAATCCTTTATGCATCTTATTTTGCTTTGATTGACGGTAGCATTATAAGATGATCCCTTACTAAATTATCAAGAAGTGTTCTCCTGAGTATGCACCGCTATGAAAGTTCTTCGTCTGAGACACCACGTGATGATCGGGTGTGATAGGTTCTACGCTCAAATACAACGGTGCAAAACAGTTGCACACGCGGAATACTCAGGTTATACTTGACGAGCTATGCATATAAGATATGACCTCGAACACGGAGACCGAAGGTCGAGCGTGAATCATATAGTAGATATGATCAACATATTGATGTTCACCATTGAAACTACTCCATCACACGTGATGATCGGTCATGGTGTAGTTGATATGGATCACGCAATCACTTAGAGAATTGGAGGATATTTTTCTAAGTGGGAGTTCTTAAGTAATATGATTAATTGAACTTAAATTTATCATGAACTTAGTACCGATAGTATCTTGCTTGTCTATGATGTGTAGATAGATGGCTCGTCTTTGTTGTTCCGTTAAATTTTAATGCGTTCCTTGAGAAAGCAAAGTTGAAAGATGATGGCAGCAATTACACGGACTGGGTCCGTAATTTGAGGATTATCCTTATTCTCTGCACGGAAGAATTACGTCCCCGAAGCACCGTTAGGTGCCAGGCCTGGTGCAAGGGCTGCGCCGAAGTTGTGAACGTCTGCAAAGCAAAGCTGATGACTACTCTATAGTTCAGTGTGCCATGCTTTACGGCTTAGAACCGACTTCAACGTCGTTTTGAACACCATGGAGCATATGAGATGTTCCAGAGTTGAAGTTAATATTCCAAGCGAATGCCCGGATTGAGAGATATGAAGTCTCCAATAAGTTCTATAGCTGTAAGATGGAGGAGAATGGTTCACATCGGTGAGCATATACTCGTAATGTCCGGATATAACAATCACTTGATTCAACCGGGAGTTAATCTTCCGGATGATTGCGCCATTGATGAATTCTCCAATCACGCCACCAAGCTACAAGAGCTTCGTGATGAACTATAATATGCAAGGGATGACCAAAACTATGCCCGAGCTCTTCGCGATGCTTGAAAGCAGCGAGGTAGAAATCAAAAGGAGCATCAAGTGTTGATGGTTAACAAAACCACTAGTTTCAAGAAAAGGGCAAAGGAAAGAAAAGGAAACTTCAAAAGAGCGGCAAGCAAGTTGTCGATCAAGAGAAGAAACCCAAGTCTGGTCCTAAGCCTGAAACCGAGTGCTTCTATTGCAAGCAGGCTGGTCACCGAAGCGGAACTGCCCCAAGTATTTGGCGGATAAGAAGGATGGCAAGGTTAACAAAGGTATATGTGATATACTTGTTATTGATGTGTACCTTACTAATACTCGCAGAGCACTGGTATTTGATACTGGTTCTTGCTAATATTTGCAACTCAAACAGGGCTACGGATTAGCGAAGATTGGCTAAGGACGAGGTGACGATGCGCTGGGGAAATGGTTCCAAAGTCGATGTGATCGCAGTCGGCACGCTACCTCTACATCTACCTTCGGATTAGTATTAGACCTAAATAATTGTTATTTAGTACCATCGTTGAGCATGAACATTATATCTGGATCTTGTTTAATGCGAGACGGTTATTCATTTAAATCAGAGAATAATGGTTGTTCTATTTATATGAATAATATCTTTTATGGTCATGCACCATTGAAGAATGGTTTGTTTTACTTAATCTTGATAGTAGTGATACACATATTCATAATGTTGAAACCAAAAGATGCAGAGTTGATAATGATGGTGCAACTTATTTGTGGCACTTGCCGCTTAGGTCATATCGGTGTAAACGCATGAAGAAACTCCATGCTGATGGACTTTTGGAGTCACTTGATTATGAATCACTTGGCACTTGCGAACCGTGCCTTATGGGCAAGATGACTAAAACACCGTTCTCCGAACTATGGAGAGAGCAACAGATTTATTGGAAATCATACATACCGATGTATGTGGTCCAATGAATGTTGAGGCTCGTGGCGGATATCGTTATTTTCTCACCTTCACAGATGACTTGAGCAGATATGGGTATATCTACTTAATGAAACACAAGTCTGAAACATTTGAAAAGTTCAAAGAATTTCAGAGTGAAGTGGAAAATCATCGTAACAAGAAAATAAAGTTTCTACGATCTGATCGTGGAGGAGAATATTTGAGTTACGAGTTTGGCCTACATTTGAAACAATGCGGAATAGTTTCAACTTACGCCACCGAACACCACAACGTAATGGTGTGTCCGAACGTCATGTCGTACTTTATTAGATATGGTGCGATCTATGATGTCTCTTACTGATTTACCGCTATCATTTTGGGGTTATGCTTTAGAGACGGCTACATTCACTTTAAATAGGGCACCATCTAAACCGCTGAAACGACGCCTTATGAACTGTGGTTTGGCAAGAAACCAAAGTTGTCGCTTTTGAAAGTTTGGGGCTGCGATGCTTATGTGAAAAAGCTTCAACCTGATAAGCTCGAACCCAAATCGAGAAATGTGTCTTCATAGGATACCCAAAGGAGACAGTTGGGTACACCTTCTATCACAGATCCGAAGACAAGATTTTTGTTGCTAAATTCGAAACTTTTGAGAAAGAGTTTCTCACGAAAGAAGTGAGTGGGAGGAAAGTAGAACTTGATGAGATAATCTGTATCTACTCCTTATTGAGAAGTAGTACATCACGAAAAACAGTTTACGTGACACCTACACCAAATAGGGAGGAAGCTAATGATGATGATCATGAAACTTCAGATCAAGTTTCTACAGAACTCAGAGATCAACCAGAACAAGATCCGCACTGAGTGGTACGGTAATCCTGTTCTTTGGAACATGATGAACCTACGAACTATGAAGAAGCGATGGTGAGCCCAGATTCCACAAAATGGCTTGAGGCCATGAAATCTGAGATGGGATCCATGTATGAGAACAAAGTGTGGACTTTGGTTGACTTGCCCGATGATCGGCAAGCAATTGAGAATAAATGGATCTTCAAGAAGAAGACCGACGCTGATGGTAATGTTATCGTCTATAAAGCTCGACTTGTTGCAAAAGGTTTTCGACAAGTTCAAGGGATTGACTACGATGAGACCTTCTCACCCGTGGCGATGCTTAAGTCAGTCCGAATCATGTTAGCAATTGCCGATTTTATGATTATGAAATTTGGCAAATGGATGTTAAAACTGCATTCTGAATGGATTTCGGAAGAAGAGTTGTATATGATGCAACCAGAAGGTTTTGTCGATCCAAAGGGAGCTAACAAAGTGTGCAAGCTCCAGCGATCCATTTATGGACTGGTGCAAGCCTCTCGGAGTTGGAATAAACGCTTTGATAGTGTGATCAAAGCATTTGGTTTTATATGCACTTTTGGAGAAGCCTGTATTTACAAGAAAGTGAGTGGGAGCTCAGTAGCATTTCGATATTATATGTGGATGACATATTATTGATCGGAAATGATATAGAATTTCTGGATAGCATAAAGGGATACTTGAATAAGAGTTTTCGATGAAAGACCTCGGTGAAGCTGCTTACATATTGGGCATTAAGATCTATAGAGATAGATCAAGACGCTTAATAGGACTTTCACAAAGCACATACCTTGATAAAGTTTTGAAAAGGTTCAAAATGGATCGAGCAAAGAAAGGGTTCTTGCCGGTATTACAAGGTGTGAAGTTGAGTAAGACTCAATGCCCGACCACCGCAGAAGATAGAGAGAAAATGAAAGATGTTCCTATGCTTCAGCCATAGGCTCTATCATGTATGCAATGCTGTGTACCAGACCTGATGTGTGCCTTGCTGTAAGTTTAGCAGCAGGTACCAAAGTAATCCAGAGTGGATCATCGGACAGCGGTCAAGAACATCCTTAAGTACTTGAGAAGAACTAAGGATATGTTTCTCATATATGGCGGTGACAAAGAGCTCATCGTAAACGGTTACGCCGATGCAAGCTTTGACACTGATCCGGACGATTCTAAATCGCAAACCGGATACGATTTACATTAAACGGTGCGGCTGTCGGTTGGTGCAGTTCCAAACAAAGCGTCGCTATGGGATCTACATGTGAAGTTGAGTACATAGCTGCTTCGAAGCAGCTAATGAAGGAGTCTGGATGAAGGAGTTCATAACCGATCTAGGTGTTGTACCTAGTGTATCGGGTCCAATGAAAATCTTTTGTGACAATATCGGTGCAATTGCCTTGGCAAAGGAATCCAGATTTCACAAAAGAACCAAGCACATCAAAAGACGCCTCAACTCCATCCGGATTTGGTCCAGTGGGAGACATAGAGATATGCAAGATACATACGGATCTGAATGTTGCGCACCCGCTGACTAAGCCTCTTCCACGAGCAAAACATGATCAGCACCAAGACTCCATGGGTGTTAGAATCATTACTGTGTAATCTAGATTATTGACTCTAGTGCAAGTGGGAGATCAAGGAAATATGCCCTAGAGGCAATAATAAATGTTATTATTTATTTCCTTATATCATGATAAATGTTTATTATTCATGCTAGAATTGTATTAACCGGAAACATAATACATGTGTGAATACATAAACCTCAGAGTGTCACTAGTATGCCTCTACTTGACTAGCTCGTTAATCAAAGATGGTTATGTTTCCTAACCATGAACAAGGAGTTGTTATTTGATTAATGGGATCACATCATTGGTTGAATGATCTGATTGACATGACCCATTCCATTAGCATAGCACCTGATCGTATAGTTTGTTGCTAGTGCTTTTCTTCATGACTTATACATGTTCCTATGACTATGAGATTATGCAACTCCGTTTGCCCGAGGAACACTTTGGGTGCTACCAAACGTCACAACGTGGCTCGGGTGATTATAAAGGTACATTACAGGTGTCTCCGAAGGTACATGTTGGGTTGGCATATTTCGAGATTAGGATTTGTCACTCCGATTGTCGGAGAGGTATCTCTGGGCCCTCTCGGTAATGCACATCACATAAGCCTTGCAAGCATTGCAACTAAATGTGTTAGTTGTGAGATGATGAATTACGGAACGAGAAAAAGACTTGCCAAGAACGAGATTGAACTAGGTATTGGATACCGACGATCGAATCTCGGGCAAGTAACATACCGATGACAAAGGGAACAACGATGTTGTTATGCGGTCTGACCGATAAAGATCTTCGTAGAATATGTAGGAGCCAATATGGGCATCCAGGTCCCGCTATTGGTTATTGACCGAGAGGTGTCTCGGTCATGTCTACATAGTTCTCGAACCCGTAGGGTCCGCACGCTTAACGCTTCGATGATGATCATAATGAGTTTATAAGTATTGATGCACCAAGGTTGTTCGAGTCCCGGATGTGATCACGGATATGACGAGGAGTCTCAAATGGTCGAGACATAAAGATTGATATATTGAAGCCTACATTTGGACATCGGAAAGGTTCCGAGTGAAATCGAAATTTATCGAGTACCGGAGGTTACCGAACCCCGGAACTACATGGGCCCATAGTGGGCCTTGGAGGAAAGGAGAAGGGCCAGCCCTAGGTGGCGCGCTTCCCCTTCCCTAGTCCTATTAGGACTAGGAAAGGTGGGCCGCCCCCTCTCTCTCTCCCCTCAGGAATCCTAATCCAACTAGGATTGGGGGAATCCTACTCCCGGAGGAGTAGGACTCCTTGCGCCTCCTCCTCTTGGCCGCCACCTCCCCTTGGCTCCTTTATATACGAGGCAGGGAGCACCCCAAGACACACAAGTTGATTTCCTTAGCCGTGTGCGGTGCCCCTTCCACCATATTCCACTTCGGTCATATCGTCATGAGCTTAGGCGAAGCCCTGCGCTGGAGAAGTCATATCATCGCGGAGCTTAGGCGAAGCCCTCGTCGGTGGAGCATCATCATTGTCACCACGCCGTCGTCTTGACGGAACTCATCCCGACACTTTGCTGGATCGGAGTCCGGGGATCGTCATCGGGCTGAACGTGTGCAGAACTCGGAGGTGCCGTACGTTCGGTGCTTGGATCGGTCGGGTCGTGAAGACGTACGACTACATCAACCGCGTTGTTATAACGCTTCCGCTTTCGGTCTACGAGGGTACGTGGACGGACACTCTTCCCGCTCGTTGCTATGCCATCACCATGGTCTTGCGTGATCGTAGGAAAATTTTTGAAATTACTACGTTCCCCAACACGTAGACCCACCATAAACCTCCTAGGGCTAAGTGAAAGTGTTAACGCCCTATAGTCTGATTGCCTGGTTCGCTGCATTGACACCTCCTTAATGGACCAAGACGTTGGGTCAAGAGTGATCAAATGCTTTTCCAAACACCCCCGTATTTTTTACGAGGGGGCGGAAGATGACGACTGGAAAACTTTCAGATTATACAAAAACGGCAGCACAGGAGGAATAAAAGTATTTAGGAGAAACTAAAAAGAAACTAGCCTTATTATCATATTCTCTTTTACAATTTTTCATACAATTCACTCGAAAATTACATCTTTCGAGCATTGACCCTCTATTAAGCGGGCACCCTCTAAGACATCCTCGAAATAGTCCTCTGGCGCGTGACGATCCTTGCCCTTGGGTGGACTCTTCGTTGCAACATCAGTGGCCTTCATCTTCGCCCAATATGTCTTGACACGGGCAAAGGTCATCCGTGTACCTTCAACGGACGTTGATTGCTTCACAGCATCGATACACGGCACCGCGTCAGGAAGTCGATGCACCAAACCAAAATAACTATCCGGAACTGGCTTGGTTGGCCACAGCCGACCACGACATCCTTCATGACAGCACCGGACAGCCTGTGAAGCTCGACCCATTGCGACCAGAAAGCTTCTCTGTTGCATTTCCTTCTTGCGCTTGGTAAAACTGCACCGCATCGGCCGCACTCTTTGGCAAGTCCAATAACACGCCTGGAGAACTCCACACTTGGTTAAGCGGGGTATAATTCGGATCGCCAAACTTAGTTTGCAATAAAAAGGGCTTACCTGCCGCGATCTCCCCAGCTTGCTGGATCTCCTCCTGAGCAGCTCTAGACTCGGACCGCACTTCTTTTGCCTCCCGTAAGGCCTTATCAAGATCAGCCGCTTTTGCTTTATTATCCTTCTCGAGGAATTCGCAGCGGCTAGCGGCACCTTCGAGCTCACGCGTCATCTTTGATATTTTCTCCTCGTCCTGATGCCGAGCAGCCTGTTCGGCCTTCAATTTGGCCGATGCCTTTTTGGTAGCCGCATTACTAAATCGGGCCTACTCCTTGACTCGGAATAGCTCCGCCCGAAGAATCTCAACCGCGGCAGCACCATCTGCAGTTATGCATATTTTACCATACAATCCTTCACGCCCCGCTTATATTATAAGCAAGTGCATATAATGACTGCCCCAAATACATACCTTGTGACTCGTCAAGACGCTTGTGGATAAGCATGATGTCCTCACTCACCACATCAAGCTTCCGCTGAAGCTCGGCGACTTCTGTAGTCTGGGCGATCGCTGAGGGGGAAATTGCTTGTGTTCTAATTCAATCACGTCATTCCCTGAGCATATCTCTTTTGATCCTCTTATTGCCTCCCTTGGGAAGCCAATCCGAGTCTCAGGGGCTACTACCTATATATAGGTGCATTTTGCGAATAAAACGCATTTGAAAATATTACATCACAAACCTCGAAGCCTCTTAGCAGGCTCGTGAAGGCTTCATGCAAACCGATCTTCGCGGACAGAACCCTCTCGACAACCGTACCCATCAAGGTACGATGTTCCTCTGAGACGGACGCTTGTTGCAGCATGTTCGTCAATTTATCCGGCACTTCCGGGTCTTCGGAAGCCGCGGTTGGAACACGGCCTCCCTTTGAAGGAACCCGTTTGTTCATCCCTACAATCATCTCTCGTTGTAAACCGGATAGTCTGGGGCCTTCATTGTTGGCCCCCGAACCCTCGGCGACTGGGGTATCACCTCCGGGTGATGTCTTCTTCATCCCCCGCACTGCTTGCTGATCGGGAGAGACCCTCCGAGACGACACTTCATAGTCTTCTGCCTTATTGGGTGAGGAAATTGGTGGAGGCATTTTGCTCTCCATCGAAGAAGGTCCCCCGAGGATGAGGATTGTTGAAGAGGACGGTGTGCTGGACTGCAAAATATATATTCCCAATGTTAGCTTGGTAGCGGGAAAGGGACGAGATATGTTTAAGAACTCCCTTGTTCAACTTACTATTTGGCCAGAGGCTTATCCTCACTATGGAACTGTGCGACAATGTCGTCTTCCAAGCCCGAGCCGCCTGACGATGGCATATTTCCTCGCTTGGGGGCCTTTTCCTCCCAATCTTCGGAGGCACCCCTTTTCTTACCCTGGGGGGAAGGTACTTTGACTTCTCCTTCAGTTTTGACTTCGGACAACGAAATTTTGATTCCCCCGGGCGCAGTGCCTGATATACCTTCGGGGTGCAAGCCGCTTTCTTCCTTTCCGCTTTCTGCCTTGTCCCCCTGCACAGGCGTCTGGAACGGTGCCGGGGCAGCATCCTTGTTAGTAGGGAATCCGTTGAGTCTTCAGGGAGGGGGGCCGAACACTTGATTCGCTCCACTTTCTTTATCCAGCCCTGGGAATAGGCAGTATGCTTAGTAACATATTACAGCGTACTCAAAGTGTTCGGGAGTTAAGCGCTTACCGGGGTATCCAGATGGTTGCAATCAAGGCCGATGTCCTCGTTGGTATCCGTCCATTGTTTTCGTTTTCCGAAAAAACAATTTCCACATCCCTTTGTGCGCAGTGCCAAAGAAGTGTTGGAGGGCTTGCACTTCTTCCGGATTGAACTCCCACAGGAGGAGAGGCAGTCGTTGGCACGGTAGAGTCCGACGAACTAGCATTACTTCAACCACATTGATAAGATCGATGTCCTTCTCGAGGAGGCTTTGGATGCGGCTCTGCAGAGTTCACACTTCATCAATTGATCCCCAATCTAGCCCCTTATTGATCCACGACGCGAGCTGAGTCGGAGGGCTAGATCAAAACGCAGGAGCAGCGGCCCACTTGGAACCACGAGGTTCGGTGATATAGAACCACTCCTGCTGCCATAAATTTGAAGATTCTGCAAAGGATCCTTTTAGCCAAGGAGCATTAGTAAGCTTGCTCAGTGTGGCACCACCACACTCCGCCTGTCTCCCCTCGATCACCTGCGGCTTCACATTGAAGGTCTTCAGCCATAAGCCGAAGTGTGGAGGGATTCGGAGGAAAGCTTCGCATTTGACGATAAATGTCGATGTGATAAGGAACGAGTTCGGGGCCAGATCGTGAAAATCTAGCCTGTAATAGAACATGAGCCCATGAACAAAGGGATTGAGAGCAAACCCTAAACCTCACAGGAAGTGGGAGATAAACATGACCCTCTCGCCGGATCTAGGGGTAGGAATAACCTGCCCTTCAGCAGGGAGCCGGTGGAGGATTTCTGCGATCAGATATCTGGCCGCTCGGAGTTTCGCGATGTCTTCCTCTGTAACAGAAGAAGCCACCCACCGGCCTTGAAGGCTGGAGCCGGACATGATCAGGTTCGTGGTGATTGAAACCCGGGTGTTAGGGCTCGAGGTGGGGAAAGCTGAAGAAGGAGCAAGCGCGGAGGAGAAGGGCGGGTCTGTACCCCTCTATAAAGGCTGTGAATATCAAAACCCCTCCTCCTCGGGCCTTAAAACATGCCTATTCCCCAGGAATCGTACCAAAGAGATGGTTGGATTACCCACGACAGTGTTGATAAGAATCCCGTAATAAGGGGACACGATCTCTTCTTCGACAAGACATGCCAATAGAGGCCACGCCTCGAAACATGGAACGGTAGGACAAGAAACGGTTTGAAATAAAGACCGGGCCAGCATGATGTCATGTTGCAAAAAGTTGTCAGCAGATTGGACTCGTGAAATATTATACTCTCTACGGCTGTGTGTGTGGTATTTATGTTACATGTCCGGATACATTCTTCGCTTCCGAAGACTATCCTGGAGTATTTGGGAAAGGGAACCCGCCTTGCAATGCGAAGACAATCTGCGCGTCGGACACCTCGTCATTGAAGCCTGGTTCAGGGGCTACTGAGGGAGTCCTGGACTAAGGGGTCCTTGGGCGTCCAGCCTATTAGCCATGGGCCGGACTGATGGGCTGTGAAGATACGAAGACCGAAGACTCCACCCGTGTCTGGGTGGGACACTCCTTGGCGTGGAAGGCAAGCTTGGCGATCAAATATGAAGATTTCCTTTCTCTTAACCGACCTTATGTAACCCTAGATCCCTCCGGTGTCTATATAAACCGGAGGGCTTAGTCCGGATGCGGATACTCATTACCATAGTCATACAGGCTAGACTTTTAGGGTTTGGCCATTACGATCTCGTGGTAGATCAACTCTTGTAATACTCATATTCATCAAGATCAATCAAGCATGAAGTAGGGTATTACCTCCATAGAGAGGGCCCGAACCTGGGTAAACATTGTGTCCCCCGTCTCCTGTTACCATCGATCCTAGACGCATACTTCGGGACCCCCTACCCGAGATCCGCCGGTTTTGACACAGACATCGGGTATTACCGATTAATTATATATATGTGGAAAATGTTTCGAGGATGTTAACTATATATATATATATATATATATATATATATATATATATATATATATATATATATATATATATATATATATATATATATATATATATATATATATATATATATATATAATGCTCAAAATGTTTAGAACATTTTATATTTCATTTAAATATCAATGGGCCTTAAAAGGCCAAGAGTTGGATGGCAACTTGAGCCACAAGGGCCCAAGTAGGAAGGCACCTCCCCTTTCCTTGTAGGGGCGATTGACTAGGGAGGCCGGCGCCCCAAGGGGGACTTTCCCCCCTTGGTGGCCGCCCTCTCCCTCCCCTCTAACCTATATATACTAGAGGATTTCCACCCTATGGGTACACAGGTTTTGGAGCCTCCTCTAGTTGATCTAGTGCTTGTTCTAGTTGGTCCTAGTTGACTAATTAGAGCGATTTCTAGCCACCTCTAATCCTCATAATTAGAAGCACCATGTGATTCTAATATCCTCCCTCTAATTCTCCGGCGATGATTAGCTCTGGATGACGAAGCGCTGCCGGATCGTGAAGACCGTACGCTTGCAACCAAGTAGAGAGGTTGTGCTTTTGGTCTTCCGTTTGACAGAACATTTGTGGGTGGTTTGAAGGATCGTCATCGAAATTTGAGGGACTCCAAGTACGGTCTACATTGACTCATCTACTTCCGCTGCACCCACGGAGTTGGTAACGATCGTTGATCACAACCCGTGATGCATCTTCATATTTTTCCTAGGTGATCATAGGCCGAATTTTTTGTTTTCTATTATGTTTCCCAACAGTGGCATCATGAGCGGTTCTATGAGTACATGTAGGTTGCGATCTAGGTCACATGTGGATGTGAGGGTGATGTTCTTGCTATGCTTCCCTAGAGTGTTGCTTTAGTTCAGTTCATTGACGGCATGGTGTCACTTTTCACAAGGTTCTGACAATCGATCGGCTCTAGCTGTCGACGATCTGCTAACAGTTCCTTGGGCTTCACCATAGTCAGGAATAGTGAACCGTCACGTGCGCAAGGGGGCAATGAAGATAGACGACCTTCTAGGGGGTCACGCGTATTAGACGAAGTTTAGTGTGGGGGAACGAGATTTTTAATTAAGTCTCTTCTTTCATACACCCCAAAAGTTAATCTAGCAACAAGGATTATCACTTTATGGTGTGCATGCAGATAGCTAGGTTTGTCCGGAAACCCTACATGCCACATAATTAAAATTTTCCAAAGCGATTAGAGGACGTCTAACTTAGTTTTGCAGGGTTTGCATATGATGTGGTTTAGACTTCGTCGTGATAATGAGTTTATGTATGAGATGGTTATATGTGGTAATGTTGAGTGGCCTGCGCGTCACGACATGATGGCTTGAGCCACGAGATTGCCAACTTAATGTAAATATCATAGAGATAGGTTGCATGTGATGGTGGCAAGATGTACATGGAGGACACCGATGAGGAGAAGGTGTACCAAGGTGCGGGGCGAGGAGCTATAATTTCGTGCCACGGCGGAATTTCGGATTTTGATGCCATGGCAACATTTTCAGAAATGGTCGCCACGACAACATTTTCTGAGATTGCCGCCACGACAATGTTTTCGAAATGGTTGTCATGACAACAAAATATTGTCCGTGACATCGCTTCAACTAGAGATTGAAGACGATCGCGGAGAACTCTCGGTACCTAGGGCTATACCATATCATGCTATTGTGAATTGCGTGAGATTTTTATTCCTTTGTTGTTTGCACCCATTGATTGCGCATAGTCAATTATTAGGGTGACCTCTCACAATAAATATTAAGTTAAAAGGTGCTCTTCCCAGTGTTGGAACCATCTATAACACGTAGCGTTCCGGAGTGGGTCATGTCCACATGAGCACAAACGGGGCGCGAGGTGTAAGACAGGGATGGTCAAACCATGCTTGCAGATAGCACTTGGTTGTCTTAAATTTCTAGCAGAACCATTCTGAGCTCAAAGAACAAAACATCAAAAAATGAACAAGAGTCATATGGAGATATGATCAACAAAAGTTTGCCCACCGGTCAAAATTCTCGCCACCAGTGATGTCCACATCAATGGCTGAGAACTAGGCTTGGATCTTGAATCACTCACTGTCAATTATGAGAGATATTGATTTGAGTGGGAGCACAATTATGTATTAATTAAGTTTAATAACTAGTGCAAATTAATTACGAACAATGTCTATGTGTAGTTTGCATTATAGTTGTAGAATTATTGCTCATAGTTCCACCATTGTTGTTGAAATTGATTGACTGTTATTTATCTTGTTGAAACTCTATGTTTGAGAGGATCGTCCTCTAAAAGTGCCAACAAGGATATTGTCCTACTACATATTTACAATACTCTCTTCCTGATGCTATGGATGATGAGACTCACGTCCTTCGATCCTAAAGCTAGAATTGCATTACGGTCTGCTTGCTTCCAAGAAACCCGAACTTCAAAATGTTTGGGACAGTTATGTGATATTCTTGGAACTGAAAATTGTTTTCAGAAACAAACAAAGGGTAAAAGATATGCAATATCTAAATAAGTGTTTTGTTTGCAAATTCTAGTGAAGTGTTCAACTATGTTTAAGACTGAAATGCGTAAGATCCGGAAGAAAGCCAGTCATGTGTTGACAGTGAAAACTTGTAGAGAAAGAACAAAACCGAAAGGATTTAATGAGACTTACACACCTAGGGAAGTTCGGGGCTCACGCCACTCTTAAAGGTGTTGTTTCTTCTGAGAGTAAGAGAAATATTCAAGTAAAACTATAAGAAGTAAAAGGCAGAAAGAAGAGAAGACTAGAATGTCCAGCTCAGGTATGAATGTCATACAAGTTATGAGATGTAGAGGTGGTTGGTCAAGTAAAGTGTACTTCTTGGGAAAAATGATGAATTTGTTCATCACTAATTCTTCGGTATTGTGGTTAAAAGGTTAATCACAAGGACATCAATTCTATTGCATATTATTGCAAATCGTTGCAAGAAACTTCGAACGGCCTAAATGACCAACAAATAATGAGGCTAAATTGTTTTGATGGATTGTAAAAGGTTACAATATTTCTATCAGTGTATTTCCTCTGTATTTATTATCATAATTCATTTTAGAGTTTTTATACACTCTAGCCAATTGCTTAGAAGTTGCAAGGAGGTTCTTCATGACAGAACTATAGTTGTTCGATTTATGAAGGAGGTTGTCCATGACAGAACAATAGTTGTTCGATGTTATGAACAAAAGGGCATACTCTTATTGTGAATAAGATGTATGTTATGAATATTGATAATAAAATTGAACATCCATAACTCCTACGCTAAATGTAGCAAGACTAAAAGAATGCCACATGTGTGTGGCACTGCATTTAGTCACATTGGAGAAACTAGCATGGAGAAATCCCATAGTGATGAATTTTGAAGTCATCTGATTGAGAATGATCTCGCACTTGCAAGTTTTGTCCAATTAGTGAAGTAAACTAAAATACCATTCACAGGCCATAGAGAACGAGCAACAAAATAATTGGCAATATGCAAATCGATGTGTGTAGTCCAATAAGTGTCGTTGCAAGCAGTGGATTTATCTATCTTCAAGGATGACTCAAGTAGATATTTATATGTACTAATTGAGACATAAATCCGGATCTTTTGAAGTGTTTCAAAAGGTTTTCAGAATGAAGTAGAAATTATTGTAACAAGAAAATTATGTTTCTACAATTGGATTGCAGAAAAGAATATTTGAGTTACAAATTTAGCGAATGTCTCATGAGCTATAAAAGAATTTTATAGCTTGCGCCTCCTAGAAACACTACTAAGAGTAGATTGTTTTACTATGATTGACATGGTGAGATCAAAGATGACATTAATTATTTCGCCAATATACTTTCAAATAGATGCTTTAGATACATTGGCTTTCACACTGTAAAAGGAGCGCCATCAAATTTATTGAAATAAGTGCTACTTTGTAGGCCCAAATAATTGGTTTTCCTCTATCACTACCCTGAGGCAAAGTGTTGCCATAGAGTGTGGAAGTTTTGAAGAAAATGTTTCCTACAAAAGAGTGAGTGGGAGGACAGTGCAACTCGACAAGATTGCGGAATCTTCGTAATCAGCTCAAAGAAAAGAAACACTGGAAGTAATTCTAGAATTTCTTACTGTGATTGATACAAAAGCCTCTACGGTCGAACTTGCAGATGAGCTATATAGGTTGCAAAAATTTGTGCAGACAATTGTGGTATGCAGACGAAATATTTTTGGGCAAACAATGAACCTATAAATCATAGAGAAGCGGTGATGGGCCCTGACTCCGGAAATTGGCTATATGCCAACATAATCCGAGATAGTATCCGTTCACATAATTCAAGCTTAGAACTTGATGAACCCTTCGAAAGACTTAGCGTCTAAAGAATAGTAATGGATCTATAAACTGACAAAGATAAAAATGTTTTATAATGCTTAACTTGTTACAAATAGTTTATGACAAGATCAAAGAATTGACTATGATGAGATTGTCTAATCATAGCAATATTTAAAGTCAGTTCGGGCTAAACTAGCCATTATTAAATATTTCAATTATGAGATAAAACAGATGGATGTCAAAATGATTCAGTGAGATGGAAATAGAACCAAGGTTGTATGTTTGACACGATCCAAGGTAATTTTGTAAATCCAGAGGATGCTACTAAGTATGCAAACTTTAAGAGATCCTGTAATGATCTTAAGCAAGCATAGTGGAGTTGGAATATTCGTACTGATGAAATGGTCAAAAAAATTAATTTCATCGAGTAAAGCGAAGATGCTTGTATTTACAAGAAAGTAAGTGGGAGCATGGTAATATTTCTAAGCACTATATGTACATGACATATTGTTGATTGGAAGTTATGTAAATTTCTTGACATGTATTACGACTTAATTAAGTAGTTTTTCAGTAAAATACTTAGGCAATGAATACTCTTGGTATTAGAAATAATGATCTATGGAGATAGTAGTTTCTAATCGGACTTAGCCAAAATACATTTTGACAGAATACTAAAGCAGTTTAGTATGTAAAATGTCAAGAAGAGTTTCTTGTCAATGTCACATGGAAGTAGTCGGTATCCTGAAATACTGATGAGCGAAATATGATTTCAACCACACTTCTATTCCATGGTATGTAAACAACCAGATATTTCCAATACTCCAGTTACTTGTAAGTAAAAGTTACTAGTATGGTCAAATTGTTGATCATAGGACAACAATGAAAAATATCGTTAAGGATTAACGACATGTTTCTCGCACACTGATAAAATGAAGAGATTTTTGTAAGGAGTTACATCTATGAAGGCTCGTTGTAAGCAGTACATCAATAAAATCTTCATCTATGCTCCAGGTGATTTTTCAATTTCAAACTAAAAGTAGTTTATAGTGGCACAGTAAGTTGGAATTGGTCCAAAAAGTTACTGTGGTGAATTCTATAATAGAAGGCTAAGTATATTATTGTTCTAGAATAAAAAATGAAGGGTGATGAATCGAAAGTTCATTCATGAGCTTGGTATGGTTTCTAGATGATTGTATCATTGGAACACTATTCTTAATAGTGCTTCCATAACTCAGTCTAAGGAATCAAAGGTTCTACCAATAATTCAATATATATACAAAGCTGGTTTCACACAAATTATGAATTCTTGTGAAAGCATTATAGATGCATAGAAATCCAAATGATACACGCGGATACGCAGTTGTCGGAATCAATAGGACGAAGTCTATACCACAAGTAAAGCATGGACTGACACCGGATTGCCATTGGTGTAAAAGTTAAAAGTGCTAACTAGATTATTGACTCTAGTGCAAGTGGGGGATAGTTGGAAATATGCCCTACAAGAAATAATATTGTATTATTATATTTCCATTATTCATAGTTAAGAGTTTGTATTTCATGCTATAATTGTTATGATCCTGGAATATGCGATTCAGTGGAAAACTCATAAGCACGTGTGGAATGATTAACGGTAAACAATAGGTTCCCGGTCTCGCCTCTAAGACTGGCTCAAGTGTTGTTGGTGATCACGTTTTCCGGATCTTAGGATATCACTAAGTGTAAGGATAGTCCTAAAAAAACATTGAGGGTATGATGTTAGAAGAATGATCATATTGAATCGACCCAATACTTGTCTGTTATACTATGTGATTATATCATTTGAAGTCACCTATTATAACATGGAGTGTTTGCATGTGTTTTAGTTTCTCAGACCATGAGAGTGTCTCTGTCACTTCCTACTGAATGGTGGGCTTTCGGGTTGCTCAAACATCATCTGTAACAATGTGATCATAACGAAAACTCTCAGGCACACCGGAAAGTTTGACAAGTGACCAGATAGCTCAAGAGTGGGATTTTCTCCTCTGACAATGGAGAGAAATTCTTAGGGCCCTCTCGGTGTGATGGCATCCATCATCGTTTGGCCAAACACAGGTGACTACGTCACGGGGATGCCAGAACACGTCAACAAGAAAGAAGAACAAAACCGGTAATGGGAGCAATGGTATAGTGAGGATGGTGATGACTCAGGAGTATACCGATGCACACCGGGTTTGGTAAAGTATCATGAAGCAAAGGGAACATCACATGATAACCAAAGGATCAGTCAAATATTATTCATGTAATCATAGGGACCGATATGGATGTCCATGGTTCCGCTATTGGTCATTGAACGAAGGGCGTTTCGTTCATGTCTATGGTTTACCGAACCTACAGGGTCACAAGCTTAAGGTAATCATGATTTGCTAAGTGTTAGTGGGACGGGAGGGATGAGAATATTTTTGGAATTGTGTCATTAATGTCTGGAATAATTCTGAGAGGTTCAGGAAGCGTTTCGGGGTCACCTGAAGGGTTTCGGTGAATATTGGGTAATACCGGGTATTACCGATTAATTATATATAGACGGAAAATGTTTTCGAGGATGTTAAATTATATATATAATGCTCTGAAATTTTTTAGAACATTTAATATTTAATTTAAATATCAATGGGCCTTAAAAGGCCGAAGGGGGAGGGCAACTTGGGCCACAAGGGCCCAAGTATAGGAAGGCGCCCCCCTTTCCTTGTAGGGGGAGCCGAATTGCACTAGGGGAGGAGTCCTACTCCCCCCGCCTTTGGCGGGCGCCCCAAGGGGGATTTTCCCCTTCATGGCAGCCCTCTCCCTCCCCTCTAACCTATATATACTAGAGGATTTCCACCCTATGCATACACAAGTTTTGGAGCCTCCTCTAGTTTATCTAGTGCACGTTCTAGTTGGTCATAGTTTACTAATTAGAGCGAGCCTTAGACACCTCTAATCCTCATAATTAGAAGCCCCATGTAGTTCTATTCTCCTCCCTCTAATTCTCTGGCAACGATTAGCTCGGGATGGCGAAGTGCTGCCAGATCTTGAAGACCGTATGCTTGCAACCAAGTAGAGAGGTCGTGCTTTCAGTTTTTTCCTTCGAAGGATCGTTCATGGGCAGTTCGCGGGATTGTCATCAACGTTCGAGGGACTCAAAATACAATCTACACCGACTCTCTACTTCCGCTGCACTCCCGGAGTCGGTAACAATCGTTGATCACAACCTGTTATGCATCTTTATATTGTTCTTGTGCGATTGTAGGCCGAATATTTTTGTTTTCTACTACGTTTCCCAACAATGTGCAATTGGTATTCGTTTGATATTTTGATGATATATATGTTGTTTGTCCTTTAGTGGTGTCATGTGAACGCCGATTACATAACACTTCACCATACTTGGGCCTATACCTGGCCATACCTCGGGCTGGGCCTAGCCAAGCCCGGCGCAAAAAAACCCAGGCCCGGCCCGGCCATCGGGCCTGTTTTCTGCGCCCGAGCCCGGCCCGAACACAAGAAAGCCCGTCGGGCTCCGGGACGGTCCAGCCCGACCTTCAGGAAAACGAGAAAACGACGGGCCCAGGCCCGGCCCGGCCCGGAGGCCCGAGCCCGGCCTGAGGGCAGCGTCGGGCCGGGCCGGGTCAGGCTTTTTCGGGCCGGGTCGGGCTTCCCATGGCCAGGTATACTTGGGCCTAAGGGAAGGCATTGTGGAGTAATAAGTAGATGATGGGTTGTGAGAGTGATAGAAGCTTAAACCCTAGTTTATGTGTTATTCCGTAAGGGGCGGATTTGGATCCATATGTTTCATGCTATTGTTAGATTTATCTTAATTCTTCTTTCGTAGTTGTGGATGCATGCGAGAGGGGGTAATCATAATAGGGCTGCTTGTTCAAGTAAGAACAACACCCTAGCACCGGTCCACCCACATATCAAATTATCAAAGTAGCGAACGCGAATCAACTAAACATGATGAACGTGACTAGATGACAATTCCCATGTGTCCTCGAGAATGCTTTGCTTTATATAAGAGAATTTTCTGGCTTGTCCTTTGCTATATAAAGGATTGGGCCACATTGCAGCACCTTGGTTACTATTGCTACTTGTTTACTTGTTACAAAACTATTTGTTACCACTACTTTCAGTACCTGTAGAGATTACCTAACTGAAAACTAGTTGTCATTTCCTTCTGCTCCTTGTTGGGTTGGACACTCTTACTTATCGAAAGGACTATGATTGATCCCCTATACTTGTGGGTCATCAAAGGTTGACTTGCAACTGGGGCAACTATAACAACAACAAAATGCCCTAGTTGGTGTCAATGGTCAACTTGCAACTCGCCTTCTAGTTGCAAGTCAATTGTTCACTTGCAACAGCCCCCCTAGTTGCCAGTCGATGGTCGAATTGCAACTTGGAAAACTAAAACTACAAAAATCCCCCGGTTGCGAGTCAAGTGTTGACTTGCAACTGGGGGAAAATACAAAATTTACAAAAAAAGCCCATAGGTTGGACTCGAGGGTTGACTTGCAACTGGAGCTTCGAATTGCAAGTCGAGGCTTCACTTGCAACTGACACAACTACAACTACCGAAAAGCCCTAGTTGTTAGTCGAGTGTTGACTTACAACTAGGGGCAAATACAAAAATTATGGAAAAAAACCGGGTTGCGAGTTGAGGGTTGACTTGCAATTGGGATCTTGAGTTGCTAGTCGGGGCTTGACTTGCAACTGGATCAACTATAAATACAAAAAAATAGTTGAGTGTTGACTTGCAATTGGGGGCAAATGCGAAAATTACAAAAAAATCCCCCTAGGTAGGTTGTGAGTCGAGGGTTGACTTGCAACTGGGGCTTCAAGTTTCGATTCAGGGCCTGACTTACAACTGGGGCAACTACAACTAAAATAAGCTTGCAAGTAAGGTCAAATACAAAAAAAATAGGACCCCCCCAAGTTGCGAGTCGAGGGTTTACTTGCAACTGGGGGCTCTAGTTGCAAGTCGGGGCTTGGCTTGCAACCAGGGCAAGTTCAACAACAAAAAAGCCCCCTCTTGCGAGTCAAGTGTTGACTTGCAAGTGTGGGCAAATACAAAACTTATGAAAAATCCCCTGATAACCCACAAGTATAGGGGATCAATTGTAGCATTTCTCGATAAGTAAGAGTGTCGAACCTGACGAGGAGTTAAAGGTAGAATTTATATTCCCTTCAAGTTGTATCGACCACCAATACAATTGTACATGCACTGAACGCTCGCTTTACCTAGAACAAGTATGAAACTATTTTGTAGGTGTGATAGGATAGGTTTCCAAGAATAAAACTAGATGTACTTAGAGAGAATAAAACTATGAGTAATTTGCAAGATAATAAAGTTAGGTGTTTAGTAGAAAGCTTTTTGTAACACAACAAAGTTATTTTTCCCTAGGCAATCGATAACTATACCGGTAATCATTATTGCAATTTTATATGAGGGAGAGTGTTGGGGATATAACCCCATGATATAACCTGCCCTAAAAGGGCCAGGTTAGGCCATTGGCAACTCAAGACAACGGGCCTCAATTAGGCCCTAGAGTTCAAGGTATAAGGCTGAAGGGGCGGCTCACAAGATCTGCCGACTTAGGGCCTGATGTCTACTACGCAACCTTTCTTCTTGTAGACATTGTTGGGCCTACAATTGCGGAGTTTTGTAGGAGAATAGAAATTTTCCCTCAAGTGGATGACCTAAGGTTTATCAATCCGTTGGAGGCGTAGGATGAAGATGTCCTCTCTCAAACAACCCTGCAACCAAATAACAAAGAGTATCTTGTGTCCCCAACACACACAATACAATGGTAAATTGTATAGGTGCACTAGTTCAGTGAAGAGTGAACAAAGTGTAATATGGATGGTAGATATAGGTTTTTGTAATCTGAAAATATAAAAACAGCAAGGTAACTAATAATAAAAGTGAGCAAAAACGGTATTGCAATGCTTGGAAACAAGGCCTAGGGTTCATACTTTCACTAGTGCAAAGTCTCTCAACAATCATACCAAAATTGGATCATATAACAATCCGTCAACGTGCAACAAAGAATCAATCCAAAGTTTCTATCACAGAGTAGGACAAAAACGTGCCTCAACCCTATGAATAGATTACCCCAATGTTACCTCGGGAATTCGCGAGTTGAGTGCCAAAACATACATCAGGTGAATCAATAGAACATCCCATTGTCACCATAGATATCCCATCGCAAGACATACACCAAGTGTTCTGAATTCCAATACTCAATCCAACATAATGAAACCTCAAAGAGCAAGACTCAATTCATCGAAACAAGAGATAGAGAGGGAAGAAACACCATAAGATCCAATATAATAACAAAGCTCGCGATACATCAAGATTGTGCCAAACCAAGAACACGAGAAAGGGAGGTCAAACACATAGCTACTAGTACATACCCTCAGCCCCGAGGGTGAACTACTCCCTCCTCATCGTGGAGACCGCCAGGATGATGAAGATGGCCTCCGGTGATGGTTTCCCCGTCTGACAGGGTGCCGGAACGGGCTCCTGATTGGTTTTTCATGGCTACAGAGGCTTATGACGGCAGAACTTCTCATCTAGGTTTCTTTCTGGAGGTTATGGTCTATATGAGAGTATTTGGTCTTGGAAACAAGTCAGGGGGACACCCGAGGGGCCCACAAGCCCTAGGGCACGCCCCCTTGCTTGTGGCCTCCTCGGTCACCCCCTGGCATAGCTCCGGTGCTCCGCAGGTCTCTTCTGGTCCATAAATGATCAACGTAAATTTTTATTCCATTTGGACTTCGTTTGATATTCCTTCTCTGTAAAACTCAAAAACAAGATAAAACAAAAACTAGCACTGGGCTCTAGGTTAATAGGTTAGTCCCAAAAATAATATGAAATAGCATATTAATGCATATAAAACATCCAAAATAGATAATATAATAACATGGAACAATAAAAAATTATATATACGTTGGAGACGTAACAACCATCCCAAGCTTAATTCCTGCTCATCCTCGAGTAGGTAAATGATAAAAACAGAATTTTTGATGTGGAATGCTACCTAACATATTTATCAATGCAATCTTATTTATTGTAGCATGAACATTCAGATCCATAAGATTCAAAACAAAAGTTTAATGTTGACATAAAAACAATAATACTTCAAGCATACTAATAAAGCAATCGTGTCTTCTCAAAATAGCATGGTCAAAGAAAGTTATCCCTACAAAATCATATAGTCTGGCTATGCGCCATCTTCATCACGAAAGTATTAAATCATGCACAACCCCGATGACAAGCCAAGCAATTGTTTCATAGTTTTGATGTTCTCAAACTTTTTCAACTTTCACGCAATACATGAGCATGAGCCATGGATATAACACTATAGGTGGAATAGAATATGGTGGTTGTGGAGAAGACAAAAAGAAGGAGATATAGTCTCACATCAACTAGGCGTATCAACGGGCTATGGAGATTCCCATCAATAGATATCAATGTGAGTGAGTAGGGATTGCCATGCAACGGATGCACTAGAGCTTCTATAAGTGTATGAAAGCTCAAAAAGAAACTAACCGGGTGTGCATCCAACTCACTTGCTCATGAATACCTAGGGCAATTTGAGGAACCCTATCATTGGAATATACAAGCCAAGTTCTATAACGAAAAATTCCCACTAGTATATGGAAGTGACAAAATAGGAGACTCTCTATTATGAAGATCATGGTGCTACTTTGAAGCACAAGTGTGGAAAAATGATAGTACCATTGCCCCTTCTCTCCTTTTCTCTCATTTTTTTATTTTGGGATCTTCGGCCTCTATTTGGGGGTGGGGGCTCTTTGGCCTCTTTTTCTATTTTTCATCCAGAGTCTCATCCCAACTTGTGAGGGAATCATAGCCTCCATCACCCCATGCTCACATGGGACAATGCTCTAATAATGATGATCATCACACTTTTATTTACTTTACAACTCAAGAATTATAACTCGATTCTAGAACAAGATATGACTCTATATGAATGCCTCCCGTAGTGTACCGGGATGTGCAATGATCAAGAATGACATGTAAAAATTTATGAATGGTGGCTTTGCCACAAATACTATGCCAACTACATGATCATGCAAAGCAATATGACAATGATGGTGCGTGTCATAATAAATGGAATGGTGGAAGTTGCATGGCAATATATCTTGGAATGGCTATGAAAATGCCATAATAGGTAGGTATGGTGGCTGTTTTGAGGAAGGATATATGGTGAGTTTAATGCATCGGCGAAAGTTGCGCGGTACTAAAGAGGCTAGCAATGGTGGAAGGGTGAGAGTGCGTGTAATCCGTGGACTCAACATTAGTCATAAAGAACTCACATACTTATTGCAAAAGTCTATTAGCTATCAAAACAAAGTACTACATGCATGCTCCTAGGGGGATAGATTGGTAGGAAAATACCATCGCTCGTCCTCGACCGCCACTCATAAGGAAGACAATCAATAAATAAATCATGCTTCGACTTCATCACATAACGGTTCACCATACGTGCATGCTACGGGAATCACAAACTTTAACACAAGTATTTCTACTAATCCACAATTACTCACTACACTACTAGGAAAAGGGCTATAGATGATATGGCCACTAATGGCGCACCAGTCATGTGGTGCGCCATTAGTAACAATTTTTTTTTCATTTTTTTTTCAAAACTAGTAATGGCGCACCAGTGGATAGTGCGCCATTACTAGTTAAACTAGTAATGGCGAACCACATCCACGGTGCGCCACTTGTATTTTTTTTCAATTTTTTTTATTTTTTTTCAAAACTAGTAATGGCGCACCACATCCATGGTGCGCCACTAGTAATTTTTTTTCAATTTTTTTTTTCAAAACTAGTATTGGCGCACCGTGTGTGTGATGCGCCATTACTAGTTGAACTAGTAATGGCGCACCACTCCCATGATGCGCCATTACTAACTTGGCCCAAAAATTCCACCAATGCACCCCGTGGACCGCCTTTTCAGTTTTAAAAAAATAAAAGAAACTGATGGAAATGTCAAAAAATAAAAGAAAATAAGTTTCCCATGTGATATGTGGTCTACTTGTTGGGAAAATTTACAAATATGAATTTCGACTTTATTTGCAAAATCTCTCTGGAATTTGTAAAATGGGCATAAGTTTTGCATACGAACTCGGATTAAAAAGTTTTTTATATGAAAAATCATCTACTCTAAAAGTTACATCTAAATTTAACTTTAAACATTTTCAAAATCCCCAAAAAACTAACAGAAAAAAGTTACGGGGCTTTTAAGATCTAGAGGGGAAAAATGGAAAAAAAATTCAAACTTACTAGTGGCGCACCATTTGCTAGGTGCGCCACTAGTAACAGAAAAAAGGTTTCGAAAAAAATCGATTTTTTTTTTCAAAATATGATACGTAATATGACCGTGAAGTTTGAAATATTTTTTCAAAATTTCATCATACTCATGAATGAACAAAGTTCTAGACATCAAGAAGGTTTAATATGATTGATATGATAGATATATCAACAAGTGCCTGTGAAGTGAGCTGGTGCTGCGGTTGGATAGAACTGTGTAGTTAAGCGTGCTCGGGCTGGAGTAGTGTGAGGATGGGTGACCTTTCGGGAAGTTTGACCACAGAGTGCGATTTGACTTGAGATTAAGCATATTGACCCGAGATTAACCCATAGTGACCTGAGATTAAGAAAAAACAAAAAAATTGAAAAAAATATATAAAAAAATTTCTGAAAAAAAATTGTTACTAATGGTGCACCAGCGGTGCGCCATTAGTATCTGGTATACTAATGGCGCACCACAGGTGCGCCATTAGTAAAAATCTAATGGCATGGTGCTAGTGGCGCACCTGTAGTGCGCCATTAGTAGCGAAAACAGGTGCGCCACTAGCAGCCCTTTTTCTAGTAGTGCTAGCATAACTCTAATGTCACCATCTTTATATCTCAAAACAAATGCAAGGAATCAAACTTCACATAGTATTCAATGCTCTTTATATGAAAGTTTTTATTATATGCCTCTTGGATGCCCATCATATTAGGACTAAATTTATAACCTAAGAAAATTACCATGATGTTTAGAGACTCTCAAAATAATATAAGTGAAGCATGAGAGTTCAACAATTTCTATAAAATAAAGCCACCGCCGTGCTCTAAAAAGATATAAGTGAAGCACTAGAGCCAACTGCCTAGCTCAAAAGATATAAGTGAAGCACATAGACTATTCTAATAAATTCACGATTAATGTGTTTCCCTCGCAAATGTGTGTAAATCAAGGATTATTGTGGCAAACTAAAAAGCAAAGACTCATATCATACAAGACGCTCCAAGCAAAACACATATCATGTGGTGAATAAAAATATAGCCTCAAGTAAATTTACCGATGGATTGAAGACAAAAGAGGGGATGCCATCTGGGGCATCCCCAAGCATAGATTTTTTTACCACAGGTGCTCTTGGTTGTCCTTGAATATTACCTTGGGGGTGCCTTGGGAATCCCCAAGCTTAGGCTCTTACCACTCATTATTCCTTTGTCCATCAAAACTTTACCCAAAACTTGAAAACTTCACAACACAAAACTCAACAGAAAACTCATAAGCTCCGTTAGTATAATAAAGCAAATCACCACTTTAGGTACTGTTGTGAACTCGTTCTAAATTCATATTGGTGTTATATCTACTTTATTACAACTTCTCCATGGTTCATACCCCATGATACTACCCACAGATTCATCAAAATAAGCTAACAACACATAGAAAACAAAATCTGTCAAAAACAGAACAGTCTGTAGTAATCTGTAAACTATCCATACTTCTGTAACTCTAAAAATTCTAAAAAATTAGGAAAACCTAGGAAGTTTGTTTATCAATCTTGTGCAAAATAAATCAAAGCAAATCACATTTCTGTGAATTTCTAAAATTGTTTTACTGGGTGCAAAAGTTTCTATTTTTCAGCACGATCGAATCAACTATCACCATAGATCACCCCAAAGGTCTTACTTGGCTCAAACACTAAAACACAACAATTACTACAGAATTAATATTGTGTATTTATTCAAGAACAGAAGAAAAAACAAAAAACTCAAAATAATATTGGGTTGCCTCCCAACAAGCGCTTTTTCTTTAATGCCTTTTAAGCTAGGCATGATGATTTCAATGATGCTCATATAAAAGATAAGAACTGAAACATAACGGGAGCGTCATGAAGCATATGACTAGCACATTTAAGACTAACCCACTTCCTATGCATAGGGATTTTTTGAGCAAACAATTTAAGGGAACAAGAATCAACTAGCATAGGAAGGCAAAACAAGCATGACTTCAAAACTTTCAACACATAGAGAGGAAACTTTATATTATTGAGATATGTGAAAGCATTTGTTCCTCTTTCATAATCATTTTCGGTAGCATCATGAATGAATTCAACAATATAGATATCACATAAAACATTCTTTTCATGAGCCACAAGCATAAAAAATTTATTACTCTCCGCATAAGCAAAATTCTTCTCATTCATAATACTGGGAGCAAACTCAACAAAATAACTATCATGAGATACTTGGTTGGCATAACCCAATTGAAAATTAAAATCATGATGAAAAGTTTCATGGTTATCATTATTCTTTATAGCATACATGTCATCACAATAATCATCATAGATAGCAACTTTGTTCTCATAATTAATTGGAACCTCTTCCAAAATAGTGGATTCATCACTAAAAAAAGTCATGACCTCTCCAAATCCACTTTTATCAATATTGTGAAAAGATTCAACACCCTCAAAAATAGTGGGATCAATACTACCTAGATTTGACACTCTTCCAAACCCACTTTCATCAGCATAATCATCATAAATAGGAGGCATGCTATCATTAGTAAATATTCTCATCAGAACTTGGGGGACTAAAAATATCGTCTTCATCAAACATAGCATCCCCAAGCTTGTGGCTTTGCATATCATTAGCATCATGGATATTCAAAGAATTCGTACCAACAACATTGCAATCAAGCTCACCATTCAAAGATTTAGTGCCAAACATGTTATTGACTTCTTCTTCTATCAGTTGAGCACAATTTTCCTTTCCATCATTTTCACGAAAGACATTATAAAGACAAATAATATGAGGTAACCTCAATTCCATTTGTTTGTAGTTTTGTTTTATAGACTAAACTATTGATAAAACAAGAAACTAAAAGATTCAACTGAAACATCTAAAGATATACCTTCAAGCACTCATCTCCCCGGCAACGGCGCCGGAAAAGAGCTTGATGTCTACTACGCAACCTTTCTTCTTGTAGACGTTGTTGGGCCTCCAAGTGTAGAGTTTTGTAGGACAGTAGAAATTCTCCCTCAAGGGATGACCTAAGGTTTATCAATCTGTGGGAGGTTTAGGATGAAGATGGTCTCTCTCAAACAACCCTGCAACCAAATAAAAAAGAGTCTCTTGTGTCTCCAACACACCCGATACAATGGTAAATTTTATAGGTGCACTAGTTCGGCGAAGAGATGGTGCGAAGTCTCTCAATAATGATAATATAATTGGATCATATAACAATCCCTCAACGTGCAACAAAGAATCACTCCAAAGTTTCTATCGGAGAACGTAGGACGAAAACATGCATCAACCCCTATGCATAGATTACCCTAGTGTCACCTCAGGAATCCGTGAGTTGAGTGCCAAAACATACATCAAGTGAATCAATAGAACATCCCATTGTCACCACAGATATCCCATCGCAAGACATACATCAAGTGTTCTCAAATCCAATACGCACAAAACAAGAGATAGAGGGGGAAGAAACACCATAAGATCCAACTATAATAACAAAGCTCGCGGCACAAAACACACACACACACAATCACAAACAAGAGATAGAGGGGGAAGAAACACAACAAAACCTCAAAGAGCAAGATTCAATTCATCACAACAAGAGATAGAGGGGGAAGAAACACCATAAGATCCAACTATAATAACAAAGCTCGCGGCACAAAACACACACACACACACACACACACACACAAACACGCATGCACTCACACAGCTACACAGAACAAATACCCCTAAAAAAGCTATACAGAACAAAAAAAAATAACTTTGAAAACAAGCCGACACAACACGTAGTGATAGGTGCTATAATACACGTGACAATTCTGCACATCACCTAGAGCGGCGCTTGGCAAGGTGGTTAGTGCGCGAAGATTATCCACGCGAACCCGTGGTCGCAGGTTCGACTCCCGACCACGTCGCGAATTTTGCTTTATTTATTTATTTCTTCTGCCCGACTGACATGTGGGACCCACGTGGTAGACAGAGCTTGAACAGTCAAAGATTGCCACACAGACTAGTTGACTGGTCAACATATCAAAATACGGAGCTCTACGGTAGGGTTGTGACCGTATAATTACAATAGAACATATATAATGACCGTAATGAGCGTATTCTAACATCCAGTGACTGTAGTGTGCTTTGGACTCAACTTAAATGACCTCTAGTGTATTTATCTCTTGTATGAACTCCGGTGAACTATGTGGCGCTAACTATCTAGTTTATCTAACTTCAAATTTACATTATGTTTACACTGGATCTGTTCTGCGCGAGCTTGCGCGTTCCTGCAAATTCGTTGTAAAGGATCCAACAAATAAAAATTAGGGATGGAGAGATAGGGGATCTGGAAGAGATGATGCTCTTACATCCTTGAAAACATTGCATCGATCTACTATGCTCAAAATATAAACCGACTTGCTGCAGCTTATACACTTGCAGTATAACTAGAGATATCTATTGAGCCTTCCCAAGTTGCAATCAAATGAATAACCAAATAAGTATACCATATTGACATAATTTATTCAGAGTTTAGGGAACCATATGATTCAGCCTTTTAAATTCAACTTAATGACATGAACCACTAAATGGACAAGAGACACTAGTCATCGGTGGCTGAATTCTTGATCGGGTCGGGTACCAGATATTTACATGAGACCCCACTACGTTCACCAACATTTGCACAACCCATTGGTCTGATCCATGATCTGCAACACTGAGGACGAGCTTTCAAATCTCTGTTGTGGCACCCCGGCTCAAAGCAACCGGTATACCTTGCATTGCCAGCCCAGAGATCTAGTCTTCTGGCAACACACAACAACTTGGTACAGAAAAGAATCGCTTTATTGATGCTAGCGGAAACATAGGTTCGATATTGCATCCACTGGCGAGGCCAAGCGGCACACACGGTGCGGTTGAACAGTATATACATTATTTAATGAACATGAAGGGGCCTCGAACACGATAACTACGCGGTAGCGGAACAACGACGAAGCGGAACTCCATAGCACAGGGACACCGATGTAGACAGGATCTAGACACGGGACGCACTCTAATCCGATACGACTTTCCTGAAATCTGGCATGACATGCCAGTTCAGTACATTGAATGTACTTGCAAGCTCACAACAAACAGAAGCATAATGGCAAACAATATTATGACAATTAATCAGGTTAAATGCAATGCATCATATTACTCAAGTATCAACTTACTACTGATGCAAAACATCAACTTACTACTCATGCAAAGCATCAACTTACCATTCATGCAATGACCATGCTCATGCACCGAGTCCCTCGGACTCACTTACCGAATGGGTTACCTCGTAACTGATATCATCAAAACGTTGATCACTCCCGGATCACGAACAAAACCAACTCTTTGGCTTCCGCAACAATGACCATCTCATAGTCTGTCACATCCCTAGTGCTGGTATGCTTAAGGCTAGCTAGTCTTTGTGCATCATGTTTAAATTCCATTTTAAATTTGAAATGGGGATTTGTGAAACCCTCAGAATCATTTTGGAAATGACCTAAACAAAAATTGCTCCAAAAAGGTCCAAGAAAATGCTCATGTGGCCCTCTGAAAATATTGGACAGAGTTAACAATCTAACCAATATTTTTAGGATCTCATAAGTATTTATTTTGGGGCATTTGGAATTAATACGGTAAATATTTGCCTTGGATATATATTATTATATATATAAAATATTGTCCAAAATTGTGCCCTTTGTTGAGGAGCTCGAATAATATAGTTAGCTCCTGCAAAAATTGGCATGATTAAATAAATTGGTTTGGTATTTTAAATAAACCAAAACAAATGTCGAAATAGAAAAGGAAACAAAATAGGTAAAAGCCTTACAGGCTTACCTCCCACCGCTGCCCAAGACCTATGCGGCTGGCCGCCCACCTGGCCAGCCCCGCCCAGCCACCTCCCTCCCCGTCGTCTTCCTCCCGACAGGGGTTGGGCAGCGATGCCCGACGCAGCCAGCTCCGCCAGCCACGCCACCTCCCTCCCTACCTGCCTGGCCTCCCCCTCGTCGCCCTGGACGCCCTGGAGCGACGCCACGCGCCGCTCCGCACCTCTCTCGCTCTCTCTCGTTCCTCCCCCTCCCCTGGAGCTCTCTCCCCCACCGCACCCGAACGCCACCGAGAGCGCCACCGCTCGCCGCCGTGGCCACCGTCTTCCCTCGCCCTCTCCCGTGTCCGTTAGTTCCGCTTTGCCGCTTTGCTACCTCCCGTCCGAGTCACGTGGCGCGGGAAGCCTGAGCGCCGCCACCGACGCCGCCTTCGTCTCCGGTTGCGGAGATCCCCTCCGCCGCCACGATCGCTCCGGTTCCTCCCGACCTCGCCGCCCGTTCGCTCATCGCCGCGGTGAGCTCCGCCACCGCTCCCCCTCTCCGTTCATCCCCGCACGCCGTAGCCCTCTTCCCTCTCCACCCGAACTCCGGCGCCGCCCGAGCTCCGCTCCGCGAGCCCCGCCCCCAGCTCGTCCCTTTGCTCCACAGTGCGCGAGAGCACGGGCTACGCCCGGTGCTCTCCGACGCCGCCCGTGGCCGTGTACGGACTCCGCCGTGCTCAGAGGCCGCCGGCGGCAAGCCCGCCGCCGAGCCTGCCACGTGGGTCCGGCCGTCGGTGATTAGCTTAAGGCTAATCACCAACTAACCCCCGACATCGACGGTGGGCCCTAGTGCCCCCTAATCTCGATTAAATTAAATAACCCCTGTTTAACCCGTGTCACCGATGTGTGGCCCCACACGTCGGTTTGACCCAGCCAGCCGCAGATTGACATGACGTCATGCTTGCGAAGGTCGACGCAATATCTTATTTTCTGGAATTAATTTAAATCAGGAAATTCCAGAATATTTTCAAAACTTCAAAAATTCATAGAAATTCAACCGTAGCTCAGATTCAAATAATTTATATATGAAAAATTATCAGAAAAATTCAATCTATCCATCTGTACTAGTTTCATGCATGACAAACCAACTTATACATGCTGTATAAGTGAAACTCTAAGATGGCATTTATAAGAGCTTACTTTGGAATTGCATTTGAACCTTTGGTTCAAATGGACTTCATTCAAATCGAATACCAGTTGCATTAACTCAAACAGCATCACATCTACATGCCATGTTCATGCATCATATTGTTGCATATGATTGTGTATTGATTGCCGCACTGCTCCTTCTCGATAGGTCCTGCCCGGAGACGCTCAGTAGTACTGCCTATGAAGCGGTGCCTCCCTTGTTGATTTACCAGGCAAGCAAATCCCCTTGTTCATTCCGATACAATCCTACTCTCTCGCTCCTGCTCTCAGTTATTGCATTAGGACAACAGCGATTCACCTGCTACTTTGTGCTGCGGTAGTTGAACCCATTCCTCTGCATGACCTGTCATTGCCACAGTAATTAGTTAAAACCCACTAGCATGTGTAGGAGTTGATTGAGCCATGTTGTGTTCCTACCATGCTATGCCTGCTATTGCTTAGAGTTGTGTCAGGTCTGATTCATTGGGAATGAATTGGAGTACAGTTCTATGTTCCGATGCTGAGAGTGAAGTGTGTGAACACGATTTGGTAAAGGTAGCGGTGAGAGGCCATGTAGGAGTACATGGTGGGTTGTCTCACTGGAACCGTCCTTAAGCACTGAGTTCTATGTATGTTGTCCAATGACTCGATACTACCACACATTGGGTTCCGTAACTCGACCCTCTCGACTTATTAATCAACTTGACCTCTGTCCGAGAGTCGCAACTAGTTTCGGTGTTTGTAGGTAGTGCTATTCTTCTACCAAGTGGCACCCGGCGGTGGGCTTGGGATGACTAGGCACAGGTGGCACGGTGTACCAAGTGGCACCCGGATGGTGGGCTTGGGAACCCTGCTCACATCGTTTGGGGCCGTGAGCGACACCCCGGCCGGATCTCCTTGCGGATGGAACCCGAATAGGCGATAAGCCTGGACTAGAGTCTTGTGTGGTTAGTCGGTCGTGGCCGACACCCTCGCCAAAGCTTCCGCTTGAAGGTTGCCGAGATACATGATGTGTATATGGCGGTAAGTGGCGAGAGTGTGTGAAGAAGTACACCCCGCAGGTTATCATGATCTATTCAATAGCCGTGTCCTCGGTTATGGACTTCTTGGATGCTTACGTGGTACATAGACAACTTGAAGTGGATACTCTAAAATGCTCAAGACAAGTGTGAGTGCTATGGATGGCCTTCTCGTATGGAGACGGGAATGAATCCGTAGTAGTGTATTGATGTGGTGATTAGTGGACTGCGTGTCGTTGACTCACCTCAAGAGTTTCTTGTAGTCGAGAACAGGATAGCCACAGAGTCAAAGCTGGCTTGTGCAACTAAACCCCACATTACCTTTTCACACTAATGCATGTATGATAGGATCTGATGTAAGTCTTCTTGAGTACCTTTGTACTCACGTTGCTTTATTTATGTTTTGCAGCGGAGACTTCGGTCTTACTAGTAGTTCCGCTTGACTTGACGAGTAGCTTGTTACCTCAGCTACGATCCTGTACCTTGGGAGGGTCTTGTAATAGTCAGCCTCTCAGCCTTTTTCTTTTGTAGATGTCTGTACTCAGACATGTAATGCTTCCGCTTGTTGCTTGTATGCTCTGAATGATGGGTCATGTGACCCTGTTTGTATTTATTGCTATGTGGCTCTTCTGAGCCTTTATCTATATGAGTTTGCGTTATGTTGTGATGCCATGTTGTACAGCACATACTTGCATGTTATGCGTACGTGTAACTTGTATTGCTATGTGTGGATCCGACAACCTAGTTGTTTATCCTTGGTAGCCTCTCTTATGGGGAAATTTAGTCTCGTGCTTCGAGCGATAGTAGTCCGCTACAGCCCGGTTCCCGAGTCCTGCTAGCCCAAAGACTACTGCTTGGACACTTGACTGGCGGCATGTGTTTCACTTCGTTCCTATGTCTGTCCTTCGGGAAATGTCACGCGTGTTATTCGAGTCCTGCCTAGCCTGCTACAGCCCGGGATACCGGAGTCCTGTTAGCCAGTGCTACAGCCCGAATATATACGTTGATGACCGACATGCTCGATGTGATTCATGTATGCCTGTCCCCATAGGTTAGCGCCGCTTTGGGTTCACGACTAGCCATGTCGGCCCGGTTCTTTGTCATATGGATGCTAGCGACACTATCATATCGTGAGCCAAAAGACGCAAACGGTCCCGGCCATGGTAAGGCGACACCGTGGGGATACCGTGCGTGAGGCCGCAAAGGGATATGATGTGTTACATGCTAGATCGGTGTGACTTAGGATCGGGTCCCGACAGCTTTGGTATCGAGCCCGATGCTCAGGATTTCCAAGCCAACCTGATCGAAGTTGAGTCTAGAAATGCTTTAGTTATGTAGGGGAATTGATTGTGGAAGGGAACGTAAGGCTCTTTTTACTCCTTTACCTCATGGCCTCTGATCTGAGTCGCCCTATCTTTCCCACGGGGTTAAGGAATTAGGCTATCTCTTCTGTCTATCAGGATCACGTGTTACTATTTCCGTAGTCCCATAGGATTGGGTTGATCAGAGTCTTACCCCAGTTTTCGAGTACCCTCGGTGTAGCATGTTTAGTATTATCCCAGAACCTTTGATTGATGATGTTGAGTATGGTGCTACCCCATTTTGCAGAATGTTTCATTTTGAACATTTTACTGCCGTTATGCTGCCGGAATTGCCCCAGGAGTTCGAGAGTTACTAATTTTGGTGTTCTACATTTCCAGTATGTAGTGATGTGATTCCGTCCTTGGTTTCGTTTCTCAGGATGTCATCAGTTAAGCGAAGTTCTGTTGCTCGTAGCCAGAACCACGGAGATGGAAGGGATGAGGATCCTCCCGACCAGCATTCTTTGACAGGTTCATGTTAGAAATGGAGAGGAACAAACGTGAGTCTAACCGCTTGTTGGCACGTGAGGAGAGAACACCGCACATCAGTCCAAAGGGTTTGCAACCATTCATGACTTCATTCGCTTGCACCCACCTACCTTTCATCATTCCATCGAGCCACTCGATGCCGATGACTGGCTTCGTAGCATCACTCATAAGTTGCGTTCCGCAAACGTTTCTGAAGATGACAAGGTCACCTATGCTGCATACCACCTGGAAGGTCATGCTAGTCTTTGGTGGCAGAACTACGAGGCTATGCTTCCAGCTGGTCAGATTCCAACCTGGAGAGATTTCACCGAGGCTTTTCGCGAGCATCACATTCCTGAAGCCCTCATCGATCGCAAGAGAGAAGAGTTCTGTAGTTTCACCCAGAGTGAGATGGCTGTTGATGCTTACAGCAGAGAATTCGAGAACCTTGCCCGTTATGCCACAGAAGAAGTGTCCACGGACGCCAAGAAGCAGGCTAGGTTCCGGAAGGGTCTCAACCCCAAGTTGCGTCGTGACCTCCACCTGCACCATTGCGATACATTCCAAGCTCTTGTGAACAAGGCCATTAATGCAGAGACAGCTCAGCTCACTTACGAGGAGTCTCGTAAGCACCACCGTGAATTGGTTTCATCCTCCGGTTCTAGTTCGCAGAAACGCCGGATTTGGATTCCGAACTCTGCTCTTCCACTCGGATATTCACCGAGGCCATCCCATATGGCGCCTCACCCAGTTCAGTTACATACTCCACCCAGGCCTACTGGTAGACCACTTGTCAATGTGGGTCCACGTCAAACTTCAGGGACTTGCTTCACATGCGGAGAGCCAGGACACTATGCACGTGACTGCTCTCAAGCTAGTTATGCTCCACCCCAGCTCGAGAAGCCTGTTGGCTGTGTTAAGCCATCACGCAAGATGATCAGTGTCAAGTCAGCTCCCGCTGAACGTGGATGTGTGCATCACGTCTCAGCTAAAGACGCTCATGATGATCCGGATGTCGTTCTTGGTACACTCCTTGTCAATTGTCATCCCGCCTCAGTTCTATTCGATCATCGGAGCATCTCATTCCTTCATTTCAAAGCTATGCTAATTTGCACAACATATCATTTTGTGATATGCCCTCTCCGCTAGTCATTCAAACTCCGGATCCAAATGGCAAACTTCTTGTATAAGCCATGGTAACGAAATCCTTGTTGATGAGACTTGTATTTCTTGCCTCACTTGTAGCCCTCAAGTCTTCGATATTAACATCATCTTGGGTATGGATGGATGACAGCTCATCATGCCAAGATTGATTGTTTCACTAGGTCTGTTCAGCTTACACACCCATCTGGCAAGATAATCACTGTCTCCACCAGAGTTGCAAAGCGTCAACTCTATTCCCTTAATGCCAGCCCTCTTCCAGACCTTGAAGATATCCCGGTAGCCCGTGACTTTCCGGACGTTTTTCCAGAGGAACTGCCAGGTGTTCCACCTGACAGAGATGTAGAGTTCGTCATAGATCTTATTCCGGGAACCGCCCCAATCTCTAGGAGACCTTATAAGATGGCACCCTTAGAGCTAGCCGAGCTTAAGAAACAACTTGATGAGTCCTTGCAAAAGGGTTTCATCCGTCCTAGTTCTTCTCCTTGGGCTTGCCCCGTCCTCTTCGTCAAGAAGAAGGATGGTACGGACCGGATGGTTGTAGATTATCGTCCCGTTAATTTGGTCACGATAAAGAACAAGTATCCGCTCCCGAGATCAACGACACTGTATGATCAGCTCGCTGGATCCTCGATCTTTTCTAAGATGGATTTGAGGTTAGGCTACCATCAAATCAAGATCAGAATGGAGACATTCCCAAGACAGCCTTTGTCACTCGTTATGGCGGTGATGAGTACACCGTCATGTCCTTTGGTCTAACCAACGCTCCAGCTACATTCTCTCGCTTGATGAACTCGATCTTCATGGAGTATTTAGATAAATTTGTCGTGGTTTACCTCGATGATATTCTTATTTACTCAAGAACGAGGAAGAGCATGCCGAACATCTTAGACTTGTGCTAGAAAAACTCGAGAGAGCACCGCCTGTATGCCAAGTTCTCCAAGTGTGAATTTTGGTTGCGAAGTGACCTACCTAGGCCACGTAATCTCGGTAAGGGCATTGCTGTCAATCCCAGAGAGTTCAGCCGTTCTTGATTGGACTCCACCAAACCGTTAAACAAGTTAGGAGTTTCCTTGGTCTAGCCAGCTATTGTCGCCGCTTTGTTGAAAACTTCTCCAAAGTAGCTAAACCCTCACGGAACTTCTCAAGAAAGATAAAAAGTTTGAGTGGTCCCCACAAGGTGAGTACAGTTTTCGAGAACTGAAAAGGCGCTGACTTCTGCTCCCATACTAGTGCCACCGGATTTCACTAAAGACTTTGTTATCTACTGCGACGCCTCACGACAGGGATTAGGTTGCATTCTTATGCAGGATCGTCATGTGATTGCCTATGCATCTCGTCAGTTGCATCCACATGAGGAGAATTATCCTACACATGACCTAGAGCTTGCAAACGTAGTCCATGCACTCAAGACTGGCGACATTACCTTCTTGGTAAACGCTATAGATCTACACCGATCACCAGAGTCTCAAGTATATATTCACCCAACCAGATTTGAACCTTAGACAAAGACGTTGGTTGGAGTTGATCACAGATTATGATCTAGGGATTACCTACACCCCAGGCAAAGCCAATGTCATGGCTGATGCGTTAAGCCGTAAATCCTATTGCAACAATCTCATGTTGCAGCAAGGCCAACCACTTCTCCATGAGGAATTTTGTAAGCTTAATCTTTACATTGCTCCTCACGGATTCCTTTCTACCTTGGTGGCGAAACCTACCCTGGTGGATCATATCATAGAAGCCCAGAAGCATGATACGGGATTACCCGGATCAAGAGAAACGCTGCCAAGGGTATTGCTGGTAATTTCTCTATAGATGATCGAGGTGTCGTTTTCTTTGGGCACCGCTTTGGTGGTCCCCAAGAAGCAACATCTTCGATAACTGATTCTTAAGGAGGCGCATGAATCTCCTCTCACAATTCATCCCGGTAGTACTAAGATGTATCAGACCTCGCGCCAGAGGTTCCGGTGGACTAGGATGAAGAGAGAAATTGCTCAATATATTGCTAACTGTGACGTTTGTCGTCGCGTTAAGCGAGCATCAAAGGCCTCTTGGCACCCTTCAACCCCTAGCTATTCCTGAGTGGAAATGGGATAAAGTTGGTATGGATTTCATCACCGCTTTCCTGGACCAAGAAAGGGAATAATGCTATCTTCGTAGTCGTTGATCGTCTTTCCAAAGTGGCTCACTTCCTTCCTGTTCGAGAGAGTATCACTGCTAGTCAGCTCGCTGACTTATACATTTCTCGAATAGTGTCACTCCATGGTGTTCCACTAGAGATCAATTCAGACCGTGGTAGTCTTTTCACTTCTCATTTCTGGGAGAGTTTCCAAACTGCCATGGGAACCCATCTTTTCTTCAGTACCGCTTTCCACCCTCAGTCAAGTGGTCAGGTGGAAAGGGTCAACCAAATTCTCGAAGACATGCTTAGAGCTTGCGTTATCTCGTTCGGTATGGATTGGGAGAAATGTCTTCCTTTCGCCGAGTTTGCTTATAACAATAGCTATCAATCCAGTCTCAAAAAAGCTCCTTTTGAGATTCTCTATGGACGGAGATGTCGAACACCTTTGAACTGGTCAGAAACCGGTGAAAGACAATTCTTTGGACCGGACATGATCCAGGAGGCAGAAGAGCAAGTTCGCATCATTCGTGAGAATTTGAAAACAGCCCAATCTCGTCAAAAGAGCCAGTATGACCGTCGTCATAAGGAAGTGGCTTATGAAGTTGGCGACAAGGCTTACCTTCGGTTACTCCTCTAAAGGGTACCCATCGTTTCGGTATCAAGGGCAAGTTGGCTCCTCGTTACATTGGCCCTTTTCGCATTCTCGCTAAACGAGGAGAGGTTGCCTACCAGTTGGAACTACCCCCACATCTTTCTCGAGTTCATAATGTCTTCCACGTCTCTCAACTCAGGCGTTGCTTCTCGGATCCTATCCGCGGAGTGGACCACGAAACGCTTGATCTCCAAGATAACCTCACATACCGGGAGTATCCGGTTCGCATTCTTGATCAAGCAGAACGTGTTACTCGACGGCAGAATATCAAGTTTCTCAAGGTTCAGTGGTCTCATCATTCCGAGAGAGAAGCTACCGAGCGAGAAGATCGCCTTCGACCGAGTACCCGCTTTCTTTCCGTCGACCCCTGAATCTCGGGACGAGATTCTTTCAAGTGGGGGCGAGTTGTCACATCCCTAGTGCTGGTATGCTTAAGGCTAGCTAGTCTTTGTGCATCATGTTTAAATTCCATTTTAAATTTGAAATGGGGATTTGTGAAACCCTCAGAATCATTTTGGAAATGACCTAAACAAAAATTGCTCCAAAAAGGTCCAAGAAAATGCTCATGTGGCCCTCTGAAAATATTGGACAGAGTTAACAATCTAACCAATATTTTTAGGATCTCATAAGTATTTATTTTGGGGCATTTGGAATTAATACGGTAAATATTTGCCTTGGATATATATTATTATATATATAAAATATTGTCCAAAATTGTGCCCTTTTGTTGAGGAGCTCTGGAATAATATAGTTAGCTCCTGCAAAAATTGGCATGATTAAATAAATTGGTTTGGTATTTTAAATAAACCAAAACAAATGTCAGAAATAGAAAAGGAAACAAAATAGGTAAAAGCCTTACCTGGGCTTACCTCCCCACCGCGGCCCAGCACCTATGCGGCCTGGCCGGCCCAGCTGGCCAGCCCCGGCCCAGCCACCTCCCTCCCCTGTCGTCTTCCTCCCGGCAGAGTTGGCAGCGATGCCGCGCAAGCCTTGCCTCCGCCAGCCCACGCCACCTCCTCCCTACCTGCCTGCCTCCCCCTCGTCGCTGGGCGCCTGGAGCGACGCCACGCGCCGCTCCGCACCTCTCTCGCTCTCTCTCGTTCCTCCCCCTCCCCTGGAGCTCTCTCTCCCCACCGCACCGAACGCCACCGAGAGCGCCACCGCTCGCCGCCGTGGCCACCGTCTCCCCCTCGCCCTCTCCCCGTGTCCGTTAGTTCCGCACCGCCGCCTGCTACCTCCCCGTCGAGTCACGTGGCGCGGGAAGCCCTGGAGCGCCGCCACCGACGTCGCCTTCGTCTCCGGTTGCCGGAGATCCCCTCCGCCGCCACGACTGCTCCGGTTCCTCCCCGACCTCGCCGCCCCGTTCATCGCAACCGCGGTGAGCTCCGCCACCGTTCCCCCTCTCCGTTCTCATCCCCGCACGCCGTAGCCCTCTTCCCCTCTCCACCCGAACTCCGGCGCCGCCCCGAGCTCCGCTCCGGCGAGCCCCGGCCCCCCCAGCTCGTCCCGCCTGCTCCACTCAGTGCGCGAGAGCACGGGCTACGCCCCGGTGCTCTCCGACGCCGCCCGTGGCCGTGTCACGGACTCCGCCGTGCCAGAGGCCGCCGGCGGCAAGCCCCGCCGCTGAGCCTGCCGTGGGTCCGGCCGTCGGTGATTAGCTAAGGCTAATCACCAACTAACCCCCGACATCACCAAGGGCCTAGTGCCCCCTAATCTCTCGATTAAATTAAATAACCCCTGTTTAACCCGTGTCACCGACGTGTGGCCCCCACACGTCGGGTTTGACCAACCAGCCGCAGCTGACGCTGACGTCATGCTTGCGAAGGTCGACGCAATATCTTATTTTCTCGAATTAATTTAAATCAGGAAATTCCGAATATTTTCAAAACTTCAAAATTCATAGAAATTCAACCGTAGCTCAGATTCAAATAATTTATATATGAAAATTATCAGAAAAATTCAATCTATCCATCTGTACTAGTTTCATGCATGACAAACCAACTTATACATGCTGTATAAGTGAAACTCTAAGATGGCATTTATAAGAGCTTACTTTGGAATTGCATTTGAACCTTTGGTTCAAATGGACTTCATTCAAATCGAATACCAGTTGCATTAACTCAAACAGCATCACATCTACATGCCATGTTCATGCATCATATTGTTGCATATGATTGTGTATTGATTGCGGCACCGTTCCTTCTCGATAGGTCCCGCCCGAGACGCGTTCAGTACTGTCTATGAAGCGTGCCTCCCTTGTTGATTTACCAGCAAGCAAATCCCCTTGTTCATTCCGATACAATCCTACTCTCTCGCTCCTGCTCTCAGTTATTGCATTAGGACAACAGCGATTCACCTGCTACTTTGTGCTGCGGTAGTTGAACCCATTCCTCTGCATGACCTGTCATTGCCACAGTAAATAGTTAAAACCCACTAGCATGTGTAGGAGTTGGTTGAGCCATGTTGTGTTCCTACCATGCTATGCCTGCTATTGCTTAGAGTTGTGTCAGGTCTGATTCATTGGGAATGAATTGGAGTGCAGTTCTATGTTCCGATGCTGAGAGTGAAGTGTGTGAACACGATTTGGTAAAGGTAGCGGTGAGAGGCCATGTAGGAGTACATGGTGGGTTGTCTCACTGGAACCGTCCTTAAGCACTGAGTTCTATGTATGTTGTCCAATGACTCGATACTACCACACATTGGGTTCCGTAACTCGACCCTCTCGACTTATTAATCAACTTGACCTCTGTCCGTGAGTCGCAACTAGTTTCGGTGTTTGTAGGTAGTGCTATTCTTCTACCAAGTGGCACCCGGCAGGTGGGCTTGGGACAGACTAAACACAGTGTGGCACGGTGTACCAAGTGGCACCGGATGGTGGGCTTGGGAACCCTGCTCACATCGTTTGGGGCCGTGGCGACACCCCGCCGGATCTCCTTGCGGATGGAACCCGAATAGGCGATAAGCCTGGACTAGAGTCTTGTGTGGTTAGTCAGGTCGTGGCCGACACCCTCGCCAGGCTTCCGCTTGAAGGTTGCCGAGATACATGATGTGTATATGGCGGTAAGTGGCGAGAGCGTGTGTGAAGAAGTACACCCTGCAGGTTATCATGATCTATTCGAATAGCCGTGTCCTCGGTTATGGACTTCTTGGATGCTTACGTGGTACATAGACAACTTGAAGTGGATACTCTAAAATGCTCAAGACAAGTGTGAGTGCTATGGATGGCCTTCTCGTATGGAGACGGGAATGAATCCGTAGTAGTGTATTGATGTGGTGATTAGTGGACTGTGTCACGTTGACTCACCTCAAGAGTTTCTTGTAGTCGTAGAACAGGATAGCCACAGAGTCAAAGCTGGCTTGCTGCAACTAAACCCCACATTACCTTTTGACACTAATGCATGTATGATAGGATCTGATGTAAGTCTTGCTGAGTACCTTTGTACTCACGTTGCTTTATTTATGTTTTTGCAGCGGAGACTTCGGTCTTACTAGTAGTTCCGCTTGGACTTCGACGAGTAGCTTGTTACCTCAGCTACGATCCTGTACCTTGGGAGGGTCTTGTAATAGTCAGGCCTCTCAGCCTTTTTCTTTTGTAGATGTCTGTACTCAGACATGTAATGCTTCCGCTTGTTGCTTGTATGCTCTGAATGATGGGTCATGTGACCCCTGTTTGTATTTATTGCTATGTGGCTCTTCTGAGCCTTTATCTATATGAGTTTGCGTTATGTTGTGATGCCATGTTGTACAGCACATACTTGCATGTTATGCGTACGTGTAACTTGTATTGCTATGTGTGGGATCCGACAACCTAGTTGTTTATCCTTGGTAGCCTCTCTTATGGGGAAATGTAGTCTCGTGCTTCGGCGATAGTAGTCCGCTACAGCCCGGTTCCCGAGTCCTGCTAGCCCAAAGACTACTGCTTGGACACTTGATCGGCGGCATGTGTTTCACTTCGTTCTATGTCTGTCGCCTTCGGGAAATGTCACGCGTGTTATTCGAGTCCTGCCTAGCTTTGCTACAGCCGGGATACCGGAGTCCTGTTAGCCCAAAGCTACAGCCCGAATATATCGTTGATGACCGACATGCTCGATGTGATTCATGTATGCCTGTCCCCATAGGTTAGCGCCGCTTTGGGTTCACGACTAGCCATGTCGGCCCGGGTTCTTTGTCATATGGATGCTAGCGACACTATCATATACGTGAGCCAAAAGACGCAAACGGTCCCGGGCCATGGTAAGGCGACACCCGTGGGGATACCGTGCGTGAGGCCGCAAAGGGATATGATGTGTTACATGCTAGATCGGTGTGACTTAGGATCGGGGTCCCGACATAGTCTCAACGATCTCATCACGAATCAGTGTCACGGTGTTTCTTTAGTGTGCAAGATTAACTTATTTATGTTGATCCATGGTGTGACCTACTTACGAGTTGTGTCTGTAACCGAGGACGCGGCTATCGATGATTAATAAACACACTGTAGAGGTTAGCACACTGTACCCATACCACGGAACCCAAGGCCTCGCACTCCCATTCGGGTGGACCAATGGCGTTCCGACAAAACTCGTCCATTGCCGTGACACTCTCTCGGCCACTCCAACTAACTCCCCTTTTGGGCTAAGTCATGGGTGGCCCCGATGTCTACCAAAGACATCCAATGGCCACCGTTGTGGCAAAACAAATCTACGGTCCCACACGGGGATAAGGTACCATAGCAACAACAACGGGCACACAAGGTTATGTCTGCTTACCGGGCCAGGGTACCGCACGCCCATAACCTTCCCTCGTTGGAGGCACCGACCGGAGGCATGACATCGGACCGAATAAAGGCCTTCCCATAAAGGTAAATGTGGTTGCACTGGGAAGCTCGATTCAGTGGCACCATGACCCGATCAATGTTATGTTCAAGTTGAGTTATAATCAGTTTTAACTTGACATGAAAGAAACTACGAGTCATGGTATGCCATTAACATGCAACTGTCTGACATGCACCATAATCACATAGCATGACAACAACAGATCAACAACAATGCACCATGCTACTTGCACTACCCATCATTTTAACTTACTGGTTTCAACTTCACAGGTTATCTAGCTCATCACTTTTAGTTATGCATTATCATATTAAAAATCAAGAACTCCGATATGAAAGTGATACCGATCATACCCGAATCATAACCATGTCATGACCAAACTATCAAAACACTTTTACTGACTCATACTAGTTCATGCATGCAAAATACTTCTGTAAACTAAGCATTTCTATCATGCAAAGTAAACTAGCATAAACATTATTCATATAAATGATTAAATGCCTGAAAGTAATTCATATTCAAGTTGGAAAATCATAAATATTGAGATGACACCATGCAAATGCTTGTGGTGGCTTGCCTTAGGAGTTTACTCCTCCTCGTTTCCTTCAAGGCAAGTTTACTCCTCTGAGAAATAATTAAAACCACAAAATAAAATGCCAAAAACACTTCCAAAAATCACCAGAAATTCTAGACAACAGAGAAAAATCTCAAGTTTTGTGTGCTGCTAGAGATTCCAAGACAAACACAATGCAAAAAAGAATCAAATCATTTGGACTTATGGTTTAAAAGTTAGAGCCAGTTAGAGTTTCTAGTCAAAGATTGATTTAAATTTGAATTAACAGAAAATCAGAGGCGGTGTCGTCGATGGCGTATTCCTGGAATACGCCTCCACTCCTAACGCTTCTGGCGCGAGTGGTGAGGCTGACAACGGGCCCCACACATCAGGTCAGTGGAGAGAGAGAGAGAGAGAGAGAAAATAGAGACGGGCGGTGCTTTGCCGGCGCTTTATCCAGTGAGGAGAGCTCGGTGGCCAGATCGAGAGGGATGGGTGGATAGAGAAGACGCTCGCGCACCTGCCTGTACCCGTGGCGTGGCTAGAGGTGGACGGACGGGGTCGAAAAGGGCTTCTCCAGCGGATGCAGAAGGCGGAGCTCGCCGGAGTTGAAGAAGACGGCGACGTGGGGCTGCACCAGGGGCTCCTACGGGTTCGGACGGCACCACAGGGCCACTAGTGAGTCGCTGGAGGAGTTGATTGAGCTCGCGGGGCACTGGAGTGAGGAGGAGGATCAGAGGGGATCGCCGGCGAGCTCGGCTCAGGGACAGCGGCCAGAGGCCTGCCCAGCCGGGCTGCGGCTTTGCTACGGGTTTGTGGAGGTTGAGCGATGAGCTTGGAGTGATCGGAGAGGCTGGAGGGGTCAGGATATATAGGCGGAGGGGGAGGCATCTCGGCTCCACCGGAGAGGTCTGGAAGCAGCACACGGCGACGAGGAGCGCCAGCAGGCAGGGGCAAGGCTTCAGAGCTCACGCGGGCACAGCGAAGATCGAAGACGAGCACAGGAGGCGGTTGGGGAGGAAGACAGGGGCACGGGCGCACTGTGACTTTGTCCGCGACGTGCTCGTGCTCGCTGCGGCTGCTCCGGGGTCAGCGAGCGGCAGGGAGAGGTCAAGGGCGATGAGACGAACCTGGTGGCGCGGTGCGGCAGTCGGTGGCGAGCGCTGGAACGAGCACACTGAGGGAGTCCTAGATTAGGGGTTATCCGGACAGCCGGACAATATACAACGTCCGGACTATTGAAGCGTGAAGATACAAGACTCAAGACTTCGTCCCGTGTCCGGATGGAACTCTCCTTGGCGTGGAAGGCAAGCTTGGCGATCTGGATATTATATTTCCTTCCTTGTAACTGACTCCATGTAAACCAGAGAGGTTGGTCCTTAGAAGGCCGATCACAATTACAATCATACCATCATAGGCTAGCTTCTAGGGTTTAGTCTCTACGATCTCGTGGTAGATCTACTCTTGTACTACCCATATGTTCAATATTAATCAAGCAGGAAGTAGGGTTTTACCTTCATCGAGAGGGCCCGAACCTGGGTAAACATTGTGTCCCTTGCTTCCTGTTACCATCAGCCTAGATGCACAGATCGGGACCCCCTACCAGAGATCCGCCGGTTTTGATACCGACATTGGTGCTTTCATTGAGAGTTCCTCTGTGTCGTCGCGGCAAGGCTCGATGGCTCGCCTCGTTGTCGTGGACAACATTACGGCGAGGAGCCCTGGGCTGTAGGCCAAACTCTCCGACTAGGCGGCTTCGTCATGGTCATTTCATCGGCAATCGTCGTCCGGCGATGGCTTCTCGAGTCATCACGCATAAACTTCGCATCAATTCGGAACTCGCCGAACAGATGGATCCGATAGAGCTCTCTTCTCTTAATGAGCTCTTGGATCGCATCGCCGCTTTGGGAGTCACAACGGACTGTGACCGGATCGGTCTTAAACCCGACCAAAGGGACATTAAATCCCCGCCGGCCACCCATGCGATAGCGGTAGCGGAGGAACCACACAGTGAGTATCCCTCTATTTTGAGGACGAATTATGTCCGGATCACCGAGCTCCCGGAGTCGGACACCCGCCCAGGGGAGGATATGACCCGGGTCCCGGACTTAGAACCAGGCACGGGGCCGGAAAAATTGGGCAGCGTCCCGGATCACGAGCTGTTGAACTCGGAAGCTTCCATGCCCCTGGGTGCCAGATCGGATCAGAAACCGGATTCAGCTATAACCACCCACGCGGGCTTAAATCGCCTCTCCCATATCGTGGCAAGAGCCCGGAGACAAAGACATCATTATCGGGCGATTCCTCCTTGTGCTAAACAAGGTCGAGGACTGCCACGAAGAGGACGTAGTCTCGCTCTTCTGCAAAAACTGCACGGACAAAGGAATCCTTAATGCTATAAGTCGTCGTGACATAGTATGCTTTGCGGACTTAGCAATCATAGTATAGAAGTACTGTGCGATGGAAAGCATCTGGAAAACCCAAGTTGAATTTTGGGACAGTCCGGCTCTCACCAAAACCTTCCCTCGTTGGAGGTACCGACCAGAGGCATGACAACTGACTGAATCAAGACCTCCCCATCAAGGTAAATGTGGTCGCACTGGGAAAAACTCGATTCAGTGGCACCATGACTCGATCAACGTTATGTTCAACTTGGATTAACATCAGGTTTATCTTGAGAATGAAATAACTCGAGTCATCATATGCCCTGATCATGCAACTATTCGACATGCAAAACATACCACTCAAAGTAACAGATCAACATCATCAAAACTTCTTACTTGCACTACTCATCAATTAAACTTTACCGGTTCTACTTTACTGGTTATTAACATTCAACACTTTAATTATCTCATAATATATTAAAATCAATTTATCTCAAAAAGAAATTGCCATTATTCATGAAAGCATAATCACTTCAATGAAACTTTCTTCTACTGACTTAAACCAGCTCATGCATTCAACCAGTACCATAATAAAGCAATTCAAGCATGGCAAAGTAACTAGCACTAGCAATATTTACTTAAATAATTTCAATGCATGCAAATAACTCATATTCAAGTTGGAAAATTCATAGATATTGAAATGGCACCATCCAAATGTTGGTGTGGCTTGCCTTAGTGCAGAGGAGGTTCACACTCTTCCTGGTTATCTTCAAGACAAGCTTCTCCCTCTGAAAATATTTAAAAACAGCAAAACAAAATATCAAGAACCACTCTGAAAATCACCAGAAATTCTAGACAGCAAGGAAAAATCTCGACTTTGGTGTGCTGCTAGAACTTTTGTAAACAAACACAATGCAAAAAGAATCAACTCATTTGGACTTATAGTTTAGGAGTTATGGCTGGTCAAAGGTGCTGGACAAAGTTTTGAATTAAATTTGAGTAAGCAGAAAACAAGGGGGGTGACGTCGAAGGCTGACAGTGGGCCCTGCTGGCACGGTGAGGAGGGAGAGGGAGAGAAACAGAGCGACAGCAGTGCTTTGCCGGAGCTTACACCAGTGAGGAGGGGTCTTTGGGCGAATCCAGAGGGTTAGAAGAGAGAGGGGGTCGAGGCGCACCTGCCTGTACCCGCGGCTTAACGAGAGGCGGACGGAGCAGCTCGCAACCAAGCTTGCAAGCGGCGGCTGCAGTCGGGTCTCGCCGAAGAGGAAGAAGACGATGCAGTGGGGCGGTTCCAAGGGCTGCAACGCGTCCAGACGGCACCAGTGGACCTCCAAGGAGTCTCCTGAGCAGTTTCTTGAGCTTGAGGGGCACCGGAGCAAGGAGGAGGGCTGCGGGGATCACCGATGAGCTCAGGTCGGGGACGGCAGCCAGAGGCCTGCCCGGCCGGGCTGCGGTTATGTGACGGCTTTGTGGAGGTTGGGTGGTGAGTTTGGAATGCTCGGAGCGGTGGGAGGGGCTCGAATTTATAGCCGGAGGGGAGAGGGGTACGTGGCACCGCCGGAGCTCTCTAGAAGCCGGCAAGGAACAATGAGCGATGTCAACGAGGGTTGGAGGGGTGCAGCAGTCACGCGGGAGCTGTGCAGCGTGCAGACGAGCACATGAGGCGGTGGAGGAAGAAGACAGAGGCACGGGGCGCACTGTGGCTTTTGGCCGCAACGTTGGCGTGCCCGTTGTGGCGTCTCCGGTGTCGGCGAGCGCCAGGGAGAGGTCAAGGGTGAAGAGGATGAGGGGGTGGCGCGGTGCAGCAGTCGTCGGCGAGCTCTGCATCGATCACATGCGAAACAGAGATGAGGGCGCCGCACAGAGCGCGTTGGACGCGATGCCACGGCCGTGTCCTCACGCGGTAACCATACTGGCATGGTCAAAACGATGCCCGCTCGTTGCCAAGTCTTGTCCCTCGTGTTGTTCGTGCAGTGTTTAGTCTAGGAAAGTTGATGATACACTGCCAGGCCGACCAGGTTAGACTTGAGCTTGTTGGCAAGTTTCTGGTCAGAAACTTGGTCGCCAAGTTTGGAGGGCTTCTAGAAGGTGATTAGGGCTAAGCTTCTGGAGTTAAGGTTTATCTAGGAAGGTAATCAAGCTCAAGAAAATTCAGCCTCATTTGATCAAGGAAAAATACACTTGCGGTAGAAAGTGCAATTTGAGGCCAGAATAGAAATGATTTTCTGTAGAAAAATATTCCAAATAAGTATGAAATATTTTTGCACAGGGAGGTGGCCCAAGGTTCAAGGAATATTTGAGAAGTTTCTCAGATTTTTGGAAGCAATAAAAATGAGGGTTGTTTTGGAGCACAAGTTTCTGAATTGAATTTCAGAAAAGAATTTGAATATTTTTATTTTATGAAAAATATTACTTTGGCTATTTTGGGATTTTTCAGAGAAAGAAACTTGAATGAGAGATGGATGGGTCACTTGGGTGAAAATCAAGGATATGCCCAAGTGCTTGAGTCCATTTGAATTGATCCAAAAACCAAATTTCAAAGCAAGAGCAAATGAAGTCTGGAAAAAGAGAGAAGGCAAAATCCAGGCTGTCACAAATCTCCTCCACTTAGGATGAATCTCGTCCTCGAGATTCGGTTGCTCAGGAAAATAATTCTGGGTAGGCTGTCCTTAAAAAATCCTCTCTTTCCCAGGTTGCTTCTTCCTCGGTGTGATGCTCCCACTGATGCTTATAAAACTTTATCACTTTGCTATGAGTGACCCTTTCTGTCTCATCCAAGATTCTGATCGGTCTCTCCTCATAGGTTAAACCCTTATCAAGTTCTATCACTGCCAGGTCAGTCCTTTTCTCCGGTGGCGAGATACACCTCCTTAACTGTGAGACATGGAACACATTGTGCACTTCTGACAATTCTGGTGGCAATTCCAACTGATAAGCAAATTTTCCAACTATGGACATGACTGGGAATGGACCAATATATCTGGGTGCCCGTTTTCCTCGGGTCTGAAATCTCTTGACACCTTTCATGGGTGTGACTCGGAGATACACGTGCTTTCCGGGTTCAAAACTGATCTAATGGTGCTTTGCATCATAATAACTCTTCTGTCTTGACTCGAAGATACACGTCAGTAACTAGGGAAGGACCCCAATTGCAGAGGGTGGTTTTTGTCTTGTTGAACCGCCTAAAGGATGATGGAAGTTGCAGAACCAGAATACGGTGGTTTATTAGATAAGTATGAAGATAAGCCACCCTAAGTGATGGCGAGTCAATTAAAAGAACCAACTTCTGAAATATGGGCGAGTTACAGATATGTTAGTAAGCTGCCCAAGATGCGGCGAGTTATCTAAAAATTTGGGATTGTTGAAAATTCTGCTAAGTGTGGACTAAACAAGTTTCACAATCAACAACTGTATTTATGGATCTACGGGCAGTTCTGAAAAAGAAAAATAATTGCTAAAGTTAAATGGTGGTGACGGAAGAACTAGCAGTCTACCCATTATTCTAGAGAGAGTACAAGTTGTCCAAGGTATAAGATGGTGTCAAAACTGCTACCGCAATACTTCTATGATGTTTCGGATCAAAAATAGGATCTATTCCTGTCGGGACCCCGATCCTAAGTCACACCGATCTAGCATGTAACACATCATATCCCTTTGCGGCCTCACGCACGGTATCCCCACGGTGTCGCTTACCATGGCCCGGACCGCTTATGCCTTTTGGCTCACGATATGATAGTGTCGCTAGCATCCATATGACAAAGAACCCGGCCGACATGGCTAGTCGTGAACCCAAAGCGGCGCTAACCTATGGGGACAGGCATACATGAATCACATCGAGCATGTCGGTCATCAACGATATATTCGGCTGTAGCACTGGCTAACAGGACGCCGGTATCCCGGCTGTAGCAGGCTAGGCAGGACTCAATAACACGCTGACATTTCCCGAAGGACGGACATAGGAACGGTGAAACACATGCCGCCAGATCAAGTGTCCAAGCAAGAGTCTTTGGGCTAGCGGGACTCGGGAACCGGGCTGTAGCGGACTACTATCGCCGTAAGCACGAGACTACATTTCCCCATAAGAGAGGCTACCAAGGATAAACAACTAGGTTGTCGGATCCCACACATAGCAATACAAGTTACACGTCGCATAACATGCAAGTATGTGCTGTACAACATGGCATCACAACATAACGCAAACTCATATAGATAAAGGCTCGGAAGAGCCACATAGCAATAAATACAAACAGGGTCACATGACCCATCATTGAGCATACAAGCAACAAGCGGAAGCATTACATGTCCGAGTACGTACATCTACAAAAGAAAAAGGCTGAGAGGCCTGACTATTACAAGACCCTCCCAAGGTACAGGATCGTAGCTGAGGTAACAAGCTACTGTCAAGTCCAAGCGGAACTACTAGTAAGACCGAAGTCTCCGCTGCAAAAACATAAATAAAACAACGTGAGTACAAAGGTACTCAAGAAGACATACATCAGATCCTATCATACATGCATTAGTGTCAAAAGGTAATGTGGGGTTTAGTTGCAGCAAGCCAGCTTTGACTCGTGGCTATCCGTTTCTCGACTACAAGAAACTCTTGAGGTGAGTCAACGTGCACGAGTCCACTAATCACCACATCAATACACTACTACGGATTCATTCCGTCTCCATACGAGAAGGCCATCCATAGCACTCACACTTGTCTTGAGCATTTTAGAGTATCCACTTCAAGTTGTCTATGTACCACGAAGCATCCAAGAAGTCCATAACCGAGGACACGGCTATTCAATAGATCATGATAACCTGCAGGGTGTACTTCTTCACACGCTCTCGCCACTTACCGCCATATACACGTCATGTATCTCGGCAACCTTCAAGCGGAAGCTCGGCGAGGGTGTCGGCCACGACCGACTAACCACACAAGACTCTAGTCCAGGCTTATCGCCTATTCGGGTTCCATCCATGAGGAGATCCGGCCGGGTGTCGCCACGGCCCCGAACGATGTGAGCAGGGTTCCCAAGCCCACCATCCGGTGCCACTTGGTACACCGTGCCACCGTGTTTAGTCTGTCCCAAGCCCACCTCGCGGGTGCCACTTGGTAGAAGAATAGCACTACCTACAAACACCGAAACTAGTTGCACTCACGGACAGAGGTCAAGTTGATTAATAAGTCGAGAGGGTCGAGTTACGGAACCCAATGTGTGGTAGTATCGAGTCATTGGACAACATACATAGAACTTAGTGCTTAAGGACGGTTCGGTGGAGACAACCCACCATGTACTCCTACATGGCCTCTCACCGCTACCTTTACCAAATCGTGTTCACACACTTCACTCTCAAAGATCGGAACATAGAACTGTACTCCAATTCATTCCCAATGAATCGGACTGACACAACTCTAAGCAATAGCAGGCATAGCATGGTAGGAACACAACATGGCTCAATCAACTCCTACACATGCTAGTGGGTTTTAACTATTTATGTGGCAATGACAGGTCATGCAGAGGAATGGGTTCAACTACCGCAGCACAAAGTAGCAGGTGAATCGCTGTTGTCCTAATGCAATAACTGAGAGCAGGAGCGAGAGATAGGATTGTATCGGAATGAACAAGGGGATTTGCTTGCCTGGTAAATCAACAAGGGAGGCACCGCTTCATAGACAGGTACTCTGGAACGTCTCCGGAGCAGGACCTATCGAGAAGGAACGGTGCCGGCAATCAATACACAATCATATGCAACAATATGATGCATGAACATGGCATGTAGATGTGATGCTGTTTGAGTTAATGCAACTGGTATTCGATTTGAATGAAGTCCATTTGAACCAAAGGTTCAAATGCAATTCCAAAGTAAGCTCTTATAAATGCCATCTTAGAGTTTCACTTATACAGCATGTATAAGTTGGTTTGTCATGCATGAAACTAGTACAGATGGATAGATTGAATTTTTCTGATAATTTTTCATATATAAATTATTTGAATCTGAGCTACGGTTGAATTTCTATGAATTTTTGAAGTTTTGAATATATTCTGGAATTTCCTGATTTAAATTAATTCGAGTAAAATAAAATGTTGCGCCACAGATGACGTCATGCTGCGTCGCCAGGTCAACTGGGCCGACCAGAGTCAAACTGGCGTGTGGGGCCACACGTCGGTGACACGGGTTAAACAGGGGTTATTTAATTTAATTAGAGATTAGGGGGCACTAGGGCCACCGGTCGATGTCGAGGGGTTAGGTTAGTTGGTGATTAGCCTTAAGCTAATCACGACCCGGAAGTACAACCCGCCCATCCCTGCAAAGAAAAACCCAAACCTTTGGGCGGGTAAAAATTTTTGGCCCGGGGATAGTTGGGAAACGGAAAGGAAAGCTTTTCCCAATTTGAAAGGTTAAATCAAACCTTTAAAACCCTCCAAATTTTTATCTTTTAAAAGGGGGTTAGGCATTTGGAAATTTTAAAAAAAAAATACGGCAAAAGGGAAACCCAAAATTTGTTTAAATCTGAGCCAAAAAGGTGTTTCTCTCCAAAGAAGGAATTTTGGATTTGGAGGGTAAGGAACCAAAATTCCCTTTTAAATTCCCATCAAATTTTAAATTTTCTAGCCAAAGCTAAGGTTGGCACCCCTTTATTCCTTGAAATTAAAGAAAATTTCACGATTAAAAAACGGGATTTTCTTTATCTCCCGAAATTGGGAGTTAAACGCGGGAGAAGTAGGGGGTTTGGTTCCAAGGACTTGCGGGTTTCTTGGCCAACCCGGTGCAAAAGGCTGTTTTGGAAATTTCCCATTTGCCCTTTTTGGGGTATTTAACCTTCAAATTTCCTTTTAAAAGGGAAAGGCCAATGAAACCAATTCCCTTATGAAAGGGGGTTTCCTTTGGAAACCAAATTGGCAAAATTCTAAAATCGGCCTCATTCTTTTGCAAGGGGGGGAAAAACTAACGGATAAAACCCCCCTTTTGCGGCCAAAGTTGTTTTCTTTCGGGTTCGGTGGAATCTTATAAAGGTTCCAAAGAGTTGGGGGTCTGAATAAGCCTTGGGGAAAACTCCCATTACCGGTGAACAACACGGGTTCCTTGAAAATCCAAAAAGTGGGGAAGGGAAAATCTTTAAAGGGTGAAAGGTGGCCTTAAGGGGAAAAGGTTTGGGTTTGAAAATTTTGGTGGGACATTTCTTCCGGAGGGGGTAGTTTAGCAACCTTTGGAAAAATTTTCCCCGGCAAAAGCGGGTTAAACCAAAAATTTATTTTCCCTTTGGGGAAAGAAGGCAAGGGTCGCACCAAGGTTTTCGTTCCAAGGCCCTTAAAAAAATTTTCCCTTTACCCGGAAAACTTCCGGGGCTACACAATTGATGTTGGAAAGTTCTTTTGAAATGGGAAAGGCCTTACAAAAGGCGGGCCCGGGAAATTACGGGGGAAACCAAAACTCGGTTTCTCTTGGGGTCATGAAAGGCTTTTGAATGATCCACGGTAGGTGCCAACCTAAAATCTTGGGGGAGGTTAACACAAAATTTCGGGGGGGTTTTTGGACAAAGCGGGAGAAATCACCCATTTGGCCGGGGTTTCCCCTTGTGAAAAACAACCCCGGAAGTTTGGGGGTGAAAACCCTTGAAACCAAAGTTGGTTTCTTTACCAAATAAGGCCCTTTATGCCCAGGTTGGGGCCCAATGGGATTTTGGGTAACCCGGTGGAAACAGGTTTTGAAAAATCCAAATGGCTCGGGAACAAAGGGGGAAATGGAAAAAAGGGGGCTTTTCACTCCTGTGGGGGTAAATTTCTTTCTTTGGGGTTTTCAGAGCCTTTGGAAAAACCCGGGCAATGGGCTGACCCCCAATTGGGTTTAACGGTTTTGGGGGTCCTGGCAATTTCGGGATAACAAGGTTTCGTTCCTGGCTTAACAAAATTACGGGAATGAACCTTCTTTTTTGCAAATTGATGTTGGGGAAATGGTTTCTCCAAAAAAAGCCCGGGTGAAATTCTCCGGGTTTGGAATTTGGGGCCAGGGGCTATCATGTTCGGGAAAAGCTGCTTGACCTTCCTTGGTATGGACCTAACCTTTCCTTGAAACGGGTTTGGGGCCTTTTATGGGCTCTGAGGACCAAATTGGGCGTAAAAAAGGTTAAATTTTGGGGGGAGCAAGAAGGAATGGGGTGAAACCCTTTTGGGATGGCCTCCTGGGTTCCAAAAGGGAGAAGGGTTGTTCCTCCCTTTCTAAATGAACCTTAAAAATCCGGTGGGGGAATCCTCAATCCTCTTTTGGGTTAGGTTGGCGAAGTTAAACTCATATAGATAAAGGCTCGGAAGAGCCACATAGCAATAATACAAACAGGGTCACATGACCCATCATTCAGAGCATACAAGCAACAAGCGGAAGCATTACATGTCCGAGTACGATACATCTACAAAGAAAAAGGCTGAGAAGCCTGACTATTACAAGACCCTCCTAAGGTACAGGATCGTAGCTGAGGTAACAAGCTACTGTCAAGTCCAAGCGAACTACTAGTAAGACCGAAGTCTCCGCTGCAAAAACATAAATAAAGCAACGTGAGTACAAAGGTACTCAGCAAGACTTACATCAGATCCTATCATACATGCATTAGTGTCAAAAGGTAATGTGGGGTTTAGTTGCAGCAAGCCAGCTTTGACTCTGTGGCTATCCTGTTCTACGACTACAAGAAACTCTTGAGGTGAGTCAACGTACACGAGTCCACTAATCACCACATCAATACACTACTACGGATTCATTCCCGTCTCCATACGAGAAGGCCATCCATAGCACTCACACTTGTCTTGAGCATTTTAGAGTATCCACTTCAAGTTGTCTATGTACCACGAAGCATCCAAGAAGTCCATAACCGAGGACACGGCTATTCAATAGATCATGATAACCCCGCAGGGTGTACTTCTTCACACACGCCTCGCCACTTACCGCCATATACACATCATGTATCTCGCAACCTTCAAGCGGAAGCTCTGGCGAGGGTGTCGGCCACGACCGACTAACAACACAAGACTCTAGTCCAGGCTTATCGCCTATTCGGTTCCATCCGCAAGGAGATCCGCCGGGTGTCGCCACGGCCCCAAACGATGTGAGCAGGGTTCCTAAGCCCACCATCCAGTGCCACTTGGTACACCGTGCCACCTGTGTTTAGTCTGTCCCTAAGCCCACCCTGCCGGGTGCCACTTGGTAGAAGAATAGCACTACCTACAAACACCAGAAACTAGTTGCGACTCCTGGACAGAGGTCAAGTTGATTAATAAGTCGAGAGGGTCGAGTTACGGAACCCAATGTGTGGTAGTATCGAGTCATTGGACAACATACATAGAACTCAAGGCTTAAGGACGGTTCCAAGGAGACAACCCACCATGTACTCCTACATGGCCTCTCACCGCTACCTTTACCAAATCGTGTTCACACACTTCACTCTCAGCATCGGAACATAGAACTGTACTCCAATTCATTCCCAATGAATCAGATCTATACAAAGATTCATTATGACGTCATGAAGGTTTTCCTGGAATCGCGGAGGTGATGTCATCTTTTCTCATGGCAGGTTATGAAGATATACAAGACTGAGATTAAAAAGGATAAAAAGAAGACTTGCTAGACAAAGGGATTGAAGATTGACATGAACAAGTTCAAATTAATCTAGGGCCTAATGTTGGGGATATAACCTCGTGATATAACACGCTCTGAAAGGGCCGGGTTAGGCCGCTGGCAACTCAAGACGACGGCCTAAGATAGGCCTGAGAGATCAAGGTACAAGGCTGAAGGGGCGGCTCACGAGATGGGCCGGCTTAGGGCCTGGATACAGAAGATGGCCCATAGGTGTATGCTTCCATATGGCAGCTTGTCTTACAAGGCAAGGCGATTTAGAATATGACTCGGTCACGGGTCGTAACCCGACCCGGACTCTTTAAAACGGCAGCCTCGACCTGTATATAAAGGAGAGTCCCCGGCATAGAAGAGACAGGTTACAATCAATCGATAGCTAGGTTAAGCGAATCCGCTCCCTTGTAATCGATACTGAGGCAATAAGGAACAAGAGCAGGAGTAGGATTTTACCTCCACCATGAGGAGCCGAACCTGGGTAAATTGTGTCTCTCGTCCTGCTCAACCCCGAAAAGCTAATCACTGTTGTGATGGCTTCACGCTTAAGTCCTTTCAATAGTACATCTGTCGTTACAAAACCACAACAGAGAGGTATGAGCTAACATACTTCCTCTACTTGGATCATATGCACTTATGATTGGAACTATAGCAAGCATCCGCAACTACTCAAGATCATTAAGGTAAAACCCAACCATAGCATTAAGTATCAAGTCCTCTTTACTCCCATACGCAACAACCCACTTACTAGGGTGTAAGCTTCTATCACTAGCCACCCACCATAAGTGAATCATGAACGTATTGCAACACCCTACAGCGGGGATCCCTGACACTTGCGCGACACGGTGAGCACCATAGGACGGCACCAAAATAAAACATGCAACTCAAACCAATCACGATCATCAATCAACCCAAAGGACAAAATGGATCTACTCAAACATCATAGGATAGCCACATATCATTGGATAAGAATATAAAGCATTGAGTACCATGTTTAAGTAGATATTACAGCGGGGAAAAGAGGTGTTACACCACTACATAGAGGGGGAGAGAGTTGGTGATGACGGCAGCGAATTTGTTGGTGTAGATCGCTGTCACGATGATGGCCCCGTCGGCGTTCTGGCGCCACCAGGAGAGATTGGGGGAGAGCCCCCCTCCTTCTTCTTCTTCCCTGGACTTACCCCTAGATGGAAGGAGAGTTCCCCCCTCTGGTCCATGGCTGCCATGGTGGCGGAGGAGCGGGAGCCCCTCCGAGATTGGATCTCTCTTTGTTTCTCTTCTGTTTAGCGACCCTCTTTTCTCGCCTTTCACCGTTTCTTAAATATCCGGAGATCCATAACTCCGATTGGGCTGAAATTTTGACATGATTTTTATCCGGATATTAGCTTCCTTGCAGCCCAAATACACCTCCAATCGGTCTACGGCATGGCCACAAGCTTGCCAGGCGTGCCCTGGGTAGGGGGCGCTCCCCTTGAGCTTCTCGCATTGATTCCGTTTCCCGAAAATCACATATATTCCAAAATAATTCTTCATAAAAATTTATCACGTTTGGACTTTGTTTGATATGGATATTCTTCGAAACAAAAAAAAGGAACAAACAGGAACTGGCACTAGCCACTGGATCAATATGTTAGTCCCAAAAATAATACAAAATGCTGCCAAAATTATATGAAAGATATGGAATATATGGAACAATAAAAAATTATAGGTACGACGGAGACGTATCAGCCCCCAGGGTTCGAGAGTCGAAGATTGACTTGCAACTAGGGCCCCTAGTTACATGTCGGGGCTTGCCTTGCAACTAGGCAACTTTAACTACAAAAAGCCTCGAGTTGTGACTGAAATGTTGACTTGCAAGTGGGGGCAAATATAGAACTTACCAAAAAGACCCCCGGTTCCAAGTCAAGGATTGACTTGCAAAATGGGGCCTCGAGTTGCAAGTCGGGGCTTGACTTGCAACTAGGCAACTACAAGTACAAAAAAAGTTCGAAGTTGCGAGTCAAGTGTTTACTTGCAAATGGGACAAAAATGAAGGAAATATGCCCTAGAGGCAATAATAAAGTTGTTATTTTATATTTCCTTATTCATGATAAGGTTTATTATTCAAGCTAGAATTGTATTGATCGGAAACTTAAATACATGTGTGAATACATAAACAAACACTGTGTCCCTAGTAAGCCTCTACTAGACTAGCTCATTGGTCAAAGATGGTTAAGGTTTCCTAACCATAGACATGAGTTGTCATTTGATAACGGGGTCACTTCATTAGGAGAATGATGTGATGGACAAGACCCATCCGTTAGCTTAGCATAATGCTTGTTCAGTTTTATTGCTATTGCTTTCTTCATGTCAAATACATATTCCTTCGACTATGAGATTATGCAACTCCCCGATACCGGAGGAATGCCTTGAGTGCCATCAAACCTCACAACTTAACTGGGTGATTATAAAGATGCTCTACAGGCATCTCCGAAGGTGTTTGCTGAGTTGGCATAGATCGAGATTAGGATTTGTCACTCCGAGTATCGGAGAGATATCTCTGCGCCCTCTCGGTAGTACACATCATAAGCTTGCAAGCCAACGACTAAGGAGTTAGTCACGAGGTGATGTATTACGGAATGAGTAAAGAGACTTGCCAGTAATGAGATTAAACTAGGTATAGAGATACCGACAATCGAATCTCGGGCAAGTAACATACCGATGGACAAAGGGAATTATGTATGTTGTCATAACGATTCGACCGATAAAGACCTTCGTAGAATATGTAGGAGCCAATATGGCCATCCAGGTTTCACTATTGGTTATTGACAGGAGAGGTGTCTCGGTCATGTCTACATAGTTCCTGAACCCGTAGGGTCCGCACGCTTAACGTTCGTTGATGATATAGTATTATATTAGTTATGTGATTTGGTGACGGAATGTTGTTCAGAGTCCCGGATGAGATTACGGAAATGACGAGGAGTCTCGAAAGGGTCGCGAGTTAAAGATTGATATATAGGAGAATGGTATTCAGACACCGGAAGTGTTTCGGAGGGTACCGGGTACTTATCGGGTCACCGGAAAGGAGTTTCGGGCACCCCCGGCAAAGATATGGGCCTTATGGGCCAAGAGAGGGAACGCACCAGCCACAAGGGGCTGGTGCGCCCCCATAGCAGGCCGTCCTAGGAGGAGAAGGAAAGATAGGAGGGAAAGGAAAGTGTGGAGTAGGACTCCCCCTTCCTTCCCTCTCCCCCCTCTTTCCTTCCCCCTTGGGAAAACATGGCAGGGGGGCGCAGGGTAAGGCAGGGCCCCTAGGGGGCCGGCGGCCAGCCCTAGGACGCGCCTGGCTGCCTCCCCTCCCCTCCCACCTATATATATGCAGGGATGGGGTGCCACACAAGGACACAACATTGCCTTAGTAGTGTGCGGCGCCCCCGTCCACCTTTTACTTCCTCGGTCATATTTTCGTAGTGCTTAGTCAAAGCCCTGCGGAGATCACATCACCATCACCGTCACCATGCCATCGTGCTGCCAGAACTCATCTACTACCTCGCCGTCTTGCTAGATCAAGAAGGTGGAGGACGTCACCGAGCTGAACGTGTGCAGAACGCGGAGGTGTCGTGCGTTCAGTACTAGATCGGTTGGAGCGCAAAGAAAGTTCGGCTACATCAACCGTGTTGTGAAACGCTTCCGCTTATGGTCTACGAGGGTACGTACACATACTCCCCCCCCCCTCGTTGCTATGCATCTCCATGGACAGATCATTGCATATGCGTAGATTTTTTTTTCAATGCAACGATTCCCAACAGTGGCATCATGAGCCTGGTCTATGCGTAGATGATATGCACGAGCAGAACACAAAGAGTTGTGGGCAGTGATAGTCATACTGCTTACCAAAAACGTCTTATTTTGATTCGGCGGTATTGTGGGATGAAGCGGCCCGGACCAACCTTACATGTCCACGCACATGAGACCGGTTCCACTGACTGACATGTAACTAGTTTTGCATAAAGGTGGCTGGCGGGTGTCTATTTCTCATACTTTAGTTGAATCAAATTTGACTATGGCCGGTCCTTGAAGAAGGTTAAAACAACAAACTTGATGAATCACCATTGTGGTTTTTGCCGTAGGTAAGAGCGGTTCTTGCTAGAAACCCGTAGCAGCCACGTAAAACTTGCAACAACAAAATAGAGGACATCTAACTTGTTTTTGCAGGGTATGTTGTGATGTGATATGGTCAAGACATGATGTGATATACGTTTTTGTATGAGATGATCATGTTTTGTAAGATATCAGGCAACCGGCAGGAGCCTTATGGTTGTATCTTTATTGTATGAAATGCAAACGCCATGTAATTGCTTTACTTTATCGTTATGAGTTAGCAATAGTTGTAGAAGCAATAGTTGGCGAGACGACCACGACGCAACGATGGAGATCAAGGTGTCATGACGATGCTTTGGAGATGGAGATCGAAAGCACAAGATGATGATGCCATATCATGTCACATATTTTGATTGCATGTGATGTTTATCTTATATGCATCTTATTTTGCTTAGAACGATGGTAGCATTATAAGATGATCCCTTCACTAAATTTCAAGGTAAAACTGTTATCCCTGAGTATGCACCATTGCTACAGTTCGTAGTTTCGAGACACCACGTGATGACCGGGTGTGATAGACTCTACGTTCACATACAACGGGTGTAAGACAGTTTTACACATGCAGAATACTTGGGTTGAACTTGACGAGCCTAGCATGTACAAACATGGCCTCGGAACACTGGAGACTGAAGGTCGAACATGAATCATATAGTAGATATGATCAACATAGAGATGTTCACCATTGATGACTACCCCATCTCACGTGATGATCGGACATGGGTTAGTTTATTTGGATCACGTATCACTTAGATGACTTGAGGGATATCTATTTAAGTGGGAGTTCTTTAGTAATTTGATTAATTAAACTTAATTTATCATGAACTTAGTCTTATAGTTTTGCATATCTATGTTGTATATTAATGGCCTGAGCTACCGTTCCCCTGAATTTTAATGCGTTCCTAGAGAAAGCTAAGTTGAAAGATGATGGTAGCAACTACACGGACTGGGTCCATAACTTGAGGATTGTCCTCATTGCTGCACAGAAGAATTATGTCCTTGATGCACCGCTAGGTGAAAGACCTGCTACAGGAGCAAAAGCTGATGTTTTGAACGTCTGGCAAGCTCGATCTGATGACTACTCGATAGTTCAGTGTGCCATGCTTTACGGCTTAGAACCGGGACTTCAAAGACATTTCAAACGTCATGGAACATATGAGATGTTCCAAGACTTGAAGTTAATATTTCAAGCAAATGCCCGGGTTGAGAGATATGAAGTCTCCAACAAGTTCTATAGCTGCAAGATGGAGGAGAACAATTCTATCAGTGAACACATACTCAAAATGTATGGGTATTATAATCACTTGACTCAGCTGGGAGTTGATCTGCCAGTTGATTGTGTCATTGACAGAGTTCTTCAATCACTGCCACCAAGCTACAAAGGCTTCGTGATGAACTATAATATGCAAGGGATGAACAAAACAATTCATGAGCTCTTCGCAATGCTTAAGTCCGCAGAGGTAGAAATCAAGAAGGAGCATCAAGTGTTGATGGTTAACAAGACCACTAGTTTCAAGAAAAAGGGGAAGGGAAAGAAAGGGAACTTCAAGAAGAATGGCAAGCAAGTTGCCACTCCCGGGAAGAAGCCCAAAGATGGACCCAATCCTGAAACTGAGTGCTTCTACTGCAAAGGGACTGGTCACTGGAAGCGGAACTGCCCCAAATACTTGGCGGATAAGAAGGATGGCAAAGTGAACAAAGGTATATTTGATATACATGTTATAGATGTGTACCTTACTAATGCTCGTAGTAGCGCCTGGGTTCTTTATACTGGTTCAGTGGCTCATATTTTTAACTCGAAACAGGAGCTACGGATTAAATGAAGATTTGCTAAGGACGAGGTGATGATGCACGTCGGGAATGGTTCCAAGGTCGATGTGATCGCCGTCGGCACGCTACCTCTGCATCTACCTTCGGGATTAGTTTTAGACCTGAATAATTGTTATTTGGTGCCAGCGTTGAGCATGAACATTATATCTAGATCTTGTTTAGTGTGAGATGGTTGTACATTTAAATCGAAGAATAATGGTTGTTCTATTTATATTAGTAATATCTTTTATGGTCATGGAACCTTGAAGAGTGGTCTATTCTTGATGAATCTCGATTGTAGTAATACACATATTCATAATATTGATGCCGAAAGATTGTCGGAGTAATGAGCCACGGGTAGGCCAACCTGAGGCCCACGACCTTTCAAGGCATCGGGGCTGACTGCGCCCCTCAACACGATGGGACGAAGAGCGCCTTCCGAAGCCGATCAAGGAGTAGCGGCTTCCGTGGGCGGCCGAGTCCTGGATACAAGGTCGAGTTAAGCCGACTCCCGCCGGGCGGCTTCGAGAGAAGCCGGCCTCAGGGAGTCGGCCCGCGACACCCACAAAGCCTGTGCCCTCGTCAGGGGGACGGGACGGGGAGTGGCCACAGTATAGCCCATCCCCTCCTCCAGATCGGTCAAGCATGGCCACGATGCACTGCATCGCGGAGATCTCCGTCCGCGCGCAGCACTGCTACACGGCTTCTTGACATCGCCAAGATAAGCGAGTCCTGTTCCCACGACGGCCTGTCTGTACGGCCCAAGGACGATGGGCCCCGCCAGTCAGCGAGAGTCCAGAAGACGGCGAAGAGCCCTATCAGTCGGACCCGATGGAGGTTAGCCCCTAGGAGTCGGCCGGCCCCTTCCTCGGGCCCCACGCACCATCAACCATACAAGATAGGGAGTGGCTACAATAATCGCCCGCCAGGCGGCGGGGCTGTAGCCATGACCTCTCGACGAAGCCTACGTCATTAGAGACGTGGCTACAGTGATCAGCCGCCGGCAAGCCCGGGAGCGGCAGGTACGGCCTGTCGGCCCGTACCCGGTCGGCGGGACCCACCAGCCGACGGGCCCCAGCAGTCGGCGGAGAAGCCGGCACCAAAGAGACTGACGGCCGGGCCCCACACCCGGCTGGATTACCAATGTACCCCTGGGGGGGGGGGGGGGTAGGCCTATATAAACCCCCCTGGGCACCCATGCAAAGGGTTCCGGACCTGAGATAGTTAGACCAGATCATAGATGAAGGGGAAGAGCTAGCCTTGCCTTCTCCTACCTCAAGCATACAACTCGAGGAGCACTTGTGTATTCACTTGAGCCTTAGTGATCATGCGGAGACTCCGCAGAGAAGGAGTAGGGGTGTTATCTCCTAGGAGAGCCCCGAACCTGGGTAAAGTCCGTCGGCGTTCGTGTCTACGCCTCATCCCGCTTCCGGGCACCGGCGACGTTCTACTCGCTCCCACCATGATAAGCCATCCTTTGGCATATGTCGCACCCAACCCCCGATATTTGGCGCCCACGATGGGGCGAGGTGCACCGTCGTCCGGAGACCTGTTCTGGACGGGAACCCTTTTTCTCCCTCACGAGCGCAGCCAGCCCGGCACGCCAGACGGCGTCTGTGCCGACGCGCTGCATGGCGCGGAGTTGGCCTGCGCGGCAAGCTGCCTCGCTGATCTCGTTGGCGGATTCCGCCTCTCCGACGAGCCCGCATCCGACGCGGGCACCGATGGCCCCGAGAGCCTCCTCGCGGGCCTCCTCGATCAGCTCCACGTCTCCAGCGAGCCAGCTGTGGACTTGGAGTCTGTAGGCTCCACCGACCCGATGTTGGTTGACTCCGACACCGCATTGCTCGACGCGTTCCCCAACAATGTGGTGGTCTTCGACGAGCCGCTCCCTCGTGCGGAGAGCGGCGGAAGCACCGTTACGGAGGTGCTGGTCATCGGGCATGGCGAGCACTCCGGTGGAGGTGCTCGCGACCCACTCGACGCGGTGCTTCAAGACATGTCAGCGCCCATTCCCGAAGATGCCGACGCCGAGACGTTGGAGGCACGCCACCTCCAGCTCGTTGAAGGCGCCAAGAAGCTGGCCGGCATGAGACGCCTGTCGGAAGCCTACCAGCGCGAAATGGATCGCGCTGTGGGCGGCACGCCGGCTCCCACTGGGCCCAGCCGCCTTGGCACGGTCCAGCAGCGCGGCGTGGCCATCCCAACCTATTCGGGGCAGATCGCCGCATCTACACGATGCCTGCGGAAAACATCCGAGCCGCCCAGGTGACGGCGGAAGAGCTGGACAAATTCGAGGGCGAGGAGCGTCGCCAGATGGCGGAGCGCGTCCAGCGACTCCTCGATGCGGCCGCCGAGCAGCACGAAGCCGGCTGCCGCACCGAGGTGCCGCGCCGGCAAAACGACGATCTGCTTCATCGCCGAGATCAAGGCGCGACCTCTCGGACGCTGACTGGTGGAGTCCGTGCTAAGAAAGACAAGGGGCCGGCTGCCAGCCGCAGTCGGACTCGGCTCTCCATAGAGCGCGACCAAGACGGCCGCCCAAGAGCGGTGGAACGGCGGGATGACTGTCCGTCTCCCCCCTCCCCCCGCAAGGAAAGGCGCGTTTCCCCGCCGCCTGTTGATCACCCGTCAGTCGGTGACCGCCTTGGCCGCCAAGAAGGAATCGGAGAAAACGATGCCCGCCACCGGATCGACCGCCTCAACTGATCCCTGGCGCTAGAAGAAGAAGATGAGTTGGGTCTGCCTTGTTTCGGTCCTCGCATACGAGACGAGCCTTTCCCCAAAGGGTTCACGCTCCCATGAGACACGCCCAATTACACCGGCTCCGTGAAGCCAGAGGACTGGCTGGTCGACTACTCCATAGCCGTCAGCATAGCAAACGGCAACAAGCGAGTGGCCGTGAAATACGTTCCGCTCATGCTCCAAGGCACATCCCGGACATGGCTGAACAGCCTGAAGCCCTGAAGCGTCAACAGTTGGGTCGACTTCACCGACGCCTTCGTCCGCAACTTCACCAGCACATACAAACGGCTTCCCAAGCCCCGCCAACTCTCCTTGTGCATGCAAGGCCCCGACGAGTCGACTCGCGATTACCTCACGTGCTGGGCCGAGCTTCGCAACTCTTGCGAGGGCGTGCACGAGGTGCAGGCCATCGAGTACTTCACCGCCGGATGCCGAGAGGGCACTCTCCTCAAGCACAAGCTTCACTGCGACGAGCCAAAAACCCTCGACGAGGTGCTGATCATAGCCGACAAATACGCCACGGCCGACTCCTCCATGAAGGCGGAGATCCAAGTAAATGCATCTGGCAAGGTGGCCCCTCAGGCTCCTAGTACTCTGGCTGGAGACGCCAGTCGGTGTCAACAGCAGAACGACCACAAGCGCAAGGCCCCGCAGCTGGCTTCCACCAGCCGGCAGGTGGCGATAGTCGAAGACCAGCGGCCAGAAGGGCAGGCTCCTTACAAGCGGCAGAAGGGCGGCAAGCCCAATTGGCTGCCGGCTTTCTCATATCAGCAGACTCTGGATGCACCATGCAAATTCCATAACGGCGCGAAGCCGTCAAACCACACCACTCGGAAGTGTCATTGGCTCACCAGGATCGCCAAGGGAGACGGCCTCCTGCCTCCTCCGCCTGCTGGACAGCAGCCTCCTCCTCCGCCCCAGCAGCCGGCGGCCAGACCAGTCGGAGCTTTACAGGACGAGTTTCCAGAAGAGCATGGAGCATACGTCATATTCAACAGCATAGCTGATGACCGGCGCAGCAGGCGGCAGCAACAGCAAGAAGTGAACGCAGTAGCAACTAAGGTCCCAGAGTTCATGCATTGGTCGGAGAAACCCATCAGCTGGAGCAGAGCCGATCACCCAGAGGTGATGCCCAAGCCCGGCTCCTATGCTCTGGTTTTGGATGCCACCTTCGCCACGGACAGGCGAGCTGCTCGTTTCTCCCGAGTTCTGATAGACGGCGGCAGCAACATCATCATCTTGTACAAGGATACTATGAAGAAGCTAGGAATCAAGCAAAGACAGCTTCAGCCCAGCCGGATTGTCTTCCATGGCATAGTTCCTGGTCTTTCCTCCTCACCAATCGGCAAGATCCTGATAGACGTCCTCTTCGGGGACAAAGATCACTTTCGCCAAGAGCAGGTCTGGTTTGAGGTGGTGGACCTTGAAAGCCCCTACCATGTGCTGCTTGGCCGACCTGCTCTGGCCAAGTTCATGGCAGTCCCCCACTACGCCTACCTCAAGATGAATATGTCGAGTTCCAAGGGGATTCTGACCATAGCCAGTGACTACAAGAAGTCGTCCGAGTGGGCAACAGAGGGCAGTCGGTTGGCCGAGTCCCTCGTGATCGCAGCTGAGAAGCGGCTCCTTGACCGGGTTGTGGCGATGGCTGGAAAGCGGCCGGAGATGTCGCCTGACCCCAAGGAGTCGGAAGCTGAGGGCTCGTTCAAGCTGTTGGGGAACATAGCAGAAATTCAAAATTTTCCTACGTGTCACCAAGATCTATCTATGGAGAGACTAGCAACGAGAGAGAGGGGAGTGCATCTACATATCCTTGTAGATCGCTAAGCGGAAGCATTCAAGAGAACGGGGTTGAAGGAGTCGTACTCGTCGTGATCCAAATCACCGGAGATCCTAGTGCCGAATGGACGGCACCTCCGCTTTCAACACACGTGCAGCCCGGTGACGTCTCCCATGCCTTGATCCAGCAAGGAGAGAGGGAGAGGTTGAGGAAGACTCCATACAGTAGCAGCACAACGGCATGGTGGTGATGGAGGAGCGTGGTAATCCAGCAGGGCTTCGCCAAGCACCGCGAGAGACAAGGAGAAAGAGAGGTAGGGCTGCGCCAGGGAGAGGTGGAAACTCTTGTGTTTGCAGCCCCACATACCTCAACTATATATAGGGGAGAGGGAGGGGGCTGCGCCCCCTCTAAGGTTCCCACCCCAAGGGATGCGGCAGCCCCAAAACCCATCTAGGGTGGTGGCCAAGGGGGGAGAGGGGGAAACTTGCCCCCCAAGTAAGGTGGAGGCGCCTCCTCCCCAAACCCTAGGCGCCTTGGGCCTTCGTGGGGGGGGGGGGCGCACCAGCCAACCTGGGGCTGGTCCCCTCCCACACTCGGCCCATGCAGCCCTCTGGAGCCGGTTGCCCCACTTGGTGGACCCCCGGGACCCTCCCGTGGTCCCAGATGCTATCCGATAGCACCCAAACTTTTCCGGTGACCAAAACAGGACTTCCCAAATATAAATCTTTACCTCCGACCATTCCGAACTCCTTGTGATGTCCAGATCTCTTCCGGACTCAACAACATTCAAGAACCACGATATCTATTCCTATAACCCTAGCGCCATCGAACCTTAAGTGTGTAGACCCTACGGGTTCGGGAACCATGCAGACATGACCGAGACAACTCTCCGGCCAAAAACCAACAGCGGGATATGGATACCCATGTTGGCTCACACATGTTCCACGATGATCTCATCGGATGAACCACGATGTCGAGGATTCAATCAATCTCGTATACAATTCCCTTTGTCTAGCGGTATTGTACTTGCCCCGATACCTTGTTCAATCTCGTTACCGGCAAGTCTCTTTACTCGTTCCATAACACATCATCCCGTGATCAACCCCTTGGTCACATTGTGCACATTATGATGATGTCCTACCGAGTGGGCCCAGAGATACCTCTCCGTCACACGGAGTGACAAATCCTAGTCTCGATTCGTGCCAACCCAACAGACACTTTCGGATATACCCGTAGTGCACCTTTATAGCCACCTAGTTACGTTGTGACGTTTGGTACACCCAAAGCATTCCTAAGGTATCCGGGAGTTGCACAATCTCATGGTCTAACGAAATGATACTTGACATTAGAAAAGCTTTAGCATACGAACTAAACGATCTTTGTGCTAGGCTTAGGATTGGGTCTTGTCCATCACATCATTCTCCTAATGATGTGATCCCGTTATCAACGACATCCAATGTCCATGGTCAGGAAACCGTAACCATCTATTGATCAACGAGCTAGTCAACTAGAGGCTTACTAGGGACATGGTGTTGTCTATGTATCGACACATGTATCTGAGTTTCCTATCAATACAATTCTAGCATGGATAATAAACAATTATCATGAACAAGGAAATATAATAATAACTAATTTATTATTGCCTCTAGGACATATTTCCAACAGTCTCCCACTTGCACTAGAGTCAATAACCTAGTTCACATCGCCATGTGATTAACACTCACAGGTCACATCACCATGTGACCAACATCCAAAGAGTTTACTAGTGTAAATAAACTAGTTCACATCATCATGTGATTAAGACTCAATGAGTTCTGGGGTTTGATCATGTTTCGCTTGTGAGAGAGGTTTTAGTCAACGGGTCTACAACATTCAGATCCGTATGTAATTCGCAAATCTATAGGTCATATTGTAAATGCTGCTTCCACGCTTCACTTGGAGCTATTCCAAATGGTTGCTCCACTATACGTATCCGGTTTGCTACTCAGAGTCATTCGGATAGGTGTTAAAGCTTGCATCGACTTAACCCTTTACGCCGAACTCTTTATCACCTCCATAATCGAGAAACATGTCCTTATTTACTCCAAGGACAATTTTGACCGCTGTCCAATGATCCATTCCTGGATCATTCTTGTACCCTTTGACCGACTCATGGAAAGGCACACTTCAGTGCGGTACACAGCATAGCATACTATAGAGCCTACGTCTGAAGCATAGGGGACGACCTTCGTCCTTTCTCTCTCTTCTGCCGTGGTCGAGCTCTAACTCTTAACTTCATACCTTACAACTCAGCCAAGAACTCCTTCTTTGACTGATCCATCTTGAACACCTTCAAGATCATGTCAAGGTATGTGCTCATTTGAAAGTACCATTAAGCGTTTTGATCTATCCTTATAGATCTTGATGCTCAATGTTCAAGCAGCTTAATCCAGGTTTTCCCTTGAAAAACTCCTTTCAAGCAACCCTTTATGCTTTCCAGAAATTCTACATCATTTCTGATCAACAATATGTCAACAACATATACTCATCAGAAATTCTATAGTGCTCCCACTCACTTCTTTGGAAATACAAGTTTCTCATAAACTTTGTATAAACGCAAAATCTTTGATCATCTCATCAAAGCGTATATTCCAACTCCGAGATGCTTACTCCAGTCCTTAGAAGGATTTCTAGAGCTTTGCACACTTGTTAGCATCTTTCAGGATTGACAAAAACTTCTGGTTGTATCACACACAACCTTTCCTCAAGAATATCGTCGAGGAAACAATGTTTTGACATCCTATCTATAAGATTTCATAAATCATGCAGTAATTGCTAATATAATTCCAACAGACTCTTAGCATCGCTACGAGTGAGAAAGTCTCATCGTAGTCAACTCCTTGAACTTGTCGGAAAACATTTTAACGACAAGTCGAGCTTTCTTAATGGTGATACTTACCATCATTGGCTGTCTTCCTTTTAAAATCCATCTATACCCAACAGCCTTACGACCATCAAGTATTTCTTCCAAAGTCATGGATCCTCTCTCGGATTTTATGGCCTCGAGCCATTCGTCGGAATCCGGGCCCACCATCGCTTCTCCATAGCTCGTAGGTTCATGGCAACATGACCTCCAAGACAGGATTACCGTACCACTCTGAAGCAATACATGTCCTTGTTGTCCTACGAGGTTTGGTAGTTACTTGATCCGAAGTTTCATGATCACTATCATCAACTTCCACTTCAATTGGTGTAGGTGCCACAGGAACAACTTCATGTGCCCTGCTACACGCTAGTTGAAGTGATGGTTCAACAACCTCATCAAGTCTCCACCATCCTCCCACTCAATTCTTTCAAGAGAAACTTTTTCTCGAGAAAGGATCCGATTCAAGAAACAATCCCTATTGCTTTCGGATCTGAATTAGGAGGTGTACACAACTGTTTTGGGTGTCCTATGAAGATGCATTTTATCTGCTTTGGGTTCGAGCTTATCAACCTGAAACTTTTTCACATAAGCGTCGCAGCCCCAAACTTTTAAGAAACGACAACTTAGGTTTCTCCAAACCACAGTTCAAACGGTGTCGTCTTAACGGAATTACGTGGTGCCCTATTAAAGTGAGTGCGGTTGTCTCTAATGCCTAACCCATGAACGATAGTGGTAATTCGATAAGAGACATCATGGTACGCACCATATCCAATAGGGTGCAACTATGATGTTCGGACACACCATCACACTATGGTGTTCCAGGCGGTATTAATTGTGAAACAATTTCCACAATGTCTTAATTTTGTGCCAAACCTCGTAACTCAGATACTCATCTCTATGATCATATCATAGACATTTTATCCTCTTGTCATGATGATCTTCAACTTCACTCTGAAATTACTTGAACCATTCAATAATTCATACTTGTGTTTCATCAAGTAAATATACTCAGTATCTACTAAAATCATCTGTGAAGTAAGAACATAACGATATCCATCAGTGCCTCAAAGACTCATTGGACTGCATACATCAAAATGTATTACTTCCAACAAGTTGCTTTCTTGTTCCATTTTACTGAAAACGAGGCTTTCAGTCATCTTGCCCATGTGGTATGATTTGTATGTCTCAAGTGATTCAAAATCAAGTGAGTCCAAACGGTCCATTTGCATGGAGTTTCTACATGCATATACACCAATAGACATGGTTCGCATGTCTCAAACTTTTCAAAAACCGAGTGAGTCCAAAGATCCATCAACATGGAGCTTCTTCATGCGTTTTATACCAATATGACTTACATGGTAGTGCCACAAGTAGGTGGTACTATCTTATATCTTTTGGCATGAACATGTGTATCACTACGATCGAGATTCAATAAATCATTCTTTTAGGTGCAAGACCACCAAGGTATTATTCAAATAAATAGAGTAACCATTATTCTCCTTAAATGAATAATCAGATTATGATAGACATAATCCAATCATGTCTATGCTCAACGCAAACACCAAATAACAATTATTTAGGTTTAACACAAATCTCGATGGTAGAGGGAGCGTGCGATGCTTGATCACATCAACCTTGGAAGCACTTCCAACACATATCGTCAGCTCACCTTTAGCTAGTCTCCGTTTATTCCGTAGCTTTTATTTCGAGTTACTAACACTTAGCAACTGAACCGGTATCTAATACCCTAGTGCTACTAGGATTACTAGTAAAGTACACATTAACATAATGTATATCCAATATACTTCTATCGACCTTGCCAGCCTTCTCATCTACCAAGTATCTAGGGTAATTCTGCTCCAGTGGATGTTCCCCTTATCACAGAAGCACTTAGTCTCGGGTTTGGGTTCAACTTTGGGTTTTTCATTAGATCAGCAACTATTTTGCCGTTTCATGAAGTATCCCTTCTTGCCCTTGCCCTTCTTGAAACTAGCGGTTTTACCAACCATCAACAATTGATGCTCCTTCTTGATTTCTACTTTCGCGGTGTCAAACATCGCGAATATCTCAAGGATCATCTTATCTATCCCTCATATGTTATAGTTCATCACGAAGCTCTATCAGCTTGGTGGCAATGTCTTTGGAGAAAAATCACTATCTCATCTGGAAGATCAACTCCCACTCGATTCAAGTGATTGTTGTACTCAGACAATCTGAGCACAAGCTCAACGATTGAGCTTTTCTCCCTTAGTTTGCAGGCTAAGAAAATCGTCGGAGGTCTTATACCTCTTGACGTGGGCACGAGCCTGAAATCCCAATTTCAGCCCTCGAAACATCTCATATGTTCCACGAAGTTTCGAAAACTTCTTTGGTGCCTCAACTCTAAACCGTTTAACTAAACTATCACGTAGTTATCAAAACGTGTATGTCAGATGTTCGCAACATCTACAGACGATGTTCGAGGTTCAGCAGACTGAGCGGTGCATTAAGGACATAAGCCTTCTAGGAAGCAACGAGGACAATCCTCAGTTTACGGACCTAGTCCGCATAATCGCTACTATCAACTTTCAACTAAATTTTCTCTAGGAACATATCTAAACAGTAGAACTAAAGCGTGAGCTATGACATAATTTGCAAAAACCTTTTTGACTATGTTCAGGATAATTAAGTTCATCTTGTGAACTCCCACTCAGATAGACATCCCTCTAGTCATCTAAGTGATTACATGATCCAAGTCAACTAGGCTGTGTCCTATCATCACGTGAGACGGACTAGTCATCATCGGTGAACATCTTCATGTTGATCGTATCTACCATACGACTCATGCTCGACCTTTCAGTCTCTTGTGTTCTGAGGCCATGTCTGTACATGCTAGGCTCGTCAAGTCAACATAAGTACTTTCGCGTGTGTAAATCTGGCTTACACCCGTTGTATGTGAACGTTAGAATCTATCACACCCGATCATCACGTGGTGCTTTGAAACAACGAACTTTCGCAACGGTGCACAGTTAGGGGGAACACTTTCTTGAAATTTTAATGAGGGATGATCTTATTTACTACCGTCGTTCTAAGCAAATAAGATGTAAAACATGATAAACATCACATGCAATCAAATAGTGACATGATATGGCCAATATTATTTTTTCTCCTTTTGATCTCCATCTTCGGGGCTCCATGATCATCATCGTCACCGGCATGACACCATGATCTCCATCATCGTGTCTCCATGAAGTTGTCTCGCCAACTATTACTTCTACTACTATGGCTAACGGTTTAGCAATAAAGTAAAGTATTTACATGGCGTTGTTCAATGACACGCAGGTCATACAATAAATTAAGACAACTCCTATGGCTCCTGCCGGTTGTCATATTCATCGACATGCAAGTCGTGATTCCTATTAGAAGAACATGATCAATCTCATATGTCACATATCATTCATCACATTCTTTTGGCCATATCACATCACATAGCATACCCTGCAAAACCAAGTTAGACGTCCTCTAATTGTTGTTTGCATGTTTTACGTGGCTGCTATGGGTTTCAAGCAAGAACGTTTCTTACCTACACAAAACCACAACGTGATATGCCAATTGCTATTTACCCTTCATAAGGACCCTTTTCATCGAATCCGATCCGACTAAAGTGGGAGAGACTGGCACCCGCTAGCCACCTTATGCAACAAGTGCATCTCAGTTGGTGGAACCTGTCTCACGTAAGTGTACGTGTAAGGTCGGTCCGGGGCGCTTCATCCCACAATACCGTCGAAACAAGATTGGACTAGTAACAGTAAGCATATTGAACAAAATCAACACCCACAACAACTTGTGTTCTACTCGTGCATAGAATCTACGCAATAGACCTAGCTCATGATGCCACTGTTGGGGAACGTAGCAGAAATTCAAAATTTTCCTACGTGTCACCAAGATCTATCTATGGAGAGACTAGCAATGAGAGAGAGGGGAGTGCATCTGCATACCCTTGTAGATCGCTAAGCGGAAGCGTTCAAGAGAATGGGGATGCAGGAGTCGTACTCGTCGTGATCCAAATCACCGGAGATCCTAGTGCCGAACGGACGGCACCTCCGCGTTCAACACACGTGCAGCCCGGTGACGTCTCCCATGCCTTGATCCAGCAAGGAGAGAGGGAGAGGTTGAGGAAGATTCCATCCAGCAGCAGCACAACGGCGTGGTGGTGATGGAGGAGCGTGGTAATCCAGCAGGGCTTCGCCAAGCACCGCGAGAGACAAGGAGAAAGAGAGGTAGGGCTGTACCAGGGAGAGGTGGAAACTCTTGTGTTTGCAGCCCCAAATACCTCAACTATATATAGGGGAGAGGGAGGGGGCTGCGCCCCCTCTAGGGTTCCCACCCCAAGGGGTGCGGCAGCCCCAAAACCCATCTAGGGTGGCGGCCAAGGGGGGGAGAGGGGGAAACTTGCCCCCCAAGTAAGGTGGAGGCGCGCCGTCCCCAAACCCTAGGCGCCTTGGGCCCTGGTGGGGGTGCACCAGCCCACCTGGGGCTGGTCCCCTCCCACACTTGGCCCATGCAGCCCTTCAGGGCAGTGGCCCCACTTGGTGGACCCCGGACCCTCCCGTGGTCCCATCGTCACCGATAGCACCAAACTTTCCCGTGACCAAAACAGGACTTCCCATATATAAATCTTTACCTCCGACCATTTCGAACTCCTCGTGAAGTCCGGATCTCATCCGGACTCAACAACATTCGGTAACCACGATATCTATTCCCTATAACCCTAGCGTCATCGAACCTTAAGTGTGTAGACCCTACGGGTTCGGGAACCATGCAAACATGACCGAGACAACTCTCGGGCCAATAACCAACAGCGGGATCTGGATACCCATGTTGGCTCCCACATGTTCCACGATGATCTCATCGGATGAACCACGATGTCGAGGATTCAATCAATCCCGTATACAATTCCCTTTGTCTAGTTGTATTGTACTTGCCCGAGATTCGATCGTCAGTATCCTGATACCTTGTTCAATCTTGTTACCGGCAAGTCTCTTTACTCGTTCCGTAACACATCATCCCGTGATCAACCCCTTTGTCACATTGTGCACATTATGATGATGTCCTACCGAGTGGGCCCAGAGATACCTCTCCGTCACACGGAGTGACAAATCCCAGTCTCGATTCGTGCCAACCCAACAGACACTTTCGGAGATACCCGCTGTCGGTGTCAAAACCGGCGGATCTCGGGTAGGGGGTCCCGAACTGTGCATCTAAGGCGGATGGTAACAGGAGACAAGGGACACGATGTTTTTACCCAGGTTCGGGCCCTCTCGATGGAGGTAATACCCTACTCCTTCTTGATTAATATTGATGATATGGGTAGTACAAGAGTAGATTTACCACGAGATCAAGGAGGCTAAACCCTAGAAGCTAGCCTATGGTATGATTGTTGTATATCTATCGACTAGCCTGGCCTCGGTTTATATAATGCACCGAGGCCTAGGATAACAAGAGTCCTAGCCCGAATCGCCGGTGGGGAGGAGTCCTTGTCTTGATCGCCAAGTCTTGTGGAATCTTCCTTGTATCGGCAGCTTTCGGACTGGCCCATGAGTATCGGCCATGGGGATCCTCGCCCAATCCAACCGATCGGGAGACGACATGGTGAGTACCCCTAGTCCGGGACACCGTCGATGCCCCTCGAACCGGTCTTCAAGTTGGGGACGCTCCTCGATTCTTCCGAACCGTTCTTCATCTTCAGTCGTCGGTCTTGAAAACTGGTTCAACAAATCTTCTCATATTTGATCTTGAGGATCGCCGAAATGCATTCGACGAATTTACACGTCGGGTATCCGAGGAGCCCCTTTAAGTTTCTGGCCTTTATCAATGCCTTGTTATTTTTATGCCACGCCTCGGGTTTGAAGTTATTCCCGGGAGGCAGTGTCCTCTTGCGTCCGAGCTCTAACGCCGGACTGCATTCGAGGTATCTTTTGCAGCCGAGCACCAACGACGGACTGCTTCCCATCTATCGCCGGACTATGTATCCGAGCTCCAACGCGGATCAGATCCGAGCTCCAACGCCGGACTATGTATCCGAGCTCCAATGCCGGATCAGATCCGATGTGTCGAAATCACCTTGGTTCAAAGAAATGTTTGAAGGTGTTTAGCGAGCTTAATGCGGAAATGCCCTCTATGGAGCCAGCCACTAGCGTCCGAGCTTTATGTCGAATCGCTTCGAGGTGGTGCACCACCCCGAATGTGGGCTGATTTTTGTCAATATTTTTTATTGGTGCAATTTATTCTCTGCCGAGATACATAGCCGGTAGCCCACAAGGTGTGTATCGGTCTAAAACCCGAGATGCACCTGAAGGATGACGTAAGACCGCTGATCCCAATGAGTCACCGAGACTCAAAGTTGATTTGCAAAATCGGCACGAGGATCAAGTCCTAGCTCGCGAATACTTGGGACACAAAAAGCGGCGTGCTCAGTCCTCGAGACTCGGGTTGGGTGCGGCCGACCAACCCGAGGATCAAAATCTCCTTGAAACAGACATTGCTTAAAATTTTCTGCATAGAACAGCGATGCAAGAGCCCCCGAGACATCGGTCGGGTGGCAACACCAGATCAGGGGATTGATGTGCCCATTTAATATTTGTAAATAATAAGCCCGGCTCAAGAGTTCCCGAGCCTTAATGCGGCACGGGTGGCCAATTAAGGATCGATATCCATAGTAAAATCACAAATTATGTGTAATGACTCAATGTATCCAAGTACTTTATGTCATTAATGCTCGGATCCGCATTGTACAAAACTTTGTTGACCGACCATCGGCTTCAACCTCCTCGGCCAAGAGTCGAGGAGTGTTTGTCCTACTTTATAAAGCCTTTATGAGGGCAAAGATTTACGACAAACAAGGCAATCTGGCCATACGGTTTTATAAACAAAGGTACGCAGAGAGATATGTTATATTACTGTTTAACAGAAGAAATGTCTTCCAAAGAAAATAGTCCCGCTATCGGTTCCTTTCTTTGGGTTGTCATTCTAAGCATGATCATGAAACCTCAGCTGCAATGTAAGAGCAAAATATTGAGGATTTAGTTTGGGAGGCCAGTTACTAGCCCCCGGTAGTGTTCGGCGACAGTCGAGGTCAAGCCGGAAACACTTCGGCCAATTTTATGAATGGCCCGTCATTTAATATAGTCATCGGATCGCTGACCAGTTTACACCTATTGTGACATGTCGGGGGTTGGGTGCGACATATGCCAAAGGATGGCTTATCATGGAGGGGGCGAGTAGAACGTCGCCGGTGCCTGGAAACGGGATGAGGCAAAGGCATGCACGCCGGCGAATCTTACCTAGCTTCAGGGCTCTCCGTGGAGATAACACCCCTACTTCTGCTCTGCGGGGTCTCCGCATGATCACTATGGCAAAGTGTGTACAAGGTTGCTCCTTGACCTGTTCGGGGTGAGGAAGGAGAAGGGCACGGCTAGCTCTTGTCTTCCCTCTATGTGTGTCTAAAACTATCAGTGTCCAACCTCTTGCATGGGCGCCAGGGGTTTATAGGCCTACCCCGGGGTACAATGGTAATCCGCTCGGCGCAGGTCCCAGCGTCGCCTCTCAGTCGCCGCCTTCTCCGCTGAATGCAGGGCCCGCCGACTAGCGGGCCCCGCCGACGGTCCAGCATGGGGCCGACAGCCCTTGTCCGCCGCGAGCGGGTCTTGCCGGCTGCGGATTACTGTAGCCGTGCTTCTAATGACGCGAGCTTGGTCATGGGATCACGGCAACAGTGCCGCCGCCTGACGGGCGATCACTGTTGCCACTCCCTGACTTGTCTGGTTAATGGCGCGCGGAGCCCGTGGGAGGGGCTGGCCGACTCTGGGAGGCCGACTCCCAGAGGGTCCGTCTAGGGGCGCTCTTGCCGTCTTCTGCACTCCCGCCGACAGGCGGGTCCCGCCGTCTTCAGGTCATACAGACAGGCCATCGTGGGTACAGGGATCTGCCCACGGGCTGATGTCGAGGACGGCGTGTAGCATCACAGCTGCGCACGGGACGGAGATCTCCGTCGACTGCGCCCAGGGCCATGCACATCCTTTGTGAGCAGGGCAGGGATGGGCTGCGAGGCGACCTCATCCCATCCGTCCGTAGTCACATAGGCGGGAAGTAGTTGAGTCGCGGGCCGACTCCCGAGCCGCCTTCTCTGGAAGTCGCTGGTGAGTCGGCTTATCTCGAGGCCGTCTCTCGGGACTCGGCTGGGAGGGACAGTCGGCGGCTCCTCCGCCGAATCTCAGAAGGCGGCTCTTCGTCTTGGGGTCTTGAGGCATGATCTGCCCGATGTTTTGTAAGGTCCAGGGCTCGGGTTTGCCTACCCATGGCCCATTACTCCGGCAGTAGTCCCCGGCTGGTGGGCGCCGAGGGCAACATGTCGAGGAGCCTCAACAGTTTCATCCTCTAATGGAAGAATTGGCTTGGCTGCGCCCGTCTCTCTCTTGAGCCGACTAGCTGGAGTCGGCCTTGCAGGAGGCCGTCTTGCTCCTCAAAGGTTTCGAAGGTCGTGGCGGGATCTGGGCAGCGTGCCTGATAAGCTTCCAGGCGGCTGCCCATTGCGGGCCCGCCACATGACGCCACACGGCAGGGCCAGTCTGCCCACCCACGCGTGTGACTAGACAGGCCCGTCAGGCGGGGCCCGCCACTACCGCGCCTCGGCGCACGGGCGTATCCGTTGCGGCCGTGCGGCGGTTGAGTTTCTACGTCGTTATCTGCGTGCGATAACGTCGTGGAATAAATAATGGGCGTGGGGTGCTGGGCGCGCTTAATCCCACGCCCGCCCCTCGGCTTCGGCCTAGGCGCCTATAAGTAGGCGGGAGGAGGGGGGCGGCGACGCACGCGCACCCATCTCACCGTTCCTCGCTTCCTCTTGCTCTTCTCCTCCTTGCTTCGTCCTCCTCTTGCCTCCGCCACGCCGGACCACGCCATGCCGCAGAGATGAGCTCCTCCTCCGCCGCAGCGCCTCCCGCCGCGCGCTCCGGCGTGTGGGACGGCTCTGAAGTGGACGATGACATCATCGAGTTCCTCCGCCAGACGCGCCGCATCCCCGGCACCAACCTAGTGCGGACCAGCGCGCGCCCGGCCAGCTGGGGCGAATAACGCGCGCGCCAGAGGAGGAGAGCGGTCATATTCCGCTCGCACCTCATGCGCGGGCTAGGGCTGCCGGCGAGCGGCTTCTTCCGTGCATTCCTGGAGTTCCACGGGCTCCAGCCGCACCACCTCACTCCAAACACGGTGGTGCTGCTGGCCGCCTTCGCCTCCTTGTGTGAAGGATTTCTTGGCGTTCTCCCCACCATCGAGCCGTGGGAATTCTTCGAGCCAAGCTCGCGCGCCGTCGCTCGCGTCTCCGGCTCTGGCGACACTTTCATCGCCATGAGGAGGCCGGTGCCCGACAACCCCTTCCCTGTCCCACTGATCAAGTCAGTGAAGATGTGGCAGCGCTCGTATTTCTACGTGAAGAACGTCGCCCTCGAAGGCGAGTGGGTCAACCTGCCGCCTTACGAGGTCGGCGAGTTGGCGGGGCAACTCCCCGGCTGGTCCCATCGGGCTAGGACGCTGACTCCCGCAGCGCCCGCTGCCGTCATGGCTCTCCGATCGGGCCGCTGTAGGAGGGCCTGGCCGGGGCCGACTTGCTGGCCGCCGTGGCGCCGAAGTTCTTCCTCTCCAAGGCCGACCTCATCTGATCTGTCAGATGAGCGGCCGCCGGGACCCCAGTCGGCTGTGCTCCAAAGACATGCCCCACGCGGAGGTGGCGGACACGGTGAATTTCCTGGCGAACTGCGGCCTCACGGAGGAATGGCAGTTCGGCAAGGAACCATACTCTGATTTTCTTTGGGTTTTTTTCGAGTCAGAACCCCCTTATGCAGCCCTCAGCCGGCACCACGGGGCCGGCCCGTGAGTTCGTCCCCGACCGGGCGGAGAGCGATGTCGACGACCCCGACTTAGGGGTGGTGACGATGGAGGCCGACGCGGAGGGAGGAGGAGGGGCCGACGACTTCAGGCCTTCGGCAACCTTCGCCGACTGGCCTGAAGACGACGGCAAAAGGGAAGTCGTCCCGCGCCAACCAAGGTTGGCCATCCAGCTGTGAGTTCCTCCGCCGCTTAGGTGGTCGGTGCGGCGCGAAGAAACGCCGGGCGGGCCGAGCTTGCAGGCGGGCGAAGAAGTTCAGGGAACGGCCGCGCGACCCAGCCTTGAGGCGGTCGCAAGGCTAACCGCCCACAAGGAAGTGAAGAAGCCGCCGCTGGTCTCTGCGCAAGTGCTTCTTAATTTGTCTTGTTTTCTTCTGGTCCGTCTTGTCCAAGTCTTTTATGTGTCTTTTTCTCATCAGGGCTCCTCTCACTTTGGAGAGGGTCGCCGCCGCCTCCGTCATGGGGTCGGCAGAGACGTCCGCCAATACTCGACGGATTGACCCTGCGGCCGACCTCCGGGAGGCGACGGAGCAGAACGCGTAGGAGAAGCGCGACGAGGACGAGGCCGCCCGTCTGGAGAAGGCAGAGGCCGAGAAGGCGGCAGCTTCCGCCCGGAAGAACCTGGAGGAGGCCGAAGTCGCTGTTGCAGCCAAGAGGCGAGCCGAGGAGGCCGCGCGCCTCCAGTCGGCGCTGCTCGTTACCCCGCTGAGCTCTGTGCCGCCGCCGCCGGAGTTCACGGGGCAGACGGAGGGAGTCGGCGGTGAGTTCCCCATCGCGGAGAGGGAAGGCGGCGAGGCCTCCCTGTCGGGCACGGCCGTGCCACCCCCGCCGCCTCCACCGTAATCTGAGAGCACGCGAGGCAAGCAGCCGGCAGACCCGCCTGTGCCGCCGACCGACGACGAGGCTGTGGCGAGGCTGCTCCTTCAATTCGCCTCGCCAGCGCGCCGCCGTCTTGAGAAGGCGACTTCAGCGCCGCGCCCTTTGGAGACCGGTGCCGCCAGCTCGGCCATTCCATACGCCGAGGCGACAAGCGCCGCGCCCATTGGGTGGGTGCGAGGAGGCAGCACGGGCCCGCTGAACACGGCCCTCCTGGACATCCAGGCGAAGCTGCGGGCTGAGGGCGACGCCATCCAAAACTGCACCAAGGCACACCTGGCGTCGCGAGCTGCCGTGCGGGTATGTTTTCCTTTTTGAGTTTTTTCTTGTTCTTCTCCGTGGGGCGCAAAGCCTCCACTGGTGTAATCCCGAGTTTCGGGCGGCTCTTGGCGGTGCGCTCGGAACTCTGATGACTTCCAAATTTTTACCTTTATCTGAAATTCTTATCGCAGAGTATCACAACCTCCGGCGCCACTGCCTTCAACCGCAACGTTGAGGCTGGGCAAGCGGACTGCCGACTTGTCAAGGAGCGAGGTGAGTCTTCTTTCTTCTTCACGGTATGGGCGCTGCTATAGTCCCGAGATTCGGGCCGGCTGCTGCGTGGTCGGGCGGATCTTCCGGCGACCTTCTTAGGTGACCATTCACGTCCTTCTTCTTTTTATTCTTGAGAGGCCAACGCCACTCTTGACGGCAGCTGCGTGCAGCCAACACCGCCCTACGTGCCAAGGGAGAATGCAGCAAGCTTGCAGAGCGCGACCTGCAGCTACATGGTGGCGGAAGCGAGTAGGGAGCTGCTTAAGGGGCGCAGGATTTAGGCGAGAGAAGAGAGGCTGCTCTCTGCCGAGTTCGAGAGCGAGCGCTCCTCCTGGACCAACAAGGAAGCGCTGCTGACCTCCAGCTTCCATGAAATCGAGGACATCGTCAACGGTGAGTTTGTTTTCGCTTCTTCTTTCGGGCCGCCGACTATAGGTCGGGCCGACTCCTGGTTTTTTGACTTGCTTCTTCTTCGTCTTGGCAGACTTCTTCCATGGCCACACGCAGGCGGCCAATCAAGCCATCGAGGCTGATCGCGAGGCGCGAAGGGCGATTGGTGCTGAGATCGCTGCCAACGCCCCCCGGACCCTTGACGAGCAGCTCCTGAGCATTGAGGCTAGCCTACGGCCAGCCAATCGGATGTTGCGCCGGCTTCAGCGTGTCGGCGCCCAGGCGATCGCTGCCCTGTGGTCGGACATGCCGGTTCTGCGCACTCCCAGCCGGACCGCCGATTGGCTGGAGCTCGCGGCTGGTCGTCTTGAGGCTGGAAGGTTCAGCGGCCAGGCTAGAGCGCGCCCGGCCACAAATTCGCCAAGGCGTGGTATCGAGGCTGGATCTCGACGGTTGGCCGTGTTCGGTCAAAGGCCCAGCGGAGTTGCTTGCTCTACGGAGGACGCCCTTAGCGAAGCGGCGGCGGCGATTGCCGACTACACGGACACCAGCGTCTTCGTCCTGGCCGGCCGAGGACGGTGGGGAGCGCGCCACGAGTGGTTGAGATGAACCGACTACGACGAGACTTCGGCGGAGGTGATCGGCTCCGCCGCCGAGGAGGAAGACGAGGCGGAGGACGGAGATGAGATGGAGGCGCCAGAAGGCGGAGGCGGGCGACCAGCCTCGGCCGACCGCACCTCCAAAGAACGAGCCGCGCCTCGTCTGGGCGGCTGCCGCCAGAGGTGATCAAGCCGAGACTGCCCAGGCCGACCGCCCCGGCGCCTGACGCCGCCGTCTCCTCCGGCCCCCCGAACCCGTCTGCCGCTTCCTAGGCTGCTGTCTCGCCTTCATTTTATCTGCTTTGATAGTCTTTTGAAAGAACTTGTTAATTCTCACAATTCCACCCGCGGGGTGTATTTTGAACCTCTGCCCGAAGATCCGGCCAAGGGCCTATGCTGTGTAAATATTATCCTAATTTTATCTTTCCTTGCTTATTGCTCTTATGGCTTTTTCCTTTGCCGCCTTCCCTTAGTCGCCGTCTTGCCCATCAGACAGCTTTCTCTATGGACATGCCGTTTGGGTCAAGTGCTTGGCTACCTTTGAGAAGGCATGTACTTGGCCATTTTTTAGAGTCTTTTAAGCAAGTTGAATAGAAAGCATCCAGCCGACTACTTAAGAGTCGGTTTTTGCAAAAAAAAAGGGGCTGGAAGCAGGCTTAAACTATGTTTATGCTTTGGGTCCTTAGCCATTTTTTCGCGTGGGCGCCCGTTCTTCCTTACTACGCCTGGCAATCGCTCTGCGGCTGCGACTCGACGAGAGACGGCTTAGGCACCACCGTTACTTGTCCGACTGCAGGAAGCATTTCATAGCCTAAGGCGGCGAGTCCCCGGGCCGACTAATCGAGCCCGGTGCCAAACGACATAATGAAGAGTAACATACTCGAAGGCATAATTCTTATCATACAGATAACAAAAAAGGGCAGTTCCCAAGCTCGTCTAAGGGGCCCAAGTCTTAGTACTTTAAACACAAAAGGTAGCATGGTACATACCGTGCATCAATCAGTAAAATCTTCGGAGAAGATTAGCATTCCATAACCGTTCTCGTCTCTTTGCTTGGAGTCGTCCCTCTTGCATGCTCGGGGCTTCGGCGTCGATCAGTAGTAAGTCGTTTCCCAGCACTTTGTTGATGATGATTGGGCCTTCCCAAAGGCGCCCGACAGCTTGTTTGGCCGGCTGTTCATTTGGATCAGCCGGAGCACAAGGTCGCCCTCTTGGAATGATCTTGGCTTGACCTTCTTGTTGTAGTAGTGGCGTTGGCTCTGCTTTGGTAGATCTTTGGACCGCCGAGTGCCAACAATGGCCCTCTCTTCAACAGATCGGCGCCGTCTTGACGTGCTTCTTCTGCTTCCTCTTTGGTGTACATGGTGACTCGTGGGGAGTCGAACTCTATATCCGTCGGGATGATGGCTTCGGCACCGTAGACGAGGAAGAAAGGTGTGAAGCCAGTTGACTTGTTTGGAGTCGTCGCGAGACTCGGAGGGCGATGGCAACTCCTCAACCGGCAGACCTCAACGCGAGCGCTCGGAGGTTCGACTAGTCGAGGCTTGATGCCAGACAGGATGAGGCCATTCGCTCGCTCCACCTGGCCGTTTGACTGCGGATGGGCAACGGACGCTAAGTCCAGTCGGATGCCTTGCGTCGCGCAGAAACGGGCCAGGGCGCCTTTGGCAAAATTTGTGCCATTGTCGGTGATGATGCTGTGTGAGTGCGCCCGTCATCGAGTCGTGATGTCGTGATGAAAGTCACTGCGATAGGACCATTCAACTTCTTGATGGGTTTTGCTTCTATCCACTTGGTGAACTTGTCCACGCGACAAGTAAGTGAGTTAGGCGCCTCGTGCGTTTTGAATGGTCCCACCATGTCCAGGCCCCAAACAGCAAAGGGTCTGAGGCGATGGGGATAGTCTTGAGTCTGAAGCCCGGCTGAAAGCGGCTTGGAAGCGGAAGACTGGCACCTTTACATTTTGAACTAATTCCTTCGCCTCTTCTAGGGCAGTCGGCGGAAGAAACCGTGTCGGAAGGCTTTGGCGGCAGAGTGCTCTTGAGGCCGCATGATGGCGCGCGACTCACCTTGATGAATGTCTTCAAGGATCGCTTGCCTTGCTACGGCTCGGCCTTATAGCTGGTAGACACCAGTGGCGCTGCACCTGACCAGCTCTCTGTTGACTATAGTGTAGGCTGCCGCTTCAGGCGTTGTACTTGTCGAGCCAAGGTCTCATCGCAGTAACTCTCCGCTTACTAGGAACTTCGAGGATGGGCTAGGCCCATGAGGGTGCTACTATTTCTTTGACTGCAGTCTTGCTATTTAGGGCCGGTGGTTGGTGGGGAAATGCGGGTTGGTCTGCAGCAGCTTGCTGGAGTTGAAGAAGTCCCAGACGGCTAGGCGCGATCCGGGCCGAATCTTTGGAGTCTTAGCGATAATCACTGCAGATCTCGGCGGGTCCTTTGTGAGCAGGGGCGAGGATGGGCTGTGGCCCTCATCCCATCCGTCCAAAATCACATAAGCGGGAGGTAGTTGGATCATGGGCCGACTCCCGTGGCAGCTTCTCCAAAAAGTCGGCTGGCTGGGGTCGGCTTATCTAAAGGCCGTCTACGGGACTCATTTGGGAGGGACAGATGGCGGCTCCTCCGCCGACTCTCGGAAGGCGGCTCTTAGTCTTGGGGTCTTGAGGCGCAGATCTTCCCGATGTTTTGAAAGGTCCGAGGGGGGCTCAGGCTTGCCTACCGTGGCCCATTACTCCACATGACGGTCAGGTTTTCCGGCTTTCTCCTTTGAGGTGCTTGACCATGCGAGTGGAAGCACAATCATGATGGTTCTCCTTTGCACACCTAGCGAACAAAGCGGGCGTAGGAGGCAAGCCTTGAGAGCAGAGCACCCAACTATTGACCGAAGACACAATTGGCCAGTGCATATATTGCAATATCCGAGAATGTTTTGCGAATCTCTAAAGGTGTCGGCGTTGCCTTTGCGAGACTTGTGCTGAAAACACAAATAGTTTAAAAAGTGCCAAAAGCTTGGAAGACCAAAAAATGTCGGTAAAAACATGGCGTCCGAACAAGATCAAGTGTTAGGTGCCAATCGAAAATTGGACTTTAGAAAAAAAAGTGCTTACGCCGTGCTTTAACATGACATCCTATCTCAAGACTTCAAGCGGGTCAGCCTCTGGCAGTCTCCCCATCCAGTAGTGCTTCTCATTAGGCCAGTTTAGAAAACTAAACTCTTGCGGTTTGAGAGAGAATTAGGCTCCCGGCTGGTGACCGCACACTCGGTAATAGAAAAGGAGTGATAAATAATAATAAAAACTCTGCAGCGACTAAGAAGAAAAACACTTATTATAAAGCGGCTCAAATAAACATAAGAGCCCCCAAGTGACTTAGGTAAAGAATGATTATGCGTCGAAGTACTTATATCATATCTATGTTCAACCGAACTTTAAGCGCGTCTTAACCGACCGTCGGCTTCTCCCTCTTGATCGAGGACGAAAAGTTATTATACTCCATCATCGAGAATATCGGCGGTGTTTCCAATAACCATGCAATCAGGTCATAAAGGCATGTAACAGACAAAGCGCTCGAGGAACTTATGCTATATTCTTGATAAAGTGTAAGAAGCATCTTGAAGAAAATAGTACCCCACGATACCTTTCTTGGTGCTCATTGTTAATATGAGACTTGTGCAATAGATTTTTGTACTCATGAGTTCCGTTGTGTGCCGACCATTATTGAAAACAGTAGGCGCTAGCTTTCGGCTTCACCCGTCGAGGTCGGCTCGGGTGACCCGATCGTGACAATCGCGAGAGGTGCTCCTTTACTCCCTAGCCGAACAATCGGGGCGTAGGGTTAAACACAGGGCGAGGCAACCCAACTTACAAATCGCTTAAGTCAATATGGTGCATATTGTGGCATAATACGAACAAGGAGCGAAGCCGTACAAGTATAATCATATGCAAGAGGAAAAGCTTCATGAAGGAAGCCCCAAATGAATTAGGTATTTGAATTTATCGTCACAAACAAAGTTTGGACAAGGAAATTTTACAAGCAAATTTTTCCAAAAAGTATAATGCTTGGTCGAAGCGAACACAAGTTAGAAATTAAAGCTTTGAGCATGAAGCGACTTAGCTGGTTAATGTGTTGGTATTGATGGCCTTGTCCGAGCTTGATCTGGGACAAGGTTCCATCCCCAAGCCGGTCCGAGGTGGCGGAGCAAGAGGCTCGACACTCCCAGTGGTGACATATGCACGCAGTCCAATGCAGGGCGAGTGATGCGAAGTCCCTGCATGGGGTAATGAAGTGTTGCCAAGCCCCGTCCAGCCGAGTGGCGCCAAGGATATAGTCCGGCTGGATCATTTTCATGTGCACAAAAATAGTGCAGACCGGGGATAATAGTAATAATAAAATTAAAAAATGTTGCATAATAAATAATTTATGCAAAGTGAGTAATAAAAGAAATATGGCCTGGCTTTTGAAGTCAATGTCGATGCAGGTCAATCGGTAATGCAATAAAAGGCGTGGCAAGGCCTGAATTCACGGTCGATTCGAGTTCGGATCTTGGCGTTAAATGAGACTATGTAAAAGAAGCCGCGAACCATCATCGCGACCGTCGATAATCGGCCACCATTTGATAGAACTGTTTACATATGATGGACAAACCAGAGTAATAATTCCTTGGAAAAATAGACCCAAACAAGCAAAAATACTAGGATTAATAGCACCTGGTTTATTTGTTGTAGCAATCGAAGGAAGGTGATTCCCAAAATTGGGACTCGATCCGCGCACCCATTGCACGATGGGCGATAAAACGACGACATGGCAATCTTGGCAAGGTTGGCTCGCCGAGGCAAAGCCCTGGTCCAGCTAACGTGGCCAGCTGGTCGACTAGTGGCCTTGAAGTGTCGGGTAGGTTGATGAAGAGATGGCGAAGCCCGGTCCAACGAGATGTCCGGTAGGTCGGCGTGATGGACACCAACGAAGAAGCAATAGTGCGGCCCTGCGATGCAGTCATGGCATGGTCGATGCGGCTTGATGAAGCGACCGTCTTGGCGATGCGGTATGCCGCTCCGTGTAATCCGTGGAAGCGGCGATGTTGGTGATGATTTATCGCTTGCGATGCGGACTCTTGTTGACTTGCGAGATGATGATCCGAAGAAGTTGAGCTCGGCTCAACAAAGTGGCAACGTGTCTAAGCGCGGGTCGGCAGCCGTGGAACAATATTGCGGACTGGTTTGACACCAGCATGATGTTGAAGATCATGTTCAAAAGATTTTAAAGTTAGTGGGATGTGTTGGGAACAAAACACAATACCCTATACAAAACTTCCTTCAAAAGGATGTCGAAATCCCGTTCATAAAAAAGGCGAACTGGGTCGGATTCGTTTCGCGTGAAAATAGATCAAGAAAATGATGCACTAATCGGAAGGTTCCGGAGTTGGGACGGTCGGATCGAGCTGAAATTTTGAGGGTGGTAGATATAGGAATTCCGCAGCCGATCAATGGTTGGATCTTCAAAGGAAGTCCGAGCTAGAAGATGGACACCACGCCCTAATCTAATCGTCCAGTTCAATGCGGCTCGGTATATCGAGATTGCGGAGATTCCTCCGCCGAAACTTCGGCGAAATTTTCCAGGGTTGTTGTAGACTCAATTCCGCACAATTCCTTTGAAGCAATCGTTAAAAGCGGCGAGGAGGCGGTGGCGGCGGACACAAGTCGCTGTCGGAAAAACAGTCGATCGCTTGGGGAAATGTTGGCGTTGAGCCCGGGCTCCTGGATGATTCCTCCATGATCTTGATAGAGATCGGAGTTGATGTTGATGAAGGCCCTCATCCGAACATGGCGATCGGAGGTAGGGGCGCAGATCCTTGGTCGAACCAAGGTGACGGTCGAGTGGTGATGAAGATCTAAAAGTCTCATTTGATCTGCGGTGAGCCATCGACCTTTGCCGAACACACAGCGGAACTCTCAATGAAAGCACCAATGTCGGTGTCAAAACCGGCGGATCTCGGGAGGGGTCCCGAACTTGTGTGTCTAAGCGGATGGTAACAGGAGACAAGGGACGATGTTTTACCCAGAGTTGGGCACTCTCGATGGAGGTAATACCCTACTCTGCTTGATTAATATTGATGATATGGGTAGTACAAGAGTAGATCTACGCGACATCAAGGAGGCTAAACCCTAGAAGCTAGCCTATGGTATGATTGTTGTATATCTATCGACTAGCCTGGCCTCGGTTTATATAATGCACGGAGGCCTAGGATAACAAGTCCTAACCGAATCGCCGGTGGGGAGAGTCCTTGTCTTGATCGCCAAGTCTTGTGGAATCTTCCTTGTATCGACAACTGTCCGGATGGCCCATGAGTATCTGACCATGGGGATCTCGGCCCAATCAAGCTGATCGTGAGGCGACATGGTGAGTACCCCCTAGTCGAGGACACCGTCACCCATAGTGCACCTTTATAGCCACCCAATTCACGTTTGTGACGTTTGGTACACTTAAAAGCATTCTCAGTCTGATGTCAGGAGTTGCACAATCTCATGGTCTAAAGAAATGATACTTGACATTAGAAAGCTTTAGCATATGAACTATAGCGATCTTTGTGCTAGGCTTAGGATTGGGTCTTGTCCATCACATCATTCTCTAATGATGTGATCCGTTATCAACTAGATCCAATGTCCATGGTGGGAAACCGTAACCATCTATTGATCAGGCTAGTCAACTAGAGGCTTACTAGGGACATGGTGTTGTCTATGTATCCCACACATGTATCTGAGTTTCCTATCAATACAATTCTAGCATGGGTAATAAACAATTACTTGAACAAAGGAAATATAATAATAACTAATTTATTATTGCCTCTAGGGCATATTTCAACACAAACCGGCCAAAGAGACAAAGAAGATACCCTTGGACCCGAGCACCGGAGAGGTCATTTGTCAGCAAACACGGGCCTCGATATGCAAAATAGGAAGAAGCGAGAGCTAAATCGATTTCCTCAAAGAATCGGGACATCTTTGCATGGTCCCCAAAGACATGCTAGGTGTTCGTGAGTTCCTTGAGCACAAGTTTACGTAAATCCGATGCCAACCCGTCGAGCATTATGCTTGTCAGAAGAAAGAGGAGAGTCGCTGGAGAAGAGATGGCTCGGCTGTTGGCAGCCGGCCTTTATCATGGAAGTGTTCTTTCTAGAGTGGCTGGCCAACGATCCTCGTAGACCGAAGAAAAACAAGCAAAGGCGTATGTGTATAGATTACACTAGCCTCAACAAAGCATGCTGAAGGACCCGTTTGCTTTGCCAAGAGTTGACCAACTGATAGACTCCACGGCCGGATGCAGCTGTTGAGCTTTTGGATGCATACCGTGGATACCACCGTCAAGGCTGAATCTGGACGATGACTAAAGGCCGCCTTCATCACACCATTCGAGACCATACGTTGCTTGACCATGGCGTTCGGGCGCCACCTTCTAGCGCTGCATGCGAAGTGCCTCCTCAAGCAACTTCGGTAGGAACGCATGCGTTTATATGGGCGATGTGGTGGTGGTGAAACCCGGAGAAGCGCTGAGCAGCGCTAGAAGACCTCAAAGAGACCTTTGAGAATTCAAGGCGCAGATTTAAAATCAAGCTCAACCACGAGTAGAAGTCGCATTATTCGAATGCCGATCGGCCAGCTTCTTGATTCCTAGTCTGCGAGCGGCGCATAGAGTGCAACCTCGTGAAGATCAAAGACCATCGGGAGGATGGAAAGTACCCTACCGTTCGTTGGATGTGCGTGGTTCACCGGCTGTTTGGCTTCCATTAGCAGGTGTCATCGATCGACTGGGAGAGAAGGCTCTCCCTCGAACCCAGCTCATGAAGAAACCAACTTTTGGAGTGGAATGACAAGGAGGATGAAGCTTTCCTCCATTTCAAAATGATGCTTGATTTACTCCCACCTGTCTTGGCGGCCCGAATTCTAAAGAGCCCATGCTCCTTACATCGCCATATACCGACCGAGTGGGTGAAGACAAACCATCGTGGTGGAGCGCAAAGAGGAAGAGCAAGGCACTACCAGTCCAGAATCGGTGTATTGCTTGAGTGAGGTGTGGCCTAATTCTGCCAGTAACTACCCCTATTACCAGAAGATGTGTTACAGTGTACACTTAGCATGTAAAAAGCTGAAGCCATTTTTTTCAAGAGCACCCTATCACCTGTGTGGTTCCGCACAGCTCCCTTGGCCGAGATCATTGGAGGCAAAGATGCCTCGGGCCGAAGTCGCCAAATGGGGCCAGCAGATTTGGCCACCTACACCATCTACTACCAGCCTTGCACCGCCATCAAGTCACAAGCTTGGCCGACTTCCTATAAATCGACTAAGCGGAGACCCAATACTCCACCACCAAGCTACGACTCCACCCATTGGCTAATGCACTTTTGATGGTTCCAAGATGCGCACGGTTTGGGACACAATGGCATCGTCCTTACCTCTCCCAAAGGTGACAAGCTCAAATATGTAAAAGCAAATCCATTTTGCCGCCTCCATAACGTCGCGCCGAACACGAGGCACTCATTCCACTCGGGCTCCGGCGCCAAACCTCTGCAGATCCGCCGGATTCTGTGTTATGGTGACTCTGACTTGGTGGTCCAATGATCGTCGGTGTTGGGGCCTTAAGATGTAAACATGGCGAAGCTACCGCTTAGCGTATAGCAACAACTCATTGGATATTTTGAGGGGTCGAAGTTTCTAACGTGCCAAGGCGCGACGAGCGGCGTGTCGACACCTTGGCAAGAATCGGCTCCACCCGTCAAGCTACTACGACCGCGTAGCTTCTTCAATGCCTCCTCAGAGTCGTCTGTCGCTGCCATCGCCGTAATCAGATTCCATCTTCGTGTCGGCTCCTCCTGGCAAAGTCGATCCGACTTGAGAGCTCCATCGCAGTAAACGAAGTTTCGGCAGCGGCCCGAGCCGCGGGGCGATCGCCTTGGCCGGAGACTTGAATCTGCCCGGGACTGCAGCAGCCAGCCAGGGGACTTCGAGAACTCAGCCGAGGACTGCAATTAATCGCGCCGGGGACTTCATTGACCCACAAGCGGCGTGGGCTCAACAGCCGCGCCCCGGCCTAGCCACCCTGGTCCAAGTTGCGGTCTGACGATCGCGAGGTCGCAAAGACCTTCATGGGCCCAGCCCATCCTCAACCTCTTAATGTACAAGGAGCTGTCGCTTTGATGAGATCTTGGCTCGGCAAATACAACACCGGCAGCGCATGACACCATAATCAATGAGAAGCTAGTTAGGCGTGGTGTCACTGGCGTTTATCAGCGCTTACGTCGAAACCGGAGCAAGGTCAAAGCAATTCTCAAAGATATCCACCAAAGCGCAGTGTGGCCTGCACGCGGCTTCAAAAGCACTTGTCGTGAAAGCTTTCCGCCATGGTTTTTACTCGGACGACTGCCTCTAGAAGAGCGCCAAAGATTTGGTCTGAAATGCAAAGGGTGTCGGTGTTCCGCTCCAAACCACATGTCCGGATTCTCGTGACTCAAGACTATCCCATCGCTCGCCCTTGGCCGTTTGGGTCACGGATATGGTGGGACCATTCAAGACGCCTGCGTGACCCGTGCCTTGCTACTCATCTGTCGCGTGGACAAGCTTACCAAGTGGATAGAGCAAGGCCAATCAAGAACCTAAATGGGCCGACTGCCGTGACTTTCGTGCCGATATCACCACTCGATGCGGCATACCTCATAGCATCATCACCGACAACGCTGAAACTTAGCAAAAGGGCGCCTTTGGCCCGTTCTGCGCGACTCGGGGCATCCATTTGGACTTAGCGCCCGCTTTCCCCACCCAAGTAAAATGGCCAGCCGAAGCGAAAGAGCAAGCGGCCTCATCTTGTTGACATCGCTCCCGGCTGGTCAGACCTCTGGAGCATTCCGGTAGGCTGGCGGCACCGATGGGCGCCACCGTCTTGCGGAGCTCATAACACAACTCCAAACAAATCACCCCAACTACGCCTTTTCATCCTGCGTCATAGCGGCGCGGATCCATCATCCCAGCGATGTAGAATTCGATTTCCTCGAGTCACCATGTACCAGAGGAGGAGGCGGAAAAACCGCGATACAAGGCGGCGTCGATCTCTTTGAAAGAGGGCGGCTGTTGGCACTTTCGCGGTCCGAGCATCTACCAGCAGAGCCTCGCTTGCGGATACTACAACCCGAAAGGTCAAGCTGAGATCTTTCCAAGAAGGAGACCTTGTGCTTCGGCCGATCGATGTGAACAACAAAGCCAAAGCACAAGCTTCCTCGAAGATCTTAGGAAGGCCCCTTCATCGCCGGCAAAGTATCGAGTAGCGATCTACTACTACGATTGGCCTTCGTAAGCCTCGGGAGCATGCAAGAGGGACGACCCCGGCAAGGACACCGCACGGCCATGGAATCTGAAACCTCCTCAAAAGATTTCACAGTTAAATACAGTATGTACCACGCTAACTTTTGTACTAAAATACGAAGACTCCGGGTCCCAGAAAGAGCTCGGGGACCGCCTCTTTCTCATCGTATGATAAAGTTTATGCCTACAAGTATGTCACCTTTTACGTTATACCGCTTGGCTTTGGGTTCGACCGATCGGCCCGAGGGACTTACCGTCTGGAACTATGAAATGCTTCCTGCAGCCGGACAAGTAATGTGTGGCATTGCCGCCGTCTCTGCGGAATCCACAGCTTGCGAAGCAGACTAATTGGCGGGTGAGCATGGTAGAAAAAAAGTGCCCACACGAAAAAAAATGGCTAAGGACTCAAAGCCTTTGCATAGTTTAAGCGGGCTTCGGCCTTTTTACAACCGACTGCTCAGCGAGTCAAGCTAGCATTTCTATTCAACTTGCTACAAACTCAAAAGCGGCTAAGTACTGCCTTCCCAAAGTTGCAGGAACTTGACCTACAGCAGACATCACAGAGCGTCGCTTGCTTGACCGACAAGGCATTAACCAAGGGAAAGGCGACAAGCGAAAAAAACCAAGAAGCGATAAAGCAAGAAGAGTCGAACTCAGGAAAATATTTACATAATAAGGGCCCTTTGGCGTATCTTCAACAAAGTTCAGATACACCCAGCGGTGGGGTTAAAGCGAAATGCTAACAAGTTCATTTGAGACTAATAGGCCAGTGTAAACAAAAGATAAGCGGGAGCCTAGGAAGCGAAGGGGTTGAGAGGATCGGAGAGTCGTGCGGTGCAAATCGCCAGCAGGCAGCCCGCTGGTCGGTCTCGCTTGACGCCTCCAGTGTAGCCGGTTTTCGAGTGGGATCTGACTCGTTCTTGAGGCCTTGAGCCGAAGCCGAGGCTGGCCGTCCCCCCAAACCTGGCTGCCTCCTCTTCGCCTCCCTCCTCCACTCTCGCCTTCCTCCTCGCTCTTTGAGTCGGGTCACCTCCAGGAAGTCCTGGCCGTCGGCCGGTTCAACTCGAATATTTCTGGCGGGCGCCATCCCCGCTTTCAGCGCTTCTGGGGCCGAAGATCTTTGGTGTCGGTGTACTCGTCGGCCGACGCCTGCAGCTTGACAAGTTAAGTCCTCCACGGCCGCTAACTCTGCACGAGCCTCTCACGGAGCGTGGCCAGTGGGCCAACTTCACTTGTGGTACCGCATATGACGAACTCCATGGCCAAGTAGCGCTGTACCGGGTCAAGATTCTTTCCAGTCTTCAAGGCGGCCGGTTGCTACTCTCCAGCCATTGGCGATCCGACGGGAAGGCGATGCAGTGCAACATATCCGGCCATAGAAGGGCGATTTGAAGCGCACGACCGCAGCTGAAGCGGCGCGAATATCCGGTGAGTCGTCCGAAGGCGAAACCTCAATGCTAAGGATACGCTGCAGTAAAGGGATCGAGGCGTCGGCGGCGATTCGTCGCCTTTGTTCGCCCTCGCCCCTTAGCGGTCGCCTTCGATAGCCCGGTTGCTAAGGGCGTCCGAGTGGCAGTGAAGAAGTCTACATAAGCGGAAGCAAAGAGAAAAATTAAAAGACTAGAAGCCGGTTTTGACCAACAGTGGTAATTTCAAAGAAGAAAATGAGTAAGACTCATCGTTGACTATGTCTTCGATCTCCGTGGAAGCCGAGGTCGCACGCCGCCTCCTTGTCGACGAGCCCGAGGCGCTCGCTCCACGAATTCAAAGCAAGGAGACCCGGACTCCTTTGTCCTTCGCCTCATTAAAGAGCCTTCTAGAAACTACTTACTGCTGCAGATTCTTGCTGACCAGTCGGGCGCAAGGCTTTTCTTCCACCTGGCTGCACTCTTGCTCCTTAGCACGAGGCGCGGTGTTAGCCTCTCCTACGGTACTCCCGTAAGGTGACGCGCTTCTCGCGAAGCGAGAAGAAAGCGAGAAGTTAGTGGCGGCAAAAAGAAATCTGATCGCGGGGAGATCGGCACGACCGCTCGGTGATCTGCACGAATCGAGGGACCTCAGACTATTCTGGTCTGCAAGAAATACCCGAGGAAAGAGAAGAAGACTAACTCAGCCTACACGACAAATCCGCGTCCGCTGAACCAGCCTCTGAGTTTGGAGTTGAAGATGATCTCGCGGATACCGCGGGTAATCCTCCGACATAGAATTCAGGACAGTGTCGTATGTTGGAACTTCGCCGATTAGTTTTGTTATACGCGCTGCTGTTAGCGGCGGCGTAAACTGGGGACTACACCGGCAGTGTGCGCGCCCGACCAAAAGTACAAGAAACAAAAACAAAGAAGAAGGCGTACGAGCGGCCTCTCATGCTGCAGTGCGCCTTGTTGCAGTTCTTGAGGCCTCTTCGGCTCGGATCTTAACCCAACGCCAAGCGCGCTGATTCACGGACTGTCCCGCTTCCCGCACTCCACCTAGTGGGCGCTGACACTTAGCCTCGGTATGTCCGGGATCGAGAGGTCGGTGGTGCGGTCTCCGGAAGGGCGTCGTAGCAGAAGAACACCTTCGCAAGGCAGCGGCGTGTTGGTCGCCGCACCAAGATCCAGAACCGCCCATCTTCTCTGTCGGAGCACCGTAGTCTGCAAGCTGCTACGCCGGGCGCCTTTGACTGCGGCGGTGGCGGCACGAGCAAATCGCATGGAAATTGTCGCTGCTGGTATCGTTCCTTGATCGAGTTCACACCGCGGCCTCCTGTGTCTCTGTGCCGAGAACTCAAAGTGGGAGGCAGAGTTCGAAGAGCAGCGAAGATGGCCGAGTGGTGGCGATACAGCTTCTTGGCCCGTTCTTGCTTGGCCGTCGGCTGCACCCTCCGCCTAATCTCTTCTTGGCTGGAGTTTTCGACTTCTCGACCTCCGCCTTCTACGGAGTGACGGCTCGCTTCGTCGCCTCCCGCATTCTGCCTCCGCTTCCCAAGGTCGGCGGCCGGTTCAATCGGCCGAGGCAGTGAGCGGAAATCTCCATCGACCATGATGGAGGCGGCGGCTACCTTCTCAAGAGAGGAGCCTGGACCCAAGGAAAACAAAGAAGAAAACTTCGAGAATAGATCAATGAAGAAATGACAAAGATACAAAGGAGGAAGGCGCTTACAGCGGAGACCAGTTCGGCTGTCTTCACCGCCTCTGCAGCGCGGTTGACCTTCGCGTCGCCTCTTCGCAGCAGTAATAGCCTCGGCCATTTTTCGCCGGAGCAGTTTGACCAAGCTGCAGACAAGCTAAAGCTCCCTCGCTTCTTCAAGGCGCCCTGGGCATCCAACGCATGGGAGAGCTGGCGCCTGGCTGGCCAAGCTCTTCCCTGGTTGGTCTGCGGCGCGCTTCCCCCGCATCATCGTCAGGCCGGGCCTCGAGGCTGGCCTCAAGCCATCGCCTCCGCTCGTGCCTGCCCTCGGTGTCGTCTTCCAAGGCCGCACCCCCCAAGTCCAGATTCGTCAACGCCGCTTTCCGCCCTTCGTTGGGAGAGAACTTCGGGCCAGCCTCATGGTCACTGGCCGCGCCGTGAAAGAGAGCTCTGGCCAAGACCGGCCGGTCAGGAATCGACAAGATTTGACTCGGCAACAAGGAATCGGAGAGATCGGAAAAAGTAACAACTCACCATAGGGCGGAGGATGGGGCGGCAGCATCATCGACTTCCTTGCGAGCTGCCACTCTTCGAGAGCTCGCGAGTTCACGAGGTGGTTCACCATGTAGGCCACTTCTTCATAAGGCATCTCATAGTGCACATCCGGCTTGGATCCCAAGTGGCCGCTCATCAGATGAGATCATGTGAGGGCGACCTTGAAGCGGGAGCACTCGCCCGCGCCCGCGAAGGCATATGCCAGCAAGTCGGGCCAGTCAGGCCCTCCGTGCACTGCTATCATCCGAGTCGGTCGACGGCGTGGCGGTTCAATGCAGCGTCGTCTCGTCTGGCACGGTCTGATTAGGCTGTCTTCGGCCGGCTAGCGCCAGCTCGTAAGCCAGCAGAGTTGTCCCGCCGCCCTCCGGCAAGACTCTTCACGTAGAAATCGATCACGCCACATCTTCACCGACTTTATCAGCCGATGATGGAAACGGATTATCGGCCCGTCCTCCGCACCACAATGAACAGCATGCCTTGGCCGGAGCGCCGCGGCGTGGGTGCCAAGCTTGGTATAGAAGAACTCCCCGATAGCTCGAGGTGGGGACGACGCCGAGGAAGCCGTCGCCTGCCAGTGGCGGGCGACATCAAGACCACCGTGTATGGAGTAAGGTGAATGCGGTGGAGTCCGTGAGAACTCAAGGAAGAGGCGGAAGAAGCTGCTCGCCGGCAGCATAAAGGCCACTTCAGCGCAGCAAGTCGCGGCGGAAGGCGACCCGCTCGCTCCTCCTCAGCGTTGGCGATTTCCTTCTCCGGCGCAGGTGGACCTTCACGAATTCCTTGGCAGGCAGCCGACACGTCTTGTGGAGGAAGTCAATGTGGTCTTCATGAACTCTCGAGCCGTCCCACTCCCGTGAGCACAGCGGGCAGCGTGGCGATGGAAGAAGGCTCATCGGGAATGGTCGCCCATGACCTCGGCGTAACTTCAAGTGTGGCGGGCGAGAGGAAGAAGGAAGAGGGAGGCAAGAAAGAGGAGGCAATGAGGATGGGGGCCGCTACCCCCTGCAGCTCCTCCTCGGCCTGTTTATAGGCCTCGGGGCTGTGACCGAGGGTGGCGTGGGATTCTGCGCCCTGCTACTGCCACGCCCCACGATCTCTTCCCCACACGAAGTTCTCGTCGCGAGTAACTCATGAGAATCTCAACCGGTGCAGTGATCCGCCGAGAGCCGAGGAGGGTAGTGGGCGGCCCAGCCCGGAGACATGTCCCATCGTGCAGCGCAGAATCGGGCAGGTGGCCCGGCCGCGACGCCTGCACGTGGACCGGCCCAGCGAGGCGGTGGCACGCAGCAGAGTTAGCACGCCACATGGCTCCCGCCAAAGCGTTCAAAAGCTAGGTCAAGACAGGTTGGGGAGGCCGAGGCCGACTCCAAGTCAGCTTATGCGGAGGCAGATGACTCCACCTTGGGCAGCCAGGAGAAGGAAGTCAGCCGAGGCTCATGATCGATCGTCAGCGCGCCTCACCAACTTCGGGACTACTGTCGAATGTAATGAGCCACAGGTAGAGCCAACCCGAGGCCCACAACCTTTCAAGGCGCCGGGGATGGCTACGCCCCTCAACACGATGAGGCGAAGAGCTGGCCTTGTGGAAGCCGGCCCGAAGGAGTATCCGGCGGCTCAGTGGCGGCAGTCCCGGATACAAGGCGAGTTAAATCCGACTCCAGCAGGCGCTTCAAGAGAAGCCGGCCTCGGGAAATCGGCCCGCCGACTACCGCATAAGGCCCGTGCCCTCGTCAGGGGGCCAGGGATGGGGAGTAGCCACGGTATAGCCCATCCCTCCTCCGGATCCCGGGCAAGCATGGCCACGATGAGCACCGCCACATGCGAGATCTCCGCCCCGCGCGGCATGTTGCACGGCTTCCTCGACATCACCTTCATAGAGCGTGAGTCATAGCCCCACGGCGGCGCATTCAGACGGCCCAATGATGATGGGCCCCGCCATCAATGCGAGTCCAGGCGATGGCGAGCTCTCTACGGTCGGACCTCGATGGAGATCGGCCCTAGGAGTTGGTCGGCCCCTTCCTCGGGCCCCACGCGCCATCAACAGGACAAGATAGGGGTAGCTCGATGATAACGCCGCCGGTAGTGAAATAGCCATGACCTCCAAACAAAACCTGCACACATTAGAGGCTTAGCTCTGATCGATACCGCCGACAAGCAGGAGTGGCGGAGTGCGGCACTACGTCGGCCCGTGCAGTCGGTGGGACCCACCGGTCGGCGGGCCCTCAGTGAGTCGCAAGGAGAAGTTTAGGCAACAAAGAGGCCACACGGCTGGGCCTCACACCCGGCGGATTACCAATGTACCACCCGGGGTAGGCCTATATAAACCCCCCTGTGGCACCCATACAAAGGGTTCCTGACTGAGATAGTTAGACTGGATCATAGAGGAAGGGAAGAGCTAGCTTTGCCTTTCTCCTACCTCAAACATACAACTCGAGGAGCACTTGTGTATTCACTTGAGCCTTAGTGATCGTGCGGAGACCCAATAGAGCAGGGAGGTAGGGTGTTATCTCCTAGGAGAGCCCGAACACAGGTTAAGTCCGTCGACATTCGCAGTGTCTCGCCATCATCCGCTTCCGGGCACCGGCGGCGTTCTACTCGCTCCCACCATGATAAACCATCCTTTGGCATATGCCGCACCCAACCCCGACAAAAGATGCAAAGTTGATAATCATAGTGCAACATATTTGTGGTACTTTGCCGTTTAGAATCATATTGGTGTAAAGCGCGCGAAGAAACTCTATACATATGGACTTTTGGAATCACTTTATTATGAATCATTTCATACTTGCGAACCATGCCTCATGGGGAAGATGACTAAAACTCCATTCTCGAGAAACAATGGAGCGAGCTAATGACTTATGGAAATAATACATACCGATGTATGCGGTCCGATGAGTATTGAGCCTTGTGGCGAATATCGTTATTTTCTAACCTTCACGGATGATTTGAGCAGATATGGGTATATCTACTTAATGAAACACAAGTCTAAAACATTTGAGAAGTTCAAAGAATTTCGTGAGTGAAGTGGAGAATCGTAATAACAAGAAAATAAAGTTTCTCTGATCTCGATCGCGGAGGCTTAATATTTGAGATACGAGTTTGGCCTTCATTTAAAACAATGTGGAATTGTTTCACAACTCACGCACCTGGAACACCACAAGTGTAATCTTGTGTCCGGAGCATGTAACAGTACTATATTAGATATGGTCACGATCTATGAGGTCTCTTACTGATTTACCACTATCATTTTGGGGTTATGCATTAGAGAGAGCTGCATTCACATTAAATAGGGCACCGTCTAAATCCTTTGAGATGACACCATATGAACTGTGGTTTGGCAAGAAACCTAAGTCAGTAGTTTCTTAAAGTTTGGGTTTATGACACTTATGTCAAAAGGCTTCAGCCTCGATAAGCTCGAACCCAAATTGGAGAAGTGCGTCTTCATAGGATACCATAAGGAAACAATTGGGTACACCTTCTACCCACAGATCCGAAGGCAAGATCTTTGTTGCCAAGAGTGGAACCTTTCTAGAGAAGGAGTTTCTCTTAAAAAGAAGTGTGGAGGAAAGTAAAACTTGATGAGGTAATTGTACCTTCTCTCGAATTGGAAAGTAGCACATCACCGAAAACCGTTCCCGTGATGCCTACACCAACTAGAGAGGAAGATAATGATAATGATCATGAAACTTCGTGATCAAGTTGCTCTTGCAGACCTAAATGAGGTCAACCGAGCACGATCCGCACTAGAGTGGTATAGTAATCACTGTCACGGAAGTCATGTTATTTCACCAAAGGCTAACCTATGAACTATCAAGAAGCTATGATGAGCCTAGATTTCGGCTGATGGCTTGAGGCAATGAAATATGAGATAGGATCCATGTATGAGAACAAAGTGTGGACTTTGGTGGACTTTCTGATGATCGGCAAGCCATAGAGAATAAATGGATCTTCAATAAGAAGGCCCGCGATGGTAATATTATTGTTGACAAAAGCTTGACTTGTCACAAAAGGTTTTGACGAAGTTCAAGGGGTTGACTACGATGAGACTTTCTCACCGATGGCGGCCTTAAGTCCGTCTCAATCATGTTAGAAATTGTCGCATTTTATGATTATGAAATCTGCAAATGGACGTCAAAGCTGCATTCCTTAATGGATTTCTTAAAGAAGAGTTGTATATGATGCAGCGAGTAGGTTTTATCGATCCCAAAGGTGCTAACAAAGTGTACCAAACTCCAGCCGATCCATCTATGGACTGGTGCAATCATCTCGAAGTTGGAATATGCGCGGCATGAGGTTATCAACATATGGTTTTATCTGGACTTCATTGAAACTGTATTTACAAGAAACCCGATTGGGAGCTTTGTAGCATTTCGATATTATATGTAGATGACATATTGTTGATTGGAAATGATATAAATTTCTGGATCTCATAAAAGGATACTTGAATAAGAGTTTTCAATGAAGACCTCGGTTGAAGCTGCTTATATATTGGACATCAAGATCTATGGCGATATATCAAGGCGGCTTAATAGGACTTTCACAAGCACATACCTTGACAAAGTTTTGAAGAAGTTCAAAATGGATCAATCGAAGAAAGGTTCTTCTACGTGTTACACTCTTCAGTGTACATGGTGACTCGTGGGGAGTCGAACTTCATATCCGTCGATGATGGCTTCGCACCAGAGACGCAGGAAGAAAGGTGTGAAGCTGCTTGACTTGTTTGGAGTCGTGGCGCGACCTGCAGAGAGGATTCGGCCGGCAACTCCTCGCTGCAGCCTCGCCGAACGCCCAGAGGTTCGACTAGTCGAGGCTTGATGCCGCATGTGATGAGGCCATTCGCCGCTCTCCACCCGCCGCTTTTGACTGCGGATGGGCAACGGACGCTAAGTCTAGCTCTGATGCCTTGCGCCGCAAGCAAACGGGCTGTGGCGCCTTTGGCAAAATTTGTGCCATTGTCCAGATGATGCCGTGTGGCACGCCTGCATCGAGTCGCGGATGTCGACGATGAAAGTCAATGTAGGACCATTCAACTTCTTGATGGGTTTTGCTTTATCCACTTGGTGAACTTGTCCACCGCGACAAGTAAGTGAGTTAGGCCTGCGTCGCTTTTGAATGGTCCCACCATGTCCGAGTGCCCCAAACAGCAAAGGGTCAGCGATGGGGATAGTCTTTGAGTGCGTAAGCCGTTGAAACGGTTGGAGCGGAAGACCCGGCACCCCTTACATTTTTGAACTAATTTTCGCTTTTCTAGGGCAGTGGGTCGAAGAAACCTGGTCGGAAGGCTTTGGCGACGAAAGTGCTCTTGAGGTCGCGATGATGGCCGTGACTCACCTTGATGAATGTCTTCAAGGATCGCTTACCTTGCTCCGGCTCGACGCAACGCTGGTAGACACCAAAGGACGCCTGCACCCACCAGCTCTCTCGCTGACTATAGTGTGGCTGCCGTCAAGGCTTGTACTTGTCGAGCCAAGGTCTCATCGCTTGGTAACTCTCCGCTACTAGAACTTCAGGATGGGCTAGCCCATGAGGGTGCCGCTATTTTTCGACTGCCAAGATCGCTATTTGGACGAGGGCGGCTGGGCCGGGAGGCGGCGGGTTGGAGTCTGCAGCAGTCTTGCCGGGTTGAAGAAGTCCCTGTCGATCGGGCGCAGCCCCGGGCCGAGTAATCGGAGTCTTCGCGATAGTCACTGCAGCCTCCTACGTGTCTTTGTGAACGGGGCAGGATGGGCTGTGAGGCGCCCTCATCCCATCCCGGCCCAAAGTCACATAGGCAGGAGGTAGTTGAGTCAAGGGCCGACCCCTGTAGCCGGGCTTTCTCCAAAAGTCACTGGCTGGAGTCGGCTTATCTCGAGGCCGCCTCTGGGACTCTATTGAGGGGACAATGTATGGCCTCCTCCGACTCCTCGTAAGGCGTTTCTTCGCCTTGGGGTCTTGAGGGGCTAGTCTTCCCGATGTTTTGAAAGGTCCAGGCTCGGCTTGCCTACCTGCGGCCCATTACTCTGACATGATGCTTCAAGCTTAAGCTTTCCACTGAGGTGCTTGACCATGCAGGTGGAAGCACAATCGCAGTGGTTCTCCTTTGCACACCTAGCCGAACAAAGCGGAACGTAGGAGGCAAGGAGCCGGGCAACCCAACTATTGACTCAAGACACAATTCAAACTGATGCATATATTGCAATATCCGAGAATGTTTTGCCGAATCTCTAAAGGTGTCCGCTGCAATCATGAAAGACTTGTGCTGAAAACACACAAATAGTTTAAAAGTGCCAAAAGCTTGAAGACCAAAATGTCAAGAAAACATGACGTCCTAACAAGTCAAGTGTTCGGTGCCAACCGAAAATTGACTTTAGAAAAAAAGTGTCATCGCTGAGTTTAACATGACACATCCTATCTCAAGACTTGCTGGTCAGCCACGGCTTGAGTCTCCCATCCCAAGGCGGAGTGCTTCTCATTAGGCCAGTTTAGAAAACTAAACTCTTGCGGTTTTGAGAGAGAAATTAGGCTCCTGCTAGTGACCGCACACCCGTGTTTGAGAAAAGGAGTGATAAATAATAATAAAAACTCTGCAACGACTAAGAAGAAAACACTTATTATAAAACGGCTCAAATAAACATAAGAGCCCCCAAGTGACTTGGGTAAAAGAATTATTGTACGCATGTAAGTACTTATATCATATCTATGTTCAACCTAACTTAAACGGCCTTTAACCGACCGTCGGCTTCTCCTCTTCAAGTCAAGGACCTAAAAGTGTTATGTACTCCATCCGTCGAGAATATCGACGGTGTTTCCAATAACCATGCAATCAGGTCATAAGGCTGTAATGCATAAAGCGCCGCCAGGAACTTATGCTATATTATCGATAAAGTGTAAGAAGCATCTTCAAAGAAAATAGTACCCCACCGATACCTTTCTTCGTGCTCATTGTTAATATGAGACTTGTGCAATAGATTTTTGTACTCATGAGTTCCGCTAGTGCCGACCATTATTGAAAACAGTAAGAGCGCTAGCTTTCGCTTCACCTACCGAGGTCCGCTCGGGTGACCCGATCGTGATAATCGCAGAGGTGCTCCTTTACTCCCCTAGCCGAACAATCGGGAACGAGGGTTAAACACAGGAGCGAGGCAACCCAGCTTGCAAATCGCTTAAGTCAATATGGTATATTGTGGCATAATACACTAACAAGGAACGGCCGCACAAGTATAATCATATGCAAGAGGAAAAGCTTCATGAAGGAAGCCCCAAATGAATTGGGTATTTGAATTTATGCGTCACAAACAAAGTTTGGACAAGGAAATTTTTTACAAGCAAATTTTTTCCAAAAAAGTATAATGCTTGGTCGAAACGAACACAAGTTAGAAATTAAAGCTTTGAGCATGAAAGCGACTTAGCTGGTTAATGTGTTCGGTATTGATGACGCGGTCCGAGCTTGATACGGACAAGGTTCCATCCCCAAGCCGGTCCCGAGGTGGCGGAGCGGAGAGCTCGACATCAAGTGGTGGCATAGCACGGTCAATGCAGGACGGCAGAGTGATGCCAAGTCCCTTGCATGGGGTAATGAAGTGTTGACGAAGCCCCGCCCAGCCGAGGTGACGCCTAAAGGATATAGTCCGTTGATCATTTTCATGTGCACAAAAAATAGTGCAGACCGGGATAATAGTAATAATAAGAATTAAAAAATGTTGCATAATAAATAATTTATGCAAAGTGAGTAATAAAAGAAATATGGCCCGCAATCAAGTCAATGTCGATGCAGGTCGTCGCGCGAATGCAATAAAGGCATGGCAAGGCCTGAATTCACAGGTCGGTTCGAAGTTCGATGGCGCGTCACGGACTATGTAAGGAAACGACCGAACCATCATGCGATCGCCGATAACGCGCCACCACTTGATAGAACTGTTTACATATGATGGACAAACCGTAGTAATAATTCCTTGGAAAATGAACCCAAACAAGCAAAAATACTAGGATTAATAGCACCTGGTTTATTTGTTGTAGTAATCCGAAGGAAGGTGATTCCCAAAATTGGGACTCGATCCGCGCACCCATTGCCTCGATGGGCGATAGAACGACGACATGGCAATGCCTGGCAAAGGTTGGCTCGCCGAGGCAAAGCCTTGGTCCAGCTAACGTGATTTTGAGCTGGTCGGCTAGTGACGCCAAGCGTCCGGAGTAGGTTGATGAAGAGATGGCGAAGCCCACGGTCCAGCCGAGATGTCGGCAGGTCGGCGGATGGACACCAACTTGAAGAAGCAATAGTGCGGCCCCGCCGATGCAGGCCATGACATGGTCGATGCCGGCTTGATGAAGCGACCGCGGCGGGCGATGCCGGTATGCCCGCCCGTAATCCGTGGGGCGGGATGTTGGTGATGATTTATCCTTCGCGATGCCGACTCTTGTTCGGCTTGCCGAGATGATGATCCAAGAAGTTGAGCTCAGCTCAACAAAGTGACGACGGTTCAGCGCAGGTCGGCACCGTGGAGCAATATTGTCGGACTGGTTTGACACCAAACATGATGTTGAAGATCATGTTCAAAAGATCTTAAAGTTAGTGGGATGTGTTCGGGAACAAAACACAATACCCTATACAAAACTTCCTTCAAAAAGGATGTCCAAATCCCGCTCATAAAAAGACGAACTCGGTCGGATTCGTTGCCAGAGAAAATAGATCCGAAAATGATGCACTAATCGGAAGGTTCCCGAGTTCTGGACGGTCGGATCGAGCTGAAATTTTGAGGGTGGTAGATATAGGAATTCCACAGCCGATCAATGGTTGGATCTTCCAAAGGAAGTCCGAGCTAGAAGATGGATACCACGCCCTAACCTCGTCCAGATTCAATGCGGCTCCAGTATATCGGAGATTGCCAGAGATTCCTCCATCGAAACTCGACGAAATTTTCCAGGGTTGTCGAGACTCAATTCCGCGACAATTCCACTCGAAGCAATCGTTAAACGACGCTTGAGGAGGCGGTGGCGGCAGACACAAGTCCGCTGTCCGTAAAAAACAAAGACGACGCCTCGAGGAAATGTTGACGTTGAGCCCCGGCCCTCGGATGATTCCTCCATGATCTTGATAGAGATCGGAGTTGATGTTGATGAAGGCCCTCATCCCAACATGACGATCGGAGGTAGGGCGCAGTCCTTGGTCAAACCAAGGTGACCAGTGAGCTGGTGATGAAGATGTCAAGTCTCATTTGATCTCGCAGTGAGCCATCGACCTTTGCCAACACACGGAACTCTCAATGAAAGCACCAATGTCGTGTCAAACCGCAGATCTCGGGTAGGGGGTCACGAACTGTGTGTCTAAGGCGATGGTAACAGAGACAAGGGACACGATGTTTTTACCTGTGTTCGGCACTCGATGGAGGTAATACCCTACTCCCGCTTGATTAATATTGATGATATGGGTAGTACAAGAGTAGATCTACCACGACATCAAGGAGGCTAAACCCTAGAAGCTAGCCTATGGTATGATTGTTGTATATCTATCGACTAGCCCGGCCTCGGTTTATATAATGCACGCAGGCCTAGGATAACAAGAGTCCTAGCCGAACACGCCGGTGGGGAGGAGTCCTTGTCTTGATCGCCAAGTCTTGTGGAATCTTCCTTGTATCGCAACCGTCCTGGACTGGCCCATGAGTATACGGCCATGGGGATCCTCGGCCCAATCCAACTGATCGTGAGACGACATGGTGAGTACCCCCTAGTCCAGGACACCGTCACCCATAGTGCACCTTTATAGCCACCCAATTACGTTGTGACGTTTGGTACACCCAAAGCATTCCTACGGTATCCGGGAGTTGCACAATCTCATGGTCTAAGGAAATGATACTTGACATTAGAAAAGCTTTAGCATATGAACTAAACGATCTTTGTGCTAGGCTTAGGATTGGGTCTTGTCCATCACATCATTCTCCTAATGATGTGATCCCGTTATCAACTACATCCAATGTCCATGGTCAGGAAACCGTAACCATCTATTGATCAACGAGCTAGTCAACTAGAGGCTTACTAGGGACATGGTGTTGTCTATGTATCCACACATGTATCTGAGTTTCCTATCAATACAATTCTAGCATGGATAATAAACAATTATCATGAACAAGGAAATATAATAATAACTAATTTATTATTGCCTCTAGGGCATATTTCCAACACAAGCCGGCCAAAGAGACAAAGAAGATACCCTTGGACCCAGAGCACCCGGAGAGGTCCGCTGTCATAGGCACGGGCCTCGATAGCAAATAGGAAGGCGAGCTCGTCGATTTCCTCCGTGAGAATCGGGACATCTTTGCATGGTCCCCCAAAGACATGCTAGGTGTTCCGACGGATTTCGCCGAGCACAAGTTACACGTCCGTCCCGATGCCAAGCCCGTCAGGCAGCCCTTGCGCCGCCTGTCACAAGAGAAGAGGAGAGTCGTTGGAGAAGAGATAGCCCGGCTGTTGGCAGCCGGCTTTATCATGGAAGTGTTCTTTCTAGAGTGGCTGGCCAACCCAGTCCTCGTACTGAAGAAAAACAAGCAGTGGCGTATGTGTATCGATTACACTAGCCTCAACAAAGCATGCCCGAAGGACCCGTTTGCTTTGCCAAGAATTGACCAACTGATAGACTCCACAGCCGGATGCGAGCTGTTGAGCTTTTTGGATGCATACTCAGGATACCACCAAATCAAGCTGAATCTGGCTGACAGACTAAAGACCGCCTTCATCACACCATTCGGAGCTTTCTGTTACTTGACCATGACGTTCCGGCGCCACCTTCCAACGCTGCATGCAGAAGTGCCTCCTCAAGCAACTCGGTAGGAACGCCCACGTTTACATGGACGATGTGGTGGTGAAGACGGAGAAGCGCGGAACGCTGCTAGAAGACCTCAAAGAGACCTTTGAGAATTTGCGCCGATTTTAAATCAAGCTCAACACAGAGAAGTGCGTATTCGGAGTACCAGTCGGCCAGCTTCTTGGATTCCTAGTCTCTGAACGCGGCATAGAGTGCAACCCTGTGAAGATCAAGGCCATCGGGAGGATGGAAGTACCCCGCCGACTGTTGGATGTGCAGAAGTTCACTGGCTGTTTGGCTTCCATTAGCCGGTTCATCAGTCGGCTGGGAGAGAAGGCTCTCCCTCTGTACCAGCTCATGAAGAAAACCAACTTTTTTGAGTGGAATGACAAGGAGGATGAAGCTTTCCTCCAGCTCAAAATGATGCTGACTACTCCACCTGTCTTGGCGGCCCCGACCCCTAAAGAGCCCATGCTCCTTTACATCGCCGCCACCAGCCGAGTGGTCAGCACAGTCATCGTGGTGGAGCGCAAAGAGGAAGGCAAGGCACTACCAGTCCAGAGACTGGTGTATTGCTTGAGTGAGGTATTGTCGACCTCCAAGCAGAACTACCCCCATTACCAGAAGATGTGTTACGGTGTACACTTCGCCGCCAAAAAGCTGAAGCCATTTTTTCAAGAGCACCCTATCACTGTGGTCTGCACAGCTCCACTGGCCGAGATCATTGGAAGCCGAGATGCCTCAGGCCGAGTCGCCAAGTGGGCCATAGATTTGGCCACCTACACCATCTACTACCAGCCTTGCACCGCCATCAAGTCACAAGCACTGGCCGACTTCCTCGTCGACTAGGCCGAGACCCAGTACCTACCACCAGCACCCGACTCCACCCATTGGCGAATGCACTTTGATGGTTCCAAGATGCGCACCGGTTTGGGACACGACATCGTCCTTACCTCTCCCAAAGGTGACAAGCTCAAATATGTGCTGCAAATCCATTTTGCCGCCTCCAATAACGTCGCCGAATACGAGGCACTCATTCACGGGCTCCGGCTTGCCAAAGAGCTCGGCATCCGCCGGATCCTGTGTTATGGTGACTCTGACTTGGTGGTCCAGCAGTCGTCAGGTGACTGGGACGCCAAAGATGCAAACATGGCGAGCTACCGCTTCCTTGTATAGCAACTCATTGGATATTTTGAGGGGTGCGAGTTTCTCCACGTGCCAAGGAACGACAACGAGCAAGCTGACACCTTGGCAAGAATCGGCTCCACCCGTCAAGCAATACCGACTGGCGTCGCCCTTCAATGCCTCCTCAAGTCGTCTGTCAAGCCATCGCCAGAATCAGATTCCATCTTCGTGTCGGCTCCTCCTGAAGCAGTCGGATCCGACTTGAGAGCTCCATCGGCCGGCACACGAGTTTGGCCAGCGGCCGGGGCCGCGGCAACAGCACTTGGCCGGGGACTTGAACCCGGCACAGGGGCTGTGACCAGCCGGGACTTCGTAACTCAGCCGGGGACTGCACCAATCGGCCCGGGGACTTCATTGACCCAGCAAGCGGCTGCCGACTCCAACCCGCCGCCTCCCGGCCCAACCACCCTCGTCCAAGTTGCGGTCCTGACAGTCGCAGAAGTCGCAGCACCTTCATGGGCCCAGCCCATCCTCAACTTCTTAGTAAACAAGGAGCTGCCGCCTGATGAGATCTTGGCTCGGCAAGTGCAACACCGGGCCGCGGCCTACACCATAGTCAACAGAGAGCTAGTTAGGCGTAGTGTCACTGGCGTTTACCAACGCTACGTCGAACCAGAGCAAGGTCAAGCAATTCTCAAAGATATCCACCAAGGCGAGTGTGGCCACCACGCGGCTTCAAGAGCACTTGTCGCCAAAGCTTTCCGCCATGGTTTTTTCTGGACGACTGCCCTAGAAGACGCCAAGGATTTGGTCCTGAAATGCAAAGGGTGTCAGGTGTTCCGCTCCAAGCCACATCAGCCGAATTCTGCACTCAAGACTATCCCCATCGCCTGGCCCTTTGCCGTTTGGGTCCTGGATATGGTGGGACCATTCAAGACGGCCCGTGGCAGCATGACTCGTCTGCTTGTCGCTGTGGACAAGTTTACCAAGTGGATAGAGGCAAGGCCAATCAAGAAACTAAATGGGCCGACTGCCGTGACTTTCATTGCCGACATCACCACTCGGTACGGCATACCTCATAGCATCATCACCGACAACGCACAAACTTCGCCAAGGGCGCCTTGGCCCGTTTCTGCGCGACTCAGGGCATCCGACTGGACTTAGCGTCCGTTTCCCACCCGAAGTAAAATGGCCAGGTCGAGCGAGCAAACGGCCTCATCTTGTTCGGCATCAAGCCCCGGCTGGTCGAGCCTCTGGAGCATTCGGCCGGCTGCTGGCTCGATGAGCTGCCAGCCGTCCTCTGGAGCCTGCGCACAACTCCAAACAAATCGACCAGCTTCACGCCTTTCATCCTCGTCTGCGGCGCCGAATCCATCATCCCAACGGATATAGAATTCGACTCCCCTCGAGTCACCATGTACACAGAGGAGGAGGCAGAAGAAGCACGACAAGACGACGTCGATCTGCTGAAAGAGGGCCGGCTGTTGGCACTCGGCCGGTCCAGCATCTACCAGCAGAGCCTGCGCCGATACTACAACCGAAAGGTCAAGCTGAGATCTTTCCAAGAAGGAGACCTTGTGCTCCGGCTGATCCAGTGAACAACAGGCCAGCACAAGCTCTCAGCATCTTGGGAAGGCCCCTTCATCATCAGCAAAGTATTGGGCAACGACTCCTACTACCTGATTGACGCTCAGAAGCCTCGAGCATGCAAGAGGGACGACTCCGGCAAGGACACGGAACGGCCATGGAATGCAAACCTCCTCCAAAGATTTTACAGTTAAATGCAGTATGTACCACGCTAACTTTTGTACTAAAGTACGAAGACTCCGGGTCCCCCGAGAAGAGCTCGGGGACCGCCCTCTTTTATCTGTATGATAAAGTTTATGCCTACAAGTATGTCACCTTTTCGTTATGCCGCTTGGCACCGGGTTCGACCAGTCGGCCCGGGGACTTGCCGTCTGGAACTATGAAATGCTTCCTGCAGCCGGACAAGTAATGTGTGGCATTTAAGCCGTCTCCTGCCAGAATCCACAGCTTGCAGAGAGACTAATTGGCGGGCAGGAGCATGGTAGAAAAGGTGCCCACACGAAAAATGGCTAAGGACTCAAAGCACTGCATAGTTTAAGCCGGTTTCCAGCCTTTTTTACAACCGACGCTCAGCAGTCGGCTAGCAGTTTCCTATTCAACTTGCTAAAACTCGAAAGCGGCTAAGTACTTGCCTTCCCAAAGTAGCCAGGAACTTGACCCAGCAACAGACCGCAGAGCGGCTGCTTGGCTGACAAGGCCGCAACCAAGGGAAGGCAGCAAAGGAAAAAACCAAAGAGCGATAAAGCAAGAAGAGTCGGAACTCAGGAAAATATTTACATAATAAGGGCCCTTGGCCGATCTTCAACAAAGTTCAGATACACCCAGCGGGTGGAATTGTGCGAAATTAACAAGTTCATTTGAGACTAATAGACAGGCGAAACAAAAGATAAGCAGGAGCCTAGGAAGCGGCAGAAGGGTTCAGAGGATCGGAGGAGTCGGCGGTGCAAGTCGCCAGAGCAGCCGGCTGGTCGGTCTCTGCTTGATCGCCTCCGGCGGTAGCTGGCTCGGTCGGATGCGGCTCGTTGCTGGAGGCGCGGTCGAGCTGAGGCTGGCCGTCCCCTCCGACCTCTGGCGCCTCCTCTTCGCCTCCCTCCTCCGACTCGCCTTCCTCCTCGCTGCTGGAGTCGGTCACCTCCGCCGAGTCCTGGCCGTCGGCCGGGTTCAGCCCGAACCACTCTGGCGGCGCCTCGTCGCCGTTTTCAGCCCGCTCTGGGACGAAGATGCTGGTGTCGGTGTACTCGGCGATCGACGCCGCACGCTTGACAAGTTCGTCCTCCACGGCCGCCAACTCTGCCTGAGCCTCCCGCCGGAACGTGGCCAGCTGGGCTAGCTTCAGCCAGGTACCACGCCAGCGAACTCAAGGCCCAGCGCGCCCCAGCCGGGCGAAGAGCCCTTCCAGCCTCAAGGCGGCGGCTGCTACCTCCAGCCGGTCGGCGATCCGATGAGGCAAGGCTGCAGTGCCGGCATATCCGGCCATAGGGCGGCGACTTCTTGGGCGCCGACACGCTGAAGCCGGCGCAACATCCGGTGAGCCGGCCGAAGACGAGCCTCAATGCTAAGGATCTGCTCGTAAAGGGATCGGGGGGCGTCGACGGCGATCTTCGCACTGTCCGCCCTCCGCCCTTGGCGGTCAGCTTCGATGGCCCGGTTGGCGGCGTCCGAGTGGCCAGGGAAGAAGTCTGCCAAAGCGGAAGCAAAGAGAAAAATTAAAAGACTAGAAGCCGGTTTTGACCAACAGCCGGCGGTGCAAAGAAGAAAAATGAGTAAGACTCACCATTGACTATGTCTTCGATCTCGTGGAAGCCAGAGGTCAGCATCGCCTCCTTGTCAGACGAGGAGGAGCGCTCGCTCACGAATTCAGCAAGGAGACCGGACTCCTTGTCCTTCGCCTCATTCTGAGCCTTCTAGAAGAGCTACTTCTGCTCTGCCAGTTGCGCGGCCAGCCGGTCGCGCTCTTCAGCCAGCTGGCTGCACTCTTGCTCCTTGGCACGGAGCGCGGTGTTGGCCTCACCCAGCTGCTCCTGTAAGGTGACGTTAACCTGCGAAAGAGAAGAAAGCGGGCGTTAGTCGCCAAAGAAAGAAATCTGATCGCCGGGAGATCCGCCCGACCGCTCGGCGATCGGCACTGAATCTCGGGACTACAGCCCACGGTGCGGCAGCGCTTGTGGAAAAAAGAAGAAGACGAACTCCAGCTGTCTGACAAGTCGGCGGTCCGTTGAGCCAGCTCCTGGAGTTTGGAGTTGAAGATGATCTCGCGGATACTGTGGTAATCCTCCGACATAGAATTGAGGCAGTGTCGATGTTTGGAACTTCGCCGATTAGAGTTACTGCTGCTTTGCTCAGCCGCCGAAACTTGGGGACTACACCTGCAGGGTGCTTGTGCCGCCTTGCCGAAAAGTACAAGAAACAAAAACAAAGAAGAGAGCGTACCCGAACGGCCTCTCATGCTGCCAGGTGCGCCTTGTTGCGGTTCTTCAGGGCCTCGCTTTCGGCTCGGATCTTGGCTTCGACGTCCAAGAGCGCCCGATTCACCGGGCCCGTCCCGCTTCCCCGCACCCACCTAGTGGGCGCGACACTTGTCGCCTCAGTGTCCGGGATCGAGGAGCTCGTGGTGCCGGTCTCCAGAGGGCGTGGCGCGGAAGACACCTTCGCAAGACGGCGACGTGTTGGTGCGCCGTACCCAAGATCCAGGCCCGCCGCCACTTCTCTAGTCGGAGGCACCGGCGGGTCTGCCGGCTGCCCGCCCGGAGCGCTCCCAGACGGCGGCGGTGGCGGCACGAGCACGTCCGCATGGAGGTGTCGCTGCTGTATCGTTCCTTGATCGGGTTCACACCGCCGGCCTCCCAGGTCTGTGCCGAGAACTCCGGGGGTGGCAGGGCAGAGTTCAGAGGAACGACGAAGATCGCCGAGTGGCGATGCACGGCTTCTTCGGCCCGTTTCTTCGCCGCGTCGGCGGCTGCAGCCTCCGCCAATCTCTCCTTGGCGGAGTTTTCTGACTTCTCGGCCTCCGCCTTCTTCGGGCGGGCGGCCTCCTGCTCTTCGTGCGCCTCCCGCGCATTCCGCTCCCTCGCCTCCCCAAGGTCGGCGGCCGGTTCAATCCGCTGAGCTGTGGCGGAAGTCTCCGCCGACCCCATGATGGAGGCGGCGGCTACCTTCTCAAGAGAGAGGGGAGGCCTGGACCCAAGGAAAACAAAGAAGAAAACTCAGAATAGATCAATGAAGAAATGACAAAGATGCAAAGGAGGAAGGCACTTACGCGGAGACCAGTTGCAGCGTCTTCACCTCCCTGCGGAAGCGGTTGACCTTCGCGGCCGCCTCTTCCCGCTTGGTCGCCGCGGCCGAGCCCCTGGGCATCTTCGGCCGGCTGCCGAACAAGCTCGGCGCAGCCCTGCGCTTCTTCGCGCCGCCTTGGGCATCCAACGCAACTGAGGAGCTCGCGCCTGGCTGGCCGGCTCCTGGTTGGTGGTGCGGAGCGACTTCCCCCGCATCATCGTCAGGCCAGTCCTCGAGGCTGGCCCCAAGCCTCGCTCCGCCTGCTCTGATGCCTCCCCCCTCAGTGTCGTCTTCCAAGGCCGCCGCCCCCAAGTCCGGGTCGTCGACATCGCTTTCCGCCCTGTTAGGGAGGAACTCGCGGGCCGGCCTCATGGTGCCGGCCGCTGGCTGAAGGAGAGGGCTCTGGCCGAAGACCGGTCGGTCAGGTCTGACAAGACGGACTCGGCAACAAGGAATCAGAGGAATCGGAAAAAGTAACAACTCACCATGGGCGGAGGATGGGCGCGCGAATACGACTCCTTGCCGAACTGCCACTCTTTCGAGAGCTCGCAGTTCACGAGGTAGTTCACCATGTAGGCCACTTCTTCATGAGGCATCTCCTTGGTGCACATCCGGCTTGGATCCCGGTGGCCGCTCATCTGACAGATCATGTGAGGACGACCTTGAAGCGGGAGCACTCGCCGCGCCACGAAGGCGGCCAGCAAGTCGGGCCCGGTCAGGCCCTCCGACTGCGTCATCACCCGGAGTCGGGCGACGGCGGCGGCTCCAGCAGGCGTCAGCGTCCTGGCCCGGTACGACCAGTTGGGCTGTCTTCCAGCCGGCGCGCCGGCTGCGTAAGCCGGCAGGTTGTCCCAGTCGCCCTCCGCGAAGACGCTCTTCACGTAGAAATACGACCGCTGCCACATCTTCACCGACTTTATCAGCGCGATGGGGGGAAACGGATTGTCGGCCCCGTCCTCCGCACCACAATGAACGCGCTGCACTGAGCCGGAACGCCTGCGACGTGGGTGCCAAGCTTGGTATAGAAGAACTCCCCCGATAGCTCGAGGGTGGGGACGACGCCGAGGAAGCCGTCGCACAGAGTGACGAAGGCGGACATCAGCACCACCGTGTATGGAGTAAGGTGGTGCGGCTGGAGTCCGTAGAACTCAAGGAAGGAGCGGAAGAAGCTGCTCGCCGGCAGACCAAGGCCACTCATGCAGTGCGAGCGGAAGACGACCCGCTCGCCCTCCTCCAGCGTTGGCCAGATTTCCTTCTCCAGCGCAAGGTGGACCTTCACGAATTCCTTGCGAGGCAGCCGACACGTCTTGTGGAGGAAGTCAATGTGGTCTTCATGAACCTCAGAGCCGTCCCACTCCCCGGAGCACACCGCGGGCAGCGTGGCAGTGGAAGAGGAGCTCATCAGGAATGGTCGCCGCGACGCTCGACGTAGCTTCGGGGCGTGGCGGCGAGAGGAAGAAGGAAGAGGAGGCAAGAAAGAGGAGGCAATGAGGATGGGGGACGCGCGTGCCCTGCCGCTCCCCCTCCCCTGCCTATTTATAGGCCCTCGGGCTGCGAAGCCGAGGGGTCGAGCGTGGGATTAACTGCGCCGTTACCCCACGCCCCCCACGATCCTCCCCACACGAGTTACTGTACGCAGTAACTCCGCGGGAATCTCAACCGCAGCAGATCCGCTCGAGAGCCGAGGAGGGTAGTGGCGGGCCCAGCCCGGAGACATGTCCCATCGTGCGCGTAATCGGGCAGACTGGCCCGGCCGCACGCCACCACGTGACCGGCCCGAAGCGGGCGGTGGCACGAAAGCTTAGTTAGCACGCCACATGGCTCCCGCCAAGGCGTTCAAAAGTTTGGTCAAGACAGGTTGGGCGAGGCCGACTCCAAGAAGTCAGCTTGGCAGAAGACGGACGAAGCTCCACCTTGGACGACGGGAGAAGGAAGCTGCTGAGGCTCCTTGATCGATCACCCGCGGCGCCTCACCAGCTTCGGGGACTACTGTCGGAGTAATGAGCCACGGGTAGGCCAACCCGAGGCCCACAACCTTTCAAGGCATCGGGGATGACTGCGCCCCTCAACACGATGAGACGAAGAGCCGCCTTGTGGAAGCCGACTGAAGGAGTATCCGGCTTCCCGTAGGCGGCCGAGTCCTGGATACAAGGCCGAGTTAAGTCGACTCCCGCCGGGCGGCTTCAAGAGAAGCCGGCCTCAGGGAGTCGGCCCGCGACACCCGCAAGGCCTGTGCCCTCGTCAGGGGGGACGGGATGGGGAGTGGCCACAGTATAGCCCATCCCCTCCTCCAGATCGGGCAAGCATGGCCACAGTGCACCATACATGCGGAGATCTCCGTCCGGCGCGGCACTGTTGCCACGGCTTCCCTGACATCACCCCGCATGGGCAGAGTCATGTTCCCACGACGGCCTGTCTGTACGGCCCAATGATGATGGGCCCCGCCAGTCAGCGAGAGTCCAGAAGACGGCGAAGAGCCCTACCAGTCGGACCCGATGGAGATCGGCCCTAGGAGTTGGTCGGCCCCTTCCTCGGGCCCCACGCGCCATCAACCAGACAAGATAGGGAGTAGCTCTGATGTCGCCCGCCAGCGGTGGGGCTGTAGCCATGACCTCCGACAAGCTGCGTCATTAGAGCGCTGCTCGATGATCAACCGCCAACAAGCCGGGAGTGGCGGAGTGCGGCTGTCGGCCCGTGCAGTCGGTGGGACCCACCAGTCGGCGGGCCCCAGTAGTCGGCGGAGAAGCCGACAACAAAGAGACTGACGGCTGGGCCCCACACCCGGCCGGATTACCAATGTACCCCTGGGGGTAGGCCTATATAAACCCCCCAGGGCACCCATGCAAAGGGTTCCGGACCTGAGATAGTTAGACCAGATCATAGAGGAAGGGGAAGAGCTAGCCTTGCCTTCTCCTACCTCAAGCATACAGCTCGAGGAGCACTTGTGTATTCACTTGAGCCTTAGTGATCAGGCGGAGACCCAATAGAGCAGGAGTAGGGGTGTTATCTCCTAGGAGAGCCCCGAACCTGGGTTAAGTCCGTCGGCATTCGTGTCTACGCCTCATCCCGCTTCCGGGCACCGGCGACGTTCTACTCGCTCCCACCATGATAAGCCATCCTTTGGCATATGCCGCACCCAACCCCCGACAAAGATGCAAAGTTGATAATCATAGTGCAACATATTTGTGGCACTGCCGTTTAGGTCATATTGGTGTAAAGCGCATGAAGAAACTCTATACATATGGACTTTTGGAATCACTTTATTATGAATCATTTCATACTTGCGAACCATGCCTCATGGGGAAGATGACTAAAACTCCATTCTCCGAAACAATGGAGCGAGCTAATGACTTATTGGAAATAATACATACCGATGTATGCGGTCCGATGAGTATTGAGGCACGCGGCGAATATCGTTATTTTCTAACCTTCACAGATGATTTGAGCAGATATGGGTATATCTACTTAATGAAACACAAGTCTAAAACATTTGAGAAGTTCAAAGAATTTCAGAGTGAAGTGGAGAATCATCGTAACAAGAAAATAAAGTTTCTACGATCTGATCGCGGAGGCGAATATTTGAGGTACGAGTTTGGCCTTCATTTAAAACAATGTGGAATTGTTTCACAACTCACGCCACCTGGAACACCACAGTGTAATGCTGTGTCCGAACGTCGTAACCGTACTATATTAGATATGGTGCGATCTATGAGGTCTCTTACTGATTTACCACTATCATTTTGGGGTTATGCATTAGAGACAGCTGCATTCACATTAAATAGGGCACCGTCTAAATCCTTTGAGATGACACCATATGAACTGTGGTTTGGCAAGAAACCTAAGCTGTAGTTTCTTAAAGTTTGGGGTTGCGACACTTATGTCAAAAGGCTTCAGCCTGATAAGCTCGAACCCAAATTGGAGAAGTGCGTCTTCATAGGATACCATAAGGAAACAATTGGGTACACCTTCTACCACAGATCCGAAGGCAAGATCTTTGTTGCCAAGAGTGGAACCTTTCTAGAGAAGGAGTTTCTCTTAAAAGAAGTGTGGGAGGAAAGTAAAACTTGATGAGGTAATTGTACCTTCTCTCGAATTGGAAAGTAGCACATCACCGAAAACCGTTCCCGTGATGCCTACACCAACTAGAGAGGAAGATAATGATAATGATCATGAAACTTCAGATCAAGTTGCTACTGAACCTCGTAGGTCAACCAGAGCACGATCCGCACTAGAGTGGTATGGTAATCCTGTCCTGGAAGTCATGTTACTCGACCAAGGCGAACCTATGAACTATCAAGAAGCTATGATGAGCCTAGATTTCGACAGATGGCTTGAGGCAATGAAATATGAGATAGGATCCATGTATGAGAACAAAGTGTGGACTTTGGTGGACTTTCCTGATGATCGGCAAGCCATAGAGAATAAATGGATCTTCAATAAGAAGACTGACGCTGATGGTAATATTATTGTTGACAAAGCTTGACTTGTCACAAAAGGTTTTTGACGAGTTCAAGGGGTTGACTACGATGAGACTTTCTCACCCGTAGCGACGCTTAAGTCCGTCCGAATCATGTTAGAAATTGCCGCATTTTATGATTATGAAATCTGGCAAATGGACGTCAAAACTGCATTCCTTAATGGATTTCTTAAAGAAGAGTTGTATATGATGCAACCAGAAGGTTTTGTCGATCCCAAAGGTGCTAACAAAGTGTGCAAACTCCAGCGATCCATCTATGGACTGGTGCAATCATCTCGAAGTTGGAATGTACGCTTTGATGAGGTTATCAACGCATATGGTTTTATACAGACTTCCGCTGAAGCCTGTATTTACAAGAAACTGAGTGGGAGCTTTGTAGCATTTCTGATATTATATGTAGATGACATATTGTTGATTGGAAATGATATAGAATTTCTGGATCTCATAAAAGGATACTTGAATAAGAGTTTTTCAATGAAAGACCTCAGTGAAGCTGCTTATATATTGGACATCAAGATCTATAGCGATATATCAAGACGCTTAATAGGACTTTCACAAAGCACATACCTTGACAAAGTTTTGAAGAAGTTCAAAATGGATCAATCGAAGAAAGGGTTCTTCTCTGTGTTACAAGGTGTGAAGTTGAGTCAGACTCAAAGCCCGACCACTGCAGAAGATAGAGAGAAAATGAAAGCCATTCCCTATGCCTCAGCCATAGGTTCTGTCATGTATGCTATGCTGTGTACCAGACCTAATGTGTGCCTTGCCATAAGTCTAGCAGGGAGGTACCAAAGTAATCCAAGAGTGGATCACTGGACAGTGGTCAAGAACATCCTGAAGTACCTGAAAAGGACCAAGGATATTTTTCTCGTTTATGGGGGTGACAAAGAGCTTGTCGTAAATGGTTACGTCGATGCTAGCTTTGGCACTGATCCGGATGACTCTAAGTCAAAAACCGGATACGTATTTATATTGAATGGTGGAGCTGTCAGTTGGTTCAGTTCCAAGCAGAGCGTCGTGGCGGGATCTACGTGTGAAGCGGAGTACATAGCTGCTTTGGAAGCAGCAAATGAAGGAGTTCATATCCGATCTGGGTGTAATACCTAGTGCATCGGATCCAATGAAAATCTTTTGTGACAACACTGGAGCAATTGCCTTGGCGAAGGAATCCAGGTTTCACAAGAGAACCAAACACATCAAGAGAAGCTGCAACTCCATTCGTGAACAAGTCAAGGATGGAGACATAGAAATTTGCAAGATACATACGGATATGAATGTAGTAGACACGTTGACTAAGCCTCTTCCATGAGCAAAACATGATCAGCACCAAGACTCCATGGGTGTTAGATTCATTACAATGTAATCTAGATTATTGACTCTAGTGCAAGTGGGAGACTGAAGGAAATATGCCCTGGAGGCAATAAATAAGTTGTTATTTTATATTTCCTTATTCATGATAAAGGTTTATTATTCATGCTAGAATTGTATTGATCAGAAACTTAAATACATGTGTGAATACATAAACAAACACCGTGTCCCTAGTAAGCCTCTACTAGACTAGCTCGTTGATCAAAGATGGTTAAGGTTTCCTAACCATATACATGAGTTGTCATTAGATAACGGGATCACTTCATTAGGAGAACGATGTGATGGACAAGACCCATCCGTTAGCTTAGCATAATGATCGTTCACTTTTATTGTTATTGCTTTCTTCAAGTCAAATACATATTCCTTCGGGTATGAGATTATGCAACTCCTGGATACCGGAGGAATGCCTTGTGCAATCAAACGTCACAACGTAATTGGGTGATTATAAATATGCTCTACAAGTATCTCCGTAGGTGTTTGTTCAGTTTGCATAGATCTAGATTAGGATTTTTCACTCCGAGTATCGGAGAGGTATCTCTGGGCCCTCTCGGTAATACACATCATAAGCTTGCAAGCAAACGACTAAAGAGTTAGTCAGGAGGTGATGTATTACGGAATGAGTAAAGAGACTTGTCGGTAACGACATTGATCTAGGTATAGAGATACCGATGATCGAATCTAGGGCAAGTAACATACCGATGGACAAAGGGAATTACGTATGTTGTCATAACGGTTCGACTGATAAAGATCTTCGTAGAATATGTAGGAGCCAATATGGGCATCCAGGTTCCGCTAGTGGTTATTGACCGGAGAGGTGTCTCGGTCATGTCTACATAGTTCTCGAACGCGTAGGGTCCGCACGCATAACGTTCGTTGACGATATAGTATTATATGAGTTATGTGATTTGGTGACAGAATATTGTTCGGAGTCCCGGATGAGATCACGGACATGACGAGGAGGCTCGAAATGGTCGATAGGTAAAGATTGATGTATAGGACGATGGTATTCGGACACATGACGTGTTTTGGAGGGTACAGGGTACTTATCGGGTCACCGGAAAGGAGTTTCGGGCACCCCTGGCAAAGATATGGGCCTTATGGGCCAAGAGAGGGAAGGCACCAGCCACAAGGTGCTGGTGCGCCCCCATAGCAGGCCGGCCTAGGAGGAGAAGGAAAGACGGGAGGGGAAGGAAAGTGTGGAGTATGACTCCCCCTTCCTTCCCCCCTCCCCCTCTTTCCTTCCCCTTGGGAAAACATAGCAGGGGGGCGCAGGGCAAGGTAGGGCCCCTAGGGGGCCGGCGGCCAGCCCTAGGGCGCGCCTGGCTGCCTTCCCTCCTCCCACCTATAGAACTGTAGGGATGGGGCCCCACACAAGGACACGACATTGTCTTAGCCGTGTGCGGCGCCCCCGTCCACCGTTTACTTCCTCGGTCATATTTCGTAGTGCTTAGACGAAGCCCTGTGGAGATCACCTCACCATCATCATCACCATGCTGTCGTGCTGCCAGAACTCATCTACTACCTCGCCGTCTAGCTAGATCAAGAAGGCGGAGGACATCACCAAGCTGAACGTGTGTAGAACGTGGAGGTGTCGTGCGTTCGGTATTAGATCAGTTGGAGCGCGAAGAAAGTTCGACTACATCAACTGCGTCTTCAAACGCTTTTGATTACGGGCTACAAGGGTACATATACATACTCTCCCCCTCGTTGCATCTCCGTGGATATATCATTGCGTGTGCGTAGATTTTTTTTTCCAAGCAACGATTCACAACAAAAAAGGGTTGACCCAGTTGCGTATCGAGGGTGGACTTACAACTAAGAAGAGAAAAAGGCGGGACCTCAGTTTCATGTCAGGGGTGGAATTACAATTAGGGACAAACCTGGGTCGCGCCTCCCCTTGCGTGTGGAGGCTGGACTTGCAGTTCAGGCAAAAAATGAGTTAGACCCAGTTACGTATTAAGGGTGAACTTGCAACTGTGACAAGAAAAGGGCGCCCCACAGTTCCATGTCGGGGGTGGAGTTGCAACTGGGACAAAAATGATTGGGCCCCAGTTACGTGTCGAGGGTGGACTTGTGACCAGGACATAAATGTGGTTTGGGCATAGTTCCTTAACAAGGGCAGACTCCCAAACGAGACAAAAGTGTTGGGCTCCCAGTTGCATGTCGGGGGTGGAGTTGCAACTGGGGGGAACATTCACCTCTGGTAGCGTGTCGAGGGTGGATTTACAAATGGGAGAAAAATGGGTCGGGCCTAGTCGGGACAAAAACATTTGCATGATAACAGTGGAGTTGCAACTAGGACAACAAAGGATAGGCCTAGTTATGTGTCGAGGGCGGACTTGGCAATAAGGCAAAAATGGATCAAACCAGATGCGAGTCGAGCGCAAGTCAGATCATGTCTCTTTCACAGAGCATGTCTCTTTGACACCAAACTTGAAAAGGGAATAGAAATAGGCAACGACAAGTGACATAGCTTATCTCTTCCACTTCTACAACGCATGCGAGATGAAATGGGCCACAAGAGGGCGGACATAAAATGCCAGACAACAAAACACAAGTGCAACGTGAACCCCTCAACAAGTGAAGAAAGCAGAACAAGGCGACACAGGAATACATCGGCTCACGACGCAAGATCAAGAGTTTGCGCAAAATTACAACAGCAAGATCCAACGTAGATGACACATTACTAAATCACATCTTGATGAAGTTTAAAAGGAACAAGAGATATTGTTAAAATGAACTGAGAAGGCAACGACTGTGATATAGCACCTCTTTTCTTGTCTCTTCGAATTTTATGTCTCGACCTAGAAATGACACAGCGAAACGGGCTGCCACCAACGGACCACGTTAATGGGCCAATAAAAGTGAAACCAAACAAGCCAACAAAAGGATGCACGACAAAAAAAATGGTGACCAGCGAGGCGGGGGATTGAGCGGTTGCACGAAAATTATAGAAACTAAATCGAACGGTGGCAATTTGGATGATACATCATTCCATATAAAAAATATTCAGAAATTTAAAAGGTGTTCACGAACTTTAGTTTTTTCAAATTTTATAAAAAATACTCACAAAAAATCTTATTCATGAGCATGAAAAAAAAAGTAAAATGACAAAATTTAAAATAAAGAAAATTAAAAAAGATAGAAAAATAAAAAATGAAGGGAAGCCCGCATAGAGAAAATAAAGAAAAAAAAAACAAGGTGATCTACAAGTGTTTTTTATATAAAAATATGGATCATAAGATGAAAACATGGCTCATAAGTAGTTATTATTTTCTGTGAGAAAGAACTAATTTTCTCGACAAGAAAATCTTTTCAAATTCGTCAACGAATGAATGGACGAACAAGACAAATAGGCCATGGATAGATATGATGGGGCATAGAGAAATCTCACGTGAGTAAATGTGTATTGCCAACCTCACTCTTCTATTCTCAACGACTCCCATCTTCACACACAAAAAGGACCCGTAGTCAAAGATCTAAAAGAAAGCACAGTCCAAGAAAACATGTAAGTTGTCAATAGTGAGGGGAGATCCTATGTGCCGCATTCTACTGCAAATAGGTCACCTAAGGCCCATTACGGTGCCCGCGAATGCGATGGTAAAAAAAGGTAGCTCGCATTTTGTTGCCGCAGGGAATCGAACTCGCGACTACCTGCTCATATGCGCTCGCTGCTAACCATTACGACAAAAAGGAACACATGACATAACTACATCACCATCATTGAAAAACTAATAGCGGTAGCAGACTTGACACTGTTTGAAAAGAATCCCGAGCAATATTCCAAAATTTGAGTTGTTTTTTGAAATTACGAAACATTTTTTACAAGTCCGAACAATTTTCAGAAATGACGAACACATTTTGAAATTTCTGAACTTTTTTCGTAAAGATGAACATTTTCCGAAGTTTTGAACAAAATTTCGAAACTGGGATAATTTTTTAAATCATGAACATATTTTGAACTTTCAGAACAAATTTTGAAAACCCCTAACAAATTTGAGTCATGAACAAATTTTTAATACATGAAGAAAAATTTGAAAACGAGAACATTATTTAAAATTTGTGAACAAATTTTGAAATCACGGCCATTATTTAAAAGTTGTGAAAAATTGAGCAAAAACATTCCGAATGATTTTCGAAAAAAGGGAACATGTTATGAAATTCCAGAACATTTTTCTAAAATGCAAACATTTTTTGGATGTATGAATTTTTTTTTGAAAATGCGAACATTTTTTGAATATATGAACAAGTTTCGAAAAAACTAATATTTCTTTAAAAATTTGAATGTTTTTTAAAAGCACGAGTTTTTTAAGTTTTCAAACAATATTTGAAACATAAACTTTAAAAAAATGAAAAAAAGAAACAGAAAAGGAAAAGAAATGAAAAAAATTAACAGAAAAACCAAAAAAAATAAAAAAACCAAAGAGAAACAAGAAAATCGAATCAGGGACCAGAAAAAACCGGCTGCAAAAGTCTAGAAGGTTTGCAAAACCTGAAACGCTGGAAGGCGCTGATGGGCCGGCCCATGTTACAGATCGATCGCTAGCTCTCTATGCGAAGGCCAGTGATACGCGCCCGTACGATCGCACCGCGCCCGTATGATTCGTTTTAGTTTGAGCCGTAGGATCTGCATGTAACCTTCCCAGGTGCGCCCGTACAGTTCGGTTTAGTTAGAGCCGCAGGATCTGCATGTAGCCTTCCTAGGTGCGCCCATACAATTCGTTTTAGTTAGAGCCGCATGATCTGCATGTAGCCCCCCAATCGCTAACTCCTTCGTTAGATAGTTGTAAAAAAACTGCTTCGCTAGAGAAACAAAGGAAAAGCCATGGCGCCACACACCGCGTGCAGCCAATAGTGCTTAAGGCAGCCAGCTCGCCGGGCGTCCTCGCCGCTTGCTGTTGAGGAACGCAGTAATTTAAAAAAAAATCCTACGCACACGCAAGATCTATCATGGTGATGCATAGCAACGAGAGGGAAGAGTGTTGTCTACGTACCCTCGTAGACCGAAAGCGGAAGGGTTATATGACAATGCAGTTGATTTAGTCGTACGTCTTCACGATACGACCAATCCTAGTACAGAAAGTACGGCACCTCCGCGATCTGCACACGTTCAGCTCGGTGACGTCCCACAAACTCTCGATCCAGCTGAGTGTCGAGGGGGAGCTTCGTCAGCACCACGGCGTGATGATGGTGATGATGAAGCTACCGGCGCAGGGCTTCGCCTAAGTACTACGACTATATGACCGAGGTGGATTATGGTGGAGGGGGGCACCGCACACGGCAAAAACTGTTGTCTGTTGTGTGTTCTAGCGGGCCCCCTGCCCCCGTATATAAAGGAGCAAGGGGGGAGGCCGGCGGGCCCTAGGGCGCGCCAGGGAGGGGAGGAATCCTCCTAGTGGGAGTAGGATTCCTCCTTTCCTAGTCCAACTAGGAGGAGAAGGGGAAAGAGGGAAAGGAGAGGAAGAGGAGAAGGAAAGGGGGGCGCGCCCCCCTCCTTAGTCCAATTCGGACTCCCTATAGGGAGGGGGCGTGGCTGCCCCTTGTGGGCTGCCTCCCCTCTTCCCTATGGCCCATGTAGGCCCAATCTTTCCCGGGGGGTTCCGTAACCTCCCAAGACTCCGGTTTTCTCCAAATCACCCTAACACTTTCGTGTCCGAATATAGCCGTCAATATATCAATCTTTATGTCTCGACCATTTCGAGACTCCTCGTCATGTCCGTGATCATATCCGGGACTCCGAACTACCTTCGGTACATCAAAACACATAAACTCATAATACCGATCGTCGCCGAACTTTAAGCGTGCGGACCCTACGGGTTCGAGAACTATGTAGACATGACCGATACACATCTCCGGTCAATAACCAATAGCGGTACCTGGATGTTTATATTGGCTCCCACATATTTTACGAAGATCTTTATCGGTCAAACCGCATAACAACATATGTTGTTCCCTTTGTCATCGGTATGTTACTTGCCCGAGATTCTTTCGTCGCTATCTCAATACCTAGTTCAATCTCGTTACCAGCAAGTCTCTTTACTCATTCCGTAATGCATCATCCCGCAACTAACACATTAGTCACATTTCTTGCAAGGCTTATAGTGATGTGCATTACCGAGAGGGCCCAGAGATACCTCTCCGACAATCGGAGTGACAAATCCTAATCTCAATCTATGCCAACTCAACAAACACCATTGGAGACACCTGTAGAGCACCTCTATAATGACCCAGTTACGTTGTGACGTTTGGTCGCACACAAAGTGTTCCTCTGGTATTCGGGAGTTGCATAATCTCATAATCATATGAACATGTATAAGTCATGAAGAAATCAATAGCAACATACTAAATGATTGAAACGCCCTCGATGCGGCTATATCTCCCACGTGTCGAAGCACGACTTAGAGGCATAACCGCATTGAAAGCAATGTCGCAAGTGAGGTAATCTTCACACAACCCATGTAATACATAAGGGAAAAGAGATACATAGTTGGCTTACAATCGCCACTTCACACAATACATGAGTAAAACATCACATCATACAGATACAATCAAGGTCCGACTACGGAACCAAAATAAAAGAAGACTACCCCAAAGCTACACAGATCCCCGATCGTCCCAACTGGCTCCACTATCGATCAACTGAAACGAAACAACACAAAGAACAAGGTCTTCATCGAGCTCCTCCTTGAGCTCGGGTCCATCACCTGCACGGTTTCATCGGCACACGCAAACTGGTTTTGAAGTATCTGTGAGTCACGGGACTCAGCAATCTCACACCATGAGATCAAGACTATTTAAGCTTAAAGGTAGGGCAAGGTAGTGAGGTGGAGCTGCAGCAAGAGACTAGCATATATGGTGGCTAACATACGCAAAAGAGAGCGAGAAGAGGAGGCAAAGCACGGTCGAACAACTATGATCAAGAAGTGATCCTGAAACTACTTACGCCAAGCATAACTCCAACACCGTGTTCACTTCCCGGACTCACGAGAAGAGACCATCACGTTACACACGCGTTGGTGTATTTTAATAAAGATCAACTTCGGGTTGTCTACAACCGACATTAACAAATTCCCATCTGCCACATAACCGCTGGCACGGCTTTGAAAGTTCAAACCCTGCAGGGTGTCCCAACTTAGCCCATGATAAGCTCTCGCGATCAACAAAGGAATAGACCTTCTCCCGGAAGCCCGATCAGTCTCGAATCCGGCTACAAGACATTTCACAGCAATAAAACAAGTCCAGAAGACCTCCCTGCGTGCCGACACCCGATAGTAGCCGCAGCAGATCTCGCCTCGAGCCACGACCGGATGAGCAAGACGTCTGGCAACCGACGATACCCCAAGTTGCCTCGGGCGGCACCGCAAGTGGTTCTAGTTTGGACCAACACTTAGACAAGCATTGGCCCGGGGTAATAAAGATGACCCTCGGGATGCGCGACTCCCAAGGGAAAAAAGGCTAGGAGGCAAATGTAAAACCAATGTTGGGCCTTCTTTGGAAAAGTCTTATTCAAAGCGAACTGTCAAGGGGTCCCATAAATCACCCGACCGCGTTAGGGACGCAAAAATCCGGGAACATAACACCGATATGACGGAAACTAGGGCGGCAAGAGTGGAACAAAACACTGCATAAGGCCGAGCCTTCCACCCTTTACCAAGTATATAGATGCATTAATTAAATAAGATATATTGTGATATCCCAACAAGTAAACATGTTCCAACAAGGAACAACATCTCCATGTTCCAACAAGGAACAAACTTCATCTTCACCGCAACTAACAACGCTATAAGAGGGGCTGAGCAAAGCGGTAACATAGCCAAACAACGGTTTGCTAGGAAAGGATGGTTAGGGCTTGACATTGCAAGGTGGGTGGCATGATATAGCAAGTGGTAGGCATCGTAGCATAGGCATAGCAAAAGAGCGAGCAACTAGCAAGCAAAGATAGAAGTGATTTCGAGGGTATGGTCATCTTGCCTGAAATCCCGCAAGGAAGAAGATCAAGTCCATGAAGAGGACAAACGGGCGTAGTCGAACGAATCCTCACAACTCCGGAACCGAGAAGCAACACCGGAAAGAAACAAACAGCATGATAAATGCACAAGCATAAACATGGCATGATGCACAATCAAGTATGATGCATGTCCGGTTTAATGAGGCATGGCATGGCAATATGCACAAACAACACTACAAGTTAAGTGGAGCGCAATATGCAACGAGTTGCACATTGACAAAACACCACATCAATTATTTAGTTCTCTCCCGATTAGGTACTCAACAATATTAAATGTTATTAAACATGGCAAGAGGTGGAGCATAATTAAACTAACTATTTAGGCAAGTTTAAATGAGGCCGGAAATAAGAAACAACAATTCCGGAAAATCCCCATGAGCAATATTTTAGATTCGGTCCTGTTCTGCCCTAAACACAATTTTAGAGTTGTTAAACAGGCAAAGTAAGGCTACCATGTTAAACTAGGCATTTTTCTACCCCATTTACATATAAAGTTTATTTAAAACGGAGTTACGGTTATTTAGTTATGAAATAAATCATTTTAACATGGCATATATGCAAAATTTAAATAAACAGCATTTTAAACATTTTAACATGGGATGAAAACTGCATATTATGAAACTAGACAAAATTCTGAGCAAGTTTCATATATAACTTATTTAGATCTGATGCACGGTTAATGAGTTATTAAATGCATGAAGTTTAGGGTCCAATCTGTAAAACTGAAAATCACCGGATAATGCTAAAATCGCAAATCTGGAAAAAAAATGCTATCGGGCCGAAACTGCAGGCTGGCCCAACTGAAAAAAACAAAAGGAGGGGCGCTGGGGGTGGCCTCACCCATGGGCCAAGCCAAGGTTGGTGGAGATGGGAGCAGGCTGGAAGGGGAGCACTGGGCCTGGGAGGTGCTAGGCCGGCCTGCTGTGGCCCATGCGGCGCTCGAGCTGGGCAGCTGGGCCTGGGCGCTCGATGGAGATGGGGCAGAGGAGGTCGGATCTGGCTCGGGCCGGCTTGATCTCGGACCGAACGAGGGGAGGGGCGCGTCAGCCTTCAAGGCAGGCAGGGGGCAGAGGCATCGGCGGCGGAGACGGGCGGGAACGGCGAGGGCGGCGGCCCTCCGGATCTGGCTGGCGCGCATCTGGTCCGGCGGCGGAGCGGCGCTGGGTGGCTCGGCGCCCAGCATCTCGTTCGTGAAGGAGGGGACGGCGGCTGGCGATGCGGGAACTCCGGCGAGGCAGAGCTTGGAGGCGGCTTGGCGCCGGAGATGATGATGGGGAGGCGCGGAGGAGGTCAAGGGGCCGAGGACGACGGCTCCGTACAGGCGCTCGAGCTGGTGCTTGAAGCCCCCTGGACGCCATGGCGGGCTCCCTGGGAGGTCTCTGCGAGGTGGGAAAACGAGATGAGAGACGGGGGAAAAAGAGAAGAATGGAAGGGAGGCGAGGCGGCGCTGTTCCTGGTGGTGGTCGCCGGCAGCGGCGTGGGTCGCCGGAGGGCGCGGCCTGGGGTCCGAGGCGGGGGGGCTCGGGCAGAGGAGCAGATGCTCCTGGACGAGGGGGAGGTGGAGGCTGGTTGGCTTCGGGAGGACGCTGCGGGAATGAGGAGATCCCGAGGAAGAAAAAGGTAGGTAGGTGGCGGCGGCTCGGGAATGGGTGGGTGGATGGGACATACTCCCTAGAAGTTAGGGTTTGGCCTAATTTAGACTAGGGAGTACATTTATAAGGAAAGAGGGAGATTAGAATAGGTTTGGCCCCTCCGATCGTAATCGGACCATCGAAAATAAATGGCTTAGGGGAGTCCAACAAATAAACGCAGATGTTTACTAGATGTTTGGGGATGATCCGAATCCAACGGCGATGACTGAGCTGGTTAGGTTCGGGGCAGGTTTCGGACGCACGCAAGAGGGGGTTCGATGCACTGTGCAGAGAGGGTTTCGGACCGAGCGGTCGCATCGGACAACTCCGGAAGCGAAGAGGGGAAGGAGGCTGGACTAGGTGGGCTGTGCAGAGAGGCTCAAACGGTCGGACAACAAATGAACGGTTGCTCTCGAGAGGGACAACGAAGGCAAGGGGGGAACGCGGCAACTACGAACGGATGCAAGATTTTGAAAAACATGCGGATGAAATGCAGATGATGCCATGAGATGAAATGCAAAACAAGAACAAAATGCAAAACAACAGACAAAACCCAACCACGAAGGAAATAATAAATCACATCTCCGGAAAGGGCAAGAGTCGGAGTTACGAATATGGAAAGTTGTATCCGGGGTGTTACAACACTCCACCACTACGAGAGGATCTCGTCCCGAGATCTAGGATGGCACCGGAGGGAAAAAGGAAGAGGAAGATGAGATGTAAAACTAAGTTGCTTCTTTGACAAAAGAGTGAAACCATGACCCTTGAGAGGTTGAGCAAAATGAAAGAAAGAGAACAACGAAGATGAACGAGATTGCAAACAATCCGTTAGAAAAGAGGAACAAGGAACATTACGATAACTTGAAGGTTGAAAAGGCATGAATCAAGAGTTTAATTGACAAGATAGAATTCGAAACCACTCCGTTTAAAACAAGATGAGAGAGGAAGAATGATATAATTTGGGCAGCACTCCGACTGTAAATGGAAGAAATTGAACATGAACTTGATAAGATGGGATGATACTTGATGAAATCAACAACATACTGCCTCCGGAACTATTGAAAAATGGCACAAGGGGTAAGAAAGATTTCAGACAGCTTTCCGGATGAGGAAGCAGGCCAAAACTTGATAAAATGAGAGAACTCGAATGAAAACACAACACTCCGGTTAAATGGATAAGCAAGAAAAGAACATGATCTTGACAAAATAAGATGATGGATCGAAGAGAGCAACATCACAATGCCTCCGGAAGAAAAATTGAAGATAGGTCATTGGAATAAAGGAATGGAGAAGAAAATGACAACTTCTGCCACAACTGAACTTGGAAAAGCACCCTTGCAAAGAAGAATTGAACGGAGTTGTTGGAAAACCAACAACGAAAAGAACAAGCTTGTAGTGGGCTTATGGAAACATCTCCACATTATGAGGTGAGCTTCTGCCACCAACGGAAACAAACGATTGGATTGATATCAACAAGGAGACGAGAAACTTATTTCACCGAGAGGACAAATGAAGAACTTGGGTCATTAATAAGCACCATAAATAGCAACAATCCTTAGGGAAAGCTTTAGGTGAAATATAGCCCAAGACAACTCCAATGAAGAGATTGATGGATTTAAAATACCTCATTCTTGACAACATGTGAATCATGAAACACGAACTCAAATTGTCGAGAATGACATAACACCACCTCAAAAGATAATGATAGAAAGAATTGCACTTCGAAATGCAAGAAGAAGAATACTTGAACGCCTCAAAACAAAACATGTGTTGAGCACCATGTTCAATTTTTGAAGTATAGCTTGGCGGATCATAACTCCGAGAGAAATCTTGATGAACAATTGAAGAATGAAAAGAATCCTTGAGGAAGCACCATGTAGAGCCTCCATGATGAACTCCGGTAACGAAAAGGGTGATAGAAAGAAAGAGAAGTTGACAACACAAGGTGAAGCCTTGCAGTGATAAGATGAAGCTTTGAAATGATATAACCGAGAAAAGTTGGAACTCCGGAAAGAAAAGATGAACAAATGAAATCAAGAATTTTGATGATCCTCCGGAATAAGGAATTGAACTTACTCGATGAAACACGAATAAGAATTACATTATGCTCATCCTTCACCAATTAAATTGATGACAAGCAATGGATTTGGCATACTACTTATTCCCGTAGAAAAGATTAAGATAGATATGGCGCAAACTTGGGAAGGTCTTCAACGAACCACCGGTAGGATTGGAAAGAACGAATGAGTCTATAAGATAACGAAGGAAGAGAACTCTTGAACAAACCACCATAATAAATTGAGAATGAACGTAGCAAAGGCACAATTCACCGGGAAGAATTGTAAAACGAATAAGGATGCTTGACAAAATTTAGATACATTAGAACGAAGAGATCATGAACTGATTAGAGGATATTTCGACGATTCACCGGTAAGATTTGGAAAACTAGAGTTGAACGCTTGAATGAATAATTCTGAGATGATGGGCTCTGAAGAATCAAACTGAAAAGACTCCTGAAATGCTCCGGGTGGGTGAAAAGAATTCTCACAATCTAAAACAATTATGAGAGGATGGCACGAAGCTAGAACCATGAATCTTGAAGAGAAAGAAGCGAGATTTAAGAGAAACTCTTCTTCGGTCTTCAAATTCGAGAATGACGACAAGAAACATCACCATGAATTATTGAAGCACTCCGGAATGAAAATTAGAAAGGTTGAACCAACAATGAAAATAATTTGGAATATCTTGGAGAAAACCAAGACTGATGATAATCCATTCTTACGTCAAACTTTGCAAAGAATTTGAGAATAACTCCGGAAAATTAGAAGAGTCAGGTAAGATCCTGGGAAAAGACCTGTGGGTTAGGGCCCACTCAAAAGAACCACTGTTGAACAATTGTTTGAAATAGATATTGCACCGGTAGAATTAAATGGCTTGAATGAGATAGCATCCTCAAAAGAACTTGAGTGAATTGAGAATGGAAACTAGAATCTTCTGAGATATCTTCAACGCTCCGGAAACAATTTAATAGCGAGAAGTGGATGATTAAGAGATGCACCGACATGAGAAAGCATTTGAAATGATGACAAGAATACGATCAACACTGAAAACTTGACTTGAGTCCGCCGGAGAAGAAAATTAGAATGGAACAATGATAAGGTCAAAGCTTCCTTAGCGTCTTCATGAGAAATCACCGGATAAAACATTAAAGGAAAAGAATGAAGAAACTTCACTCAATAAAAATGGATACTTGATTAAGAAATCTGAGTCCTTGAAGAAAAAAAAAAGGGTGGGAGGGCGGGAAATCAAAACAACTTGGGTCGGATGAAACGAACACCGTTGAGAAAAAGCTTAGAATTGATCTCGCAAATGTTGGAATGATCGGATTCACTTGAAGAGAAGCACGCCGGTTGGAAAAGAATTAACATAACAAGCTCAGTGATCAAGAAGGATTAGTATTCACATAGCAATATGAGAACACCAATTAGGAAAGGTATGGAATCAACACTTGGCATTGAAGCAACTTGAATACCACAAAACAAAACAAAAACAAAGGATTGGCTTCAAGAATGAGCCGGAACAAACACATGATAGAGATTTCGTCCAAAGTGTTCGTGGTGGGGCCCACACGGACACGACGTATAGCGGACGTCACGAATGACAAACAAGACGTCCCCGAATCAGCATAGCCAAGGATTCTTTAAGACGTCTACGCGACCACTTTAAATCGACCGTGAATGGGCGGACCACTAGACGTTGAACCCCAATCTCAAATCATACATCCGCCGGAAAGAATATCCCGTAAGCTACTAGAATTCCCACCTATAAACTCCCGAAACTTTCTGGTTATGCAATCTGGTGTTGGGGATACAGGGACACAAAATATATCACCCAAACTAACAATACCTAGATCCAATTGTATCCATCCGTCAACACATAACCAAGAAATCCTCGGAAATCGTGTACCTCAACCTTCAAAAACATCCGTTATACAAGTCATGGCAATACTCCCTTTTCGCCACAAGATCGGGCTATCGGGGTTATCTCACCAACAACTGCACAAAGGAGATTTCGATGTCGGCAAAACTCAGGTATTCCAGAATGAAGCGATAAAATTGTGACGACAACACCTCGGAGCTCAACTCCCGGGACACCGCCACAACCCCTAAATGTCGAGGCACCAAGAACAATGTTCTCGCCACAAGACCATCGAACGATTCCAAGATACCCACGTGATCCTAAAAAAATTTAGTGAAATTTGAGGAGAGAAGAGTCAAAACTCTCGTCGGGATACCTCACCAGAGCGACGAAGGGACCGGGGACTAAAAGAATCCTACTCTCGATATATATAATCCTAAGACTCAAAACATTTTCCATTCTAGACTCAACAACGCCAAGAAACAATCAAGTAGGGGCTCCTAAGTCGGGAAGGCTCGATTACCAACTTGAACGCCTCCTCGGCGGCTATATCTCCCACGTGTCGAAGCACGACTTAGAGGCATAACCGCATTGAAAGCAATGTCGCAAGTGAGGTAATCTTCACACAACCCATGTAATACATAAGGAAAAGAGATACATAGTTGGCTTACAATCGCCACTTCACACAATACATGAGTAAAACATCACATCATACAGATACAATCAAGGTCCGACTACGGAACCAAAATAAAAGAAGACTACCCCAAAGCTACACAGATCCCTTATCGTCCCAACTGGACTCCACTATGATCAACTGAAACGAAACAACACAAAGAACAAGGTCTTCATCGAGCTCCTCCTTGAGCTCGGGTCCATCACCGCACGGTTTCATCGGCACTGCAAACTGGTTTTGAAGTATCCGTGAGTCACGGGACTCAGCAATCTCACACCAGAGATCAAGACTATTTAAGCTTAAAGGTAGGGCAAGGTAGTGAGGTGGAGCTGCAGCAAGCGACTAGCATATATGGTGGCTAACATACGCAAAAGAGAGCGAGAAGAGGAGGCAAAGCACGGTCGAACAACTATGATCAAGAAGTGATCCTGAAACTACTTACGTCAAGCATAACTCCAACACCGTGTTCACTTCCGGACTCCGAGAAGAGACCATCACGTTACACACGCGTTGGTGTATTTTAATAAAGATCAACTTCGGGTTGTCTACAACCGGACATTAACAAATTCCCATCTGCCACATAACCGCGGGCACGGCTTTGAAAGTTCAAACCCTGCAGGGTGTCCCAACTTAGCCCATGATAAGCTCTCGCGATCAACGAAGAATAGACCTTCTCCCGGAAGCCCGATCAGTCTCGAATCCGGCTACAAGACATTTCACAGCAATAAAACAAGTCCAGCAAGACCTCCCGGCGTGCGACACCACGATAGTAGCCGCAGATCTCGTCTCGAGCCACGACCGGATGAGCGACGACGGCAACCGACGATACCCCAAGTTGCCTCGGGCGGCACCGCAAGTGGCTCTAGTTTGGACCAACACTTAGACAAGCATTGGCCCGGGGGAAAAAAGATGACCCTCGGGATGCGCGACTCCCAAGGGAAAAAGGCTAGGAGGCAAATGTAAAACCAATGTTGGGCCTTCTTTGGAAAAGTCTTATTCAAAGCGAACTGTCAAGGGGTCCCATAAATCACCCGACCGCGTTAGGGACGCAAAAATCCGGGAACATAACACCGATATGACGGAAACTAGGGCGGCAAGAGTGGAACAAAACACCAGGCATAAGGCCGAGCCTTCCACCCTTTACCAAGTATATAGATGCATTAATTAAATAAGATATATTGTGATATCCCAACAAGTAAACATGTTCCAACAAGGAACAACATCTCCATGTTCCAACAAGGAACAAACTTCATCTTCACCTGCAACTAACAACGCTATAAGAGGGGCTGAGCAAAGCGGTAACATAGCCAAACAACGGTTTGCTAGGAAAGGATGGTTAGGGGCTTGACATTGCAAGGTGGGTGGCATGATATAGCAAGTGGTAGGCATCGTAGCATAGGCATAGCAAAAGAGCGAGCAACTAGCAAGCAAAGATAGAAGTGATTTCGAGGGTATGGTCATCTTGCCTGAAATCCCGCAAGGAAGAAGATCAAGTCCATGAAGAGGACAAACGGGCGTAGTCGAACGAATCCTCACAACTCCGGAACCGAGAAGCAACACCGGAAAGAAACAAACAGCATGATAAATGCACAAGCATAAACATGGCATGATGCACAATCAAGTATGATGCATGTCCGGTTTAATGAGGCATGGCATGGCAATATGCACAAACAACACTACAAGTTAAGTGGAGCGCAATATGCAACGAGTTGCACATTGACAAAACACCACATCAATTATTTAGTTCTCTCCCGATTAGGTACTCAACAATATTAAATGTTATTAAACATGGCAAGAGGTGGAGCATAATTAAACTAACTATTTAGGCAAGTTTAAATGAGGCCGGAAATAAGAAACAACAATTCCGGAAAATCCCCATGAGCAATATTTTAGATTCGGTCCTGTTCTGCCCTAAACACAATTTTAGAGTTGTTAAAAGTAAGGCTACCATGTTAAACTAGGCATTTTTCTACCCCATTTACATATAAAGTTTATTTAAAACGGAGTTACGGTTATTTAGTTATGAAATAAATCATTTTAACATGGCATATATGCAAAATTTAAATAAACAGCATTTTAAACATTTTAACATGGGATGAAAACTGCATATTATGAAACTAGACAAAATTCTGAGCAAGTTTCATATATAACTTATTTAGATCTGATGCACGGTTAATGAGTTATTAAATGCATGAAGTTTAGGGTCCAATCTGTAAAACTGAAAATCACCGGATAATGCTAAAATCGCAAATCTGGAAAAAAAATGCTATCGGGCCGAAACTGCAGGCTGGCCCAACTGAAAAAAACAAAAGGAGGGGCGCTGGGGGTGGCCTCACCCATGGGCCAAGCCCAGGTTGGTGGAGATGGGAGCAGGCTGGAAGGGGAGCACTGGGCCTGGGAGGTGCTAGGCCGGCCTGCTGTGGCCCATGCGGCGCTCGAGCTGGGCAGCTGGGCCTGGGCGCGCGATGGAGATGGGGCAGAGGAGGTCGGATCTGGCTCGGGCCGGCTTGATCTCGGACCGAACGAGGGGAGGGGCGCGGTCAACGCTCGAAGCAGAGGCAGGGAGCAGAGGCATCGGCGGCGGAGACGGGCGGGAACGGCGAGGGCGGCGGCCCTCCGGATCTGGCTGGCGCGCATCTGGTCCGGCGGCGGAGCGGCGCTGGGTGGCTCGGCGCCCAGCATCTCGTTCGTGAAGGAGGGGACGGCGGCTGGCGATGCGGGAACTCCGGCGAGGCAGAGCTTGGAGGCGGCTTGGCGCCGGAGATGATGATGGGGAGGCGCGGAGGAGGTCAATGGGCCGAGGACGACGGCTCCGTACATGCGCTTGAAGCCCCCTGGACGCCATGGCGGGCTCCCTGGGAGGTCTCTGCGAGGTGGGAAAACGAGATGAGAGACGGGGGAAAAAGAGAAGAATGGAAGGGAGGCGAGGCGGCGCTGTTCCTGGTGGTGGTCGCCCGGCGCGGCGTGGTCGCCGGAGGCGCGGCCGGGGTCCGAGGCAGGGGGGCTCGGGCGAGGAGCAGATGCTCCTGGACGCGGGGGAGGTGGAGGCTGGTTGGCTTCGGGAGGACGCTGCGGGAATGAGGAGATCCCGAGGAAGAAAAAGGTAGGTAGGTGGCGGCGGCTCGGGAATGGGTGGGTGGATGGGACATACTCCCTAGAAGTTAGGGTTTGGCCTAATTTAGACTAGGGAGTACATTTATAAGGAAAGAGGGAGATTAGAATAGGTTTGGCCCCTCCGATCGTAATCGGACCATCGAAAATAAATGGCTTAGGGGAGTCCAACAAATAAACGCAGATGTTTACTAGATGTTTGGGGATGATCCGAATCCAACGGCGATGACTGAGCTGGTTAGGTTCGGGGCAGGTTTCGAGACGCACGCAAGAGGGGGTTCGATGCCTTTGCAGTAGAGGGTTTCGGATCGGCGGTCGCACGGACAACTCCGAAGCGAAGAGGGAAGGAGGCTGGACTAGGTGGGCTGTGCAGAGAGGCTCAAACGGTCGGACAACAAATGAACGGTTGCTCTCGAGAGGGACAACGAAGGCAAGGGGGGAACGCGGCAACTACGAACGGATGCAAGATTTTGAAAAACATGCGGATGAAATGCAGATGATGCCATGAGATGAAATGCAAAACAAGAACAAAATGCAAAACAACAGACAAAACCCAACCACGAAGGAAATAATAAATCACATCTCCGGAAAGGGCAAGAGTCGGAGTTACGAATATGGAAAGTTGTATCCGGGGTGTTACAATGATCAAGTGCTAAGCTAACGGAATGGTTCAAGTCAATCACATCATTCTCTAATGATGTGATCCCGTTAATCAAATAAAAACTCATGTCTATGGCTAGGAAACTTAACCATCTTTGATTCAACGAGCTAGTCCAGTAGAGGCATACTAGTGACTCTCTGTTTGTCTATGTATTCACACATGTACTAAGTTCCGGTTAATACAATTCTAGCATGAATAATAAACATTTATCATGATATAAGGAAATATAAATAACAACTTTATTATTGCCTCTAGGGCATATTCCCTTCACTTGCCTCAATGCCGGTCGCCACCATTGTCGCTGATGCTCGCCCTTGTAGCACCCGTCCTCGCCGGTTCCAAACAGTACGTCATCGCCCCTCGTAGCAAAACCGTGCCGCCCGACGTCTCTGTTATTGCAGCACCTAGCCGCCGCCACCGTCGTAGCACGTCCATCGAAGCACCACCGTACCGCCGGCTACAGCTCTCAGCGTCACCGCTCGCACCTCGGTTTGAAGCTTTTTATCATGCCCGTTGAAGCTTTTATCCACCCCGCCATTGAAGCTTTTCCCCGCACCGATTGAAGGTTTTATCCATGCCCGTTGAATCTCTTTTTTCCATCGACGCTCGCTGCACGGGGTTGCACGAACGATGGTCACCAGTCAACGCCATGTAGCAAAACAACAACAGTTGTAGCAAAAATCGTCGCCACCGCCCCGGCCCCGGGTCGCATCTCCGCCATGAATGGATGTAGCAAAAATCGTCGCCTCCGCCCCGGCCCCGGGTCGCATCTCCGCCATGAATGGATGTAGCAAATTTCCTCGTCGGTGGTTGCAAAAGCATATGATAGTTGCAACAAATCGTCGTCTCCACTGTCGCAAGTCGGAGCTCCGCAACGAGTGGATGTAGCAAAAATTGTCGCTGGTTCCAGCACGCCACGATGCTAGTTCCAGCACACAACCGCTACAGTCATAGCATGCAGCACCCCACCACCCCTCAAGCTCGTAGTGCCATGACAGTGTGGTCATGGCCATGGTCGCCACAGTCATAGCACCGCCAACAAACGAATGCAGCTTCGCCGAGCTACGGTTGCAACTCCTTTCCCCATCCCATGTCGGAGTTCAGCGAGCGATTGTGAAGTCAAAGGTTGAAGAAGACTTGGGTGCGCTCCTCACACGGGGAAGAAGATATGAGAAAGGGTGAGGACAAGGCACTAGAGAGGATGACAGAAAGGAAACAACTCGTTATGAGTCAAGGGGACGGGCCAAGAAAGAAAAACAACCAATGTAAAAAGGCGATTCACTCTCGATATCAACCCCATGATACCTTCTTCCCCAACTGCTTCACTAGTAAAAAAAGCCATGGTGCATATTCATCCCGAGCGCCCCATGATCCCCCATACGCCAGCCAGCTCGCAGACCGTCCACATTACCACTGGCTGACACCCTCGTAGCTGCCGGCCGCCACCCTCGTCACCGGTGGTTGTTGTCGCAGCACCCGTGCCATCAGTTCCACATGATGTTGTGGCCCTTGTAGCAAAACGCCGCCGTCTAGAAGCATGCATAATGCCTCTATCGCTGCGCACCTATCCACTGTCGTCGTAGCATGCCCGTCGCAAACTGGCAGCACCGTCGTGCTGCCCAGCCACATCTCTCAAGGTACCTGATAGGGATCTCGGTCTCACTGAGATGGGATTGCAAAATCTCTTTTTCCCTTCGTAACGTTTCGGTCCAACCAAGATGAGCGATCGGTCCCACCGAGTTCGCAATGCCAACTCTCTGTTTCCCCTTCGTAACGTTTCGGTCTCACCGAGATGAGTGAATCGGTCCCTCCGAGTTTGCCTGACCAACTCTTTGGTAAGCTTATTACCAAAGTCGGTCTCACTGAGTTTGTGTAATCGGTCTCACCGAGATTACGTTATGCCCTAACCCTAATGACATCGTTCTCACCGAGTTGACATGTCGGTCCCACCAAAAAGCCTAACATTCACATTTTGAACTAAATCGGTCTGACCGAGTTTTCTGATTCGGTCTCACCGAGTTTGGTGTATTGTGTGTAACGGTTAGATTTTGTGTGGAGGCTATATATACCCCTCCGCCCACTCTTCATTCGTGGAGAGAGCCATCAAACATGCCTACACTTCTAGCATACATTTTCTGAGAGAGAACCACCTACTCATGTGTTGAGGTCAAGATATTCCATTCCAACCACATAAATCTTGATCTCTAGCCGTCTCCAAGTTGCTTTCCACTCAAATCATCTTTCCACCAAATCCAAATCTGTGAGAGAGAGAGAGTTGAGTGTTGGGGAGACTATCATTTGAAGCACAAGAGCAAGGAGTTCATCATCAACACACCAACTATTACCTTTTGGAGAGTGGTGTCTCCTAGATTGGTTAGGTGTCACTTGGGAGCCTCCGTCGAGATTGTGGAGTTGAACCAAGGAGTTTGTACGGGCAAGGAGATCGCCTACTTCGTGAAGATCTACCCTAGTGAGGCAAGTCCTTCGTGGGCGATGGCCATGGTGGGATAGACAAGGTTGCTTCTTCGTGGACCCTTCGTGGACTCGCGCAATCGTTACCCTTCGTGGGTTGAATTCTCCATCAACGTGGATGTACGATAGCACCACCGATCGGAACCACACCAAAAATCTCCGTGTCTACATTGTGTTTGCTCCCTCCAAACTCCTCCCTTTACCTTCATGTGCAATGCTTTACATTCCGCTCCTATACTCTTAGACTTGCATGTGTAGGCTGATTGCTTGACTTGTGCTAAGTTGTTAAAATCTGCCAAGACTTAAAATTGGGAAAAGGCTAGATTTTTATTTGGTCAAGTAGTCTAATCACCCCCCTCTAGACATACTTCTGATCCTACAAGTAGTATCAGAGCTTTGGTCTCCATTTGCCTTGATTTCCATATCTTTTGGTGATCATAGCCTTGGTTTTACAACCTAGGAGAGTATGGCGTCTAGCGAGGGAAATAACCACCGTAGAGGTCCTTACTTTGATGGTACTAATTTCGTTAGTTGGAAGCATAAGATGAAAATGCATATTCTTGGACATAACCCCGCCATTTGGGATATTGTGTGTATTGACTTGCAAGGTGAATTCTTTGATGGGAGAGAACCAAACCGTGAAGCTACCGCGGAAGAGTTGAAGATGCTGCAATACAATGCTCAACATTGTGATATTATCCTCAACGGATTGTGCCCCGAAGAGTTCAACAAAATCACCCGTCTTGAGAATGCAAAGGAAATTTGGGATACTTTGATTGATATGCACGAAGGTACCGACTCCGTCAAGGAATCCAAATTGGATGTGCTCCCAAGTCAACTTGACAAGTTTAAAATGAAGGATGGTGAAGGTGCCGCTGAAATGTACTCTAGGCTTGCTCTCATCACAAATGAGATTCCTGGCTTAGGAAGTGAAGAGATGACCGATAGATTCATCATCAAGAAAATTCTAAGAGCCTTGGATGGAAAATATGATATCGTGTGCACACTAATCCAAATGATGCCCAACTACAAAGATCTCAAGCCAACGGAAGTCATTTGAAGAATTTTTGCTCATGAGATGTCACTCAAGGATAAGGAAGAGCTTCACAACAAGCCAAGTGGTGCTTACAAAGCTTAATGTGATGCTCCTACATCATCAAGTGAGAAACAAACCCTCAATGAAGAATTGAGCCTAATGGTGAAGAATTTCAACAAGTTCTACAAGAGTAGAAGCAAGGAAAGAAGTTCCAAGTCAAGGTCCTACAATGATAAAAGATCTTCTAGTCGTGGGCGTAATTGCTACAATTGTGGAAGACCCGTACACTACTGCAATGAGTGTACGGGTCCCTATAAAAGAAGAGAAGATTCACCCAAAAGAAGAAGTAGAAGAGAAGAATCACCACTTAGAGAGAGGAGGAGTAGAGATCATCGTTATGAAAGAAGAACCTCTCGGAGAAGCAAGGATTCGGAAAGGAAGGACAAGTCATAAAGGAGCTACACATAATGAAGACATCAAGCTCATGTTGGTGAATGGGTATCCGGCTCTGACTCCAACCATCACTCCGAAAGAAGTTATCACTCCGACTCCGAATATACTCAAGATGAAGGTGTTGCCGGTCTATCACTTGTGTCAACCAACTCCTAGGACATATTTGACTCTCCAAATGTAGGAATTGGAAGATGCTTCATGGCAAAAGGTCCAAAGGTATCACACCCCGAGTATGTTGATTTCAATAGTGATGAAGATGATTTGCTAGGTGATTATGATTTACTTGTTCACAACTCTAGTGATGAAAACTATGATGAACTTGCAATTAATCATGATAATCATGATAAAACGAATGATGATGATAAGAAGGAGATTGAGCGACTAACTAAAGAACTAAACACTCTTAAGTTTGCTCATGAAACTACCTTGGAAGATCATTGAGAACTTTTAAAGACTCATGAGAAGTTGCGCTTTGAAAAGCTCAATCTTGAGCAAGAGCATGGTTTTTAAAGGCCATCAATGATGATCTTCGCAAGAAAAGTTCTTCTTACATTGCCAAGCATTTACTCTTGTGTACTTACATGCCACAAGTAAAATCTAGCAACAAGGGTAAGAAAGATTCTTCATCTAGTAGTAACAACAATCATGCTAAATCCAATGTTGTTGCTTCTAGTAGTTCTCTTGATTCCACTAATGATTTTCTTAGCCAAGTTACACTTGAGCAAGAAAATAGCTTATTGAAGGGAATTATAGAGAAAGGTGTTTACAAGAGCCTTGTCGGAAGTAAGCAATTTGAGGAAATTGTACGCAAGCAAGGAAGACACCGGAAGAATCAAGGAATTGGTTTTGAACGAAAGTTCAATGCCAATGGAGTTGAGTGGGAAGAAGATCAATACCCCAAGACAAAGTTTGTTCCTCAACAAGAGAAGTATGATCCTACTTATTTCCTAGGGACACAAGCTCAAGATGATCTTCCACCACAAGACCACAAGCTAAAAGGCAAGGACAAGCTTCAAGAGGAGATTGATGCATTTGAAGAAGCTCCTAAGGCCTTGGTCATGTGGGTTCCCAAGAAAACATCAAGTTCTAGTTCATCAAGTACGACTACAACTCCAAGGATTCCCATCAAGATGATGTCGATCCCGAAGAATAAGAAGAACTAGAGAGTTCTTGAGGGTGACTCCGCCAACATACTTCACTCATATCTTTTTGGCAAGGACAAGTCCAAACAACTTCCACATCTTGCACTAGTTCAAGGAGTCACAAACCCTCTTGTTGGTAAGACAAGGGACAAGGTAACCTAATTCTTTCATGGACATCATCTTGTGTGAACATCATTCTATGTCTATGGATATCCTTGTTTGTTCCTTGTGGGACTAACCCGTGTAGGTATTGAAAGTGAAACTCACTCCAATGGATTGCTCCAAATGATCTACATCAACATTGAGCATCCACATCCTCAACATCTACATGAAGTCATCATCGACAAAACCCAAGGTTAGTTCATCCCTCTTAGGGGGGATATCACATCTAGGTGAAGCTTTACTCTAATATAATGAGCTAAAGCAACTCTAATGGTGTGAACACAACAATGCTTTATGTAAAAGTGGTAACTCCACTTGTGCTTAAACGATGAGTATGACATATGATCAAATGTTCTCATTTGACTCCTAAGTCTATATACTCATATATAGATGACCTAGTCATCGATCGCCAATTGCTTGATAGATGCTAGAGTGTTTGTGCATGCTTTGTCACATATTTCATTTGCCATTTTATTGTGTGAGCATGTTGATTGCATATTTTACTCATTCGAGGACATCCACTTGTTTCTTTGATTGATTGGATCTTTCTCTTTTGCCAAGTGGATGGACAAGAATGCCTAAGAAATTCCTCTAGCTATCTATGCTTTTCTCATCTCAAACTCTATTCATTCTACATCACAAAGTTTGATCAAGTCAGATTCGAACCACTCTGTGTGAGGAGCACTCGGTGTTCCCGATTCGTCATAGACTTAAACTTCCAAAACCTCTCTGTGCATTTCGGTATGACTGATCCATCCACTTCGGTCACTGTCGGTGTCAAAACCGGTGGATCTCGGGTAGGGGGTCCCGAACTGTGCGTCTAAGGCTAATGGTAACAGGAGGAGGGGGACACAATGTTTACCCAAGTTCGGGCCCTCTCGATGGAGGTAATACCCTACTTCCTGCTTGATTGATCTTAATGATATGAGTATTACAAGAGTTGATCTACCACGAGATCGTAGAGGCTAAACCCTAGAAGCTAGCCTATTATTATGATTGTTGTTGTCCTACGGACTAAATCCTCTGGTTTATATAGACACCGAAGGGGGCTAGGGTTACACAGAGTCGGTTACAAGGGAGGAGATCTACATATCCGAATTGCCAAGCTTGCCTTCCACGCAAAGGAGAGTCCCATCCGGACACGGGACGAAGTCTTCAATCTTGTATCTTCATAGTCCAATAGTCCGGCCAAAGTATATAGTCCGGCTGTCCGAGGACCCCCTAATCCCGGACTCCCTCAGTCACACCGAGTTCACTGAGTTGATCTAGGTTTTCAATCTCGGTGCAACCGATTTGAACTTTTCGGTCACACCGGGTTGCAGTAACAGCTTGAGGGTGACTCCACCAACATACTTCACTCATATCATTTTGGCGAGGACAGGTGCAAACAACTTCCACATCTTGCACTAGTTCAAGGAGTCACAAACCCTCTTGTTGGTAAGACAAGGGACAAGGTAACCTAATGTTTTCATGGACATCATCTTGTGTGTACATCACTCTATGTCCATGGATATCCTTGTTTGTTCCTTGTGGGAGTAACCCGTGTAGGTATTGAAAGTGCAACTCACTCCAATGGATTGCTCCAAATCATCTACATCAATGTTGAGCGTCCACATCTTCAACACCTACATGAAGTCATCATCGACAAAACCCAAGGTTAGTTCATCCCTCTTAGGGGGGATATCACATCTAGGGGGAGATTTACTCTAATCAATTGAGCTAAAGCAACTCTAATGATGCGAACACAAAAATATGCTTTACGTAAAAGTGGTAACCCCACTTGTGCTTAAACGATGAGTATGACCTATGATCAAATGTTCTCATTTGACTCCTAAGTCAATATACTCATATATAGATGACCTAGTCATTGCCAATTGCTTGATAGATGCTAGAGTGTTTGTGCATGCTTTGTCATATATTTCGTTTGCCATTTTATTGTGTGAGCATGTTGAATGCATATTTTACTCATTCGAGGACATCCACTTGTTGTTTTGATTGATTGGTTTTTTCTCTTTTGCCAAGTGGATGGACAAGAATGCCTAAGAACTCCCTCTAGCTATCTATGCTTTTCTCGTCTCAAACTCTATTCATGCTACATCACAAAGTTTGATCAAGTCAGATTTGAACCACTCTGTGTGAGGAGCACTCGGAGTCCCCGATTCGTCATAGGCTTAAACTTCTAAAACCTCTTTCTGCATTTCGGTATGACCGAGTCATCCATTTCGGTCACACCGAGTTCACTAAGTTGATCTAGGTTTTCCATCTCGGTGCAACCGATTTGAACTTTTCGGTCACACCAAGTTGCAGTAACCGCTTGCAATTCTGCATCTCGGTGCCACCGAGTTGTTCCACTCGGTCACACCGACAGGGTCGGGATATATATATCCACGGGTGAGATTTTGGAAATTTCTTCAAAAGCCCTCAGCCCGCGCGTATCCTGCTCTGCCTCCTCGGGTCTCAGGATCATCTTCTCACCACCAGCGACCTCCCGCCGCTGGTTTCCGTCGCTGTCAACAGAATTCTGCTCCGCCGTTGTCGCCGTAGCAAACTCCCGTCGAACTAGGGTATGGGTTCGATACTTTGTGCTATTTCCTTACTCCGATTCGTAGCACATTGCTTTGCCATGATCATTGCCACGTATGAAAACAATCTATCCACAGAAACTGTCCTTTAGGTTAGGTTTGATTCGAATATTTAGGGTTAGGTTTCCATGAACTCATCTCGGACCGACCGAGTTGTAGAAATCGGTATCACCGATTTGGCTTAGGCCATTGCACATGCGTTTTTCGGTCTGACCGAAAATTGCAAATCGGTGTGACCGAGTTCAACTCTCCGTGAAACCCTAGCAATCTCGGAGCCACTGAACTGTGACTCGGTCTGACCGAGTTCACTAGTTTAGGTTCCAAAAGTTGCTTCGGTGTCACCAAGTTTAACAAATCGGTAGCTCCGAAATGCTTTCTGTGGAGAACTAAAACTAAGTTTTTGACTCATCTGTTTTGCAAAAACTCTGCATTTGTGATGCTCATCTACTCTACCTCATCTATATCTATTCATAGGGTCTGATGTTAGTTTGCTTTGCCAAGATGTCTGACCAGAGTGACAGCCAGAACAAATCTGAAGAGCAAGTGCATATGAGTGAGGGCACTAGTCCCTCAAGCAGTTATGATGAGGGCAGCAGGAGCACACCAAGTGACTTTCCCAAAGCAGCCACCAGACCAAGTAAGAAGAGAATCTCAGATTCATAGGATGAGGATTATGTGGCTACTGAAGAAGAAGTGAGCTCAAAGAAGAAAGTCTTGAAGAAGGAGTATGACACAGCTGCTGCAACCAAGCCAGGATTGAACAAGAATGCATCAACAAAAAGAGTTCCTATGTCTAAGGTCAGAGCCTCCACTAAGGAACCCTCCAAATCAACTTGAGGAGAGGCTGCTGGTGAGGAGAAGAAAAATAAGGAAAGAAAAAGTGGAAGATGGTGCAAGAAGGTGGAAGCCATGGCTGAATTTGAAAAACATTCTTCTGAAGAAGAAGAGGAAGAGGATGCTGCTCCAGCACCCAAGTCTCAGAAACTTATGGGAGATGCTATCAAGTCAGGGGCTGCAACATCGAAGCCCAAAACAGCTCCCAAAGCAACAGCTCAAGCTCAGAAGCCCACTAAACCCAGGAGAAGCACTAGGAACATTACAGGTGAAGAGAAGAACAAGGCCCCAGTGCCTGAGATGGAAGAAGAAGATGTTGAAGCCCAAGTGCTAAGAAAACTGAAACCAAAGATTGCAGACTACAATGACACTCATCCAGTGGCTGAGGATATGCACATCAGGAAAGATGCTGGACTGAGATTGTGGAGACATTCTGATCCATATGTTGTGAGGAGGAGAACTGCTGTGGACTACAGATTCCACACCAAAGAACAACAAGATTTCTATGAGACTATTCTGCTTGACAAGAAGCCAATTGTCTGTGATATGAAGTGGGTTGATTGGGAATATATTGATGAGAATTAAGATCACTTCCAAGGTGTACATGAAAGCTTCAAAGCTTGTGGAGTTGACAAATTTTTTGGACAGAAACTCACCAAATGGAATGATGAGTTGATAATGCAATTCTACTCCACTGCTCTTTTTTATCCAGATGGAAGGATAGTGTGGATGTCTGAAGGTACAAGGTACCAATCAAGTGTTGAAGAATGGGCCAAGCTGATCAATGCCCCAGAAAAGCATGAGGATGATTTGGATGTGTATGCAAAGAAGAAGAAAGACCACAATTCAATGGCAAATATGTACAAAGAGATCCCAGATAAAGCTTTAGAGACACATAAGTTTGGATCTGTACACTATTTGTTGTCTGGTCTACCTACTATCACCACCATCTTAAGGCATACCCGGTTACCCAAATCTGGAGATCACAAGATGATTAGAGGACATTCCATCAACTTGCTGCAAATATTTGATATCCCTCAGAAATTCAAGGTCATGAATACGATTGTTGAGACAATCAAGAGGACAGCTGCTGACCAGAAAAGATCTTGTGGGTGTGCTCCACATATTCGGGTGCTCATCAACTCAAAGATGGGGCACATGTACTTACTTGTTGGACAAGGAACATTTACCCCTGCTCCCAGATTTTGAAGACAACACAGTGGTGATGAATGAGGATGAACCTTCATCAATGCAAGCACAAGAAAAGAGAGCTAAAGCAAAGGCAGAGAAAGCTGCAAAGATGCCTAGTATTGAGGGGGAATGTGAAGTGTTCCTGAAGAGCAAATAAGATCAACTAGCCTATCTGATTCAAGCTACGTTGAGGATTGAGAAGGACTTGGCCACTCTAACTCAGAATCAGGAGAGCTTGGAAAGGATCATAGAGACCAAGTTTTATGATCTCGGTCTGAAGGTCAATGAGATTCAGACAGCAGTTGAGCAGCTCCAGGAGGAAGCAGAAGAGAAGAGAGGACAAGGTACTACAGATGCTTTTCGGCGAGTGCCCAGAGGTTAGAGGTCAGCTGCAGTGCCAGTACCAGATACAAGAGCTACATCATCTGCACCAGCAGCTACAGCTTCAGTGCCATCTCCAGCAGCCACTCCACCAGCTCCAACTACATCAACTGATGCCTTCGTCCTTGGAGTTTTCTCTATACCACCTCCCGAAGACCAAGCCTGAGAGATGCATAGCACTATGCATTTTCGAACTTTTTGGTAACTTGTTGCCAAAGGGGGAGAAATGTATAGATCATAGGCTTCGAGAGAGTGTTTTGCTCCTTTGTCTCTCTTGCTATTTGGTTGAACTTTATTGTGTGCTTATTTGATACTCTATGTCTGTGTGTGAGATACTTGTATGATCATGTGTTTAATCATATGCTACTTTAATGCTTGCTTGGATGATATTATCTCTTATAACCCATATATGATCATCCACTTTGCTTGGTGATGAGTGCATGTTTTAATTCCTATCATTTTGAGTGCTCCACCAAGATGTATGTGACATGGAAGAGTAACCCATGATCCTAATCGATTGTGCATTTGCATTCAAAAGCAAAATTTAAATAATGCACAAATTTAGGGGGAGCTCTTGCTTATCACATACTTCTCAAAGCGACGACGTATTTCAATCTTATTATCATTTGTCGAAGCTTTGATCTATATGTTGCCATCAATTACCAAAAAGGGGGAGATTGAAAGTGCAACTATCCCTGGGTGGTTTTGGTAATTATTAACAACATATAGCTCATTGAGCTAATGCTATTTCAAGATAAATATTTCAGGAAAGCTCAATGATTGGCATGGCATGGATTAGGAATGTGGACCCCTCAAAATGCCAAGTACAAAAGATTGGCTCAAGCTCTAAAGCTCAAGACTCTACACTTTACTTTTAGTGATCCAAGATCGCATTGAGTCCATAGGAAAAGCCAATACTATTAAAAGGGGATGAGGTGTTGCTTAATGGCTTGCTTGCTCAAAATGCTTAGTGATATGCTCCAAAAACCCTTAACCACTTTCTCATATCCACATATGTCCCAAACCAAAAGTCAAACTCGGCCCCACCGAAACATTCTATCCGGCGGCACTGAGTTCCCTCGACATAGCCACTACCACAAACCCTAGTCACTTCGGTCTCACCGATAGGGATCTTGGTCTCACCGGGATGGGATTGCAAACTGTTTGTTTCCCTTCGTAATGTTTCGGTCCAACCGAGATGAGTGATTGGTCCCACCGAGTTCGCAATGCAAACTCTCTGTTTCCCCTTCGTAACGTTTCGGTCTCACCGAGATGAGCGAATCGGTCCCACCGAGTTTGCCTGACCAACTCTCTGGTAAGCTTATTACCAAAGTCGATCTCACTGAGTTTGTGTAATCGGTCTCACCGAGATTACATTATTCCCTAACCCTAATGACATTGGTCTCACCGAGTTGACATGTCGGTCCCACCGAAAAGCCTAACGTTCACATTTTGAACTAAATCGGTCTGACATAGTTTTCTGATTCGGTCTCACCGAGTTTGGTGAATTGTGTGTAATGGTTAGATTTTGTGTGGTGGCTATATATACCCCTCCACCCACTCTTCATTCGTGGAAAGAGCCATCAGAACATGCCTACACTTCCAGCATACATTTTCTGAGAGAGAACCACCTACTCATGTGTTGAGGTCAAGATATTCCATTCCAACCACATAAATCTTGATCTCTAGCCTTCTCCAAGTTGCTTTCCACTCAAATCATCTTTCCACCAAATCCAAATCTATGAGAGAGAGAGAGTTGAGTGTTGGGGAGACTATCATTTGAAGCACAAGAGCAAGGAGTTCATCAACAACACACCATCTATTACCTTTTGGAGAGTGGTGTCTCCTAGATTGGTTAGGTGTCACTTGGGAGCCTCCGTCAAGATTGTGGAGTTGAACCAAGGAGTTTGTATGGGCAAGGAGATTGCCCACTTCGTGAAGATCTACTGTCACAGCCCTAGAGTTTGCTTGTAAATTGTGGCATTGCATCCATGCATCATGTTTAAATTTCATGAAACTTGAAATGGGGATTGATCCAAACCCTAGCACCAGATCAAATCAAACTAGGTCCAAATAAAATATTTTCTCACTGACCCAGAATGCCCTTTGGAAATGTTCATGACTTCTGATAAAGGTGAAAACCTCTGCCAAAAATGGTGAACATATTTATAGGTCATTCCTGGATTCTTGAGTTAAATCTTAAAGTATTTGAATTTGGGCATTTAAACACTATAAATAATTTAAATGCTCAAATAATGCTGAAATTAAACGTGGGCCACTAGAATAATCCATAGAGTGTCCACAAATTATTACAGCATTTTACAAAGTGCTTTAGCATTTTTAGTTAAGCCAAACAGTTGCAGAAAATTAGAAAACAGAATTAAAAGAGAGAGAGAGAGAGAGAAGGACTACCTGGCCCACCTACTTGTAGCCGGCCCAGCTCGCTGGCCCAGCCCACCTGGCGCCTCCTGTCGTCTTCTCCACCGCGCCAGGAGGACGCGGGCGTGTGCCCGACGCACGCGCGGCCACCTCCTGCTTGCCGACGAGCCCCTGGACGCATGGACGATTCTCGCGTGCCGTCCCGATCCCGCTGACCGCTTCGCTCACTCTCCCCCATGGCCCTCTCTCCTCTGCTCCCTCTCTCTCGCCCGGACCGAACGTGTTCGTTGCCGCCGTCCAAAGCCACCGCGTCCACAGCCACCTACTCGCCTCTCCGAACTGTTCCCGAGGTCCGCCGCGACTCCCTCTTCCTCATCGCCGACTCACGCAATGCCGGAAGCCCCGCATCGTCTCCAACGACCTCGTCTTGAAGCTTCGACCGTCGGAGATTCCCTCGCCGCCCCGCTTCGCTCCGGTTCCTCCCCGAGCTCGCCGTTGGCCTCGTCGCATCCGCAGTGAGCTCCTGCCCCTGCTCCCCTTCTCCCCTCCCTCTCTTGCACACCGTAGCTGCTGCACCGCGCTCACCCGCACGCGCCGCCGCCTGCCCTCGTCGCCGACGTGTTCCGGGCCAAATAATGGACCACCCATCGTGCCCAACCTGCTCGCCGTGCTGCGTAGAGCCCGTAGGTGCCACGCTCGCGCCGCTACGGCCACCGCAACCGCATCGCCGCGCACACCCGAACGCCGGCCGCCGCGGCCGAGCTCCTCGCCGTTGTCTCCGGCCGCCCCAGCCCCTGCAACCACCACCGTTGGACGCACCGCATTGCGGCCATTCCAACGAGACCAGCCGCGCACGCTCTCGTCGCCGGAGTCGCCCGGACGAGGAGCGCCGCCGCGTCCTATTTAGCGCCGGCGACTAATCGTCGGTTAGCCGACGTGGCCGTCATTATATTAGGGGCTAACAAACCTCTGGATTAACATTTAGACACTGACAATGGGACCCACTTACTTAGGTTACCGGCTAACCAAAATAGTTAGATTAACTAATAAAATCTATGGACCCACGCGTCAGCATTGACCTGCTGACGTGGCCGTTGACCTGGTCCCACCCGTCAGCCACACAAACCAGCACTGTGTCACTGCCCAGTGGACCCCACTGGTCAAGTTTGACCTGGACCGCCCAGTTGACCTCCTGACCTTAGCCTTACGTCATGCTGACGCAGTAAGTATTTTCTGGAATTAAAATAAATCAAAAAAGGTTTATAAATTTCAGAAAATGCTCTAAACTTCTAAAAATCATAGAAATTAATCTGTAGCTCCAAATCAAACAAATTATATATGAAAAATGATCAAAAAAAATCTAATCTATCCATCTGTACCTTTTTCATGCATGTTTGAACAACTTAAAGTTGTTGTTTAAGACAATTTGAATAAATGGCATTTGAAATGCCTTACATGGAGTTTGAATTTGAACCTTGGGTTCAAACCAACTTCATTTAAAATGTTGCTAGAGGCATTAGATCAACTCACATCATATTGACATGTCATGATTATAAATCATATTGTCGCATTGCATTGATTGTGTTCTTTCTCTGTTGCCGGTGACTGTCCCCTCTCAGTAGACGACGTTCCGACGATTATTCGATGACACCGATGAAGAACTATATTATCTTCAGAAGTGCCAGGCAAGCAAACCCCATTCCGATACAATCCTACTCCCTCGCTCCTACTCTCTTTTACTGCATTAGGACAACAACGATTCATCTGTTACTTGCTGCGGTAGCTGAACCCCTTTATCATCTGCATGACCTGTCATTGCCACAGTAAATAGATGAAACCCACTAGCATGAGTAGGAGTTGTTTGAGCCCTGTTGTGCCTACTCATTCATGCTTGATTGTCATGCCTGCTATTGCTTAGAGTTGAGTCGTCCGATTCATCGTGGGATGAATCGGAGGTGTAAACATGTCCTACTGTGTGTGAGCTAAGTGTGAGAATACGATTTGGTAAAGGTAGCGGTGAGAGGCCATGTAGGAGTACATGGTGGGTTGTCTCATTGAAGCCGTCCTCAGGAACTGAGTTCTGTGTTTGCGATCCATGAAACAGTTACTACCACACATTGGGATCCTTAATTGACTCTCTCGGCTTCTTAACCACCCTTGTCCTCTGTCCGGGAGTTGCAAAGTAGTTTCTGGTGTTTGTAGCATGCTGGGGGCTGCACGCAGCGCTGACCTTAGGGGTGGGCTGTGTTGCGGTAGGCACGTGGCCCGGTGTACCGACTCGCCCGTTTGGTGTCTCGGGAACCCTGCACACATCGTTCGGGGCCGTTAGTGGAAACCTCGGCCGGACTCCCTGCGGATGGAACCTGAATAGGCGATAAACCTGGACTATTGACTTGAGTGTTTAGGTAGGCCATGGCTGACACCCTCTCCAGGCTTCCGCTTGAAGATTGCCGAGATACATGACGTGTACATGGCGGTAAGTGTCGAGAGCGTGTGTGAAGAAGTACACCCCTGCAGGGTTATAAATGATCTATTCGAATAGCCGCGTCCGCGGTAAAGGACTTCTGGGTTGCCTGTACAGTTCATAGACAAGTGAAAGTGGATACTCTAAAATGTGCAAGATAAGCGTGAGTGCTATGGATGGCATTCTCGTAGGGAGGCGGGAGCGGGTCCATAGTGGTGTATTGATATGGTGAATATGTGGACTCGTGTGCGCCACCTCAAAAGAGTTACTTGCAGTTGTAGTTAGGATAGCCACTGAGTCAAAGCTGGCTTGCTGCAGTCAAACTCCACCGGCCCCTTTGTTGATATCGATGCATATGTAGTTAGTTCTAATGTAAGTCTTGCTGGGTACATTTGTACTCATGTTTGCTTAATTTATGTTTTGCAGAGAGACTTCAGTCTCGCTAATAGTTCCGCGTGGACTTCGACGTTTAGCTTGATACCTCAGCTACGATCTTGTGCCCTCGGCAGGATCTGGTAGATAGTCAGGCTTCTCAGCCTTTTTCATTTATAGTTGTCTGTACTCAGACATGTTAAGCTTCCGCATGTGCTTTGACTTGTATGCTCTGAATGTTGGGTCATGAGACACATGTTTGTAATATCTCGCTCCTCGGAGCCTAATGAATAAATACTTGAGTCGTAGAGTTATGTTGTGATGCCATGTTGTATTTACACATATCGAGCATATTGTGTGTATGTTTGAAATGCTTGGTATGTGTGGGATCCGACAATCTAGTTGTTTATCCTTGGCAGCCTCTCTTATGGGGAAATGTAGTCTAGTGCTTCCTTGAGCCATAGTAGTCCGCTACAGCCCGGTTCACCGGAGTCCTGCTAGCCCAGCACTACTGCTCTGGACACTTGACTGGCCGGCATGTGTTTCACTTCGTTCATGTGTCTGTCCCTTCGGGGAAATGTCACGTGGTGACATCCGGAGTCCTGCCTAGCCTGCTACAGCCCGGGTTCCTGAGTCCTGTTAGCCAGTGCTACAACCCGGATTCACACGCTGGCTGACCGACATGCTCGATGTGATTCATGTATGCCTTTCCCCATGGGTTAGTGCCGCTTTGGGTTCACGACTAGCCATGTCGGCCTGGGTTCTCTATCATATGGATGCTAGCGACACTATCATATACGTGAGCCAAAAGGCGCAAACGGTCCCGGGCCATGGTAAGGCGACACCCGTGGGAATACCGTGCGTGAGGCCGCAAAGTGATATGAGGTGTTACTGGCTAGATCGATGTGACTTGGAATCGGGTCCCGACAGCTTTGGTATCGAGCCCGATGCTCAGAGGATTACCAAGCCAAACTGGTCGAAGTTGTGTCTAGAAATGCTTTAGTTATATAAGGGAATTGATTGTGGAAGGGAACGTAAGGCTCTTTTTACTCCTTTACCTTATGCCTTCTGATCTGAGTCATCCTCTTCTCTTCTACGGGGTTTAAGAACTAGGCTTCTCATCTATCTATCAGGATGACGTGTTACTAATCCATGGACTTATATAATTGATAGTTTCAAATTCCAGTTCAGCTTCTACTACTTCTGTATGTTCATAGCTGGTCTCAGAACCTTGATATTGTGATGTTGAGTGGTCATGCCACTATTTTGCAGGATGTCTCAAATCATTTTGAGCATTTACAGCCGTTATGCTGTCCGAGTCATCCCAGGTCTCTAAATAGTCTGATGCATTTGCATATCTTTTCTTTCCGCTCCCGACGTCCTTTTTGGTCAGAATATGCACACTAATTGATGAGTTGAGGTACTCCAGTACCTCGACATATTTGTTGGAGCTATTATTATGAACCTAGGTGTTTTAGGGAGTCACCTAGTAAACTAGCCATGTTTTGTGTTCCCTGTCTGATGATTCTGGCCATTATTCTCGAAAGCATCCTGTGATGCCATCTAGTAGTAGTTATTCTATTCCTGGGTTCTTGATCCCGAGATTCACCCTACTTACCTAATGTTGATAGTGTTGCTAGTTCCTTTAGGATATTAGTAACCTTTGTGATAGTCCTCGAGGTTCGTGGTACATCATTCTTCCAATTACCATGAACCATTCTTGGCAGGAGTTCTTTTAAACTAAAAGATCACAATCAGAGTACTCTTGAGGAGTACTCCATTCTATATTGCGACTCTACCAGTTCTACTTTCTGCATAGGTTATCCGGAAGAAAACTGTTGAACTTGATTCGACATACTAACCTATGCATCCACAACTCAGAAAGTTATATGTTCCTCGAGTTGTTCCTCCTTAGTTGTATTCTGACCCCCGTCTGTCAATTGATAGTCAGGAGTAGTCGTGCATTCGTCATCGATGCCTATTATTCTTGTGGTCTGTCAAGCCATTCTATTATGGAATGACTGGGAGAAACAAACTCCAGTACCTCATCCATTTCTTGGAGTGGTCAAAGTAGTTGTATTTTGTAGATCAAAATGCCAATCCAGCTTTTGTTCTATTGTACCCTGAAGTATTAGCCACTTTATGTCAGGAACGTCATGAGAATTGCACCATCTCTTATGAATTCTTGATGTAGCGATACTTCTCACCATCATTATTCATTCCTCGGTTCCGTGTTGATGTAACCGGAATGCCGACAAGTGAACTGTGATGTGTGAAATCAATACTCCTAGCAACCTTGTTGCTTGGTAGTAAATGGATAATATTCTCATTCTTAGCGAGTTGGTTATTAAATCTTCATCCTAAGGTTGATTGTGCTACCTAGTCCTTGTTTCTGGTGCACTCTTCGATCAATGAGTTTAGATTTTTCAGTCCCTTGCTTATTTGATCATATCATCTTGCTCCGAAAAGCAAGATTGTTCTCGAGCTTAGTAACATATCGGTGGTTCGTGATGTTCCGAATATCTTCTCGGAAGTGTTACCAGTTTGTCACCTAACCGCTATGTTGATTTTGTGATCATGCTGGTTTTCCTCCAAACCACCCATTCTCCAAGAATCTGTGTTGGATACCCCTGAGTTAGTTGGTTAAGCCAAACAACAACTTGGAGAGTTGGAAGATAAAAGCTTGTCTGACTTAGTTCATCTCCAAGGGATATCCTGGTGTGTGTGTGTGTTGAAGAAAGATGATATATTCATCGATTGGTCCCTGTGATCAGTTGTTGGATCTATTGCCTTGTCAAAATTTTGACTTGAGTATGGGCTATCGTCAAGTCAAATCAGAACCAACGATATTCTTAATGTTGTCTTACTCGTGGTTGATCCCTCGAGCATACACCATTATATCTCTTGGGTCTGACCAATGCTATCATCGTGTTCACATGATGGTGGAATTCCAGTGATATGGAAATCCCAATGAGTTGTTGTTGAGCCCATCAGTAGCATCTTATCTCCTCCATGATTTATGTTGAACATTAAGCTAGTGTTGGAAACTTTTGCGAGCATTTATTCATGCTAGCTCATGAAGCATACGCTTGGATGAAAGAAGCGACTTCCTTTGAATCACGTGCATTTGATGCAAGTTGCCGCCGTGGATTTGAGAAAGTTTGTTTTGCTTCCTATGGAATCATCCCAAATCAGTCATGCATACGTGCAAAGTATTCTGTGGTTTGGAGACTTGCAACCTTCATTCCATATGTGTCCCTAGCACACCAAGCCACTGACTGATTTGTTGGAGGAAAAGAAGTTCCTTCATAAGAGCTAACCATATGACTTACGCAAGGACTTCGTTATCCGCAATGATGGTCCCAACTTGAACTCGGTAGTGTTTCATTGTAAGACTACCATGTGGTCATACTTGTCTAGGACAGTGTGTTCACAGGTGTATAGCAGAACCAGCTCATGTTTTGGAGCTTTCTATCGTAGTTCATCTCCCGAGAATCTGGCAACGTCATCTCGTCGATTTGTGTTGCAAAACTTTCACTTTTCTTTCTAGATTCGATGAGTCTGGAATATCCTGACACCAACCAGATCTGAATCTCAGGCAGATATGATGGTTGGAATGTATCCCAAGAATTATAATATCGGTCTCTCGGTAACCCGGTAACGTGGATGTCGTGGCTAACCCACCTAGCCGGAAGGCCTATTATTGTAATATCTTGGTTGAAGAAGTTGGTCACCTCCCCATAAGGATCTCGCAGGATCTGCCTCCGTAGTTATTCCTTATGGATTCTTGAGCCTCCGAAGTCCGACCTTTCACTTGATGTTCTAGATATCAAACCATATCTATGAATGGATTATGCTCGCACATCAAGGAGAACATTATAAGCGGGGTGCTAAATGTCTCTCGGTCGATCATCCAGATTTCGTTCCCTTGGCCTCGCTAAGGTGCAATCTGAGAAAGGGGTGTCTTTCTATGCATCTGCATTGTCCATCACTATTTGTCAAGATGGTAAGATGTGTTGCCAGGATCCTCAACACGGTTGTTGGTAGAACCTTGATGAATATGGAAATGCTCAAGTTCTTGAGAGCACGCGCAAGCAAAATCATCCCTTGCGTTTTCTTCAACAAGGTAGTCCACATCATCCATCCTAGTCCGAGTATGCCATTTCCTCGAGCTATTTCAAACGATCATTTGTAAATTGCCTTAAGCTAGTATGAAGAGCTTCAATGATCTATGAATCAAAAGTAATTATTTTTGCCACTTAAGGGAATATTTCTGCGAGTCACCTTCCTTAAGGTGTCTCGTTGTGGTATCATGGCAACCCAACTCCTCGCTACGTTGACACCGTTCACAACCCTCCTAGGTGTGGGAATTCCGTTACTTATTCAAACCCTGTCATATGCTCATTTCCATCATTCTTGATGTGTGTATCGTGTCTCATCTCGACAGATGTCGCTATGTCTCGTTCTGTGAGTTGATCGTCGGTTGCTCGATCTTCGAGAAGATCGATTCTTCAAGAGTTTCTTTTCTTCCCGTTATCGTGTTGGATGGAGTTCTCAGAGCAAGACATCGAGACAAAGATGGTGATCGTGTCAAGGTTCCTATGAAGTGCAACCTGGATCGTGAAGACCGTGTTAGCTTGTGCTCCCTCTGTCTTCTTACCTCATGTCTTGAATCTCGGGAGGAGATTCTTGTTTAGTTGGGGTGAGTTGTCACAGCCCTAGAGTTTGCTTGTAAATTGTGGCATTGCATCCATGCATCATGTTTAAATTTCATGAAACTTGAAATGGGGATTGATCCAAACCCTAGCACCAGATCAAATCAAACTAGGTCCAAATAAAATATTTTCTCACTAACCCAGAATGCCCTTTGGAAATGTTCATGACTTCTGATAAAGGTGAAAACCTCTGCCAAAAATGGTGAACATATTTATAGGTCATTCCTGGATTTTTGAGTTAAATCTTAAAGTATTTGAATTTGGGCATTTAAACACTATAAATAATTTAAATGCTCAAATAATGCTGAAATTAAACGTGGGCCACTAGAATAATCCATAGAGTGTCCACAAATTATTACAGCATTTTACAAAGTGCTTTAGCATTTTTAATTAAGCCAAACAGTTGCAGAAAATTAGAAAACAGAATTAAGAGAGAGAGAGAGAGAGAGAGAGAGAGAGAGAGAGAGAAGGACTACCTAGCTCACCTACTTGTAGCCGGCCCAGCTCGCTGGCCCAGCCCACCTGGCGCCTCCTATCGTCTTCTCCACCGCGCCAGGAGGACGCGGGCGTGTGCCCGACGCACGCGCGACCACCTCCTGCTTGCCGACGAGCCCCTGGACGCGTGGACGACTCCCGCGTGCCGTCCCGATCCCGCTGACCGCTTCGCTCACTCTCCCCCACGACCCTCTCTCCTCTACTCCCTCTCTCTCGCCCGGACCGAATGCGTTCGTCGCCGCCGTCCAAAGCCACCGCGTCCACAGCCACCTACCTGCCTCTCCGAACTGTTCCCGAGGCCCGCCGCGACTCCCTCTTCCTCATCGCCGACTCACGCGATGCCAGAAGCCCCGCATCGTCTCCCCCGGCCTCGTCTTGAAGCTTTGACCACCGGAGATCCCCTCGCCACCCCACTTCGCTCCGGTTCCTCCCCGAGCTCGCCGTTGGCCTCGTCGCAACCGCAGTGAGCTCCTGCCCCTGCTCCCCTTCTCCGCTCCCTCTCTTGCATGCCGTAGCTGCTGCACCGCGCTCACCCGCACGCGCCGCCACTAGCCCTCGTCGCCGACGTGTTCCCGGCCAACTAATGGACCGGCCGTCGTGCCCAACCTGCTCGCCGTGCTGCGTAGAGCCCGTAGGTGCCACGCTCGCGCCGCTACGGCCACCGCAACCGCATCGCCGCGCACACCTGAACGCCGGCCGCCACGGCCGAGCTCCTCGCCGTTGTCTCCGGCCGCCCCAGCCCCTGCAACCACCACCGTTGGACGCACCGTATCGCGGCCGTTCCAGCGAGACCAGCCGCACACGCTCTCGTCGCCGGAGTCGCCCGGACGAGGAGCGCCGCCGCGTCCTGTTTAGCGCCGGCGGCTAATCGTCGGTTAGCCGACGTGGCCATCATTAGATTAGGGGCTAACCAACCTGTGGATTAACATTTAGACACTGACAATGGGACCCAGTTAGTTAGGTTACCGGCTAACCAAAATAGTTAGATTAACTAATAAAATCTATGGACCCACGCGTCAGCATTGACCTGCTGACGTGGCCGCTGACCTGGTCCCACCCGTCAGCCACACAAACCAGCACTGTGTCAGTGCCCAGTGGACCCCACTGGTCAAGTTTGACCTGGACCGACCCAGTTGACCTGCTGACCTCAGCCTTACGTCATGCTGACGCAGTAAGTATTTTCTGGAATTAAAATAAATCAGGAAAGGTTTATAAATTTCAGAAAATGCTCTAAACTTCTAAAAATCATAGAAATTAATCTGTAGTTCCAAATCAAACAAATTATATATGAAAAATGATCAGAAAAATCTAATCTATCCAGATGTACCTTTTTCATGCATGCTTGAACAACTTAAAGTTGCTGTTTAAGACAATTTGAATAAATGGCATTTGAAATGCCTTTCATGGAGTTTGAATTTGAACCTTGGGTTCAAACCAACTTCATTTAAACCGTTGCTAGAGGCATTAGCTCAACTCACATCATATTTCCATGTCATGATCATGCATCATATTGTCGCATTGCATTGATTGTGTTCTTTCTCTATTGCCGGTGACTGTCCCCTCTCAGTAGACAACGTTCCGACGATTATTTGATGACACCGATGAAGAACTATATTATCTTCAGAAGTGCCAGGCAAGCAAACCCCCTTGTTCATTCCTATACAATCCTACTCTCTCGCTCCTGCTCTCTTTTACTGCATTAGGACAACAACGATTCATCTGTTACTTGTTGCGGTAGCTGAACCCCTTTATCCTCTGCATGACCTGTCATTGCCACAGTAAATAGATGAAACCCACTAGCATGAGTAGGAGTTGTTTGAGCCTCATTGTGCCTACTCATTCATGCTTGATTGTCATGCTGCTCGCTTAGAGTTGAGTCAGGTCTGATTCATCAGTGATGAATCGGAGGTGTGTAAACATGTCCTACTGTGTGTGAGCTAAGTGTGAGAATACGATTTGGTAAAGGTAGCGGTGAGAGGCCATGTAGGAGTACATGGAGGGTTGTCTCATTGAAGCCGTCCTCAGGAACTGAGTTCTGTGTTTGTGATCCATGAAACAGTTACTACCACACATTGGGATCCTTAATTGACTCTCTCGGCTTCTTAACCACCCTTGTCCTCTCTCCGGGAGTTGCAAAGTAGTTTCTGGTGTTTGTAGCATGCTGGGGGCCGCACGCAGCGCTGACCTTAGGGGTGGGCTGTGTTGCGGTAGGCACGTGGCCCGGTGTACCGACTCACCCATTTGGTGTCTCGGGAACCCTGCACACATCGTTCGGGGCCGTTAGTGGAAACCTCGGCCGGACTCCCTGGGGATGGATGTCACGCCCAATATGCGACCCTATCCAAAAGGAACTCGAAGGTCCCACCAAGGATGGACCCGCATATTGAAACGCTTTTGCAAGGTGGATATCATTACATCAACATTACATAATAGTGGGGATACAACCAGTACCTACAATGTCACATGAATACAACAATACAACAATACAACATACAACATCAACATCCGACTACGGATGAATCATAAACAGAAACTCAAACAATATCCACCCTGCTAGCCCAGTGCCGACACGAACCTATCCCTGGTTGAAGAAGAAGCGGAAGAAGAACTCCAATACAAGCAAACATCGCTCTCACGCCATGATCATCCAAACCTGTACCTGCAACTGGTGGTGTAGTAATCTGTGAGCCATGAGGACTCAGCAATCCCATTACCATGGGTATCAAGACTAGCAAAGCTTAATGGGAAAGGAAGGGAAAAAGTGGTGAGGTTGCAGCAGCCGCTAAGCATATACGGTGGCTAACATACGCAAATGAGAGCGAGAAGAGAAACAAAGGAACGGTCGTCAACTAGTAATGATCAAGAAGTGATCCTGAACTCCTACTTACGTCAGACATAACCCAGAAACCGTGTTCTCCTCTCGATCAACCCCGAAACGAGACACTCGCGGTTACGCACACGGTTGGTGTATTTTAAAAGAGTTTGCTTCAAGTTCACTACAACCGGATATTAACAAATTCCCATCTGCCACATAACCGCGGGCACGGCTTTCGAAAGTTCAAACCCTGCAGGGGTGTCCCAACTTAGCCCATGATAAGCTCTCGCGATCAACGAAGGATATTCCTTCTCCCCGGGAAGACCCGATCAGTCTCGGAATCCCGGCTACAAGACATTTCGACAGCAATAAAACAAGACCAGCAAAGCCGCCCGATCGTCGACAATCCCGATAGGAGCTGCACATATCTCGCTCTCGGGCAACACCGGATGAGACATCCTACGAGTAAAACCAACCCTCAAGTTTCCCCAAGGTGGCCCCGCAGTCTGCTCGTTTCGGGCCAACACTTAGAGAAGCATTGGCCGGGGGGGGGGCTAAAATAAAGATGACCCTCGAGAGAGCGACTCCCAAGGGAAAAGTAGGTGGTGGTGAGGCAAATGGTAAAACCAAGGTTGGGCCTTGCTGGAGGAGTCTTATTCAAAGCGAACTGTCAAGGGGGTCCCATAAATCACCCGACCGCGTTAGGGACGCAAAATCCGGGAACATAATACCGATATGACAGAAAACTAGGGCGGCAAGAGTGGAACAAAACACCAGGCATAAGGCCGAGCCTTCCACCCTTTACCAAGTATATAGATGCATTAATTAAACAATAGATATTGTGATATCCCAACAAGTAAACATGTCCCAGCAAGGAACAACACCTCCATGTTCCAACAAGGAACAAACTTCATCTTCACCTGCAACTAGCAACGCTATAAGAGGGGCTGAGCAAAGCGGTAACCTAGCCAAACAACGGTTTGCTAGGAAGGGTAACAAAGGTTAGAGGCTGACATGGCAATTAGTGAGGCTTGAGCAACAAGAGATAGGTAGCGCGACAAAGCGATAGAACGAAGCAACTAGCATAGCAATGATAGTAGTGAGATCCAGGGTAGCGGTCATCTTGCCTGAAATCCCGCAAGGAAGAAGAACGAGTCCATGAAGAAGACGAACGGATGAAGCCGAACCAAGCGTAGACGAACGAATCCTCACGATCGCAACGAAACAGGAAACTAAAAAGAAGAAGCACACAACATAGGTAAACACACCACACATAGACAAGACATGATGCACAACAAGCATGATGCATGACAAAGCTACATGAAGCTACTCATGGCAAGAGATGATGCAAACAAGAGCAGCACATCAAAGCAAGTTTAAATGAGGCCGGAAACAACATATAACAATTCCGGTAAGTCCTCATATGCATATTTCGAAATTGGTCCAGATCTGAATAACTTTATGTTCAAGTTGTTAAACAGCAAGTTAAGATGCACCAAAATGATCTACACAAAATTCTAGTCAAGTTACATATAAAGTTCATTAGATTTGGAGCTATGGCCTAGAAGATATGAGCAAAACAAGTTAAACATGGCATTGATGCAAAATGCATACAAACATCAAGCAAACACCTCAAAACAAGGATGCAACATGATAATATGAAACTACATGAAAAATCAAGCAAGTTCATATAGAGCACACTCAAAACGGAGCAACGTTCAACACATACACACTATACAAGTTTAAAGGACAAGCTTTCCAAAACAGCAAGTAGGCATATTGCAAGCATAAAAACAACATGCTACAGAATCTCAACGTAATAACAAAAGGCATGGGCATGATGTACAGGTAAAGCATTACAAAACATGAACACTGAGCTATCTCCAGAAATCACTAGAACATGCTCAAAATGACATGGCAAGATTGCAAATAATCAGAGTTCAGACTTATCAGGAAATAACATCAGGTTGCAATGTTTAGAGCTATGAAACAACATGTTACAGGAACTCATCATGGCAAACAAAGGCATGGCATGAATCTACTAATTGCATAGAACAAAAGTCCCTTACTGACCATGAGCCAAAAAGGATCATAAAATATGATGGCACCAATGTAATGGCAAGTTATATTACAGATTCATACATGGCAGGAACAACAATAAGTAGGCATGTTGGTGAGCTTGAACCACTCACCACAGAGCAATACATGGCATGGCAAGGCAACTCACAGTAAGAAGACATGGCATAGAAGCTATACATGGCAAGAACAACATCATAGCATACACGGATCAACTACAACAACCTTGGCAAAATTGAATAACATGTAAACAACCTGCCAGGAAACATTTTATAGCAAAAGTAGAGCTCGATTGACTCAAGCTATGGCACTCCATAATTTCAAACAAGGGCATGGATGGATAGATAATAACCATATGTTCAAAACATCCTTACTGAAGTATCTCAAAATAAGCATGGATCTCTCGGTAGCATCAAGTTAACATGGCATAAAAATATCAGCAAAACAGGGGCTGAAATCAGCAACATCATGAAGCCTAGTTTGCATGCTTGTGCTAGTCACCACAGAGATCACAAAAAATACATGGCATACACCCCTGTAAAGATGGCATGGCATAGTACAAAACACATGTAGGACCCAAGTTCATAGGATGCACACATCAATCATGGCAAAAATGACAAAAGTGCATGTTCTGATAAGAATCTAAAACTAACATCACATAGCCCTCTTCTAACAGCATTTCGGGCATCAAGATGAGCTCAAATGTAAATGATGCAATGAGATGAAATGATGTACTCGTCGAGGCGAACAATTTGACATATTACACGCACGAAACGGAGCAATATGCAAAGAGTTATGGCATGATGAACATGAGCATATAATATGCAAAAGTCCTGGGACTTGGTGGAATTTTACCCTCCGAAAACGGGACGAGGAGGACCCGGGACGAGGAGATCCGGGCGGGGCGAGGGCGTTTGGTTCGAGGGATGGGTGGATCTCATCCATCTTCTCGAACCTCGCCGGAGATCTCGCCGGAAACGCGGGGGGCAGCGGCCGGAGCTGAGGAAGATGGCGGAGGAGGTTGGGAGGGCCGGATCCGGGGCCGGGGAGGTCGGGCGCCGGCGAGGTGGCGGGGCACGCCGAGGAGGCGGCCAACCAAGGCGGCGGCGGGCTGCGGCGGCGGCGGCGGGGACGCGAAGCGCCAGCGGCGCCCGACGGCGAGGGGCGGTGGCTGCGCTGGGCGGAGCGGGCGCGAGGCGGCGGCGGCGGGCGACGCGCGGGCGGGCGACGGGCCGGGAGGCGGCGGCGCGAGGGCTCGCAAGGCCCGCTTGGCTCCAGGGGCGGCGCGGTGACTGGCGGCGGGAGGCCAGCGTGGCGCCCGATTGGCGCGCGGCGGCGGCGGCTTTGTCCGGGGCGGCGGAGATGTCCGGGCGCGAGAGGAGCGGGCTAGGGTTTCATCTGCGAATTTGGACGAGGGGCACACTTATTTATAGGTAGGAGGAGCTAGGAAGCTCCAAATGAGGAGCGGTTTTCGGCCACGCGATCGTGATCGAACGACCGAGAGCATGGAGGGGAGTTAGATGGGTTTTGGGCCACTTTGGAGGGTGTTGGGCTGCAAAGAGAAGGAGGCTTTGCGGTTACAGTTAACTGTTGAGTACCAAACGACCTCCAAATGGCACGAAACTTGACAAAGCGGTTCATCGGTGCTATACCAAGGCCGCTTGGCAAACCTCGGTCCATTCCGAGACCGTTTAACCCCGCACACGAAAAGAGGTAAAAGGGGGCACCGGGAGACATAGGAGTGCCGGATTGCAAAACGGACAACGGGGAAAATGCTCGGATGCATGAGACGAACACGTATGCAAATGCGATGCACATGATGACATGATATGAAATGTAGATGATGACATGGAAAAGTGCAACACGCAAGCACATGACATGGCAATGACGGCGAACAACTGGCAGACACCTGGCGCATCGAATCCGGGGCGTTACAATGGAACCCGAATAGGCGATAAACCTGGACTAGGGACTTGAGTGTTTAGGTAGGCCGTGGCCGACACCCTTGCCAGGCTTCCGCTTGAAGGTTACCGAGATATATGACGTGTACATGGCGGTAAATGGCGAGAGTGTGTGTGAAGAAGTACACCCCTGCAGGGTTATAAATGATCTATTCAAATAACCGCGTCCGCGGTAAAGGACTTCTGGGTTACCTGTACAGTTCATAGACAAGTGAAAGTGGATACTCTAAAATGCGCAAGATAAGCGTGAGTGCTATGGATGGCGTTCTCGTAGGGAGGCGGGAGCGGGTCCATAGTGGTGTATTGATATGGTGAATATGTGGACTCGTGTGCGCCACCTCAAAAGAGTTACTTGCAGTCCTAATTAGGATAGCCACCGAGTCAAAGCTGGCTTGCTGCAGTCAAACTCCACCGCCCCCTTTGTTGATATCGATGCATATGTAGTTAGTACTGATGTAAGTCTTGCTGGGTACATTTGTACTCACGTTTGCTTAATTTATGTTTTGTAGAGAGACTTCAGTCTCGCTAATAGTTCCGCGTGGACTTCGACGTTTAGCTTGATACCTCAGCTACGATCTTGTGCCCTCGGCAGGATCTGGTAGATAGTCGCTTCTCAGCCTTTTTCATTTATAGTTGTATGTACTCGCACATGTTAAGCTTCCGCATGTGCTTTGACTTGTATGTTTCAATGTTGGGTCATGAGACCCATGTTTGTAATATCTCGCTCCTCGAGCCTAATGAATAAATACTTGCGTCGTAGAGTTATGTTGTGATGCCATGTTGTATTTACACATATCGAGCATATTGTGTGTATGTTTGAAATGCTTGGTATGTGTGGGATCCGTCAATCTAGTTGTTTATCCTTGGCAGCCTCTCTTATGGGGAAATGTAGTCTAGTGCTTCCTTGAGCCATAGTAGTCCGCTAAAGCCCGGTTCACCGGAGTCCTACTAGCCCAGCACTACTGCTCTGGACACTTGACTGGCCGGCATGTGTTTCACTTCGTTCCTGTGTCTGTCCCTTCGGGGAAATGTCACGCGGTGCCATCCGGAGTCCTGCCTTGCCTGCTACAGCCCGGGTTCCCGGAGTCCTGTTAGCCCAGTGCTACAGCCCGGATTCACACGCTGCTGACCGACATGCTCGATGTGATTCATGTATGCCTGTCTCCATGGGTTAGTGCCGCTTTGGGTTCACGATAGCCATGTCGGCCCGGGTTCTCTGTCATATGGATGCTAGCGACACTATCATATACGTGAGCCAAAAGGCGCAAACGGTCCCGGGCCATGGTAAGGAGACACCCGTGGGAATACCGTGCGTGAGGCCGCAAAGTGATATGAGGTGTTACCGGCTAGATCGATGTGACTTGGAATCGGGGTCCTGACATCTACCCTAGTGAGGCAAGTCCTTCGTGGGCGATGGCCATGGTGGGATAGACAAGGTTTCTTCTTCATGGACCCTTCGTGGGTGGAGCCCTCCGTGGAATCGCGCAACCGTTACCCTTAGTGGGTTGAAGTCTCCATCAACGTGGATGTACGATAGCACCACCTATCGGAACCACGCCAAAAATCTCCGTGTCTACATTGCGTTTGCTCCCTCCAAACTCCTCCCTTTACCTTCATGTGCAATGTTTTACATTCCGCTACTATACTCTTAGACTTGCATGTGTAGGTTGATTGCTTGAATTGTGCTAAGTTGTTAAAATCTGCCAAGACTTAAAATTGGGAAAAGGCTAGATTTTTATTTGGTCAAGTACTCTAATCACCCCCCTCTAGACATACTTCCGATCCTACAGTACCACTCACATCGTTGGCGCCCATGGTTGAAGCTTTTTGTTACACGGGTTGTACCTTTTCTCACGCTGGTTGAACCACATGTTGAAACTTTCCCTCCTATTGGTTGAAACTTTTTTTCAAATACGATCAAAGGTTATTCTGTGAACTTTTACAACTTTTTTCGTCGAGTAGTGCCCAGTTGAAACTTTGTATATCTTCCGGTTGAAGCTTTTTTCATCTAAGGTTGAAGATTTTTCGTAATGGTTGCATCTTTTTCAGTTTGACAGTGTTGGTTGAAGCTTCCCCTATTGACGGTTCAAACTTTTTCGATCTAGGCTTGAAGCTTCTTTTGTCAATGATTGCAACACTGTATGCGGTGGTTCGAGCATCGCGTCATCGATCGCGTGCCAATGCTCGATGTTGCAGCCCTCTGCATGCAGCCGTCGCGGGCGTCGGTCTATGCGGCCGCCGAGGATGCAGTATCCCCGCAACAGCCGGGTTCAGGAACACGAGGGTTGCGGTTGCAGCGCCGCCATTGCTGCTCGACGCATGTGGCATGATGGTGCGGCTGGTTCCAGCAGCCATGGCTCCGGTTGTAGCAAATCAGTGGCCCAGCCTGGGGTTGGACGGCGGCCATCAGCAGGGCGACTCGGTGGTCGGTGCACGGCAACTGAGAGGAATCTGTCTCCCGGGTGCTTTATGGGAGAAAACGAGGGTGTGGGGCGAAGACGGTGTGGGAAGAAACGACTGAGTAAAACGAATGATGGAGGTTCACGTGTGAAGAGATAAGCTTTGACCCTACGAGGTGCTTCCACGGCCACAGGGTCGGGTTGGATCCAAGGTAGTGCGCGCGGCCGGCCAAAAACTGGGCCGGTCTGCCGGCTGCAAACATTTCCCCTATGCGAAACCTCAACTGTTCGATGCAAAATGCGTCGAATAGGATATTCCATACTGGACCTCAGCCCTCGCTGGCCTCCTCTACACCATGCACAACACGGACACAAACAGAACCCCTAGAAGAAATCCTATACTAGAGAAAAGGATCCATGGAGATGAGCGACGCATGTGCGACGGTGGGGCTTGGCGGCGGCGAGGCGGAGAAGGAGTGCGGCGGCAGGGTGGCTTGAGCCTCGTGGTGGACCAGATCCAGCGAGCGGAAGGTCGGATCCGTCAGCTTGGCAAGGGAGGCGTGGAGGAGCATGAGGGGGAAAGGGCGGAGGTCGATGGAGGCAGTCGATGTCGAGGACGTCCCTGAGGGGCGAGGTCAGAGGCCGAAAAGGCCGGCGCTACGCGGCAGAAGGTGAGGGCCACAGCGTCCTCGGGCGCCCATGGTGTACTCCGCCTGATGGATGCGCTCCGTATCAAGCCCGACGAAGACATCTGCTCCCTCCTATTGGCTTCCGTCGACGAATGCCGAGGTCGCCGCCGTTCATTGCCAAATCGTTGTCGGATGTGTTGCATTGGCATCCCATTGCCGCTATCCAACAGGCTGCTCCTTGCCTACGACATGGTGATCGCCTGCAAGTTGTTTGACAAAATTCCCGTAAGGACCACATCACATGGGCGACCATGGTGTTGGCCTACTCTGATTGTGGTTTCCATGATGAAGTAGCAATACTTTTCACCTGCATTTGTCATGAAGGAAAGGGACTCGCTAGCGGTCTGCTCAGCCATGCCATTGTGGCAGAGCTGCGGGCATGTGCTCGGCTGAGCAACTAAGGAGCTTCCGTGAGTAGGTACACACGCTTGTGTTCAAGAAAAGGGAGTTCGTGGCGATACAAGTAGTTCGCTTCTGGAGTTATACTACGAGTAATCAACATGACAGTGTGCGGCAAGTGCTTTAGACAATAAGGTGTTCTTCCCATTACCATCTACGTCTTGATGTGATGTCCTCCAGAGTTGTCAGGTGCAACTTCTCCCTGTCAACTATGCTCGCAGTATCCAGAATCAGAGAACCACATGTTCTTAGGTCAGAAAGCGCATGGCAACGCCATGAAGCACGTCATCGATAAATGCTCCTCCTAAAGCTGCCAATAGATGAACAAATTGTAGTGAAAAGTTTGGTGCAGCCTGGTTGTGACCCACAAGTATAGGGGATTTATCGTAGTCCTTTTGATAAGTAAGAGTGTCGAACCCAACGAGGAGCAGAAGGAAATGATAAGCAATTTTCAGCAAGGTATTCTCTGCAAGCACTGAAATTATAGGTAACAGATAGTTTTGTGATAAGATAATTTGTAACGAGCAACAAGTAACAAAAGTAAATAAAGTGCAGCAAGGTGGCCCAATCCTTTTTGTAGCAAAGGACAAGCCTGGACAAACTCTTATATAGAGAAAAGCGCTCCCGAGGACACATGGGAATTATCGTCAAGCTAGTTTTTCATCACATTCATATGATCCGCGTTCGGTACTTTGATAATTTGATATGTGGGTGGACCGGTGCTTGGGTGTTGTCCTTACTTGGACAAGCATCCCACTTATGATTAACTCCTATTGCCAGCATCCGCAACTACAAAAGAAGTATTAAGATAAACCTAACCATAGCATGAAACATATGGATCCAAATCAGCTCCTTACGAAGCAACACATAAACTAGGGTTTAAGCTTCTGTCACTCTAGAACCCATCATCTACTTATTACTTCCCAATGCCTTCCTCTAGGACCAAATAATGGTGAAGTGTCATGTAGTCGACGTTCACATAACACCACTAGAAGAGAGACAACATACATATCAAAATATTGAACGAATACCAAATTCACATGACTACTAATAGCAAGACTTCTCCCATGTCCTCAGGAACAAACGTAACTACTCACAAAGAATATTCATGTTCATAATCAGTGGGGTATTAATATGCATATAGGATCTGAACATATGATCTTCCACCCAATAAACCAACTAGCATCAACTACAAGGAGTAATCAACACTACTAGCAACCTATAGGTACCAATCCCAGACTTGAGACAAATATTGGATACAAGAGATGAACTAGGGTTTGAGAGGAGATGGTGTTGGTGAAGATGTTGATGGAGATTGGACCCCTCCCGATGAGAGGAGCGTTGGTGATGACCATGGTGATGGTTTCCCCCTCCCTGAGGGAAGTGTCCCCGGCAGAACAGCTCCGCCGGAGCCCTAGATTGGTTCCGCCTCGTGGCGGCGGACTCTCGTCCCGAAAGCTTGCTTATGATTTTTTCTCGGACGAAAGACATCATATAGCAGAAGATGGGCACCAGAGGGCCACCAGGGGGCCCACGAGGCAGGGGGGCGCGCCCAGGGGGTAGGGCGCCCCCACCCTTGTGCCCAGGGTGTGGGTCCCCTCTGGTATTTTCTTCGCTCAGTATTTTTTATTATTTCCAAAAATAACTTCCGGGGAGTTTCAGGACTTTTGGAGTTGTGTAGAATAGGTCTCTAATATTTGCTCCTTTTCCAGCCTAGAATTCCAGCCGCCGGCATTCTCCCTCTTTATGTAAACCTTGTAAAATAAGAGAGAATAGGCATAAGTATTGTAACACAATGTGTAATAGCAGCCCATAATGCAATAAATATAGATATAAAAGCATGATGCAAATGGGCATATCAACTCCCCCAAGCTTACACCTCGCTTGTCCTCAAGCGGAAGCCGATAGCAATAAATATGTCCGCATGTTTAGAGGTAGAGGTGTCGATAAAATAAAATACGGACATGAGGGCATCATGATTATTCTTATAACAGCAACATATATAGATATTGTCATATGATTTCTTATGCTCAAGTAATAATCTATTCACAATGTCAAGTATGAATCAGAAACTTCATTGAGAACCAACAAACTATAATCTCAGTCATTGAAGCAATTGCAATTTATCATAACATCGGAAAGAGTCTATGTCAGAGCTTTTCAGCAAGTCCACATACTCAACTATCATTTAGTCTTTCACAATTGCTAACACTCACGCAATACTTGTGGTTACGGAGTTTTAATCGGACACAGCGAAAGATAGAGGCTTATAGTTTCGCCTCCCAACCTCTTACCTCAAGGGTAATGTCAACAATAATAGTTCATGCTAACTTACATCCAATTGATATATATATATATATATATATATATATATATATATATATATATATATATATATATATATATATATATATATATATATAGGGATTGTCTATTCACACCCAGGTGAGGAATAGTTATTCTTCACCCCTCTATTTTACCATCAATGCACTGTAATTTTACGTTTCGTAAGTTTTGTCTTATTTTCGACATAAAAAGAGACAGTAAAAAAATATAATCGTCAGAAAAATATTTTATGTTATGTAAAATTACAAACGTAAAAATATAGTGTAAAATACACATAAACTGCAAATTTTCTTGTCTTATGACCTATATTTTATTTTCTTATGTCAAATATTACGTAGTGAATGAATATGAATGTAACTATTTGAATTCCAAACATAATTTAATTATGAAATGATCGTAAGATTACCTCGGTGAAGAATAAGTTATTCTACACCTGGGTAATGAATAGCATCACTATATATATATCGGATCTTTCCAACACACTATGCTTGCCAAAGGATAGAATGTAAAAAGGAAATGTGAAAATCACCATGACTCTTGCATAAGGGTAAGATATAAAAGTAAAAGATAGGCCCTTCGCAGAGGGAAGCAGAGGTTGCCATGCGCTTTTATGGTTGGATGCACAAAATCTCAATGCGAAAGAACGTCACTTTATATTGCCACTTGCGATATGAACCTTTATTATGCAGTCCGTCGCTTTTATTTCTTCCACATCACAAGATCGTATAAAGCTTATTTCCTCCACACTAATCAATCATACATATTTAGAGAGCAATTTTTATTGCTTTCACCGATGACAACTTACTTGAAGGATCTTACTCAATCCATAGGTAGATATGGTGGACTCTCATGGCAAAACTGGGCTTAAGGATATTTGGAAGCACAAGTAGTATCTCTACTTGGTGCAAGAATTTGGCTAGAAAGAGAGGGAAAGGCAAGCTCAACATGTTGGATGATCCATGACAATATACTTTATTTCGGATATAAGAAAGCATAACCCATTATGTTGTCTACCTTGTCCAACATCAATTCTTTAGCATGTCATATTTTAATGAGTGCTCACAATCATAAAAGATCTCCAAGATAGTATATTTATATGTGAAACCTCTCTTTCTTTATTACTTCCTATTAATTGCAACGATGACCAAAGCTATGTTTGTCAACTCTCAACAACTTTTAATCATCATACTCTTTCTATGTGAAGTCATTACTCTCCATAAGATCAATACGATCTCTTTGTTTCATTTTATTATTTCTCTTTTCTTTTATTCCCTCAAGATCATAGCAAAATAATCAAGCCCTTGACTCAACACTAATCTTTATTATATATCTCACGGACTCGATTACATAGAGGGATCATAAAGCAAAACTTAAAACTAGATCATACCAAAAACTTTATTCTACTAGATCAATATATTACTAAAAGGATCGAACTAAGAAAAATGGTAAAGATAGGAGTGTGATGGTGATACGATACCGGGGCACCTCCCCCAAGCTTGGCAGTTGCCAAGGGGAGTGCCCATACCCATGTGATTATATCTCCTTCTTCGGGGGTGGTGATGTGATATTCTTGGCTATAATACCCCTCAGGATACGATTCTCCTCCTCGAGCTTGTTGACTTGCCGCTTAAGATCCATTATTTCCTTACGGAGCTTACCCGTGACGGTTAAAGCTCCTTGCACCCATGGATGCTGCATAGCTGCGGGAGAACAAGTAACACTCATTTTCATATTTTCATAAGGGAGAAATTTAACCCTGGAGGGGATGACCGAGTTTGGGATAGCTGAGCTCTGTAGTTCCCCCATTGTGAAGCCTGCCCGGAAACGAGAAGTAACTTCTTGATCCTCCTCCATGGCATTTATCCTTTCAAGTCAGCTTCCATCTCTTCCTCCGTTGAGGTCCCAAAGTGATAGGCATCGCTGTTTGCCCCTGGACCTGGTGTCGGATGAGACACCCGACTCTCCCCGACTGACTCTTGAGACGACATCTTGCTCTAATCTGCGGCAGAAACAGCTCGAAATAAAAACAGAGGATATTTGCGTGATACGGTGGTCAAAACCTTCGGTAGATTATATAATTAATTTTTACCGACCAAAATACGTATCGTGCAAGAAAACGGAGTCCGGAGAGCACACGAGGTGCCCACGAGGCAGGGGGCGCGCCCTCCACCCTCGTGGAGCCCTCATGTCCTTCCCAGACTGCTTCTTATTTTTCTAATTTTCTAAATATTTCAAAATGGAGAAAATTTACCATTGGAACTGTTTTGGAGTCGGTTTACTTACCATACCACGTACCTATTCCTTTGCGGAGTCTGAAACGTTCTGGAAAGTGTCTCTTATGTATTCCTCCGGGGTTACGGTTTCAATAACATTCGTTTCAACATTTTATAGGATTACCTGAGATGTAATGTTTGATTCTTTGACCGTTAACCACCTTCGTATTTGTTCCCAGCAAAAAATCTTAAACGAGAGTTGTATAGCAATACATAATCACCTACATTAAACTCATGCTTTTGTATTGTTTTGTCATGCCATCTTTTAACTTTTTCTTTAAACAACTTTGCATTCTCATAGGCTTGGGTTCTCCATTCATCAAGTGAGCTAATGTCAAATAGCCTCTTCTCACCGGCAAGTTTGAAATCATAATTAAGCTCTTTAATGGCCCAATATGCCTTATGTTCTAGTTCGAGAGGTAAGTGACATGCTTTTCCATAGACCATTTTATACGGAGAAATACCCATAGGATTTTTATATGCAGTTCTATAGGCCCATAATGCATCATCAAGTTTCTTGGACCAATTCTTTCAAGATCTATTAACAGTCTTTTGCAAAATTAATATGAGCTCTCTGTTACTCAATTCTACTTGACCACTAGACTGTGGGTGATATGGAGATGCAATTCTGTAATTAACATCATACTTAGCAAGCATTTTACGAAAATCACCATGAATAAAATGTGAACCACCATCAGTCATTAAATATCTAGGGACTCCAAACCTCGGAAAAATAACTTCTTTAAGCATCTTAATAGAGGTGTTATGATCAACACTACTAGTTGGAATAGCTTCTACCCACTTAGTAACGTAATCAACAACAACTAGAATATGTGTATACCCATTATAGGCAGGAAACGGTCCCATATAATCAAAGCCCCAAACATCAAATGGTTCAATAACAAGTGAATAATTCATAGGCATTTCTTGACGTCTACTAATATTACCAATTCTTTGACATTCGTCACAAGATAAGATGAACTTATGGGCATCCTTGAAGAGAGTAGGCCAATAAAAACCGGATTGCAATACCTTATGTGCAGTTCTATCTCCAGCGTGGTGTCCTCCATAAGCCTCGGAGTGACACTTGCGTAGGATCTGTTCCTGTTCATGCTCAGGTACACAACGTCTAATGACACCATCTACCCCTTCTTTATAAAGATTTGGTTCATCCCAAAAGTAATGCCTCAAATCATAGAAAAACGTTTTCTTTTGCTGGTATGTGAAACTAGGTGGTATAAATTTAGCAACAATGTAATTAGCATAATCAGCATACCATGGAGCAGTACGAGAAGCATTTGTGACATTTAATTGTCCATCAGGAAAGCTATCATCAATAGGTAGTGGGTCATCAAGAACATTCTCTAACCTAGACAAGTTGTCTGCAAGGGGTTCTCAGCTCCCTTTCTATCAATAATATGCAAATCAAATTCTTGTAACAAGAGAACCCATCTAATAAGTCTAGGTTTAGCATCTTTCTTTTCCATAAGATATTTAATAGCAGCATGATCAGTGTGAATAGTTACTTTAGAATCAACAATATAAGGTCTGAATTATCACAACAAATACAACTGCTAAGAATTCTTTTTCAGTAGTGGCATAATTTCTCTGGGCATTGTCTAGAGTTTTACTAGCATATTGAATAACATTTAATTTCTTATCAATTCTTTGCCCTAGAACAGCACCTACAGCATAATCGCTAGCATCACACATAATTTCAAAAGGTAAATTCCAATCAGGTGGCTAGACAATAGGTGCTGAGATTAATGCTTTCTTAAGTATTTCAAATGCTTCTACACAATCATCATCAAAGACAAATGGTATATCTTTTTGTAAAAGATTAGTCATAGGCCAAGAGATTTTTGAGAACTCCTTAATGAACCTCCTATAAAAACCGGCATGACCAAGGAAACTTTTTATACCTTTGATGTCCTTGGGACACGACATCTTTTCAATAGCATCAACTTTAGCTTTATCCACTTCAATACCTCTTTCAGAAATTTTATGCCCCAAGACAATACCTTCATTAACCATAAAGTGGCACTTTTCCCAATTCAAGACAAGATTAGTTTCTTCACATCTCCGCAAAACTCGATCAAGGTTGCTCAAGCAATCATCAAAAGAGGATCCATAAACGGAGACATCGTCCATGAAAACCTCACAAATCTTTTCACAAAAGTCAGAGAGTATAGCCATCATGCATCTTTGAAAGGTAGCAGGTGCATTACATAAACCAAAAGGCATACGTCTATAAGCAAAAACCGAAAGGGCAAGTGAAAGTGGTCTTAGCTTGATCATCAGCTGAAACAGGTATTTGAGAGAAACCAGAATAACCATCTAGAAAGCAAAAATGTGTATGTTTGGATAATCTTTCTAGCATTTGATCAATAAAAGGGTAAGGGGTAATGATCTTTCTTAGTAGCCTTATTTAATCTGCAGAAATAAATTACCATCCTATAACCTATAATAATTCTTTGCGGAATCAATTCATCTTTATCATTAGGAACGACAGTAATACCTCCCTTCTTAGGGACATGTAACACCCCGGATTCGATGCGCCAGGTGTCCGCCAGTTATTCGTCGGAGTTTCCATGTCATTTGCTTGCGTGTTGCACTTTGCCATGTCATCATCTGCATTTCATATCATGTCATCATGTGCGTTGCATTGCATACGTGTTCGTCTCATGCATCCGAGCATTTTCCCCGTTCTCTGTTTTGCAATTCGGCACTCCTATGTCTCCGGCGCCCCTTTTGCCTCTTTTTCGTATGCGGGTGTTAACGTTCTCGAATGGCCGAGGTTTGCCAAGCGGCCTTGGTATAGCACCGGTAGACCGCCTGTCAAGTTTCGTGCCATTTGGAGGTCGTTTGGTACTCCAACGGTTAACCGGGTAACCGCAAAGGCCTCTTTTGTGTGCAGCCCAACACCCCTTCCAAAGTGGCCCAAAACCCAGCAAACTCCCCTCCATGCTCTCGGTCGTTCGATCACGATCGCGTGGTCGAAAACCGCACCTCATTTGGAGTCTCCTAGCTCCCTCTACCTATAAATATGTGTGCCTTCCCGAAATTCTCGGTCTAACCCTAGTCTTCCTCTTCCTCGCGCCGCCGGACACATCCTCCCACCGCCTGGACATGTCCGCTCCACCCCGCCGCCGTCGCCAGCCTATCGCGCGCCGCCACCTGTCCCCGCTCTCTCTCTCCTCGCCTCTGCGCCCGCCCGCCCGAGTTCGGCCCGGGCCCGCCTGAGCCCATCGGGGCCTGAAGGCCAGCCGCCGCCGCCCGCCTTGCCCCGCAGCAGCCCCGCCGCCCGCCGCCCTCGCCGCCGGCGCGACTCCCCCGCCCGGGCTGGTCGCCGCCGCCATCGCCGCCCCGCCGCCCGACCGCCGCCGCCCGCCTCAGCTCCGCCCCACCACAGATCGCCGGGTCGCCGCCACGCCGAAGGCCCTCCGCCGTCCTAGCCTCGTCGCCGCCGCCCTTTCGCGGAGCCCCTGCACTGCCTCCTCTCGTCAGATCCGGGCGGGTGGATGAGATCCACCCATCCCGTGATCCAAACGCCCACGCCCGCGTCCCGGATCTGCCCGTCCCGCTTCCCTCCGTCCCAGGTTGACTTTCCCCGAGCCCCGGATTTCCTCCAAGTCATTATCTGTGATAAATTTTGTTGCATTTTTATCGCATCATAACTCTGCATCCGTAGCTCCGTTTTGGGCGTGTGATATGTCGAACTGTTCGTCTCGACGAGTACATAATTTCATGTCATTGCATCATTTTCATTTCAGCTCATCTTGATGCCCGAAATGCTGTTGGAAGAAGGCTATGTGATGTTAGTTTCAGATTCTTATCAGAACATGCATTTTTATCATTTTTGCCATGATTGATGTGTGCATCCTATGAAATTGAGTCCTACATGTGTTTTGTACTATGCCATGCCATCTTTCCAGGGGTGCTTGCCATGTATTTTTGTGATTTGTGTAGTGAGTGCATCGAGCTTGTTAAGTAGGGTACTTGCTGTTGCTGTTTTGCATGTCTGAATCTGCTATATCATGATGCTATGTTAACCTGCTTCTACAAGTCATTCTGTGCATAATCTGGAGACGTTCACTAAGGATGATTTGTTACAAATGTCTTGCTCTATCCATCCATGCCCCTGGTTGTATTTATAGCTTGCCGTAACTTGTTGTAATCTTGCTCTCAAGTTGCTAAATAATGTTGTTGTCAGCCTGTTAACATTAAGTTCAATGTTGCCATGATTGTTGCTAGTGATCCATGCACCCTATAAACTTGTTATTGCCATGCTTAGCTTCATAAACAAGTCTTCTTACTGGTGGTTGCCTTGCCATGCCATGTATTGCTCTGTGGTGAGTGGTTCAAGCTCACCAACATGCCTACTTATTGTTGTTCCTGCCATGTATGAATCTGTCATATAACTTGCCATGTTTACATGGGTGCCATCTTTTCCTGTGATCCTTTTTGGCTCATGGTCAGTAAAGGACTTTTGTTCTATGCATTTAGTAGATTCATGTCATGCCTTTGTTTTCCATGATAAGTTCCTGTAGCATGTTGTTTGATAGCTCTAAACATTGCAACCTGATGTTATTTCTGCAAAGTCTGAAACTGTTATTATTTGCAATCTTGCCATGTGTGTTTGAGCATGTTCTAGTGATTTATGGAGATAGCTCAGTGTTCATGTTTTGTCATGCTTTACCTGTACATCATGCCCATGCCTTTTCTTCTCATGTTAAGATGTTGTAGCTTGTTGTTTTGATGCTTGCAATATGCCTAGTTGCTGTTTTGGTCAGATTGTTGCTATAACTTGTATAGAGTGTATGTGTTGATCCGTTGCTCCGTTTTGAGTGTGCTCTATATGAAACTTGCTTAGAATTGCATGTAGTTTCATATTATCATGTTGCATCCTTGTTTTGAGGTGTTTGCTTGATGTTTGTATGCATTTTGCATCAATGTCATGTTTAACTTGTTTTGCTCATATCTTCTAGGCCGTAGCTCCGAATCTAATAAACTTTATATGTAACTTGACTAGAATTTCGTGTAGATCATCGTGGTGCATCTTAACTTGCTGTTTAACAACTTGAACATAAGGTTTATTCAGATCTGGACCAATTTCGAAATTTGCATATGAGGACTTACCGGAATTGTTATATGTTGTTCCCGGCCTCATTTAAACTTGCCTTGATGTGTTGCTCTTGTTTGCATCATCTCTTGCCATGAGTAGCTTCATGTAGCCTTGTCATGCATCATTCTTGGTTGAGCATCATGTCTTGTTCATGTGTGGTGTGTTTACTATGTTGTGTGCTTCTTCTCGATAGTTCCCGTTTCGTTGCGATCGTGAGGATTCGCTTCGCTCACGCTTGGTTCATCTTCGTGGCTTCATCTTCTTCATGGACTCGTTCTTCTTCCTTGCGGGATTTCAGGCAAGATGACCACTACCCTGGATCTCACTACTATCATTGCTATGCTAGTTGCTTCGTTTCTATCGCTATGCTGCGCTACCTATTACCTGCTTATCAAGCCATCCCAAATTGCCATGTCAGCCTCTAACCTTTTGCACCCTTCCTAGCAAACCGTTGTTTGGCTATGTTACCGCTTTGCTCAGCCCTCTTATAGCGTTGTTAGTTGTAGGTGAAGATGAAGTTTGTTCCTTGTTGAACATGGAGATGTTGTTCCTTGTTGGAACATGTTTACTTGTTGGGATATCACAATATATCTTATTTAATTAATGCATCTATATACTCGGTAAAGGGTGGAAGGCTCGGCCTTATGCCTGTGTTTTCTTCCACTCTTGCCGCCTCTAGTTTCCGCCATATCGGTATTATGTTTCCGGATTTTGCGTCCCTAACGCGTCGGGTGATTTATGGGACCCCTTGACAGTTCGCTTTGAATAAGACTCCTCCAAAAAGGCCCAACATTGGTTTTACCTTTTGCCTCACCACCACCTACATTTCCCTTGGGAGTAATTAACCCAAGGGTCATCTTTATTCAGCCCCCGGCCAATGCTTGTCTAAGTGTTGGTCCAAACTAGAGTGCTTTAGCGCCCCCTCAAGGAAACTTGAGGTTTGGTTTTAGTTGTACGGACTGCTCATCCGGTCGTGGCTCGAGACGAGATACTGCGCGGCTACTATCGTGGTGTCGGCACGCGGGATGTCTTGCTGGTCTTGTTTTATTGCTGTCGATATGTCTTGTAGCCGGATTCCGAGACTGATCGGGTCTTCCGGGAGAAGGAATATCCTTCGTTGATCACGAGAGCTTATCATGGGCTGTTGGGACACCCTGCAGGTATAAACTTTCGAGAGCCGTGCCCGCGGTTATGTGGCAGATGGGAATTTGTTAATATCCGGTTGTAGTAAACTTGAAGCAAACTCTTCTAAAATACACCAACCGTGTGCATAACCGTGAGTGTCTCTTTTCGGGGTTGATCGAGAGGAGAACACGGTTTCTGGGTTATGTCTGACGTAAGTAGGAGTTCAGGATCACTTCTTGATCATTACTAGTTGACGACCGTTCCTTTGTTTCTCTTCTCGCTCTCATTTGCGTATGTTAGCCACCATATATGCTTAGTCGCTGCTGCAACCTCACCATTTTACCCCTTCCTTTCCCGTTAAGCTTTGCTAGTCTTGATACCCATGGTAATGGGATTGCTGAGTCCTCGTGGCTCACAGATTACTACACAACCAGTTGCAGGTACAAGTTATGCGATGGTCATGACGCGAGAGCGATGTTTGCTTGTTTGGAGTTCTTCTTCTGCTTCTTCTTCGATCAGGGGATAGGTTCCAGGTCGGCAGCCTGGGCTAGCAGGGTGGATATTGTTTGAGTTTCTGTTTATGTTTCATCCGTAGTCGGATGTTGATCTTGTATGTAGTATTGTTGTATTCTTGTGGCATTCGTGCCTTATGTATGTATCCCTATGTATTATGTAATGTTGATGTAATGATATCCACCTTGCAAAAGCGTTTCAATATGCGGGTCTATCCTTGGTGGGACCTTCGAGTTCCTTTTGGATAGGGTCGCATATTGGGCGTGACAAGTTGGTATCAGAGCCTCGACCGACCCTAGGAGCCCCCTTGATTGATCGTGTAGTTTGGCCGCAGTTGAGTCTAGAAGAAAATTGTTTTCGGAGTCTAGTTATATCGGAGAGTAGGAATTCTTTTTACTCCTCTGCCCCTTCGTCGCTCTGGTAAGGAATCTTGACGTAGGTGTTTTTGAACTACTCCTCTTCCCATTCAAGTTTTTCTTTAGGATCACGCAGTTGGTTTTTCGATCGTTGTTCCTCAGCTCTTTTCATCCGGTGCATTTCTCGTCAAGTTGACTCGAGCCTCTTCATCGTTGTCAAGTTCAATCCTCAGTTGTCTTCTTTTCCCACCCGCCCACCCCTTTTTTTCTTCTCGGAACCGGAGCCCGTGATCGAGTATGCTTCCTACTCGTCGAAGTCTTTGCTTTCTTTCCTCAATGATTTCAACCGTGTTTTCTCTTCAAGATATTCGTCGGTTCCCCTTCCAAGTTGTCTTTGTTTTCCGCCTCCCACCCTTTTTCTTCCCGGAGTTCGAGTTTCTTCCAACCATCAATTCCATTCGTGCGGAGTCTCTTCAGTCTTCCCTCAATTATTTTAACCGGTGAATTCTCGTCTTGTTCGTCATTCTTCATCCCTTTATTTTTCCGGTGGTTTCAATTCAAGTTTTTTAGGTTGATCACATTCTTTTCCTTGGATCAAGTGTTTTCCTTGCTCGTTCGCCTCTTGCTAGTTTATCCTTCCGGAGCTCAAGACGTCTCAGGAGATTCGTCTGTGTTCCAATTAATTCGAGGTTGTCACCTCATTCAAATATTTCAATTATTCCGGTGCATCACCTATCAATTCAACAATCCTTTCCAACGGTGTTTTCTTTTAGTGGGCCCTAACCCACAGGTTTTTTCCCAGGATCTTACCTGACTCTTCTAATTATTTCCCCGGAGCTATTCTCTAATTCTTTTCGAAATTTGACGTAAGTATGAATTTCATCAGTCAGATCTTTTCCAAGATCAATTTCTAATCATTTTCATTGTTGACTCAACGTCTTTGTTTTTCATTCTCCCGGAGCGTCTCAACAATTCTGCATGGTGGTTCTCGTCGTCATTCTCAACATTTGAATTCCGTCGTAGTTTTTTTTCTCTTAAATCTTGTCCGTTCTCCCGGAGATTCGCGGTGCTAGCTCGATGTTATCCTATCTAATTGTTTCAAGTCATGCAAATTCTTTTCATCCATCCGGAGTATTTCAGGAGTTGCTTTCTCTCTCGATCATCCGGAGGCCATCTTTTCGGAAGATTTCTTCGTTCTAAGTTTTCAGATTCGTTCTCCAATTATTCTATATCCGTGCCCCTTCGTCCATCTCAATATTCTTCCGGTGCTTCGGTCAAGTGTTCTTTATCAGCTCATGATCTCTTTGTTCTTTTGCATCTAAATCCCCTCTACCATATTGGTTCTTCTAATTCTTCCCGACGATTCATTCTCTTTCATCAGTCTTTTTTCTAATTATTACGGTGGTTCATTCAAGATTTTTTCCTTGATTATCATTTAAATCCATCCGTTCTTTCAATCCTACCGGTGGTTCATGAAGACCTTCTCAAGTTTGCGATATGTCACTCCTCAATCCTTTTCAAGGGGAATAAGTTGCATGCCAAATCTGCTAGTCATCAATTTAATTTGATGAAGGATAAGCATACAATAAATCTTATTCTTATTTCATCAAAGTGATTAATCTTTTCTTCGGAATTTGTTCTTGAGGAATAAATTCTAGTTCCAAGTGTTTTAATCTTTTCTTTTCCGAAGTTCAAATTTCCTCGGCCATCTCGTCGGAACCTCCATCTAAGTCACCGCAAGGCTCATCTTATTCATTCTTCCTTCATTTTATCTCGTCATCCTTTTGTTACCGGAGTTCTTCATGGTGGTTCTTCATGATTTAATTCATTCTCTCAAGAGTTCATCAAGATTCTTGTTGGCGGAGTTCAAGTATCTTTTCTTCTCACGTCTCGAAGTGCAATTAATTCTCCGTATTCTTTTGAAGTGGAGTTTTGCATTTCTTCGTTCTTCTAAGCTATCAAATCATTTCCATTTGTGGCCGGTTATCACCTTATGATCTTGAGATGTTACCTATAAGCCCACAACAAGCTTATTTCTGTTCGTTGTTGATTTTCTCAACAACTCCGTCCAATCCTTTCTTCTAAGATGCTTTCAATTCCATTCGTGGCACAAGTTGTCATTTTCTTCTCCGTTCTTTTCATTCAACTCTTTCAATTCTTCCCGGAGGTTTTGTGTCATGTCGTTATCAAGTATCAATCCATCCTCTCAAGCTCGTGTTCTAATCCTTCCATTTTTCAGCCGGAGTGCTGCCTAAATTCTTTCAGTCTTATTCGTTTCTTATCTCGTTCTAACCGGAGTGGTTTCATAGCCTATTGATTCCGTGAGCCTTTGATTCTCGTCATTCTCGTTGTTCCTCTCTTCTTCTCGAGTGCTCTCGATTCTTTGCTTCTTATCTTGAGTTCTTGTTTCGCCTCTTCCTCTTTCTCTTCCGTCTCGGACCTAAGATCTCGGGACGAGATCTCTTGTTAGTGGAGGAGTGTTGTAACGCCCCGGATTCGATGCGCCAGGTGTCCGCCAGTTATTCGTCTGTGTTGCCATGTCATTTGCTTGCGTGTTGCACTTTTCCATGTCATCATCTGCATTTCATATCATGTCATCATGTGCGTTGCATTGCATACGTGTTCGACTCATGCATCCGAGCATTTTCCCCGTTGTCCGTTTTGCAATCCGGCACTCCAATGTCTCCCGGCGCCCCCTTTTGCCTCTTTTCGTGTGCGGGTGTTAAACGTTCTCGGAATGGCCCGAGGTTTGCCAAGCGGCCTTGGTATAGCACCGGTAGACCGCCTGTCAAGTTTCGTGCCATTTGGAGGTCGTTTGGTACTCCAACGGTTAACCGGGTAACCGCAAAGGCCTCTTTTGTGTGCAGCCCAACACCCCTTCCAAAGTGGCCCAACACCCAGCAAACTCCCCTCTATGCTCTCGGTCGTTCGATCATGATCGCGTGGTCGAAAACCGCACCTCATTTGGAGTCTCCTAGCTCCCTCTACCTATAAATATGTGTGCCTTCCCGAAATTCTCGGTCTAACCCTAGTCTTCCTCTTCCTCGCCACGGACACATCCTCCCACCGCCGGACATGTCCGCTTCCACCCCGCCATTGTCGCCAGCCTATCGCGCGCCGCCACCTGTCCCAGCTCTCTCTCTCTCCGTCTCGCCGCCTGCCCGCCCAGTTCGGCGGGGCCCGCCTGAGCCCATCGGGGCCCAAGCCTTGCTGCCACCGCCAGCGCCCGCCTCCGCTGCCGCCACGCGCCGCCCGTCCTCTGCGCTTGCCGGCGCGACTCCCCGCCGCCGGGCTGGTCGCCGCGCTGCCGTCGCTGCCCTGCCCGCCCGCCACAGACGCTGGTCGCCGCGCCCTGAAGCGCCTCGCCGTCCTAGCCTCGTCGCCGGCCGCCCGCTTCGCCGGGAGCCCAAGACTGCCTCCTCCTCGTCGGGATCCGGGCGGTGGATGAGATCCACCGTCCCGTGATCCAACGCCCACGCCTGCGCCCGGATCTGCCTCCCCCCGCTTCCTCCGTCCCAGTTGACTTTCCCGAGCCCCGGATTTCCTCTAAGTCATTATCTGTGATAAATTTTGTTGCATTTTCATCGCATCATAACTCTGCATCCGTAGCTCCGTTTTGGGCGTGTGATATGTCAAATTGTTCGCCTCGACGAGTACATCATTTCATATCATTGCATCATTTTCATTTGAGCTCATCTTGATGCCCGAAATGCTGTTAGAAGAGGGCTATGTGATGTTAGTTTCAGATTCTTATCAGAACATGCACTTTTATCATTTTTGCCATGATTGATGTGTGCATCCTATGAACTTGAGTCCTACATGTGTTTTGTACTATGCCATGCCATCTTTCCAGGGATGCTTGCCATGTATTTTTGTGATTTGTGTAGTGAGTGCATCGAGCTTGTTAAGTAGGGTACTTGCTGTTGCTGTTTTGCATGTCTGAATCTGCTATATCATGATGCTATGTTAACCTGCTTCTACAAGTCATTCTGTGCATAATCTGGAGACGTTCACTAAGGATGATTTGTTATACATGTCTTGCTCTATCCATCCATGCGCCTGGTTGCATTTATAGCTTGCTGTAACTTGTTGTAATCTTGCTCTCAATTTGCTAAATAATGTTGTTGTCAGCCTGTTAACATTAAGTTTAATGTTGCCATGATTGTTGCTAGTGATCAATGCACCCTATGAACTTGTTATTGCCATGCTTAGCTTCATAAACATGTATTCTTACTGGTGGTTGCCTTGACATGCCATGTATTGCTCTGTGGTGAGTGGTTCAAGCTCACCAACATGCCTACTTATTGTTGTTCCTGCCATGTATGAATCTGTCATATAACTTGCCATGTTTACATGGGTGCCATCTTTTCCTCTGATCCTTTTTGGCTCATGGTCAGTAAAGGACTTTTGTTCTATGCATTTAGTAGATTCATGCCATGCCTTTGTTTGCCATGATAAGTTCCTGTAGCATGTTGTTTGATAGCTCTAAACATTGCAACCTGATGTTATTTCTGCAAAGTCTGAAACTGTTATTATTTGCAATCTTGCCATGTGTGTTTGAGCATGTTCTAGTGATTTCTGGAGATAGCTCAGTGTTCATGTTTTGTCATGCTTTACCTGTACATCATGCCCATGCCTTTTGTTCTCATGTTAAGATGCTGTACCTTGTTGTTTTGATGCTTGCAATATGCCTAGTTGCTGTTTTGGTCAGATTGTTGCTATAACTTGTATAGAGTGTATGTGTTGATCCGTTGCTCCGTTTTGAGTGTGCTCTATATGAAACTTGCTTAGAATTGCATGTAGTTTCATATTATCATGTTGCATCCTTGTTTTGAGGCGTTTGCTTGATGTTTGTATGCATTTTGCATCAATGTCATGTTTAACTTGTTTTGCTCATATCTTCTAGGCCGTAGCTCCGAATCTAATAAACTTTATATGTAACTTGACTAGAATTTTGTATAGATCATCGTGGTGCATCTTAACTTTCTGTTTAACAACTTGAACATAATGTTTATTCAGATCTGGACCAATTTCGAAATTTGCATATGAGGACTTACCGGAATTGTTATATGTTGTTCCCGGCCTCATTTAAACTTGCCTTGATGTGTTGCTCTTGTTTGCATCATCTCTTGCCATGAGTAGCTTCATCTAGCCTTGTCATGCATCATTCTTGGTTGAGCATCATGTCTTGTTCATGTGTGGTGTGTTTACTATGTTGTGTGCTTCTTCTCGGTAGTTCCCGTTTCGTTGCGATCGTGAGGATTCGTTCGTATACGCTTGGTTCATCTTCGTGGCTTCATCTTCTTCATGGACTCGTTCTTATTCCTTGCGGGATTTCAGGAAAGATGACCGCTACCCTGGATCTCACTACTATCATTGCTATGCTAGTTGCTTCGTTCTATCGCTATGCTGCGCTACCTATTACCTGTTTATCAAGCCATCCCAAATTGCCATGTCAGCCTCTAACCTTTTGCACCCTTCCTAGCAAACCGTTGTTTGGCTATGTTACCGCTTTGCTCAGCCCCTCTTATAGCGTTGTTAGTTGCAGGTGAAGATGAAGTTTGTTCCTTGTTGGAACATGGAGATGTTGTTCCTTGTTGGAACATGTTTACTTGTTGGGATATCACAATATATCTTATTTAATTAATGCATCTATATACTTGGTAAAGGGTGGAAGGCTCGGCCTTATGCCTGGTGTTTTGTTCCACTCTTGCTGCCCTAGTTTCCGTCATATCGGTATTATGTTCCCGGATTTTGCGTCCCTAACGCGGTCGGGTGATTTATGGGACCCCCTGGACAGTTCGCTTTGAATAAGACTCCTCTAGCAAGGCCCAATATTGGTTTTACCTTTTGCCTCACCACCACCTACATTTCCCTTGGGAGTAATTAACCCAAGGGTCATCTTTATTCAGCCCCCCCCCCCCCCGGGCCAATGCTTGTCTAAGTGTTGGTCCAAACTAGAGTGCTTTGCAGCGCCCCCTCAAGGAAACTTGAGGTTTGGTTTTAGTTGTACGGACTGCTCATCCGGTCGTGGCCTGAGACGAGATACGCGCGGCTACTATCAGGGTGTCGGCACGCCGGGATGTCTTGCTGGTCTTGTTTTATTGCTGTCGATATGTCTTGTAGCCGGGATTCCGAGACTGATCGGGTCTTCCCGGGGAGAAGGAATATCCTTCGTTGATCGCGAGAGCTTATCATGGGCTAAGTTGGGACACCCCGCAGGTATAAACTTTCGAGAGCCGTGCCATGTTATGTGGCAGATGGGAATTTGTTAATATCCGGTTGTAGTAAACTTGAAGCAAAATCTTATAAAATACAACAACCGTGTGCATAACCGTGAGTGTCTCTTTTCGGGGTTGATCGAGAGGAGAACGCGGTTTCTGGGTTATGTCTGACGTAAGTAGGAGTTCAGGATCACTTCTTGATCATTACTAGTTGACGACCGTTCCTTTTTTTCTCTTCTCGCTCTCATTTGCGTATGTTAGCCACCATATATGCTTAGTCGCTGCTGCAACCTCACCATTTTACCCCTTCCTTTCCCATTAAGCTTTGCTAGTCTTGATACCCATGGTAATGGGATTGCTGAGTCCTCGTGGCTCACAGATTACTACACCACCAGTTGCAGGTACAGGTTATGCGATGGTCATGACGCGAGAGCGATGTTTGCTTGTTTGGAGTTCTTCTTCTGCTTCTTCTTCGATCAGGGGATAGGTTCCAGGTCGGCAGCCTGGGCTAGCAGGGTGGATATTGTTTGAGTTTCTGTTTATGTTTCATCCGTAGTCGGATGTTGATCTTGTATGTTGTATTGTTGTATTCTTGTGGCATTCGTGCCTTATGTATGTATCCCTATGTATTATGTAATGTTGATGTAATGATATCCACCTTGCAAAAGCGTTTCAATATGCGGGTCTATCCTTGGTGGGACCTTCGAGTTCCTTTTGGATAGGGTCGCATATTGGGCGTGACAGACACAATGGACAAGACTTACCCAATTGACTATCAGCAACGGGATAAATTATACCTGCCTCAAGGAGCTTTAGTATTTCCTTTCTTACCACTTCTTTCATCTTAGGATTCAGCCGTCGTTGACGATCAATAACTGGTTGGCATCTTTCTCCAAATTTATTTTATGTTGGCATAGACTGGGACTAATGCCCTTAAGATCATCAAGAGTATATCCAATAGCAGCACGGTGCTTCTTCAGAGTTTTCAATAATTTTTCTTCCTCCTTCTCTGAAAGGTTAGCACTAATAATAATAACAGGATATATCTTCTTTTCATCAAGAAAAGCATATTTAAGAGTATCAGGTAATGGTTTAAGTTCAAACACGGGATCACCCTTGGGTGGAGGAGGATCTCCTAGGATTTCAACAGGTAAATTGTGTTTCAGAATAGGTCCCTGTTTAAAGAACACTTCATCTATTCCCCTTCTTTCATTCATAAACATATCATTTTCATGGTTTAGCAAATATTGTTCTAAAGGATCACTAGGAGGTACGGCAATAGAAGCAAGACCAATAATTTCATATTTACTAGGAAATTCCTCTTTTTTTTTTACTAGGAAATTCCTCTTCACGGTGTTGTCTACGAAATTTAGAAAAATTAAAATCATGAGACATATCACCCAAACCAATAGTAACAACATCCTTTTGCAGTCTATCTTAGCATTAACAGTGTTTAAGAAGGGTCTACCAAATATAATGGGACAAAAGCTATCTTGTGGGGAACCAAGAACAAGAAAATCAGCAGGATATTTAGTTTTCCCACAAAAGACTTCAACATCTCTAACAATTCCAATTGGTGATATAGTATCTCTATTGGCAAGCTTAATGGTAACATCGATTTCTTCTAACTCAGCCGATGCAATATCATGCATAATTTCTTTGTATAAGTCAATAGGTATTGCACTAGCACTAGCACCCATATCACACAAGCCATGATAACAATGATCTCCTATTTTAAGAGAAATAACAGGCATGCCTACCACAGGTCTATGTTTATCTTTAGCACTAGGTTTAGCAATTCTAGCAGTCTCATCACAGAAATAAATAACATGCCCATCAATATTATCAGCTAAGAGATCTTTAACAATAGCAATATTAGGTTCAACTTTAACTTGCTCAGGAGGTGTATAGGTTCTAATATTGCTTTTACGAACCACAGTTGAAGCTTTAGCATGATATTTTATCCTAACAGGAAAAGGTGGTTTCTCAACATAAGCAGTAGGAACAATAGGATCATTATAAGTGACAGTCTTTTCTTCAACTTTAATAGGTGCAACTACTTTTACTTCTATGGGAGGATTATATTTAAACCACTTCTCCTTAGGGAGATCAACGTGAGCCGCAAAAGATTCACAAAAAGAAGCTACTATCTCAGAGTCAAGTCCATATTTAGTGCTAAATTTACGGAAAACATCGGTATCCATAAAAGTTTTAAGACAATCAAACTTAGGTGTTATACCTGACTCCTTACCTTCGTCGAGGTCCCAATCTTCATAGTTGCATCTAATTCTTTCCAATAAATCCCATTTGAATTCAATAGTCTTCATCATAAAAGAACCAGTATTGGAAGTATCGAGCATGGTGTGATTGTTGTTAGAAACCCGAGCATAAATTTTTTGAATAATCATTTCTCTTGAGAGCTGATGATTGGGGCACGAATATAACATTGACTTAAGACTCCCCCAAGCTTGAGAGATGCTTTCTCGTTCGCGAGGCCAAAAATTATATATATAATTACGATCACGATGAACAAGATGCATAGGATAAAACTTCTGATGAAATTCCAATTTCAATCGCTTGTAGTCCCATGATGCCATATCATCACATAGCCTATACCATGTCAATGCATCTCCCTTCAAAGATAAAGGGAAGACCTTCTTCTTGATAACATCATCGAGCATACCTGCAAGCTTAAATAATCCACAAACTTCATCCACATAGATTAGGTGTAAATCGGGATGCAATGTTCCGTCTCCTGCAAAAGGATTAGCTAGCAGTTTCTCTATCATACTCGAAGGAATTTCAAAGTAAACATTTTCATTTTCAGTATGTTCAGTAGTTTGAGGAGCAACTCTTTGCTCTATTGGTCGGGGTGAAGATACCCCGAACAAGCCCCTCAGAGGATTACTTTCCATAGTAACAAGTGACAGTAAATTTCAGCACACTATATAAATTTTTCCTTACCAAATTCCACCCACCAAAGGTGCTTCACTCCCCGGCAACGGCGCCAGAAAAGAGTCTTGATGAACCACGAGTATAGGGGATCTATCGTAGTCCTTTCAATAAGTAAGAGTGTCGAACCCAATGAGGAGCAGAAGGAAATGATAAGCAGATTTCAGCAAGGTATTCTCTGCAAGCACTGAAATTATAGGTAACAGATAGTTTTGTGATAAGATAATTTGTAATGAGCAACAAGTAACAAAAGTAAATAAAGTGCAGCAAGGTGGCCCAATCCTTTTTATAGCAAAGGACAAGCCTGGACAAACTCTTATATAGAGAAAAGCGCTCCCGAGGACACATGGGAATTATCGTCAAGCTAGTTTTTCATCACGTTCATATGATTCGCATTCGGTACTTTGATAATTTGATATGTGGTTGGACCGGTAATTGGGTGCTGTCCTTACTTGTACAAGCATCCCACTTATGATTAACTCCTACTGCCAGCATCCGCAACTACAAAAGAAGTATTAAGGTAAACCTAACCATAGCATGAAACATATGGATCCAAATCAGCCCCTTACGAAGCAATGCACAAACTAGGGTTTAAGCTTCTGTCACTCTAGCAACCCATCATCTACTTATTACTTCCCAATGCCTTCCTCTAGGCCCAAATAATGGTGAAGTGTCATGTAGTCGACGTTCACATAACACCACTAGAAGAGAGACAACATACATCTCATCAAAATATCAAACGAATACCAAATTCACATGACTACTAATAGCAAGAATTCTCCCATGTCCTCAGGAACAAACGTAACTACTCACAAAGCATATTCGTGTTCATAATCAGAGGGGTATTAATATGCATATAGGATCTGAACACATGATCTTCCACCCAATAAACCAACTAGCATCAACTACAAGGAGTAATCAACACTACTTGCAACCTACAGGTACCAATCCCAGGCTTGGAGACAAAGATTGGATACAAGAGATGAACTAGGGTTTGAGAGGAGATGGTGCTGGTGAAGATGTTGATGGAGATTGGCCCCTCTCAATGAGAGGAGCGTTGGTGATGACGATGTGATGATTTCCCCCTCCCGGAGGGAAGTGTCCCCGGCAGAACAGCTCTGCCGGAGCCCTAGATTGGTTCCGCCAAGGTTCTGCCTCGTGGCGGCGGAGTCTCGTCCCGAAAGCTTGCTTATGAATTTTTCTCGGACGAAAGACTTCATATAGCAGAAGATGGGCGCCGGAGGGCCACCAGGGGGCCCACGAGGCAGGGGCGCCCTGGGGTAGGCGCCCCACCCTCGTGCCTGTGGTGTGGGTCCCTCCGTATTTTCTTCGCTCAGTATTTTTTATTATTTCCAAAATTAACTTCCGTGCAGTTTCAGGACTTTTGGAGTTGTGTAGAATAGGTCTCTAATATTTGCTCCTTTTCCAGCCCAGAATTTCAGCTGCCGGCATTCTCCCTCTTTATGTAAACCTTGTAAAATAAGAGAGAATAGGCATAAGTATTAACATAATGTGTAATAACAGCCCATAATGCAATAAATATCGATATAGAAGCATGATGCAAAATGGACGTATCACCTGGTCATGATCTCAAGTGGCGCAACTTGAAGGAACAAAACGTGCATATTTTGTAGAACAAGGCTTTGGGCGTGGCACAAGTGTGGTCATCGATTGTGAAATCTTCGTCACCGTGCAGAAGAACATTAGCAGCTTCCTAGGCGCGATGCTATGGCGCAATTTCGCTGGGCAGCCAGGTGGGCCATCTCCCTTCGGTGCTGCCACAAACGGGCTACCGTGTCAGCGCTACGGAGATCTTCTCCTTCGAGTATAGCTGCATCGTACCCCGCTGAGTCGCTGGCTGCCGAGCTCGGGCCGTGGAGAGGCCCGGGAGCCACTACGGCAGCCACGAGAGCGAGATGGGCCTGGCCATGCTCGGTGGTCGTCAGCCGAGGCTTCGTGTTTCTCCGCTGATCCCTGACCACCTATTTCCCGGAGTGTGATAGCCTTGCAGTTTGAGGAGGGGATGAGAGGACGCAGCGGTGATATTGTGTGAGTAAAGGAGAGTACATGCTGCTGGAATTTTGTCTATTTTGAACCAGCCTAATAGAAGTTTCAGAAATTCCTAATAAATCCTAGAGGCCCACGCGGCCCATTCGTGCAAGGCAAGAGGTGGAACTAAAGTTTAGTCCCATATTGTTAGTTTGGTGGGAGTTGGATCTCCTTATAAGGGAGGATGTTTTCCCACATGTATGAGCATGAGAACAAGAGGGACATTCACGCGCGCTCCTCCTCCGCCGCCCGCCTCGCCACGACGCGACGCGGGTTGCGGGAATGAGCCGAGCCGATGTCTAAATTTTTGCCACGCACGACTTGTATACGAAAGGTCACACGGAAGCTGAAAAGATTTTTCGATAGTGGAGACTAAATGCGAACAGTGCAACTTTTTGGCTGATGGTTGTTCGCTTCGTCTTCGTCTTTTCGTTTCACCTTCCGACGCTGCCCTCTCGCCTCTCTCTCCTGTGCCTATAAAAGGGAGGTCGCTCCTCTCCAGAGATACACACCAGAACTTCTTCCTCCTCTCGCCATCGGTTCCAATCTCCGAGCTACTGTTGTCTTCCTCATCCCGGCGATGGTAAATTGCTCATATTTCCAACAATCCAAAAACCTTATTATAGGCAATTTACACCAAGTGGTTTTGCTGCTTCCATGAGACCTCCTATGTTTGAGGGTATCCATTATAAGAGGTGGCGCGTGAGAGCAGTCTTATGGTTTCAAACCATGAGTTGCTATGACGCCACCCTTGACAAACCTGAAGGGGAGTATGATGCCCAAGAGGAACAAGCTTTTCAGAAAATGGATACTCTGTTTAAGGCTGCTCTCTTGAGTGTTCTTGGTGAGAACATAGTTGATGCTTATGCATCAATTGACAATGGAAAAGATATGTGGGACACACTCGAGGCCAAGTTTGGGGTCTCGTCTGCCGGCACTGAGTTGTACATCATGGAACAATTCTATGACTACAGGATGACTGAAGAGCGCTCCGTGGTTGAGCAAGCTCACAAGATACAGTCATTTGCTAGAGAACTTGAGCACTTCAATTGTATGCTACCAGACAAGTTTGTTGCCAGAGGCATCATCACTAAGCTTCCTGCTTTGTGGAGGAACTTTGCTACCTTACTGAAGCATAAGAGGCTGGAGTTTTCTGTTCCAGATCTCATTGGTACTCTTGATGTGGAAGAAAAAGCGAGAGCAAAGGACACACGTGCTCGAGGTATTGAGGGACGATCAGTCTATATACACTTAAATTTTCACATTCAGTTTCCTTCAGTTACAGCAAGGAGATAATGCACTAATTATTTTCTGAAAAAAAATCATAAGGGACATCTTTTGGATGAATGACGAGCCATGTTGGTCGTAGTTGGAGTGAAAGAATTACATTTTTTGTGCCAAATAATCAAATATAGCACTGGTTCAGGAAAAAAACCGAAACCATGAGAAATGTTGTTGCCGGGTGTCATTGCACATCATATATCCTGTTGGCCATGCCCGTCATAACAACAACTACTTTCTTCAGGCTGGTGATGCTCGTATTGTCAATCATTCTCACTGTGGTGCCTGAGCCAAAAACTCAGTCTTATAATTTATAATGTAATTACACCGGAGCACATGTAACGACAATCAAGTTTTAAATTTCTAATTTCCATGGTCTTGACAATTTCGAGCCTGCTGCTCTAATCATCATAACCGGAGAGACAGGCTTAGACCACGTATATAGCGAGTACCTCCACGGGACTGGGTATATGGCGAAGCGGAACAAGATAGTGTGCTTTCGAGAGTGAAAAGATAACACAAAGAAAGAACCCTGATTCTTGACGGTAGCACGAGGAGTCAGAATTGGACTCTTGGTGTGCCGAAACTAACTCCTTGCTTTTATTCCCATTGCAACGCATGAGCATTTGTGCTATTATTATTATTATTATTATTATTATTATTATTATTATTATTATTATTATTATTATTACTATTACCTACTAATAAAGTAAGGTAATATTTTTGGTTTCGTCCAGCTTTGTTGTGGGCCACGTCATTTGATTGTCCCTATTGGGCCATTGGGTCATCTTTCAGTTCTGCCAAAAAGGATATTTGCATATTAATTAATAGCACCATCTGGCTAACTTACATAGGACCCCATCAATTTATATATGTCACCAAATAGACAATCAACAAGCCTCTTTGAAAATAAATAGAACAAACGGTGAGGTGTGGGTATAACATGGTAAATGATAGACCCGGCAAAGAAGAATTGAACATAAATGTATGATATATATTTTTCCCGTTACAACACACGGGTCCTTTTGCTAGTATAAACAAGACACAAAGCCCGTGGCTAACAACACAACAAAAGATAAAACACGAGCCAGCTGGGTTGACGGCATCGGCCTGAGAAAATAGCACGAATCTGAAAGTTCTATCTAATGGTTGTAGATTTGGATGTGAGTTAACTATTTCATATTTAATATAAAATGGCAATTTCGGACTAGGAATACCTATTCCCTTTAATATAACTAGCACAAATGCCCATGCGTTGCAAGGGGAGAGAAAAACACCGCACCTCCCTAACCCAATGGCTCAAGAACCTCATTCTCCTCCCAGGACCACCGCCAGACATTATGATATCAACAAACTCTTTGAAATCCTCCATGCTGCCATTAAATTATATGTTGCGCAAAAATATAAACGTGAAAGTATTTTGTAAGTGTACGAAAGGTGTGTGCAATTTAACTCACTGAAATATCTTCCTGGTTGCGAGTATCTCTTCACGTCTTTGTTAGCATTGCTCAGTGATGCCAAATAAATCTCGCATTATACCAAAAATAGTTAATTCCATTTTAGTACAATGTATTTGCTTCACTACTAAGGCAACACAAATTTCCATGAACCAGTGTTCGCTAGGTTTACGGACTGTGTAGCATAACACTATTCGTGTCTAAGGATATTAGGAGCATTGTACAAAAATCATTAACCCATGGCTAATATAATAGAGAAAAGTATGGAGTTTGTGTCCCACACAACATGGAATCTGAGTCCGACTCTTTGTATTTTGGTGACGGGTGAATGAAAACACAAAACCTGCACCGCGTACCACTATGTGCCATCTTTTGTATTCAACTCCGAGAAACGTCACAAATAAGATTACTCTCTCTCTCTCTCTCTAGTGACATTGTGAAATTAAAGTTTTTCACTAAAAGTAAAATACAAATATCTAGATTCTTGTTTGTTTTTGCGGAAAAACTTTGTCAAACATGCAAAAGTTGTTAGGCTTTCTTGCTTTTTCAAGTTAATTTGATTTGTATCAGGTGTGTAGATGATCTGAAACTACGACTCCTAGCCATTCAGCGTGGATGCTGAGCTATCTAAAAAACGACTCCTATGACATGAAGATATAGGAAAAGGCTTAATTCAAGTATAAAGGAAACATTTAACCATTTTACATCGGGAGAAAGATTGACGTGTACATATTATTAGACGGAAGCATTGGCCCTTATGTCATAAATCAATCATTGCATGCGAGTATACAATCCCATTTCAACGTGCGTATTTGAGAAATCTATTGTTTTAAATCAACAATCAAGCAACTACTTCTAACTGCGGCTCTTTTTTTCATTATAATTCTCAGAAAAATTGTTGTACATGTGAACATTTTTTATTGTGATTTAGACAACATAATTTGCAGGTAAACAATCCCAACAAGATTTGCTCTTGAGTTAATTTGACGTCAACATTCCACTTGCCTGACGCCATGTGTAGCTCACTGTTAATCCTTGAGCTATATTCATGGACGGGGTAAACTACACATGGGCGGGTAATAATATACACGCGGGCTCTTTATTTTTCTGTCTTTCCTTCTTATAGTGAGACGGTTTCCACTTTCCTATTTTTCACTATCAAACTTTAAATCCCTCCCTTCCTTCTTTATGCATTTTCCTTCCTCATTACGGGATGGCTCTCCATTTTTTTCTCCAATCAAACTTGAAATCCCTCCTTTCCTTCTTTATTTTTCCTATTTTTCACTGTCAAACTTTAAATCCCTCCTCTCCTTCTTTATGCATTTTCCTTCCTCATTACGGGAGCCATCTTTCTTTATTTTTGGACATCAAATTCAAATCGGAAATCCCTCCCTTCCTTCTATATCTACCTTCCTTCCCCTTCCTTTCCTTCTTTATTTTCTTTATTGCCTTCCTTATTACGGGATGGCTTTCCACTTTTACTCATGTGGCTCACTGATTTTCAAGCAATTTATCTACGTATATAAATTGGTCGGTTTTCGTGTATAGGAGCGATGTGGTACTAATAAATTCAATGACGAGCAAACTATTAAACACAAGTATTACCTAGTTCATGTGGTAGGAGCTGTAACGATTGCTGGTCAGGTCACGAGTTCGAAACCCTATGCCTACTATTTTTTGTTCGGCCCACAAAACATTTTCTCTAACAACACAACAAAAGATAAAACACGAGCCAGCTGGGTTGACGGCATCCGCCTGAGAAAATAGCACGAATCTGAAAGTTCTATCTAATGGTTGTAGATTTGGATGTGAGTTAACTATTTCATATTTAATATAAAATAGTAATTTCGAACTAGGAATACCTATTCCCTTTAATATAATTTTCTCCCCTTACAACAGGCACTTTTCCTAGTGAAAGAAAACAAAAACAAATCCTCATCATGAAACTAAATTACACTGAGCGTGAGGCTATGAGTCCCCGTTGCTGCGAACCCTCGAGGCATTAGCCTCAGTCAGATCGTCGATCACGCGGTGTAAATCGCGCCACGACGACCCATTCTCGCTGACCGCGGCACGCGCCCTGTCAGCCAGCTCCCCTGCTCTTGCCCTCATCCTCTCCCACCGCTCTCCGCCCTCCATGAACCCGGCCACCGCCCGACCGATCGCCTCTGCTGGCACGGTGTCCGCGTCCTCCACTCTCACGTTGCGCTTGCCGCCGTCCCACAAGCGCGCGCCGAACGTAGCCACCTCGGTGACCAGCCGCTCGTTGATGAACTGCTCGAACACCAGCGGCCACGTCAGCACCGGCAAGCCTGCCGACGCAGCCTCCAGCACCGAGTTCCACCCGCAGTGCGTCAGGAACGCGCCCACCGATGGGTGGGCCAGCACCGCCAGCTGCGGTGCCCACCCTCGGACGACCATGCCGCGGTCGGCAACGCGCTGCTCCCATCCCTCCGGCGCCCACAGGCCGTCGGAGTCCTCGGAGCGGACCACCCACAGGAATGGCTTGTTCGAGGCCTCCAGCCCCAGCGCGAGCTCGCGGATCTGGCGCGTTGAGAAGCAAGCCCAGCTCCCGAAGCAGGCGTACACCACCGATCGGCTCGGCTTGGTCGATAGCCACTCTAGACAGTCCACGTTGCCATCGCCGCCCCGGTGCACGGCGGAGTCCAACGGCAGGCTGACGGGGCCGACGAAGTAGGCGCGGCGCGCGTCGACGCGTCTGTACTCGTCGCAGTACGGTTTTTCGAGGTCGGCGAAGGTGTTCACGATCACTCCGAAGCCGGCGAGCTGGGCCGCCTTGATGTTGTCCCACTCCATAGAAAGAACGGCATCCTGGAGGAGGAACTCCGGGAGCTCCGACGGCGGGATGGCGATCTCCTTCCCTGGCATCCCCGGCACGATGACTGACGGGGCGGCAACGCCGTCCCGGATTATGTCCGAGCGGACGGCGTAGAGGTTGTTCATGGCGAGTTGAGCGAAGATGCCGACGGGGTGGAACGTGAGGCGCGGGACGCCGATCTTGGCGGCGATGTCCGTGACCCACCAGAAGGGCACATCGGCGACAACGGCGTCGGGGCGGTGCTCCAGGAGCAGCTTCTCGTGAATCGGCTGCGAAAGGTCGACGGCGCGGAACACCCGCCAGGCGTCGTGTTGGGCGACGGTGCCGAGGCACTCCACCCCGCTCTCGAGGCCGACGTCCGGGAACGGGTAGCGGAGCAGGCGCACCGCGTGCCCCGCGTCCACGGCGCGCGTGACCGTGGTGGCGATCAGCGTCGCGTTGGCCGGCGTCACCACCATCGTGGCCTCCACCTCCGCTGGCCGCGCCGCGGCCATGCGGCACGCCAGGTCGGTCATCGGGATGAGGTGCCCCCGCGCGAAGAAGGGCAGGAAGAACACCCGCAGCGGGCGCCTCCCGCCATCACTGCCGGCGCTCACACCCGCAGCAGCCTCCATTGGAGGAGAGGTGGAATAGGAACTGCGCTGCGTGGAGAAGATTTCACGATCGCTCCCAGATCCATGAATATCTCCCGAGTTCGTTATCATCTCGCGGCATGGACGCGTGGTCGCAGGTGTGCTGCGTGCAAGTTTTTTTTTCGCAGGTGTTCTGCGTGCATGTGTGGTGTGGACAACTGGACATCTCTGCATGCATATACATGTACTAGCGCTAAGCGGGCGGCGCACGCCGCGCCGTGAGAATGCTCGTCTGCATTATTATTTGTCGGGTTTTGTGTGAATGTACGAGATGGAGAGTTGGAGTGCTTGAGAGCTCGGCTTGAGGAGGCCCTGGGAAAGCTTGGTATCCAGAAATAAGAACCGAAGGGAGCTACGGGCGTTCTCAGCGATTAGAACATTTCGGCTGTTCGATCGTTTTCCTGATGTGATTTCAGCCGTCGGATCTCGGGTTCGGCTCACGTGAGACGTTGGATATTTACCAGATCGTTGTCAGCCGTTAGATAAAATTTAGTTACCGTCGTCTCGTGCCACTGCGCGTAATTACGCTGCCCCGCCGAGGGCATTCTCGTCATTTCGCCTAAAGTGGTATAAAAGCCGGTTGCTCCTGTGTTGGAGACCTAGCCGCCTCCTCTCCCTCCTTCTCACTCGTTCCCCTTCCCTCCCGCGCGCCTCCTCTCCTCCCGCCCACATCGCCGCCGCCACCCACCGCCTCGAACCAGCATCTCCCGAAGGGGCGCCGCGGCCAGTGGCGCCGCTGCTCCCCCATCGAGCTCAATCATCCCCATCGCAAGGAGGAGCGGAGGTTGCCACTGGTGCCGCTCCTCGGCCCTCTCTTCCACACAACGTTGATCCGACGCGCCGCTCCTCTGCGGGCGGCCACGGCTAAACCTAGAGCAGAGGTTGCCGCTGGCGCCGCTGCTCGGCCCTCTCTTCCCCACCACGTTGATCCGACGCGCCGCCCGCAGACAGCTAACCTTAGCGCCACGGTCGCCAGTGCACGGTGTCACCATGGACGACGACGCTGCGCCTGTGCCTCCGCTTGGTCCTCCTCGAGACTGGTTCTTGTCGGATCTGTTATTGTGCTCATTGATTTGCAGGTATGTGTTTGTGCATCTGTTGTTCTTGCCACTGGTTGCTGCTTGTGTGTGATTTTCCCTTGTTTGCCCTGCAGCCTTGTCCGCTCCTGTCTGTGCATATTTTGATCCGAGTTCGTTGCATCTTCGTTCATGGATCTTTGGGTCATCTGCAGGTCAACCCCTCTTTTCCACATACTTTTCAATCTTATTTTAGGGCTAGGTGTATGTCGGTATGGCCATGTGGTTTTTTAGGCTCGCTATATTCTGTTTGTCATGCGTGCTGGTATGCAGGCTGGGAAGTGAGGGCCTTCTGTTGTTTTTTCTTGTCTTTGGAAAATGCCAAAAGTGCTAGTGCTTGTTATTGCTGGAGCATATATGTATGCCTTTTCTTATTTGTCTGGATCCTTGTAGGGCGTGTGATTGCTGCTCCTCTATTGGTGGAGTGTTGCTGTTTTTGTTGCTTTAGGTCTAGCTAGGCCCCAAGGAATGGGCTTTTTGAATCTGTCTTATTTGGCTAGGTTGCATTTTGTTTGAATAAAGGTGATAATTAGGAGTATGATAATTAGGACAAATACGTCGTGCTTACGAGGGGATTAGTCCTGCCGGGTTCATGTTGATAATTAGGAGTATGATAATTAGGACAAATATGTCGTGCTTACGAGGGGACAAATACGTCGCTGCATTTTGTTTTGATTTTTTAGGTTCATGTTGATATTGTTCAGTAGTAGTAAATGAGATGGCACATGGATGCACGCTTTTGTGTTCTTGATAGTTGGTGTGGATTATTTAATTGTTGCTCTTGAATGGGTAGACCGATGTGCTTTCGGCATGACTTTGCTGTCAAGGAGAGGTTTAGACTTGCCAGGTTTCTTGAGGTCATGTGATAATTAGGAGTACCCCATGAGATGCTTTGGTGCTTCAGTGTGGCCCTTATGATGGGTGTTTTTGGATGAATAAATGGATCTGGTGAGAGATGAAGGCTAAAATAGAGTTAGGGGATTTTTGGATTTGCCTTGTTTTGCGGGTACCTTGTTGTCCAGGGGAGCGTTGGATCTAGCTTGGTTTTTTTCATAGAGTATGGCTTTGTTGTTGAGGAGGGGGGTTAGGACTGCCAAGTTTCTTGTGGTCATACGATAAGTAGGAGTACCCCACTAGATGCTTTGTTGTTTTAGTGTGCCCCTGATTAATGTATGCACAATATCACTAGTAGAAAACAGGGCATTTGTCCCAGTTCGTAAGGGCCTTTAGTCCCGGTTCTTGAACCGGGACTAAAGGTTCGTTACTAATGCCTCCCCCCTTTAGTCCCGGTTCTTACACGAACAGGGACAGATGGGCATCCACGTGGCCGCTGCGGGCAGCCCAGGCAGGGGGGCCTTTGGTCCCGGTTGGTGACATAAATCGGGACCAAAAGGCTTCCATGCGTCAGCATTTTAGTGGCTTGGGTTTTTGTTTTTTTGAAAGGGGGAGGGGTTGGGGGTTTTGGGGGGTTAATTTAGGTGTTTCATATATTGTGTTAGCTAGCTAATTAATAGAGAGAGAAGTGTCCTCTCTTATGTCCGTGCTAGGTCGACGCTACGTACTATATACATAGAGAGGCCCTCGACACGCTAGCTAGTAAGAAAATGAAGGAAACCATTAAGTACAGAAGTTCGTCATGCATACTTGAGAGAAGTGATCGATCGACCCTCCTTCTCCAAGAGATTGGTCGAACAACAAGTTTTCAGATTATCTATCCGACGCCATCGGCTACATACATATACAATATGTAAGATCTCGTACAACCCCCTAGCATTTGAAATCAACTTCCACATGGTATTCTCCGGCTTTATTGATGATGTGGTCAAGAAAGAATCCCGCCAATTCCTCTTGAATTGCTTTCATGTGATCTTGTGATAGGAGTTCTTTCCGCATCTGCCACGTCTAATTTGAAGAAGGGGGTTAATACATATATATGAATGAAACTCAACAGAAATGATGGTGTAATAAAATGAAATTGTGAATATTATTGCGTACACACTTCATATTCTCTTTTAGAGTAGCCCCGCTTATTTTTCAAAGTAGCGTTGTAGATGAACTCGCACACGTAGTATCCACAGTAATCATTCCCTTGTTCCTGCCACAAGCACTTTACAAGAAATAGAGGTCAATCAAACTGATAATGAAGCATTATAAATGGCATTGATGAAAGTATAGCTATAGAATCAACGGGAGATGCGCGCAACTAGCTAGCCAGTAGTACTTACGTCCGGGTATGTATATCGCAGCTCCTTCCGCAGTCCCGGAGCTTCTGCGGTGAACTATTTCCAAACCCTGCAAGACAAAGAAAATAATTATTATTACTTGAGATATCAGGAAACAAAAAGTTGCCGATATGGTGGGATAATAGATCGATTGAACTTACTTGTTGAGCAATTTAGTCATGTCCGCATAGGTTTCGGGATCTTTTCGTCTCGAGTCTAAGACGGTTACTTGTCCCCGCTCAAGCTTAATCTCCGTAAGAACATAGTGGTAGCTGCATTTATGCATAACTCATCAATTACATTACTATAACCTCGCTCGAGTAATAAGGGAAACCGAATATGCACATGACAGTAACACTCACTTGAAGTTGTAAGGAAAGAGTATGGTATCTTTGTTTTGATTTTTGATCAACGATTGTAGCAAGTTGGCCTCGCCCTCTTCGGCGTGCTTTTTAACCTGAATTTCATCTATGACATTTGTGTTAATGAACCCAATATCATACATTTCTTGTTTTCTGCACTCGACGATCTTCAATCTGCATAATATAGTGAGGATAATTAATTATAAATACATGCAATGAAAGAGCTGAGCTATATATAGAGACTTAATGACAGAAATAGTACTTACAGACAGTAGCAAAAGACCGTTAATTTATCGAGGGCCTTTTGATTGAAGAACTCGAAGAACTCCTCAAATGGAACAGTCAACAGATCAGTTCCAACGAGGTCATGCTCCTCTTTAATGTTCAGATACAAAGTATTCGTCCCCCCAGACTCTCTACAGGTTTTCATGTACCAATTATGGAATCTTCGCATGATCGTTGTTAGAGATTTTTCATCTTTGACGAGAGCCTTCACGTACTCGTATCTGTGTATGTCCACCTCCATGAAATCAGGAAGTTGATCGTCAGGTAGGTAATCTGCAAGATTGCCATAACCGGCCACCGTCCCTGGGGGCACGATTGATTTGCTTGTTCGCCGAGCTGGGCAATTTTTTCGCAGCTGCTCGTTCTTTTGACCTTTGATGTCTGACAGTACTTCCCGACCTCCCGCCTCTGGCTATACTTCTAGATGCCAGAGCAGACGGAGTGGCTGCGACGTCTGTCTTCTTTCGTGCTTGCTTACGAGGAGGAGGAGAAGGACTACGACGCGCCGGAGCAGCCAGGGCGGCGGCGGGTCTCTTCCTCCCTTGCTGGCGAGGCGGAGAAGGTGGAGGCTGCTGGCTGCTCGTGCGCGCCGGCGCAGGCGGAGAAGGAGGCGGAGTGCCGCCACGCGCCGGAGAAGGAGGCAGACTGTCCTGATCGTCACTCGCCGGAGGAGGAGGCGGTGGAGGAGGCGGAGTGCCCTGACTCGCCGGAGGAGGAGGCGGTGGAGGAGGTGGAGTGCCCTGACTCGCCGGAGGAGGAGGAGGCGGAGGCGTCTAGTTCGGAAGGTTGATGAGCTCCTTCCGCCATAGGCATGGAGTCTTCAGAGCAGAACCCAGCCTAGTCTCCCCTTCACCGGTAGGGTTGTCAAGCTGGAGGTCCTCAAATACCTCCGTTATTTCATCCACCATCACCCTAGCATATCCTTCTGGAATCGGCCGGCAGTGATAAGTTGCGTCGGGTTCAGTAGGATAAACAGAGCCAACAGCCGCCTTGACCTTCAAATTCATCCATTGTGTCATAATGTGGCAATTTTGAGACTCCGTGATAGCATCCACGGGATAGCTGGCAGGAGCCGTCAAGACATGCTCCGGCTGAAGCATCTCGGTGGAAGCCACGCTGCTTCTCCGCTGAGATGGCGGGGTAGCTTCAGGGGAAGCTTCGGCAGGACGTTTGCTGCGTTCTGCTTCTCGTTCCTCTAGCCCCATTACCCTTTCGTGCAGTGCCTGCAGTTGGCTTTGCTCCAGTTTTTTCCTCCTCTCCTGGGTTCTGTAACCCCCTCGTCCGAAAAACCAACCTTCCACGGAATGGAGCCTGGCGTGCCTCGTGTCCGTCCAGGGTGCTCAGGATTCCCGAGGGCCACTTTGAGCTCGTCCTTCTCCCTGTCTGGAATGAACGTCCCTTGCTACACTGCATCGATATAGTGCCGAAGCTTGGTGACTGGTATTTTCAGTTGCTCGTCCGTCCAACGGCACTTCCCTGATACAGGGTCCAAGGTTCTGCCAACCCCGAAGAACCAAGTCTGGCAACGGTCTGGCCAGTTCATTATCTCTGGATTTGATCTGAAAGTGCAACTATCCCTAGGTGGTTTTGGTAATTCATAACAACATATAGCTCATTGAGCTAATGCTATTCCAAGACAAATATTTCAGGAAATCTCAATGAATGGCATGGCATGGATGATGAAAGTGGATCCCTCAAAATATTAAGGACAAAGGATTGGCTCAAGCTCAAAAGCTCAAGACTCTACATTTTACATTTTAGTGATCCAAGATCACATTGAGTCTATAGGAAAAGCCAATACTATCAAGGAGAGATGAGGTGTTGCTTAATGAGCCTCTTGCTTCACGTGCTTAGTGATATGCTCCAAAAACCCTCAACTACTTTCTCACATCCACATATGACCTAAACCTAAAGTCAAAATCGGTCCTACCGATTTCTTCTATCCGGCGCCACCGAGTTCAAATGTCATAGCCACTGCCACAAACCCTAGGCAAATCGGTCTCACCGATAGGGATCTCGGTATCACCGAGATGGGATTGTAATCTCTCTGTTTCCCTTCGTAACGTTTCAGTCTAACCGAAGTGAGCGATCGGTCCCACCGAGATTGCAATGTAAACTCCCTGTTTCCCTTTCGTAACATTTCGATCTCACCGAAAAGAGCGAATCGGTCCCACCAAGTTTACCTGACCAACTCTCTGGATAGCTAATTACCAAAATCGGTCTCACCGAGTTTGTGTAATCGGTCTCACCGAGATTACATTATGCCCTAACCCTAACCATATCGGTCCTACCGAGTTGCATGTCGGTCCCACCGAAATCACTAACGGTCACTAGGTTTACTGAATCGGTCCGACCGAGTTTGTTGATTCGGTCCTACCGAGTTTGGTAAATTGTGTGTAATGGTTAGATTTTGTGTGGAGGCTATATATACCCCTCCACCTCCTCTTCATTCATGGAGAGTGCCATCAGAACAAACCTACACTTCCAACTTACCAGTTCTGAGAGAGAACCACCTACTCATGTGTTGAGGCCGATATATTCCATTCCTACCATATGAATCTTGATCTCTAGCCTTCCCCAAGTTGCTTTCCACTCAAATCTTCTTTCCACCAGATCCAAATCCTATGAGAGAGAGTTGAGTGTTGGGGAGACTATCATTTGAAGCACAAGAGCAAGGAGTTCATCATCAACACACCATTTGTTACTTCTTGGAGAGTGGTGTTGAAACGCCCTCGATGCGGCTATATCTCCTACGTGTCGAAGCACGACTTAGAGGCATAACCGCATTGAAAGCAATGTCGCAAGTGAGGTAATCTTCACACAACCCATGTAATACATAAGGGAAAAGGATACATAGTTGGCTTACAATCGCCACTTCACACAATACATGAGTAAAACATTACATCATACAGATACAATCAAGGTCCGCTACGGAACCAAAATAAAAGAAGACTACCCCAAATGCTACACAGATCCCGATCGTCCCAACTGGCTCCACTCTGATCAGCTGAAACGAAACAACACAATGCACAAAGTCTTCATCGAGCTCCTCCTTGAGCTCGGTACATCACCGCACGGTTTCATCGGCACTGCAAACTGGTTTTGAAGTATCTGTGAGTCACGGGACTCAGCAATCTCACACCAGCGAGATCAAGACTATTTAAGCTTAAAGGTAGGACAGGGTAGTGAGGTGGAGCTGCAGCAAGCGACTAGCATATATGGTGGCTAACATACGCAAAAGAGAGCGAGAAGAGGAGGCAAAGCACGGTCGAACAACTATGATCAAGAAGTGATCCTGAACTCCTACTTACGCCGACATAACCCGAAACCGTGTTCTCCTCTCGATCAACCCGAAAAGAGACACTCACGGTTACGCACACGGTTGGTGTATTTTAATTAAGATCAACTTCGGTTTTCTACAACCGGACATTAACAAATTCCCATCTGCCACATAACCGCTGGCACGGCTTTGAAAGTTCAAACCCTGCAGGGTGTCCCAACTTAGCCCATGATAAGCTCTCGCGATCAACGAAGAATAGACCTTCTCCCGGAAGCCGATCAGTCTCGAATCCGGCTACAAGACATTTCACAGCAATAAAACAAGTCCAGCAAGACCGCCCGATCTGCCGACAATCCCGATAGGAGCTGCACATATCTCGTTCTCGTGGCAACACCGGATAAGCGAAGCGTCAGAACCGACGTAACCCATGTTGCCAAGGGATGGTCCCATACGGTGCTCTAGTTTGGACCAACACTTAGACAAGCATTGGCCCGGGGCTGAATAAAGATGACCCTTGGGTTAATTACTCCCAAGGGAAATGTAGGTGGTGGTGAGGCAAATAGTAAAACCAATGTTGGGCCTTGCTGAAAAGTCTTATTCAAAGCGAACTGTCAAGGGGTCCCATAAATCACCCGACCGCGTTAGGGACGCAAAAATCCGGGAACATAATACCGATATGACGGAAACTAGGGCGGCAAGAGTGGAACAAAACACTGCATAAGGCCGAGCCTTCCACCCTTTACCAAGTATATAGATGCATTAATTAAATAAGATATATTGTGATATCCCAACAAGAAAACATGTTCCAACAAGGAACAACATCTCCATGTTCCAACAAGGAACAAACTTCGCTTCACCGCAACTAACAACGCTATAAGAGGGGGCTGAGCAAAGCGGTAACATAGCCAAACAACGGTTTGCTAGGAAAGGATGGTTAGAGGCTTGGCATGGCAATATGGGAGGCATGATAAGCAAGTGGTAGGCATCGTAGCATAGGCATAGCAAAAGAGCGAGCAACTAGCAAGCAAAGATAGTAGTGATTTCGAGGGTGTGGTCATCTTGCCTGAAATCCCGCAAGGAAGAAGAACGAATCCATGAAGAAGACAAACGGACGAGGTCGAAAGAATCCTCACAACTCCGAACGGAACCGGCTAACGAGGGAAGCAAACCGGAAAGAAACAAACAACATAGTAAACAACTATCACATAAACATGGCATGATGCACAAACAAGTATGATGCATGTCAGTTTAATGAGGCATGGCATGGCAATATGCACAAACAACACTACAAGTTAGTGGAGCGCAATATGCAACGAGTTGCATATTGACAAAACACCACATCAATTATTTAGTTCTCTCTCGGTTAGGTACTCAACAATATTAAATGTTATTAAACATGGCAAGAGGTGAAGCAATATGAAACTACCTATTTAGGCAAGTTTAAATGAGGCCGGAAACAACGAACAACAATTCCGGAAAATCCCCATATGCAAATTATGGATTCGGAACAGATCTGACCTAAAGCATATTTTAGAGTTGTTAAACATGCAAAGAAATGCTACCATGTTAATCTATGCATTTTTCTACCCCATTTACATATATAAAATATTTAAAATGGAGCTACGGTTATTTAATTATGAATTAAATCATTTTAACATGGCATAATGCAAATTAATGGAAGCAACAAATATAAACATTTTAATGTTGTTATCATGATGCGGATGACATGTGCAAGTTTATGCAATTATTATGAAAACGTTAACAAGAGCATTAAGAAGCATTGTGTCACCGTGGTGGAAGAAAGAGGTGCCACGGCAACGAATCCGAAAATGGTGCCACGGCAACATATCGGTTCCGATAACTCGATTGAGATATCGGTACAAAGGAAAACGTGACGGAAGCGAGTCATGCAAGAATGGTGGGGTGATCCCGGATTCCGGGTTCCCACGGAACGGTGGCATGGCAAAAGAGGGGCATCGCAAGGATGATTCGGACACGGTCGGTCATCTCGGGTTATACCTCCGGAACGTGCAATCGGGACGGAAAGCGTTTCGTAGAGGGAAGTAGACGTTCACGTTCTTCGAGGGAAGTAGAGGAAGTAGTGTTCACGTTCATTTTCGAAGAGGTACTTGACGAGTCCGAAACCCTTCGGGGTTGTCGTGGTACTTGCGATCTCGCGATGGTAGTCGTACACGGCGTAGGGGAAAGTCGTTGTTCACGTTCGATGGTAGTGGTACATCTCGTCATCGGAAGTAGTGGTACACACGAAGGTAGTCGAACTAGACGGTTCCGTTACACAGGTCTTCGGCGACGGTAGTTGTACACGCTTTCATCGGGTACTTGTCGCTTCCGTTCGTGGTCGCCGGGTCGTAGTGGTACTTGACGCATCACGTAGTCGAACTTGGTACATTCGAAGGGGGTACTTGGCGCTTCCGGGTGTAGTCGAACTTGACGAAAACGGGTCTCCCAAAGACGTCGTGGTACTTGCGCATCCACCGGTAGTCGAACTTGGTGAAAACCCACGGTGTCGGTACTTGGACTTGGCGATTCTGGTCGAAGAGGGCAAGCGGAGGCGCATCCTCCTTCCTGCTCAAACTAAGCAGAGGCGGGCACCTGGTCCGTCTGGTCCCGGCCGTGGGACTCAAGGCGGCCATGGCAAGGGCTTGACCTCCAAGTGGAGCAGGGAGGCGCGCCATGGCAGGGCGCGGTCGGTCGCGAGGCGGCGACGAGGAGAGGGCCGCGGGGATGGGAGACGAGGCAGGGGGCGCCGGAGTTGGGACGACGGCGGCTGGAGGGAGAAGGAAGGGCGAGGAGGACCGGGCGCAGGGAGCAGAGGGTCGCCGGAGGCGAGGCCGCGGGAGGCCGGGCGCGGCGCCAAGGAGGCACGGCGAGGTGGTCCTGGCCCGGTGGCGGCGGCCGGCGAGGGTGGAGGTGGATGAGGCAAGCGGCCATGGAGGAGAGGAAGGAGTACGAGGGGAGGAAGAGAGATGCGGCGAGGAGATGGGATCGAGGGAAGGAGTCGACGAGGGATCGGGCTCCACAGCGATCTGCGCTAGGAAGAGGACGAGGGAGATCGAGATGCGCTGGGGACTAGGGTTAGAAAGGGCGCCGGATGGGCCTAGGCCTTGGGCTCAAGCGAGAGGGGTAGGCCGGCCTGGAGGGAGGACGAGAGGAGGAGATGAGGGGGATCGGGAGAGATGGGCTAGGTGGGCTGGGCCTTAGAGGCCGGCTCAAAGGAGAGGGAGGCTGTTGGGCTCTCCACTCCCTCTCTCATCTAATATACTTTAACAGAAAAACAAGAGAAGAAAAATAAATGAAGAGGGGTTTAGGGAGCAAAGTTGGACTCACGAATAAATTTCCTGACTCAAAAAAAAATGTTAGGTCCGAGAAAATTAGGAAAGACTAAGATTGAAAGAATAAATTCAAATTTCTTTGAATTTAATTCAAAAGGTTTGAACTAGGGTAGGTTCTAGGAGTTTCCAAAATGTTGAGAGTTTTGGTAGAGCTCCGGAAAATGATGAAAGGACAAGTGACAACGTTAGAGGCCAAGAGTAGAAATAATGAAAGGCATTGGGATTTTGCAAGTGGGTTAAGATCAATTCCAAAACAATGGAATATTTTTAATATAGCTCCCTAATATTGGGAGGATATGTTATAAAGAGAAAACACCATGTGAATTCCCTCGATTTAAATGGATCGAGAAATCCATGCAATTTATTTAGAAGAGTTGCAAAAATAAAGATATGATGGCATGATGACATGATGCAATGCAAGAGATGACATGATGCAATGCAAAAACAAAACAAACCACACGACAAAACTCGAAACCCTGAAGGCAATCAAGCTCCGGTCTTGGGGCCACAACACTCCACCACTACGAGAGGATCTCGCCCGAGATCTAGGATGGCACCGGAAAAAAGCGGAAGAGGAAGAGGTAAAACAAAGTTGCTTCTTTGACAAACGAATGAAACCAATGAACCTCGAGAGGTTTAAAAACTTGAAAGAAAGAAAACAACGAAGATGAACAAAGTTGAAAACACTCTGTTAGAAAAGAGGAACAAGGGATACGACGAGAACCCAGAGGTTAAGTGATAACATAGATACTGAAACCACTCCGGTTAAAACTAGATCGAGAAGGAATAAGATTGATATAATTTGGGCAGCACTCCGACTAAAAGAAGAAGGAAAACTGATAAGATGAAAAGAACTTGAAGAGATGACACAACACTCCGGTTAAATGGATAAGCAAGAAAAAGAACATGATCTTTGCAAAACGAGGTGATGGGTGAAGAGAGCAACATCACAAAGCCTCCGGAAGAAAAATTGAAGATAGGTCATTGGAATAAAGGAATGGAGAAGAAAAAAGACAACTTGTACCACAAATGAGTTTGGAAAGCACCGTTAAAAAGAAGGATAGAACGGAGTTGTTTGAAAAACAACAACGATAAGGATAAGCTTGTAGTGGGCTTATGAAAACATCTCAAAATTATGAGGTGAGCTTCTGCCACCAACGGAAACAACTGATTGGATTGATATCAACAAGGAGACGAGAAACTTATTTCACCGAGAGGACAAAAGAAGAACTTGGGTCCTTTATAAGCACCATAAATAGCAACAATCCTTAGGGAAAGCTTTAGGTGCAATATAGCCCAAGATAACTCCAATGAAGAGAATGATGGATTTAAAATACCTCATTCTTAACAACATGTGAATCATGAAACACGAACTCAAATTGTCGAGAATGACATAACACCATCTCAAGAGATAAGGTAGAAAGAATTGCACTTCGAAATGCAAGAAGAAGAATACTTGAACTCCTCAAAACAAAACATGTGTTGAGCACCATGTTCAATTTTTGAGTATAGCTTGGCGGATCATAACTCCGAGAGAAATCTTGAAGAACAATTGAAGAATGAAAAGAATCCTTGAGGAAGCACCATGTAGAACCTCCCTGAAGAACTCCGGTAAACAAAAGGATGATAAAAGAAAGAGAAGTTGACAACACAAGGTGAAGCCTTGCAGTGATAAGATGAAGCTTTGAAATGATATAGCCGAGAAAACTTGGAACTCCGGAAAGAAAGATGAACAAATGAAATCAAGAATTTTGATGAACCTCCGGAATAAGGAATTGAACTTACTCGATGGGACAAGGATAAGAATTACATTATGCTGATCCTTCACCAATTAAATTGATGACAAGCAATGGATTAGGCATACTACTTATTCTCGTTGAAAAATGATTACAGATAGAGATATAGCGCAACCTTGAGAAGGTATTGATGGAACCACCGGTGGGATTTGGAAACAACAAATGAATTGATATGATAATGAAGGAAGTGAAATCTTGAACGAACCACCGTAATAATTGAAAATGAACGTAGCAAAGGCACAATTCACCGGGAAGAATTGTAAAACGAATAAAGATGCTTGACAAAATTTAGATACATTAGAACGAAGAGATCATGAACTGATTGGAGGATATTTCGACGATGCACCGGTGAGATTTGGAAAACCAGAGTTGAATGCTTGAATGAATAATTCTGAGACGATGGGCTCCGAAGAATCAAACTGAAAAGACTCCTGAAATGCTCCGGGTGGGTTAAAAGAATTCTCACAACCGAAAATAATTATGAGAGGATGGCATCAAACTAGAACCATGAATCTTGAAGAGAATGGAGCAAGATTAAAGAGAAACTCTTCTTCGGTCTTCAAAATTCGAGAATGACGATGAGAAACACCATCATGAATTATTGAAGCACTCCGGAATGAAAATTAGAAAGGTTGAACCAACAATGAAAATAATTTGAGAGATCTTGGAGAAAGACATTTGGCTGATGATAATTCATCCTTACATCAAACTTTGCAAAGAATTTGAGAATAGCTCCTGAAAATTAGAAGAGTTAGGTAAGATCCTGGGAAAAGACCTGTGGGTTAGGGCCCACTCAAAAGAACCACCGTTGAACAATTGCTTGAAATAGATATTGCACCGGTAGAAATTATATGGCTTGAAAGAGATAACAATGTTGAACTAGTTTGAACGGATTAAGGATGGAAACACGAATCTTCTGAGATAATTTCAACACTCCAGAACAAATGAATAGCGAGAAGTGGATGATTAAGAGATGCACCGACATGAGAAAGCATTGTGAAAAGAGGAAAAAGGATAAGATCAACACCGAAATCTTGAATTAAATCCACTGGAGTAGAAAATTAGAATGGAGCAATGATAAGGTTGAAGCTTCCTTAGCGTCTTCATGAGAAATCACCGGATAAAACATTAAAGGAAAAGAATGAAGAAACTTCACTCAATGAAATGGATACTTGATTAAGAAATCTGAGTCCTTGAAGAAAAAGGGTGGGAGGGCGGGAAAACAAAGACAACTTAGGTCGGATGAAACGAACACCGTTGAGAAAAACTTAGAATTGATCTTGCGAATGTTGGAATGATCGGATTCACTTGAAGAGAAGCACGTCGGTTGGAAAAGAATTAACATGACAAGCTCAGTGATCAAGAAGGATTAGTATTCACATAGCAATATGAGAACACCAATTAGGAAAGGTATGGAATCAACACTTGGCATTGAAGCAACTCGAATACCACAAAACAAAACAAAAACAAAGGATTGGCTTCAAGAATTAGCCGGAACAAACACATGATAGAGATTTCGCCCAAAGTGTTCGTGGTGGGGCCCACACGGACACGACGTATAGCGGACGTCACGAATGACTAACAAGACGTCCCCGAATCAGCATAGCCAAGGATTCTTTAAGACGCCTCGCGACCATCGAATCGACCGTGAATGGGCGGACCACTAAACTTTGAACCCCAATCTCAAATCATACATCTGTCGGAAAGAAAATCCTGTAAGCTACTAGAATTCCCACCTATAAACTCCCGAAACTTTCTGGTTATGCAATCTGGTGTTGGGGATACAGGGGACACAAAATATATCACCCAAACTAACAATACCTAGATCCAGCTGTATCCATCCGTCAACACATAACCGAGAAACCTTCGGAAATCGTGTACCTCGACCTTCGAAAAACATCCGTTATACAAGTCATGGCAATACTCCCGCACTCGCCACAGTACTGGGCTATCGGGGTTATCTCACCAACAACTGCACAAAAGAGATTTCGATGTCGGCAAAACTCAGGTATTCCAGAACTGCAACGATAAAATTGTGACGACAACACCTCGGAGCTCAACTCCCGGGACACCGCCACAACCCCTAAATGTCGAGGCACCAAGAACAATGTTCTCGTCACAAAACCATCGGAACGATTCCAAGATACCCACGTGATCCTAAAAAATTTTTAGTGAAATTTGAGGAGAGAAAGTCAAAACTCTACGCCAGATACCTCACCAGAGCGATTTAAGGGACCGAGGAGTAAAAGAATCCTACTCCGATATATATAATCCTAAGACTCAAAACATTTTCCATTCTAGACTCAACAACGCCAAAGAAACAATCAAGTAGGGGCTCCTAAGTCGGGAAGGCTCGATTACCAACTTGAACGCCTCGATGCGGCTATATCTCCCACGTGTCGAGCACGACTTAGAGGCATAACCGCATTGAAAGCAATGTCGCAAGTGAGGTAATCTTCACACAACCCATGTAATACATAAGGAAAAGGATACATAGTTGGCTTACAATCGCCACTTCACACAATACATGAGTAAAACATTACATCATACAGATACAATCAAGGTCCGCTCACGGAACCAAAATAAAAGAAGACTACCCCAAATGCTACACAGATCCCGATCGTCTCAACTGGCTCCACTACTGATCAGCTGAAACGAAACAACACAATGCACAAAGTCTTCATCGAGCTCCTCCTTGAGCTCGGTACATCACCGCACGGTTTCATCGGCACCGCAAACTGGTTTTGAAGTATCTGTGAGTCACGGGACTCAGCAATCTCACACCCGCGAGATCAAGACTATTTAAGCTTAAAGGTAGGACAGGGTAGTGAGGTGGAGCTGCAGCAAGCGACTAGCATATATGGTGGCTAACATACGCAAAAGAGAGCGAGAAGAGGAGGCAAAGCACGGTCGAACAACTATGATCAAGAAGTGATCCTGAACTCCTACTTACGCCGACATAACCCGAAACCGTGTTCTCCTCTCGATCAACCCGAAAAGAGACACTCACGGTTACGCACACGGTTGGTGTATTTTAATTAAGATCAACTTCGGTTTTCTACAACCGACATTAACAAATTCCCATCTGCCACATAACCGCGGGCATGGCTTTCGAAAGTTCAAACCCTGCAGGGGTGTCCCAACTTAGCCCATGATAAGCTCTCGCGATCAACGAAGAATAGACCTTCTCCCGGAAGCCGATCAGTCTCGAATCCGGCTACAAGACATTTCACAGCAATAAAACAAGTCCAGCAAGACCGCCCGATGCGCCGACAATCCCGATAGGAGCTGCACATATCTCGTTCTCAGGGCAACACCGGATAAGCGAAGCGTACAGGAACCGACGTAACCCATGTTGCCAAGGGATGGTCCCGCACGGTGCTCTAGTTTGGACCAACACTTAGACAAGCATTGGCCCGGGGGCTGAATAAAGATGACCCTTGGGTTAATTACTCCCAAGGGAAATGTAGGTGGTGGTGAGGCAAATAGTAAAACCAATGTTGGGCCTTGCTGGAAAAGTCTTATTCAAAGCGAACTGTCAAGGGGGTCCCATAAATCACCCGACCGCGTTAGGGACGCAAAAATCCGGGAACATAATACCGATATGACGGAAACTAGGGCGGCAAGAGTGGAACAAAACACCAGGCATAAGGCCGAGCCTTCCACCCTTTACCAAGTATATAGATGCATTAATTAAATAAGATATATTGTGATATCCCAACAAGAAAACATGTTCCAACAAGGAACAACATCTCCATGTTCCAACAAGGAACAAACTTCGTCTTCACCTGCAACTAACAACGCTATAAGAGGGGGCTGAGCAAAGCGGTAACATAGCCAAACAACGGTTTGCTAGGAAAGGATGGTTAGAGGCTTGGCATGGCAATATGGGAGGCATGATAAGCAAGTGGTAGGCATCGTAGCATAGGCATAGCAAAAGAGCGAGCAACTAGCAAGCAAAGATAGTAGTGATTTCGAGGGTGTGGTCATCTTGCCTGAAATCCCGCAAGGAAGAAGAACGAATCCATGAAGAAGACAAACGGACGAGGTCGAAAGAATCCTCACAACTCCGGAACGGAACCGAAGCTAACGAGGGAAGCAAACCGGAAAGAAACAAACAACATAGTAAACAACTATCACATAAACATGGCATGATGCACAAACAAGTATGATGCATGTCAGGTTTAATGAGGCATGGCATGGCAATATGCACAAACAACACTACAAGTTAAGTGGAGCGCAATATGCAACGAGTTGCATATTGACAAAACACCACATCAATTATTTAGTTCTCTCTCGGTTAGGTACTCAACAATATTAAATGTTATTAAACATGGCAAGAGGTGAAGCAATATGAAACTACCTATTTAGGCAAGTTTAAATGAGGCCGGAAACAACGAACAACAATTCCGGAAAATCCCCATATGCAAATTATGGATTCGGAACAGATCTGACCTAAAGCATATTTTAGAGTTGTTAAACATGCAAAGAAATGCTACCATGTTAATCTATGCATTTTTCTACCCCATTTACATATATAAAATATTTAAAATGGAGCTACGGTTATTTAATTATGAATTAAATCATTTTAACATGGCATAATGCAAATTAATGGAAGCAACAAATATAAACATTTTAATGTTGTTATCATGATGCGGATGACATGTGCAAGTTTATGCAATTATTATGAAAACGTTAACAAGAGCATTAAGAAGCATTGTGTCACCGTGGTGGAAGAAAGAGGTGCCACGGCAACGAATCCGAAAATGGTGCCACGGCAACATATCGGTTCCGATAACTCGATTGAGATATCGGTACAAAGGAAAACGTGACGGAAGCGAGTCATGCAAGAATGGTGGGGTGATCCCGGATTCCGGGTTCCCACGGAACGGTGGCATGGCAAAAGAGGGGCATCGCAAGGATGATTCGGACACGGTCGGTCATCTCGGGTTATACCTCCGGAACGTGCAATCGGGACGGAAAGCGTTTCGTAGAGGGAAGTAGACGTTCACGTTCTTCGAGGGAAGTAGAGGAAGTAGTGTTCACGTTCATTTTTGAAGAGGTACTTGACGAGTCCGAAACCCTTCGGGGTTGTCGTGGTACTTGCGATCTCGCGATGGTAGTCGTACACGGCGTAGGGGAAAGTCGTTGTTCACGTTCGATGGTAGTGGTACATCTCGTCATCGGAAGTAGTGGTACACACGAAGGTAGTCGAACTAGACGGTTCCGTTACACAGGTCTTCGGCGACGGTAGTTGTACACGTTTCATCGGGGTACTTGTCGTTTCCGGTTCGGTGGTCGTCGGGTCGTAGTGGTACTTGACGCATCACGTAGTCGAACTTGGTACATTCCGAAGGGGTACTTGGCGTTTCCGGGTGTAGTCGAACTTGACGAAAACGGGTCTCCCAAAGACGTCGTGGTACTTGCGCATCCACCGGTAGTCGAGCTTGGTGAAAAACCCACGGTGTCGGTACTTGGACTTGGCGATTCTGGTCGAAGAGGGCAAGCGGAGGCGCATCCTCCTTCCTGCTCAAACTAAGCAGAGGCGGGGCACCTGGTCCGTCTGGTCCCCGGCCGGTGGGACTCCAAGGCGGCCATGGCAAGGGCTTGACCTCCCGAAGTGGAGCAGGGAGGCGCGGCCATGGCAGGGCGCGGCGGTCGCGAGGAGGCGACGAGGAGAGGGCCGCGGGGATGGGAGACGAGGCAGGGGGCGCCGGAGTTGGGACGACGGCGGCTGGAGGGAGAAGGAAGGGCGAGGAGGACCGGGCGCAGGGAGCAGAGGGTCGCCGGAGGCGAGGCCGCGGGAGGCCGGGCGCGGCGCCAAGGAGGCACGGCGAGGTGGTCCTGGCCCGGTGGCGAGCGGCCGGCGCGAGGAGGTGGATGGCGCGGGCGGCCATGGAGGAGAGGAAGGAGTACGAGGGGAGGAAGAGAGATGCGGCGAGGGAGATGGGATCGAGGGGAAGGAGTCGACGAGGGGATCGGGCTCCCTGGCGATGCGGCGCTAGGAAGAGGACGAGGGGAGATCGAGATGCGCTGGGGACTAGGGTTAGAAAGGGGCGCCGGATGGGCCTAGGCCTTGGGCCTGCGCGCGAGGGGTAGGCCGGCCTGGAGGGAGGACGAGAGGAGGAGATGAGGGGGGATCGGGAGAGATGGGCTAGGTGGGCTGGGCCTTAGAGGCCGGCTCAAAGGAGAGGGAGGCTGTTGGGCTCTCCACTCCCTCTCTCATCTAATATACTTTAACAGAAAAACAAGAGAAGAAAAATAAATGAAGAGGGGGTTTAGGGAGCAAAGTTGGACTCACGAATAAATTTCCCGGACTCAAAAAAAAAATGTTAGGTCCGAGAAAATTAGGAAAGACCAAGATTGAAAGAATAAATTCAAATTTCTTTGAATTTAATTCAAAAGGTTTGAACTAGGGTAGGTTCTAGGAGTTTCCAAAAATGTTGAGAGTTTTGGTAGAGCTCCGGAAAAATGATGAAAGGACAAGTGACAACGTTAGAGGCCAAGAGTAGAAATAATGAAAGGCATTGGGATTTTGCAAGTGGGTTAAGATCAATTCCAAAACAATGGAATATTTTTAATATAGCTCCCTAATATTGGGAGGATATGTTATAAAGAGAAAACACCATGTGAATTCCCTCGATTTAAATGGATCGAGAAATCCATGCAATTTATTTAGAAGAGTTGCAAAAATAAAGATATGATGGCATGATGACATGATGCAATGCAAGAGATGACATGATGCAATGCAAAAACAAAACAAACCACACGACAAAACTCGGAAACCCTGGAAGGCAACTGAAGCTCCGGTCTTGGGGCGTCACAGGTGTCTCCTAGATTGGCTAGGTGTCACTTGGGAGCCTCCGACAAGATTGTGGAGTTGAACCAAGGAGTTTGTAAGGGCAAGGAGATCGCCTACTTCGTGAAGATCTACCGCTAGTGAGGCAAGTCCTTCGTGGGCGATGGCCATGGTGGGATATGTTGGGGAACGTTGCAGAAAATTAAAATTTTCCTACGGTTTCACCAAGATCCATCTATGAGTTCATCTAAGCAACGAGTCAAGGGAGTGAGTTTGCATCTACATACCACTTGTAGATCGAGTGCGGAAGCGTTCAAGGGGATGGTGATGATGGAGTCGTACTCGCGGTGATTCAGATCACCGATGACCAAGTGCTGAACGGACAGCACCTCCCCGTTCAACACACGTACGGTACAGACGAAGTCTCCTATGTCTTGATCCAGCAAGGAGGAATGAGAGGTTGAGGAAGACAGCTCCAACGACAGCACGACGGCGTGGTGTTGTTGGTGCAGCAGTACTCCGACAGGGCTTCGCCAAGCACGTACGGAGGAGGAGAGGTGTTGGGGAGGGGAGGGGCTGCGCCTTTGCTTGTGTTCAGCCCTCCCCTCACCCCTCTATTTATAGGGGAAGGGGCAAGGGGGGCCGGCCCCTCTAGATGGGATCTAGAGGGGGGCGGCGGCCAGGGAGGGGGGACTTGCCCCCCAAGCAAGGGGGGCGCCCCTCTAGGGTTCCCCCCCAAACCCTAGGCGCATGGGCCCAAGGGGGGGGGGCGCCCAGCCCTCCAGGGGCTGGCTCCTGCCCCACGCAGCCCATGTGGCCCCCCGGGAGGGGTGGCCCCTCTCGGTGGACCCCCGGAACCCTTCCGGTGGCCCCGGTACAATACCGATAAGCCCCCGAAACCTTCCGGTGTCCGTATGACAACTTCCCATATATAAATCTTTACCTCCGGACTATTCCGGAACTCCTCGTGACGTCCGGGATCTCATCCGGGACTCCGAACAACATTCGGTAATCACATATAAGTCTTCCTAATAACCCTAGCATCATCGAACCTTAAGTGTGTAGACCCTACGGGTTCGGGAGACATGCAGACATGACCGAGACGGCTCTCAGGTCAATAACCAACAGCGGGATCTGGATACCCATGTTGGCTCCCACATGCTCCTCGATGATGTCATCGGATGAACCACGATGTCGAGGATTCAAGCAACCCTGTATACTATTCCCTTTGTCAATCGGTACGTTACAAGCCCGAGACTCGATCGTCGGTATCCCAATACCTCGTTCAATCTCGTTACCGGCAAGTCACTTTACTCGTACCGTAATGCATGATCCCGTGACCAAACACTTGGTCACTTTGAGCTCATTATGATGATGCATTACCGAGTGGGCCCAGAGATACCTCTCCGTCATACGGAGTGACAAATCCCAGTCTCGATCCGTGTCAACCCAATGATACTTTCGGAGATACCGTAGTGCACCTTTATAGTCACCCGATTCGTTGTGACGTTTGGTACACCCAAAGCACTCCTACGGTATCCGGAGTTACACGATCTCATGGTCTAAGGAAGAGATACTTGACATTGAAAAGCTCTAGCAAAACGAACTACACGATCTTGTGCTATGCTTAGGATTGTCTTGTCCATCACGTCATTCTCCTAATGACGTGATCCGTTATCAATGACATCGATGTCCATAGTCGAGAATCATGACTATCGGTTGACCAACGAGCTAGTCAACTAGAGGCTTACTAGGGACGATTGTGGTCTATGTATTCACACGTGTATTACGATTTCCGGATAATACAATTATAGCATGAATAAAAGACAATTATCATGAACAAGGAAATATAATAATAATGCTTTTATTATTGCCTCTAGCGCATATTTCCAACAGTCTCCCACTTGCACTAGAGTCAATAATCTAGTTACATTGTGATGAATCGAACACCCATAGAGTTCTGGTGTTGATCATGTTTTGCTCACGAGAGAGGTTTAGTCAACGGATCTGCGACATTCAGATCCGTATGTACTTTGCAAATATCTATGTCTCCATCTTGAACATTTTCACGGATGGAGTTGAAGCGACGCTTGATGTGCTCTGGTCTTCTTGTGAAACCTGGGCTCCTTGGCAAGGGCAATAGCTCCAGTGTTGTCACGTAAGAGTTTGATCGGCCCGACGCATTGGGTATGACTCCTAGGTCGGTGATGAACTCCTTCACCCAAATTGCTTCATGCGCTGCCTCCGAGGCTGCCATGTACTCCGCTTCACATGTAGATCCCGCCACGACGCTCTGCTTGCAGCCGCACCAGCTTCATCGCTCCACCATTCAACATATACACGATCCGGTTTGTGACTTAGAGTCATCCAGATCTGTGTCGAAGCTAGCATCGACGTAACCCTTTACGACGAGCTCTTCGTCACCTCCATAAACGAAAACATGTCCTTTGTCCTTTTCGTGTACTTCAGGATATTCTTGACCGCTGTCCAAAGTTCCTTGCCGGGATTACTTTGGTACCTTCCTACCAAACTTACGGCAAGGTTTACATCAGGTCCGGTACACAACATGGTATACATAATAGATCCTATGGCTGAAGCATAGGGATGACACTCATCTCTTCTTTATCTTTTGCCGTGGTCGGGCATTGAGCCGAGCTCAATCTCACACCTTGCAATACAGTGCAAGAACCCTTCTTGGACTGATCCATTTTGAACTTCTTCAAAATCTTATCAAGGTATGTGCTTTGTGAAAGATCTATGAGGCGCCTCGATCTATCTCTATAGATCTTGATGCCTAATATATAAGCAGCTTCTCCAAGGTCCTTCATTGAAAACACTTATTCAAGTAGGCCTTAATGCTGTCCAAGAATTCTACATCATTTCCCATCAAAAGTATGTCATCTACATATAATATGAGAAATGCTACAGAGCTCCCACTCACTTTCTTGTAAACGCAGGCATCTCATCAAAGCGAATGTTCCAACTCCGAGATGCTTGCACCAGCCCATAAATGGATCGCTGGAGCTTGCATACTTTGTTAGCATTCTTAGGATCGACAAAACCTTCCGGCTGCATCATATACAGCTCTTCCTTAAGATAACCGTTAAGGAACGCTGTTTTGACGTCCATCTGCCATATCTCATAATCATAGTATGCGCAATTGCTAACATGATTCGACGGACTTAAGCTTCGCTACGGAGAGAAAGTCTCATCGTAGTCAATCCCTTGAACTTGCCGATAACCCTTAGCGACAAGTCGAGCTTTATAGATGGTGACATTACCATCGCGTCCGTCTTCTTCTTAAAGATCCATTTGTTTTCTATCGCTCGATCATCGGGCAAGTCACCAAAGTCCATACTTTGTTTTCATACATGGATTCTATCTCGGTTTCATGGCTTCTAGCCATTTGTTGGAATCTGGGCCGCCATCGCTTCTTCATAGTTCAAGGTTCACCGTTGTCTAACAACATGATTTCCGTGACAGGGTTGCCGTACCACTCAGTGCGGAACGTGTCCTTGTGGACCTCTGAAGTTCAAGAGCAACTTGATCCGAAGTACCTTGATCATCATCATTATTTTCCTCTTCGCTTGGTGTAGGCATCACAGAACATTTTCCCGAGCTGCACTACTTTCCCGCTCAAGAGGTAGTACTTCATCGAGTTCTACCTTCCTCCCACTTACTTCTTTCGAGAGAAACTCCTTTTCCAGAAAGGATCCGTTCTTGGGAACAAAGATCTTGCCTTCAGATCTTAAGTAGAAGGTATACCCAATGGTTTCTTTAGGGTATCCTATGAAGACGCATTTTTCCGACTTGGGTTCGAGCTTTTCAGGTTGAAGTTTCTTGACATAAGCATCGCATCCCCAAACTTTTAGAAACGATAGCTTAGGTTTCTTCCCAAACCATAATTCATACGGTGTCGTCTCAACGGATTTAGACGGTGCCCTATTTAAAGTGAATGTAGCTGTCTCTAGAGCGTATCCCCAAAATGATAGCGGTAAATCGGTAAGAGACATCATGGATCGCACCATATCCAATAGAGTGCGATTACGACGTTCGGACACAACGTTAGGCTGAGGTGTTCCAGGCGGCGTGAGTTGTGAAACGATTCCACATTTTCTTAAGTGTGTACCAAATTCGTGACTTAAATATTCTCCTCCACGATCCGATCGTAAGAATTTTATCTTTCGGTCACGTTGATTCTCTACTTCATTCTGAAATTCCTTGAACTTTTCAAAGGTCCCAGACTTGTGTTTCATCAAGTAGACATACCCATATCTACTCAAGTCATCTGTGAGAGTGAGAACATAACGATATCCTCCGCGAGCCTCAACACTCATCGGACCGCACACATCGGTATGTATGATTTCCAACAAGTTGGTTGCTCGCTCCATTGTTCCGGAGAACGGAGTCTAGGTCATTTTGCCCATGAGGCATGGTTCGCATGTGTCAAATGATTCATAATCGAGAGACTCTAAAAGTCCATCAGCATGGAGCTTCTTCATGCGCTTGACACCAATGTGACCAAGGCGGCAATGCCCCAAGTATGTGGGACTATCGTTATCAACTTTACATCTTTTGGTTTTCACGCTATGAATATGTGTAACACTACGTTCGAGATTCATTAAGAATAAACCATTGACCATCGGAGCATGACCATAAAACATATCTCTCATATAAATAGAACAACCATTATTCTCGGATTTAAATGAGTAGCCATCTCGTATCAAACGAGATCCAGATACAATGTTCATGCTCAAACTTGGCACCAAATAACAATTATTAAGGTTCAAACTAATCCCGTAGGTAAATGTAGAGGTAGCGTGCCGACGGCGATCACATCGACTGGAACCATTCCCGACGCGCGATCGTCACCTCGTCCTTCGCCATCTCCGCTTATTCCGCAGCTCCTGCTGTGAGTTACAAATATGAGCAACGGCACCGTATCAAATACCGGGAGTTACTACGAGTCTGGTAAGGTACACATCAATTACATGTATATCAAATATACCTTTGGTGTTGCCGGCCTTCTTATCTGCTAAGTATTTGGGGCAGTTCCGCTTCCAGTGACCCTTCCCCTTGCAATAAAAGCACTTAGTCTCGGGCTTGGGTCCATTCTTTGACTTCTTCCTGGCAACTGGCTTACCGGGCGCGGCAACATCTTTGCCGTCCTTCTTGAAGTTCTTCTTACCCTTGCCCTTCTTGAACTTAGTGGTCTTATTGACCATCAACACTTGATGTTCTTTCTTGATTTCAACCTCTGCTGACTTCAGCATTGAAAATACTTCAAGAATGGTCTTCACCATCCCCTGCATATTGTAGTTCATCACAAAGCTCTTGTAGCTTGGTGGGGCGATCAAGGATTCTCACAATGACCGCCTCATCCGGAGGTTAATGTCCAGTGGGACAAAGCGGTTGTGCAACCTGCACATTTTGAGTATGTGCTCACCGACAGAACTATTTTCCTCCATCTTACAACTATAGAACTTGTCGGAGACTTCATATCTCTCAACCCGGCATGAGCTTGGAAAACTAGTTTCAGCTCCTCGAACATCTCATATTCTCCGTGTTGCTCAAAACGCTTTTGGAGCCCCGGTTCTAAGCTGTAAAGCATGCCGCACCGAACGAGGGAGTAATCATCAAGACGAGACTGCCAAGCATTCATAATGTCTTGGTTCTCGACGGAGCGTCACCTAGCGGTCCTTCTAGGACATATTGTTTCTGGCAGCTATGAGGATGATCTCGTGTTCCGACCCAGTCCGTATAGTTGCTGCCATCATCTTTCAGCTTGGTTTTCTCTAGGAACGCGTTGAAGTTCATGTTGGCATGAGCGTTGGCCATTTGATCTACAAGACATATTATGCAAAAAGTTTTAGACTAAGTTCATGATAATTAAGTTCATCTAATCAAATTATTTAATGAACTCCCACTCAGATTAAACATCCCTCTAGTCATCTAAGTGAAACATGATCCGAGTCAACTAGGCCGTGTCCGATCATCACGTGAGACGGACTAGTCGACATCGGTGAACATCTCCATGTTGATCGTATCTTCTATACGACTCATGCTCGACCTTTCGGTCCTCCGTGTTCCGAGGCCATGTCTGTACATGCTAGGCTCGTCAAGTCAACCTAAGTGTATTGCGTGTGTAAATCTGGCTTACACCCGTTGTATTCGAACGTTAGGATCTATCACACCCGATCATCACGTGGTGCTTCAGAACAACGGACCTTAGCAACGGTGCACAGTTAGGGGGAACACAATTATTTTAATGAACTCCCACTCAGATTAGACATCCCTCTAGTCATCTAAGTGTTACACGATCCGAGTCGGCTAGGCCGTGTCCGATCATCACGTGAGACGGACTAGTCATCGTCGGTGAACATTCTCATGTTGATCGTATCTTCCATACGACTCGTGTTCGACCTTTCGGTCTCCGTGTTACGAGGCCGTGTCTGTACATGCTAGGCTCGTCAAGTTAACCCTAAGTGTTTTGCATGTGTAAAACTGTCTTACACCCGTTGTATGTGAACGTAAAGATCTATCACACCCGATCATCACGTGGTGCTTGAAACATTTAACTTTAGCAACGGTGCACGCTTAGGGAGAACACTTCTTGAAATTTTTGTAAGGATCATCTTATTTACTACCGTCGTTCTAAGTAAACAAGATGCATAAACATAATAAACATCACATGCAATTATATAATAGTGACATGATATGGCCAATATCATATAGCTCCTTCGATCTCCATCTTCGGGGCTCCATGATCATCTTCGTCACCGGCATGACACCATGATCTCCATCATCATGATCTCCATCATCGTGTCTTCATGAAGTTGTCACGCCAACGACTACTTCTACTTCTATGGCTAATGCATTTAGCAATAAAGTAAAGTAATTTACATGGCGTTCTTCAATGACACGCAGGTCATACAAAAATAAAGACAACTCCTATGGCTCCTGCTTCAATGACATGCAAGTCGTGATTCCTATTACAAGAACATGATCTCATACATCACAATATATCATTCATCATTCATCACAACTTCTGGCCATATCACATCACATGACAATTGCTGCAAAAACAAGTTAGACGTCCTCTAATTGTTGTTGCATCTTTTACGTGGCTGCAATTGGGTTCTAGCAAGAACGTTTTCTTACCTACGAATAACCACAACGTGATTTTGTCAACTTCTATTTACCCTTCATAAGGACCCTTTTCATCGAATCCGCTCCAACTAAAGTGGGAGAGACAGACACCCGCCAGCCACCTTATGCAACTAGTGCATGTTAGTCGGTGGAACCGGTCTCATGTAAGCGTACGTGTAAGGTTGGTCCGGGCCGCTTCATCCCACAATGCCGCTGAAGCAAGATTAGACTAGTAGCGGCAAGCAAGTTGACAAGATCTACGCCCACAACAAAATTGTGTTCTACTCGTGCAATAGAGAACTACGTATAGACCTAGCTCATGATGCCACTGTTGGGGAACGTTGCAGAAAATTAAAATTTTCCTACGGTTTCACCAAGATCCATCTATGAGTTCATCTAAGCAACAAGTCAAGGGAGTGAGTTTGCATCTACATACCACTTGTAGATCGAGTGCGGAAGCGTTCAAGGGGATGGTGATGATGGAGTCGTACTCGCCGTGATTCAGATCACCGATGACCAAGTGCTGAACGGACAGCACCTCCGCGTTCAACACACGTACGGTACGGACGACGCCTCCTCCGTCTTGATCCAGCAAGGAGGAAGGAGAGGTTGAGGAAGACAGCTCCAACGGCAGCACGACGGCGTGGTGTTGTTGGTGCAGCGAGCCTCGGCAGGGCTTCGCCAAGCACGCACGGAGGAGGAGAGGTGTTGGGAGGGAGGGCTGCGCTTGGCTTGTGTTCAGCCCTCCCTCACCCCTCTATTTATAGGGAAGGGGCAGGGGGCTGGCCCCTCTAGATGGGATCTAGAGGGGGCGGCGGCCGGGAGGGGGACTTGCCCCAATCAAGGGGCCCCTCTAGGGTTCCCCAAACCCTAGGCGCATGGGCCCAAGGGGGGGCGCCCAGCCTCCAGGCTGGCTCCTGCCCCACGCAGCCCATGTGGCCCCCGGGAGGTGGCCCCTCCGTGGACCTCGAACTCTTCCGGTGGCCCCAGTACAATACCGATAAGCCCCCGAAACCTTCCGGTGTCCGTATGACAACTTCCCATATATAAATCTTTACCTCCGAACTATTCCGGAACTCCTCGTGACGTCCGGGATCTCGTCCGGGACTCCGAACGACATTCGGTAATCACATACAAGTCTTCCTAATAACCGTAGCATCACCGAACCTTAAGTGTGTAGACCCTACGGGTTCGGGAGACATGCAGGCATGACCGAGACGTCTCTCAGGTCAATAACCAACAGCAGGATCTGGATACCCATGTTGGCTCCCACATGCTCCTCGATGATGTCATCGGATGAACCACGATGTCGAGGATTCAAGCAACCCTGTATACTATTCCCTTTGTCAATCGGTACGTTACAAGCCCGAGACTCGATCGTCGGTATCCCAATACCTCGCTCAATCTCGTTACGCAAGTCACTTTACTCGCACAGTAATGCATGATCCGTGACCAAACACTTGGTCACTTTGAGCTCATTATGATGATGCATTACCGAGTGGGCCCAGAGATACCTCTCCGTCATACGGAGTGACAAATCCTAGTCTCGATCCGTGTCAACCCAATGTACACTTTCGGAGATACCGTAGTGCACCTTTATAGTCACCCGCCACGTTGTGACGTTTGGTACACCCAAAGCACTCCTACGGTATCCGGAGTCACACGATCTCATGGTCTAAGTAAGAGATACTTGACATTGAAAAGCTCTAGCAAAACGAACTACACGATCTTGTGCTATGCTTAGGATTGTCTTGTCCATCACGTCATTCTCCTAATGACGTGATCCCGTTGTCAATGACATCTGATGTCCATAGTCAGGAAACCATGACTATCGGTTGACCAACGAGCTAGTCAACTAGAGGCTTACTAGGGACGTATTGTGGTCTATGTATTCACACGTGTATTACGATTTCCGGATGATACAATTATAGCATGAATAAAATACAATTATCATGAACAAGGAAATATAATAATAATGCTTTTATTATTGCCTCTAGGGCATATTTCCAACAGGATAGACAAGGTTGCTTCTTCGTGGACCCTTCGTGGGTGGAGCCCTCTGTGGACTCGCGCAACCGTTACCTTTCGTGGGTTGAAGTCTCCATCAACGTGGATGTACGATAGCACCACCTATCGGAACCACGACAAAAACATCCGTGTCTCCAATTGCGTTTGAATCCTCCAAACTCTTCCCTTTACATTCTTGCAAGTTGCATGCTTTAAATTCTGCTGCTCATATACTCTTTGCATGCTTGCTTGAAATGTGTGAAGATTGCTTGACTTGTGCAAACATAGCTAAAATCTGCCAAAGTCTAAAATTGGGAAAAGGTTAAGTTTTTAATTGGTCAAGTAGTCTAATCACCCCCCTCTAGACATACTTCAAGGTCCTACAAGTGGTACCAGAGCTTTGGTCTCCATTTGCTTTGATTTCCATAGCTTTTGGTGGTCTTAGCCTTGGTTTCACAACCTAGGAGAGTATGGCGTCTAGCGAGGGAAATTATCACCATAGAGGTCCTTACTTTGATGGCACTAATTTTGCTAGTTGGAAGCATAAGATGAAAATGCATATTCTTGGACATAACCCCGCCGTTTGGGCTATTGTGTGTATTGGCTTGCAAGGTGAATTCTTTGATGGGAGAGAACCGAACCGTGAAGCTAGTGCGGATGAATTGAAGATGCTGCAATACAACGCTCAAGCTTGTGATATCCTCTTCAATGGCTTGTGCCCCGAAGAATTCAACAAAATCAGCCGTCTTGAGAATGCAAAGGAAATTTGGGATACTTTGATTGATATGCATGAAGGTATCGACTCACAAAGGAATCCAAGTTGATGTGCTCCAAAGTCAGCTTGACAAGTTCAAAATGAAGGATGGTGAAGGTGTCGCTGAAATGTACTCTAGGCTTGCTCTTATCACAAATGAGATTGCCGGCTTAGGAAGTGAAGAGATGACCGATGATTCATCATCAAGAAGATCCTAAGAGCAGTGGATGGAAAATATGATACCGTGTGCACATTGATCCAAATGATGCCAAATTACAAAGATCTCAAGCCAACGGAAGTCATTGGAAGAATTTTTGCTCATGAGATGTCACTCAAGGATAAGGAGGAACTTCACAACAAGTCAAGTGGTGCTTACAAAGCCTCATGTGAAGCCCCCACATCATCAAGTGAGAAACAAACCTTCAATGAAGAATTGAGCTTAATGGTGAAGAACTTCAACAAATTCTACAAGAGTAGAAGCAAAGAAAGAAGCTCTAAGTCAAGGTCCTACAATGACAAAAGATCTTCTAGTCGAGAGCACAATTGCTACAATTGTGGGAGACCCGGACACTATTCCAATGAGTGTACGGCACCCTACAAAAGAAGAGAAGATTCTCCAAAAAGAAGAAGTAGAAGAGAAGAATCACCACCAAGAGAGAGAAGGAGTAGAGATGATCATTATGAACGAAGACCCTCACGGAGAAGCAAGGATTCGGAAAGGAAGGACAAGTCATCAAAGAGCTACACAATAAGAAGACATCAAGCTGATGTTGGTGAATGGGTATCCGGCTCCAACTCCGACAATCACTCCGAGAGAAGCTATCACTCCGACTCCGAATATACTCAAGATGAAGGTGTTTCCGGTCTAGCACTTGTGTCAACCAACTCCTACGACATATTTGATTCACTAAATGAAGGAATTGGAAGATGCTTCATGGCCAAAGGTCCTAAGGTAACACACCCCTAGTATGTTGATTTTAATAGTGATGAAGATGACTTGTTAGGTGATGATGATTTACTTATTGACAACTCTAGTGATGAATACTATGATGAAACGTTAATTAATCATGCTAATCAAGATAAAACGAATGACAATGATAAGGACAAGATTGAGCTTCTAACTAAAGAACTAAACACTCATAAGTTAGCTCATGAAACTATCTTCGAAGATCATCGAGAACTTTTAAGGGCTCATGAGAAGTTACGCTTTGAAAAGCTCAATCTTGAGCAAGAGCATGAGTTCTTAAAGGCAATCAATGATGATCTCCGTAAGAAAAGTTCTTCATACATTTCCAAGCGTTTACTCTTATCTACTTACATGCCTCAAGTCAAGTCTAGTAACAAGACCAAGAAAGATTCTTTCTCTAGTAGTAAAAATAATAATGCTAAATCCAATATTGTTGCTTCTAGTAGTTCTATTGATTCCACTAATGATTCTCTTAGCCAAGTTACACTTGAGCAAGAAAACAACTTATTGAAGGGAATTATAGAGAAAGGTGTATACAAGAGCCTTGCCGGGAGTAAGCAATTCGAGGAAATTGTACGCAAGCAAGGAAGGCACCGGAAGAATCAAGGTGTTGGTTTTGAACGAAAGTTCAATGCCAATGGATTTGAGTGGGAAGAAGATCAATACCCCAAGACGAAGTTTGTTCCTCAACAAGAGAAGTATGATCCTACTTCCTTCAAGGGAACACAAGCACAAGATGATCTTCCACCACAAGACCACAAGAACAAAGGCAAGGACAAGCTTCAAGAGGAGATTGATGCATTTGAAGAAGCACCTAAGGCCTTGGTCAAGTGGGTTCCCAAGACTACGTCAAGTTCTACTTCATCAAGTACAACTACAACTCCAAGGATTCCCATCAAGATGATGTGGATCCCGAAGAAGAAGAATTAGAGTGTTATTGAGGGTGACTCCGCCAACATTCAGGAAAAGTGTAATCAACTTCCATATCTTGTACTAGTTCAAGGAGTCACAAAACCCTCATGTTGGTAAGGCAAGGGACAAGGTAACCTAATGTTTTCATGGACATCATCTTGTGTGCGCATCACTCTATGTCTATGGATATTCTTGTTTGTTCCTTGCGGGACTAACCCATGTAGGTATTGAAAGTGCAACTCACTCCAAAGGATTTCTCCAAATGATCTACATCAACATTGAGCATCCACATCTTCAACACCTACATGAAGTCATCATCGACAAAACCCAAGGTTAGTTCATCCCTCTAAGGGGGGATCTCACATCTAGGGGGAGCTTAACTCTAAGAATTGAGTCAAAGCAACTCTAATGATGTGAACACATCAATGGATTATGTAAAAGTGGTAACCCCACTTGAGCTTAAACGATGAGTATGACCTATGATCAAATGTTCTCATTTGACTCCTAAGTCAATATACTCATATATAGATGACCGAGTCATCGCCAATTGTTTTTATAGATGCTAGAATTGGTTATGCATGCTTTATCACATGTTTCATTTGTCATTTTATTGTGTGAGCATGTTGGTTGCATATTTTACTCATTCGAGGACATCCACTTGTTGCTTTGATTGATTGGTTTCTTTTTCTTTGGCCAAGTGGATGGACAAGAATGCCTAAGAACCTTCTCTAGCTATCTATGCTTTTCTCGTCTGAAACCCTATTCATGCTACATCACAAAATTTGATCAAGTCAGATTCGAACCACTCGTGAGGAGCACTTTCGAGTCCCCGATTCGTCATAGACTTAAACTTCCAAAACTTCTTTGTGCTTTTCGGTCTGACCGATTCCTCCATTTCGGTCATACCGATATCACTAAGTCGATCTAGGTCTTCAATCTCGGTGCAACCGATTTGAACTTTTCGGTCACACCGAGTTCTTTATGTAATCGTCAATAGTTATGCATCTCGGTGCCACCGAAGTTGTTCCACTCAGTCCACACCGACAAATGTCGGGCTATATATTCACACGGGCAAAATTTCGAAAACTTTCTCCAAACCACTTCGCCACAAGATAGCTCGCTCTGCCTTCTAGGTCTCCGGATCGTCGACTTCGCCATCGGCCGCCTCTGTCGCTGGTCTCCGCCGTCAACGGATTTCATCTCCGCCGTTGCAGCCGTGGCGAGTTCATCGCCGAACTAGGGTATGAAATTGATCACAGTGCTATCCTCGTCTGATTCTCAGCACATTGTGTTCATTATGATTCTTGCCACGATTGAAACACCTCTATCCAGTCAAAACAATCCTTAGAATAGATGCGATTTGAAAATTTAGGGTTAGGTTTCCGCCGAAACCATCTCGGACCCACCGATTTGAAAAACTCGGTCCCACCGATTCGGCTAATGCCATTGCACCAGTAACTCTCGGTCTGACCAGAATTGCTAATCGGTCTGACCGATTTTAGAACTTTGTGAAACCCTAGCTGTAACATCCCAAAATTCTAAATTTTGGAATGTTATAATAATTAGATAGATTTGATTGATTGTTTAATTGATTGACTGAAAGTGAGTGAATTTGAAACTTTTGAAACTTAACTGAGAGGGAATAACAGGACTTTCCCAAACTTTCATTTTGCTTTTATGATCCTCGTGAATTCGAATTCTTCTCATCACAAAACCCTGGAGAGAAGATGACATGACTTCTTCCATTTATTTAAATGACAAGGGGTGTTGAAAATATTTGAATTTCATTTGGAAAATATTTCCAATTCTGGAACTTTAAGCAACTCAATGATTTTCACGAGCGAAGATAAAATGACTTCTTCAAAACATATGAAATATGAGTTGGGAGTTTGAAAGAATTAAATTCAAAGTTCTTTTGAATTTATTTTCAATTTGGAGTTATTTGAGTTTTATTCAAATTATTTTCTCCAAAAATAAAATATAAGGAAAATGGGGTAACATGATTCCCTACTTAAGAAACTTGAGAGAAATAAATTTGAATTAATTTTGGTATTCTTAAAATGATTTTTACTGGATTTTTCTAGGGCAGATGCACTCTTTTCTTTATTTGAATTTGCGTGTATTTTATTTGACTCTATAAAAATGTTCAGCTTGTAGAAAATCTTTTTCTGAAAATTATGATATATTATATGCCTATATAATATATTCATTTATTTCGTTTTATTATTTTTGTTTGTCTGTAAATGTTTTCAAAAAGAAATCCTCCCACGATTGGGCTGGCCCAGCCAACCGGCCAGGCCAAGGCCCAGCCAGCCGCCCTCATCACCGACCCAGGCGGAGTCCCGCCTGAAAGCACGCCGCCGCCGCCGCCGACCGACCGGCCACTACCCGCCTTGCCCCCTCCTCCACGCCATCGCTGCCCTCCTCCTAAGTACTGCGCCCGGCTCTCTCTCTCTCCTTTGCATCGCTGCTTCTTTCGCGGAGTTCGAACTCCGACGAGATCCGCCATGCCCCGTCGTCGCCGACCACCGCCGCCGCCATCCACCGCACCCACGCCTCGCCGCCTCCTCCCCATGCTTCTCACCGCCTTCCCCGACGCCCGGAGCCACCGCCCCGACCGGAGCCGAGCCGCCGCCGCTCTCCCGCGTCACCGGATTTCGCCGCCGCCGCCGCGGTAACCGCCGCCCCTCCTCGTCCGTCCGATCTGGATCTAAGGATCCAGATCCATTTGCTTTTTTTTTCTCTAAGCATTTTTTTATTTAGAGAGCGTTCGTTAGCTATGGCTCTGGAGCGAACGGTTTTCGTTCGTTAGCGTTCCGTAGCGAACGTTCGTTCGGTATAGTTTTCTTTTTAGGTTTATTTTTCGGTCAGGGACCTATCGGTGAATATATCTATTTACAGATTAGCCCCTGTTTTTCAAACGGTCACAACTTTTTATCCGTTTATCCAAATTCAACGAAACCAACGCCCACTTCTTCGTTATGATCCCCTCTATCCAGTAATCCAACTTAAACATGTTTTTGAAAGTTTTAAAATTTTAATTCAAACAGTTTTGTATTCAAACTTTGTTTGATCATAACTTGAGTTTTATAACTCCGATTTAGTTGATTCTTTTTGCAAATCGAAGCTCTTGACCTAAAATTTCTGATAAGGCCAAATTCACATAATTTTGGTACTGTTAGAAATTGTTTTATGTTGCAAGAGTTATTTGCTTGGTTTTGATGTTTTCCGAATTGTTTTCTTCGTTTGGTCCGATCTTTTGACTGATTGCTTATGTGTGGTTGCTATTGCTCGATTACGATAGATTGACCGGAGTGTGACGAGTAGAACTATCAAGAGTTTGAGTGCGAATCATCTTCATCAACATTGCAGGCAAGTAACACTTTGATAATACCTTTTCTACTACCCAGTTTTTATGCATTAGATCTATCCTCAAACATTGCATGATTAGGATCTAATTAAATTGTGGGATAGGAAGTAGATGAGGTAGTACCTATTACCTGTTTTATTATCAACCCTTGGGAGTTACTTCTACGTTTGCTTATATTGCCATGCTATGATAGTAGACGTGGATTGGGTGAGTGTATCCATGACAGATGTGAGATTGTTAAATTAATGGTTTATTTGAGGTGGCAACTTAAACACACATCTGGGTGGATTGAGGCACCTGATTTCCATCAGGAATTGCCTGTATTTCTTTGGACCGCCACCCAGGCTCAAAGTGATCATGAGATTATTCAAACTAGAAACTTCCGTGTGCAGCCACAAGCCATTATGGGCTCTGGCATAGTTGATTAAGTCGTGCGAACTCTTACGGGTAGACTAGCAGATGTAGGGGAAAGTAGGTGTACCGGTCTACCCACATGTAAGGTGCTAGCGCGTCCGAAAGACTATGTCTCGGTCATCCGTTTGTCAAACATCATGTAGTGCGAGAAATCCAACGGATGCGATCGAGTCTTGTGGGGAAAAGTGCGCAAACCTCTGCAGAGTGTATAAACTAATCATGATTAGCCGTGTCCCCGGTTATGGACATCTTGAGTATCTAGTTCTTGGATTATCCTATTGATCTCATCATGTCACTTTAAAATAATTTTGTTGGGTTGTTAATGAGTACTTTTAATTGGGATTGAGGATGCTGTCAACCATTCTCAATGTTCAACAACCACCATGATAGTTAAATAAATTTATTCCTTTGCAGTAGGGAAAAATTGGCTTTTCGCAAACTGTAACCATAGAGCTTTCCACCAGCCATATATGCATATAGTATAGGCTTTTTCTTTCATTACTCTCTATGTGTTACATTGCCAGCATATTCCATGTGCTGACCCATTTTCGGGCTGCAACTTTTCATGTTGCAGACTTTTCAGACGACGAGTATGTGATACGTTAGGGTTACGATTTCTACACTCAACTTTGCCGTTGGTGTTGATGGGAATCCACAACCTTGTCACTTCCGTTATTTGGATTGAGGTAATAGTATTTCCGTTACTTTATAAATGTGATTTACCTCTGTTATAAATCCTCGAGTACTGTGTGTGTCAGCATACCGATCCAGGGATGACACTTAAGCACAGAGACTTGACCCATTCGGGTCGGGTCGCTACACTAGCAGTCTCGGTGCCACCGAACTGTGACTCGGTCTGACCGAGTTCACTAGTTTAGGTTCCAAAACTGCTTCGGTATCACCGAGTTTGAAAATTGGTTGATCCGAAATGCTTTCTGTGGAAAACTAAAACTAAGTTTTTGAATCATTCTTTTGCAAAAATCTCTGCATTTTATGATGCTCATCCACTCTATCTCATCTATAACTATTCACAGGGTCAGCAGTCAGTGTTTGCAGCATGTCGCACCAAAGTGACAGCGAACGAGTCGAGGAGCAGATTCGATGAGTGAGGGCACTAGTCCCTCTAGCAGCTCGATGAGGGAAGCGAAGCACTCCCAAAGAATTTGCCCAAAGCTGCCACCGGGACAAGGAAGAAGAGAACATCAGAATCTAAGGATGAGGATTATGTGGCAGTAGAAGATGAGGCCATTTCAAAGAAGAAAGTGCTCAAGAAGGAGTATAGCTCAGCTGCAGTTAAGCCAGGGCTGAAGATCAAAAGGCCAGCAGAAAGACAACCCATGTCTAAATCCAGAGCCTCCACTCAAGCATCTTTGGAATTCCAACCCAAAGAGCCCGCTGCAGAAGGAAAGAAAAGGAAGGAAAGGGTCAAGAAGACCATGGCCAGAGTGATTGGAAAGCCTTCCATGATGGAAGAAGAAGAAGAAGAGGTTTCTGCACCAGCACCCAAGGTACAGAAGCTGATGGGTAATGCTATAAAGTCAGGGGCTGCAACATGAAAGCCCAAAGAAGCACCCAAAGCTGCCTCCAAGCCCAAGACTGCACTTAAGAGGAATACCAGGAACATATCTGCTGCTGAAAAGAACAAGGCCCGAGTGCCTGATGTTGCTGCTGAGGAAGATGATGAAGGACAAGTCCTGAGGAAGCTCAAACCCAAGATTCCAGACCACAATGATGCTCATCCTGTGGCTGAGAACATGAAGATCGGGAGAGACTGTGGTTGAGGCTATGGAGAGAGTCGATCCATATGCCACCGGAGAAGGACTGCTGTTGATTACAGTTCCACACAAAGGAACAACAGGATTTCTATGAGACAATCTTGTTGGACAAGAAGCCTATAGTGTGTGATATGAGGTGGGTCGACTGGACCTACATAAAAGAGAATGAAGAACATTATCCTGGAGTGTATGACAACTTCAGTGCGTATGGAGTTGCAGACTTTGTTGGGCAGAAGCTCACAAACTGGAATGGTGAGCTCATTATGCAATTCTACTCCACAAAGACATTTCTATCCGGATGGCGGGATAGTTTGGATGTCCAAGGTACGAGATACCAATCAACTATTGAGGAATGGGCCAATCTGATCAATGCCCCAAAGGAGAGTGAAGATGACTTGGACGTCTATGCCAAGAAAAAGATGGATCACAATTCTATGTCACATATGCACAAGGAGATCCCAGACAAAGCTCTTGAGACTTTCAAGTTTGGGTCAGTCCATTTTCTTCTGTCAGGGCTGCCAACGATCAACTGGATCCTAAGGCACACTCTTTTTCCCAAGTCAGGTGACCACAACATGATCAGAGGGCATGCAATTAATTTGCTACACATATTTGATGTGCCACAGAAATTCAAGGTCATGAGCCTCATGGTTGAGACTATCAAGAGGACATCAGCAGACCAAAAGAGAAGTTGTGGATATGCCCCACAAATTCAGGAGTTGATTAACTCAAAGATGGGCACATGAAAGTATCTGTTGGATAAGGAACACTTTTTTCTCTATCCAGACTTTGAGGACAATCAAGTTGTGATGAATGAGAATGAACCATCATCACTACAAGCTCAAGAGAAGAAGGAGAAAGCAAAGAAAGAGAAGGCTACCAAGATGCCAACTCAAGAGGAGGCATCTGAGTACTTTTTGAAGAGCAAGCAGGACCAGCTTGGTTATTTGATAGCATCAACTCTGAGGATTGAGATGGGGTTGGCCACCCTAACTCAAAACTAGGAGAGCCTGGAAAGAATCATGGAACAAAAATTCTATGATCTAGATGTCAAAGTAACTGAGATTCAGTCAGTTGTGGAGCAGCTACAGGATGATATGCAGGAGAGGAAGGGCAGGACAACTACTGATGCATTTGCCAGAGTGCCTCGAGCTCAGAGATCAGCCGCAGAGCCAAGGATGTACACACGAGTCACTTCATCTGCACTCAGCTACAACTGCAGTGCAACCAGCTCCAAAGACCAACTCCTTCAGCTCCATCCACATCAATCTGAAGTCTTCGCCCAAGGAGCCATCTCTACGCCACCAACTGAAGACCAAGCCCGAGAGACGATATAGTACTATGCATTTTCTAGGAACTTTTTGGTAACTTGTTGCCAAAGGGGGAGAAAAATGGATAGATCATAGGCTTCGAGAGAGAGAGAGAGAGTTTGCTTTTGTTCTCTCTTGTCTTCTTGGTTGAACTTTGTTTGCTTTTGATTGCTTGAGATACTATGCTATTATCTGTGAGACATTGATGATCATGTGTTTGATCATAAGCTACACTTATGCTTGTTAGATGATATTATCTTACTTATCCTTATATGATCATTCACTTTGCTTGGTGATGAGTGCATGTATTCAATCTTTACTATTTTGAGCGCTCCACCAAGATGTATGTGACATGGAAGAGTAACCCATGAGCCTAATTCCTTGTGCATTTGCAGTCCAAAGAAAATCTTAAACTATGCACAAATTTAGGGGGAGCTCTTGCTTATCAACAAAGCGACGATGTTTTTCAATCTTAGTATCATTTGTCGAAGCTTTGATCTATATGTTGTCATCAATTACCAAAAAGGGGGAGATTGAAAGTGCAACTATCCCTAGGTGGTTTTGGTAATTCATAACAACATATAGCTCATTGAGCTAATGCTATTCCAAGACAAATATTTCAGGAAAGCTCAATGAATGGCATGGCATGGATGATGAAAGTGGATCGCTCAAAATATTAAGGACAAAGGTTTGGCTCAAGCTTAAAAGCTCAAGACGCTACATTTTACATTTTAGTGATCCAAGATCACATTGAGTCTATAGGAAAAGCCAATACTATCAAGGAGGGATGAGGTGTTGCTTAATGAGCCTCTTGCTTCAAGTGCTTAGTGATATGCTCCAAAAACCCTCAACTACTTTCTCACATCCACATATGACCTAAACCTAAAGTCAAAATCGGTCCTACCGATTTCTTCTATCCGGCGCCACCGAGTTCAAATGTCATAGCCACTGCCACAAACCCTAGGCAAATCGGTCTCACCGATAGGGATCTCGGTCTCACCGAGATGGGATTGTAATCTGTCTGTTTCCCTTCGTAACGTTTCGGTCTAACCGAAGTGAGCGATCGGTCCCACCGAGATTGCAATGTAAACTCTCTGTTTCCCTTTCGTAACATTTTGGTCTCATCGAAAAGAGTGAATCGGCCCCACCGAGTTTACCTGACCAACTCTCTGGATAGCTAATTACCAAAATCGGTCTCACCGAGTTTGTGTAATCGGTCTCACTGAGATTAAGTTATTCCCTAACCCTAACCATATCGGTCCTACCGAGTTGCATGTCGGTCCCACCGAAATCACTAACGGTCACTAGGTTTACTGAATCGGTCCGACCGGGTTTGTTGATTCGGTCCTACCGAGTTTGGTAAATTGTGTGTAAAGGTTAGATTTTGTGTGGAGGCTATATATACCCCTCCACCTCCTCTTCATTCGCGGAGAGAGCCATCATAACAAACCTACACTTCCAACTTACCAGTTCTGAGAGAGAACCACCTACTCATGTTTTGAGGCCAAGATATTCCATTCCTACCATATGAATCTTGATCTCTAGCCTTCCCCAAGTTTCTTTCCACTCAAATCTTCTTTCCACCAGATCCAAATCCTATGAGAGAGAGTTGAGTGTTGGGGAGACTATCATTTGAAGCACAAGAGCAAGGAGTTCATCATCAACACACCATTTGTTAGTTCTTGGAGAGTGGTGTCTCCTAGATTGGCTAGGTGTCACTTGGGAGCCTCCGACAAGATTGTGGAGTTGAACCAAGGAGTTTGTAAGGGCAAGGAGATCACCTACTTCGTGAAGATGTACCGCTAGTGAGGCAAGTCCTTCGTGGGCGACGGCCATGGTGGGATAGACAAGGTTACTTCTTCGTGGACCCTTCATGGGTGGAGCCCTCCGTGGACTTGCGCAACCGTTACGCCTCGTCGGTTGAAGTCTCCATCAACGTGGATGTACGATAGCACCACCTCTCGGAACCACGAAAAAAACATCCGTGTCTCCTATTGCGTTTGAATCCTCCAAACTCTTCCCTTTACATTCTTGCTAGTTGCATGCTTTAAATTCCGCTGCTCATATACTCTTTGCATGCTTGCTTGAATTGTGTGAAGATTGCTTAACTTGTGCAAAGATAGCTAAAATCTGCCAAAGTCTAAAATTGGGAAAAGGTTAAGTTTTTAATTGGTCAAGTAGTCTAATCACCCCCCTCTAGACATACTTCAAGGTCCTACACGATCCCTTTATCAAGCAGATCATTCTCAGCCTTGGACCACTTAGGCCGGGCTTTGAGGTAGCCACCTGGCCCCGTGCGATGGTGAAATTTCTTCTTCGCAGCATTTTTCTTGTTTGTCTTCGACATCTTCTTACTCTTTTCCGATGTCTTGTGGGCCACAAATGCGGGCCAGTGATCTTTGATCTTCTCATATTTGCCGATGAATTCTGGTGTCTCTTCTTTGTCGACAAACTTGTTCAACTCTTTCCTCCACCTCCTGAATAGGCTTGCCATCTTCTTAAGAGCACAAGACTTGATTAATTGCTCTTTAATTGGCTTCTCCGGATCCTCCTCTGGCGGTAGGGTGAAATTTGCCTTCAGCTCAGTCCAAAGATCATCTTTCTGCATATCATTGACATAAGACACCTCAGGGTCTTCCTCCTTAGGCTTATACCATTGTTGGATGATGATCGGGATCTTGTCCCTAACAAGAACCCTGCACTGAGCAGAAAATGCGTTCTTTGTCCGGATGGGTTCAATCGATTCGCCGTCGGGCGCGATTGCTGTGATCTCAAACCTTTCATCCGAGCTCAACTTTTATCTTCGGGCCTCGTCTCCTTACCGAAATTGTGCTTGATCCGGAGGGCTAGAAAAAGGAAGAAAGACGAGAGTTAATTAATATGTGTACATATACCAAAACAATGAATGCATCAATTAACTAGTCAGCATGGGCTTAACTAATATATATATATACCTGGCCGGACTCGGTTCAGTCACCGGAGCAGTCAGCACGGTCTCCTTCTTGTACCTCCATTGGGTCACCGGAGCCATCATGAACATAGCCCTCTTCTTGTACCGGCATTAATGGGCCGGATCCATCATGAACATAGCCCTCTTCTTCACCCAGTCCCTCCTGACCATCGGTGTCATTGAGAAATGACGCAACGACATCACTTCCTTGTGCGATTATGTCCCCCAACATCGCTTCAGTTGCTTCGTCTCGGGAGTGCTCCATAGTTTCTGCAAATATTTACAACATCTCAACTATTATTCAAACATGGTACAGATGGATATATATTAGTGGCAAACATAGAACTAGCTAGCTAATCACAATCAGGAATCATGTTAGTGGCCTCGACACTGCTTCTCTAGGGTTTGGGGTGGCCTAGACAACGCTTCAAGGGTTCGGGGTGGCCTCGACACAACGCTTCAAGGGTTTGGGGTGGCCTCGACACAACGCTTCAAGGGTTTGGGGTGGCCTCGACGACAACGCTCTTTTAACTTGGTAAATTTGGGTGGCCTCGAGAGAGTTTGTCGGGTAGGGGCGCGGCGGGAGGGGATAGGAGACCAACATCGTTTTTTCTCTAGGGTTTGGGTGTCCTCGAGAGTTTTTTTCGAGCGAGAGGGCCGAGGGTGGTGCTGCCGTGGTATAAGTTATGACGGTCGATAGGGGGTATCTATATCGACCACCCCTCATGTCGAAGTTATTCGGGAGGGGGTTATATCGACAACGACGCGACCAACATATACATGGGAAAATAATGTTATCGGGAGGGTATATCGACCCCCTCGTATTGAAGTTATCGGGAGGGTATATCTACGACGAGACGCATCCGATAAAACATAAGAAAACGAAGAAGAAATAAAAAGAGGAGAAGAAAAAAGGAATAGAGGAGAAGATCGAGGAAAAAAAAGAAAAAAAAAGAGGAGAAGAAGAAAGGAATAGAGGAGAAGAAGAAAAAAAAATATATCGTCTATTCCTTTCTTCTTCTCCTCTTCTTTTTCTTCTTTTTTCTCTTCTTATTTATTTGTCCTCTTGTCCTCCTTTCTTCCTCTTCTTATTTTCCTTTTTCCTCTCATTCTTTTAGTATTGCTTGTTTTAAAAAAAAAATCTTCAAATAGGAAATTTCGAAAAAAAGTAAAGGTTTTGCCTAATGCATTGTTCATATTTCATCAACATATATGCACACAAAAAACATACATACATACATATATACATACAAAAAAGCATATATACATACATATATACAAAAAGCATACATACTTTCCTAGCTAGCAAAAAAGCATACATACATACAAAAAAAGCATACATACATACATACATATATATATATATATATATATATATATATATATATATATATATATATATATATATATATATATATATATATGCAGGCAGGGGCAGGGCACGCGGGGCTCACTATGGGCGGCGGCGGCGACAATGAGGTCGGGCCAGCTTGAGGCAGAGGCGGTGGCGCTGGGCAAGCGACAGCGTGGGGTGACACGGGCGGCGACAGCGTCCGGGCGTGACGCTGGGCAGGGATGACGTCGAGGCAGGGCGCTGGCTCGGGACGACGTCGGCGACGGTGACGGCGTGGCACGGCGACGGCGGCGAGGCCGGCGGACGGCGTCGGGCGCGAGGCTGGCGGCGATAAGCTCGGCGTCGTCGGGGGCAAATGGAGATGAGAAACTGAAATTTTCACAAGTCCTGGTTATATACCAAGAGTATTGGTCCCGGTTCGTGGCACCAACCGGGACCAATGCACCCTTTAGTCCTGGTCGGTGCCACCAACCGGGACCAAAGGCCGATTTCGGCAGCCCAAAGGGCGGAAGCGGTGGCCTTTGGTCGGTTAGCACCAACCGACTAAAGGAGGGCATTGGTACCGATTGGTGCCACGAACCGACCATGCCTTTAGTCCCGTTGGTGCCACCAACCGGGACCAAAGGCCTGCGCTGCCAAGGCCAAAGTTTAGTCCCACCTCGCTAGTTGAGAGGGGCTCGGAGTGGTTTATGAGCCCCACTGCGGCTACCCTCTCGAGCTCCTCTCAAATGCAGGCTTACGGGCCTAATCTCACACTGTGCTGCCTGTGGGCCTATTGGGCCTTCTACAGCCTGAATCTCGCCCAAGTTGGGTTTCTAGTCGATTCAGCCGTGGTGGCCCAATAGGTGGCATTTTTTATTTTTTTCCAGTTTTTTGTTTTGTTTTTTGCATTATTTATTTTCTTTTGTTTTTGCTTTATTTTTAATTCTTTTTGCCTTTAGTTTTAGAAAAATTATAAACTTTCTATTAGTGCCATTAGTTTTCAAATTTGAAAACACTTTTTTTTTTTTTTTTTTGTTGCTTTATTTATTTTATTTTGTTTCTACTTACAACAAAATACTTATTGTTGCTATTTTTATTTTGTTTCCAGTTTTTTGTTTTGTTTTCTGCATTATTTATTTTCTTTTGTTTTTGCAAATTTATAAACTTTCTCGTTAATGCCATTAGTTTTAGAAAAATTATAAACTTTCTGTTAGTGCCATTAGTTTTCAAATTTGAATAATTAAAATTTGAATTCTTTGAATTTGTGTGAATCACAAGTTTGTGATTAACTTTACTAAAAGAATGAACATAGATGCACCCATAGAGAAAATTCAACCTAAATTCATAGTAAAGCATTTCAAATGAACTCTAAAAAAGTTGAAAGTTGGCATGGTATCATAATTTCACCCACATAGCATGTGCATGTACAAAACGGACAATGGTATCATATTAAATCATTACAAAGTTGGCATGGTATCATCATAATAGTTATGGAGAAAGTCTTCACTTTTTCTTCGCTTGTGTCATTTGCTTATTGCGCCGTAACCATGGATAATCTTCATCGCTTATCGTGATGTCAGTCAGCCTTGACTTTGAAGGAGGAATTTCATGAAACTTTTCATAATCTTGAGACATGTCATCTTGCCCTCCACTCCCACGATGTCCCTTTTCCCGAAAGAACTATGTGGCGCTTTGGCTCATCGTATGATGTATTCGCTTCCTTATCTTTTCTTTTTCTCGGTCTGATAGACATGTCCTTCACATAGATAACCTGTGCCACATCATTGGCTAGGACGAACGGTTCGTTAGTGTACCCAAGATTTTTCAGATCCACTGTTGTCATTCCGTACTGTGGGTCTACCTGTACCCCGCCTCCTGACAGATTGACCCAGTTGCATTTAAACAAAGGGACCTTAAAATCTACTCCGTAGTCAAGTTCCCATATGTCCACTATGTAACCATAATATGTGTCCTTTCCCCTCTCGGTGGCTGCATCAAAGCGGACATCGCTGTTTTGGTTGGTGCTCTTTTGATCTTGGTCGATCGTGTAAATTGTATTCCCATTTATCTCGTATCCTTTCCAAATCATTACATTCGAAGATGGTCCCCTGGACAACAAGTACAACTCATCACAAATAGTGCTGTCAGCTCTGAGACGTGTTTCCAACCAACTACTGAAAGTCCTGATGTGTTCACATGTAATCTAGTCGTCGCACTGCTCCAGGTGTTTGTTGTTGGAAATATGCCCTAGAGGCAATAATAAATTAGTTATTATTATATTTCCTTGTTCATGATAATCGTTTATTATCCATGCTAGAATTGTATTGATAGGAAACTCAGATACATGTGTGGATACATAGACAACACCATGTCCCTAGTAAGCCTCTAGTTGACTAGCTCGTTGATCAATAGATGGTTACGGTTTCCTTACCATGGACATTGGATGTCATTGATAACGGGATCACATCATTAGGAGAATGATGTGATGGACAAGACCCAATCCTAAGCCTAGCACAAAGATCGTGTAGTTCGTATGCTAAAGCTTTTCTAATGTCAAGTATCATTTCCTTAGACCATGAGATTGTGCAACTCCCGGATACCGTAGGAGTGCTTTGGGTGTACCAAACGTCACAACGTAATCGGGTGACTATAAAGGTGCACTACGGTATCTCCGAAAGTGTCTTGGGTTGGCACGAATCGAGATCGATTTGTCACTCCGTGTGACGGAGAGGTATCTCTGGGCCCACTCGGTAGGACATCATCATAATGTGCACAATGTGATCAAGGAGTTGATCACGGGATGATGTGTTACGGACGAGTAAAAGAGACTTGCGGTAACGAGATTGAACAAGGTATCGGGATACCGACGATCGAATCTCGGGCAAGTATCGTACCGCTGGACAAAGGGAATTGTGTACGGGATTGATTAAGTCCTTGACATCGCGGTTCATCCGATGAGATCATCGTGGAACATGTGGGAGCCAACATGGGTATCCAGATCCTGCTGTTGGTTATTGACTGGAGAACGTCTCGGTCATGTCTGCATGTCTCCCGAACCCGTAGGGTCTACACACTTAAGGTTCGATGACGCTAGGGTTATAAAGGAAGTTTGTATGTGGATACGAATGTTGTTCGAGTCCCGGATGAGATCCCTGGACGTCACGAGGAGTTCGGAATGGTCCGAGGTAAAGATTTATATATAGGAAGTCCTATTTCGCCATCGGGACAAGTTTGAGGTCATCGGTATTGTCTGGGACCACGGAAGGGTCCCGAGGGTCCACCGGTGGGGCCACCTATCCCGGAGGACCCCATGGGCTGAAGTGGAAGGATCCAGCCCAAAGTGGGCTGGGCGCCACTTTCCCCTAGGGCCCATGCGCCTAGGGTGGGGAAACCCTAAAGGAAGAGTCCTAGGAGGGAAGGCACCTCCTAGGTGCCTTGGGAGGAGGATTCCTCCCTGGCCGCCCCCTTTCCCATCTAGGGCTGCCGCCCCTAGGGTGGGAACCCTAGAGGGGGCGCACCCTCCTCCCTCTCCCCTATATATAGTGAGGCCTGGGCTGCCCATAATAGGTGATCTGATCTCTGCCTATTGGTGCAGCCCTCCCTCTCTTTCTCCTCATATCTCGCGGTGCTTGGCGAAGCCCTGCAGGGATTGCCATGCTCCTACATCACCACCACGCCGTTGTGCTGCTGCTGGATGGAGTCTTCCTCAACCTCTCCCTCTCTCCTTGCTGGATCAAAGCATGGGAGACGTCACCGGGCTGTACGTGTGTTGAACGCGGAGGTGCCGTCCGTTCGGCACTAGGATCATCGGTGATTTGGATCACGGCGAGTACGACTCCATCAACCCCGTTCACTTGAACGCTTCCGCTTAGCGATCTACAAGGGTATGTAGATGCACTCTCCTTCCCTCGTTGCTAGATTACTCCATAGATTGATCTTGGTGATGCGTAGAAAATTTTGAATTATTGCTACGTTCCCCAACAGTGGCATCATGAGCTAGGTCTATGCGTAGTTTCTATGCACGAGTAGAACACAAAGTAGTTGTGGGCGTTGATTTTGTTCAATATGCTTGCCGTTACTAGTCTTATCTTGATTCGGCGGCATTGTGGGATGAAGCGGCCCGGACCAACCTTACACGTACGCTTACGTGAGACCGGTTCCACCGACAAACATGCACTAGTTGCATAAGGTGGCTGGAGGGTGTCTGTCTCTCCCATAGTCGGATCGGATTCGATGAAATGGGTCCTTATGAAGGGTAAATAGCAATTGGCATATCACGTTGTGGTCTTTGCGTAGGTAAGAATAGTTCTTGCTAGAAACCCATAGCAGCCACGTAAAACATGCAAACAACAATTAGAGGACGTCTAACTTGTTTTTGCAGGGTATGCTATGTGATGTGATATGGCCAAAAGGATGTGATGAATGATATATGTGATGTATGAGATTGATCATGTTCTTGTAATAGGAATCACGACTTGCATGTCGATGAGTATGACAACCCGCAGGAGCCATAGGAGTTGTCTTAATTTATTTATGACCTGCGTGTCATCATAAACGTCATGTAATTACTTTACTTTATTGCTAACCGTTAGCTGTAGTAGTAGAAGTAATAGTTGACGAGGCAACTTCAAGAAGACACGATGATGGAGATCATGATGATGGAGATCATGGTGTCATGCCGGTGACAAGATGATCATGGAGCCCCAAGATGGAGATCAAAGGAGCTATATGATATTGGCCATATCATGTCACTATTATTTGATTGCATGTGATGTTTATCATGTTTATGCATCTTGTTTACTTAGAATGACGGTAGTAAATAAGATGATCCCTCATTAAAACTTTCAAGAAAGTGTTCCCCCTAACTGTGCACCGTTGCGACAGTTCGTTGTTTCAATGCACCACGTGATGATCGGGTGTTTGATCCAAACGTTCACATACAACGGGTGTAAGACAGATTTACACATGCAAAATCTTAGGTTGACTTGACGAGCCTAGCATGTGTATAGACATGGCCTCGGAACACAAAAGACCGAAAGGTCGAGCATGAGTCGTATAGAAGATACGATCAACATGAAGATGTTCACCGATGTTGACTAGTCCGTCTCACGTTATGATCGGACATGGCCTAGTTGACTCGGATCATGTAATCACTTAGATGACTAGAGGGATGTCTATCTGAGTGGGAGTTCATAAGATGAACTTAATTATCCTGAACATAGTCAAAAGATCGTTGCAAATTATGTCGTAGCTCGCGCTTCAGTTCTACTGTTTAGATATGTTCCTAGAGAAAATATAGTTGAAAGTTGAAAGTAGCGACTATGCGGACTGTTGAAAGCTTATGTCTTTAATGCACCGCTCAGTGTGCTGAACCCCAAATGTCGTTTGCCGATGTTGCGAACATCGGACATACACGTTTTGATAACTACGTGATAGTTCATTTAAATGGTTTAAATAGAGGCACCAAAGACGTTTTCAAAACGTCGCGGAACATATGAGATGTTTCGAGGGCTGAAATTGGGATTTCAGGCTCGTGCCCACGTCAAGAGGTATAAGACCTCCGACGATTTTCTTAGCCTGCAAACTCAGGGAGAAAAGCTCAATCGTTGAGCTTGTGCTCAGATTGTCTGAGTGCAACAATCACTTGAATCGAGTGGGAGTTGATCTTCCACATGAGATAGTGATGTTTCTCCAAAGTCATTGCCACCAAGCTGCTAGAGCTTCGTGATGAACTATAACATATCAAGGATAGAGATGATGATCCTTGAGGTATTCGCGTTGTTTGACATCGCGAAAGTAGAAATCAAGTAGGAGCATCAATTGTTGATGGTTGGTAAAACCACTAGTTTCAAGAAGGGCAAGGGCAACAAGGGATACTTCATGAAACGGAAAAACAGTTGCTGCTCTAGTGAAGAAACCCAAGGCTGAACCCAAACCCGAGACTAAGTGCTTCTGGAATAAGGGGAACTGCCACTGGAGCAGCATTACCCTAGATACTTGGTAGATGAGAAGGCTGGCAAGGTCGATAGTAGTATATTGGATATACACTAAGTCATTGTGTACTTTACTAGTACTCCTAGTAGCACCAGGGTATTAGATACCGGTTCAGTTGCTAAGTGTTAGTAACTCGAAATAAAAGCTACGGAATAAACGGAGACTAGCTAAATGAGAGCTGACGATATGTGTTGGAAGTGTTTCCAATTTTGATGTGATCAAACATCACACGCTCCATCTACCATCAAGATTAGTATTAAACCAGAATTATTATCATTTGGTGTTTGCGTTGAGCATAGACATGATTGGATTATGTCTATCGCAATACGGTTATTCATTTAAAATGGTTACTCTATTTATTTGAATAATACCTTCGATGGTCTTGCACCTAAATAAATGGTTTATTGAATCTCGATCGTAGTGATACACATTTTCATGCCAAAAATATAAGATAGTAATGATAGTACCACTTACTTGTGGCACTGCCATGCAATTCATATTGGTATAAAACGCATGAAGAAGCTCCATGTTGATGGATCTTTGGACTCACTCATTTTTGAAAAGTTTGAGACATGCAAACCATGTCTATTGGTGTATATGCATGAAGAAACTCCATGCAGATGGATCGTTTGGACTCACTTGATTTTGAATCACTTGAGATATGCAAATCATACCACATGGGCAAGATGACCTAAAAGCCTCGGTTTCATAAAGATGGAACAAGATAGCAACTTGTTGGAAGTAACACATTTTGATATGTGCAGCCCAATGAGTCTTTGAGGCATGCAAAGGAATATCGTTATGTTCTTACTTCACAGATGATTCGAGTAGATGTTGAGTATATTTACTTGATGAAACACAAGTCTAAATTATTGAATGGTTCAAGTAATTTCAGAGTGAAGTTTAAGATCTTCGTGACAAGAGGATAGAATATCTATGATATGATCATAGAGATGAATATCTGAGTTCTGAGTTTTGGCACACAATTAAGACATTGTGCAAATTGTTTCACGATTAATACCGCTGAACACCATAGTGTGATGGTGTGTCCGAACATCATATTTGCACCCTATTAGATATGGTGCGTACCATGATGTCTCTTATCGAATTACCACTATCGTTCATGGGTTAGGCATTAGAGACAACCGCACTCATTTTAATAGGGCACCACGTAATTCCGTTGAGACGACACCGTTTGAACTATAGTTTGGAGAAACCTAAGTTGTCGTTTCTTAAAGGTTTGGGGCTGCGACGCTTATGTGAAAAAGTTTCAGGTTGATAAGCTCGAACCCAAAGCGGATAAAATGCATCTTCATAGGACACCCAAAACGGTTGGGTATACCTCCTAATTCATATCCGAAAGCAACAGGGATTGTTTCTAGAAACGGGTCCTTTCTCGAGGAAAAGTTCGTCTCGATAAGTTGAGTGGGAGGATGGTGGAGACTTGATGAGGTTATTGAACCATCACTTCAACTAGTGTGTAGCAGGGCACAAGAAGTTGTTCCCGTGGCACCTACACCAATTGAAGTAGAAGCTTATGATAGTGATCATGAAGTTTCGGATCAAGTCACTGACGTACCTCGTAGGGTGACAAGGATGCGTACTACTTCAGAGTGGTACGCAATCCTGTCTTGAAGGTCATGTTGCTAGACAACAATGGAACTACGAGCTATGGAGAAGCAATGGTGGGCCCAAATTCCGACAAATGGTTAGAAGCCATGAAATCCGAGATAGGATCCATGTATCAGAACAAAGCATGGACTTTGGTGGACTTGCCCGTTGATCGTCAAGCCATAGAGATAAATGGATCTTTAAGAAGAAGACGGACGTGGACGGTAATATCACCGTCTATGAAGCTCGACTTGTGGCAAAGAGTTTTCACAAGTTCAAGGAGTTGACTACGATGAGATTTTCTCATCCGTAGCGATGCTTAAGTCCGTCGGAATCATGTTAGCATAAGCTGCATTTATGAAATCTGGCAGATGGATGTCAAAATGAGTTTCCTTACCAGTTTTCGTAAGGAAAGGTTGTATGTGATACAATCAAAAGGTTTTGTCGATCCTAAGGATGCTAAAAGGTATCTGGCTCCAGCGATCCTTTCTAAGGACCGGAGTAAGCATCTCGAGTTGGAATGTGCGCTTTGATGAGATGATCAAAGATTTTGGGTTTATACAAAGTTTATGAGAAACTTGTATTTCCAAAGAAGTGAGTGGGAGCACTATAGAATTTCTGATGAGTATATGTTGTTGACATATTGATGATCAAAAATGATGTAGAATTTTCTGTAAAGCATATAGGGTTATTTGAAAAGTGTTTTCAAATGAAAACCTGGATTAAGCTACTTGAACATTGAGCATCAAGATCTATGAGGATAGATCAAAAACGCTTAATAGTACTTTCAAATGAGCACATTCCTTGACATGATCTTGAAGGTGTTCAAGATGGATCAGTCAAAGAAGGAGTTCTTGCCTGAGTTGTAAGGTATGAAGTTAAGACTTAAAGCTCGACCACGGCAGAATAGAGAGAAAGGATTTAAGGTCGTCCCTATGCTTAGACATAGGCTCTACAAAGATGCTATCTTGTGTACCGCACCAAGTGTGCCTTGGCATGAGTCACCAAGGGGTACAAGAGTGATCCAAGAATGTATCACAGGACAGCGGTCAAAGTTATCCTTAGTAACTAGTGGACTAAGGAATTTTCTCGATTATGGAGGTGGTAAAAGAGTTCGTCGTAAAGGGTTACGTCGATGCAAGCTTAACACCTATCCGGATAGCTCCGAGTAGAGATACCGGATACGTATAATGGAGCAACAATTTGGAATAGCTCCAAGTAGAACAGTTATTTGGAATAGCTCCAAATGTTGCATAGTAGTTGCATCTACAAGATGACATAGAAATTTGCGAAGTACATACGGATCTGAATGTTGCAGACCCGTTGACTAAAACCTCTCTCACAAGCAACATGATCAAACCCAGAACACTGTGAGTGTTAATCACATGGCGATGCGAACTAGATTATTGACTCTAGTGCAAGTGGGAGACTGTTGGAAATATGCCCTAGAGGCAATAATAAATTAGTTATTATTATATTTCCTTGTTCATGATAATCGTTTATTATCCATGCTAGAATTGTATTGATAGGAAGATACATGTGTGGATACATAGACAACACCATGTCCCAAGTAAGCCTCTAGTTGACTAGCTCGTTGATCAATAGATGGTTACGGTTTCCTGACCATGGACATTGGATGTCGTTGATAACAGGATCACATCATTAGGAGAATGATGTGATGGACAAGACCCAATCCTAAGCCTAGCACAAAGATCGTGTAGTTCGTATGCTAAAGCTTTTCTAATGTCAAGTATCATTTCCTTAGACCATGAGATTGTGCAACTCCCGGATACCGTAGGAGTGCTTTGGGTGTACCAAACGTCACAACGTAATCGGTGACTATAAAGGTGCACTACGGTATCTCGAAAGTGTCTGCTGGGTTGGCACGAATCGAGATGGATTTGTCACTCCGTGTGACGGAGAGGTATCTCTGGGCCCACTCGGTAGGACATCATCATAATGTGCACAATGTGATCAAGGAGTTGATCACGGGATGATGTGTTACGGAACGAGTAAAAGAGACTTGCCGGTAACGAGATTGAACAAGGTATCGGGATACCGATGATCGAATCTCGGGCAAGTATCGTACCGCTGGACAAAGGGAATTGTGTACGGGATTGATTAAGTCCTTGACATCGTGGTTCATCCGATGAGATCATCGTGGAACATGTGGGAGCCAACATGGGTATCCAGATCCCGCTGTTGGTTATTGACTGGAGAACGTCTCGGTCATGTCTGCATGTCTCCCGAACCCGTAGGGTCTACACATTCAAGGTTCGATGACGCTAAGGTTATAAAGGAAGTTTGTATGTGGTTACCAAATGTTGTACAGAGTCCCGGATGAGATCCCGGACGTCACGAGGAGTTCCGGAATGGTCCGGAGGTAAAGATTTATATATAGGAAGTCCTATTTCGGCCATCGGGACAAGTTTCGGGGTCATCGGTATTGTACCGGGACCACCGGAAGGGTCCCGGGGGTCCACCGGGTGGGGCCACCTATCCCGGAGGACCCTATGAGCTGAAGTGGGAAAGGATCCAGCCCAAAGTTGGCTGGGGCGCCACTTTCCCCTAGGGCCCATGCGCCTAGGGTGGGGAAACCCTAAAAGGAAGAGTCCTAGGAGGGGAAGGCACCTCCTAGGTGCCTTGGGGAGGAGGGATTCCTCCCCTTGACCGCCTCCCCTTTCCCATCTAGGGCTCCGCGCCCCTAGGGTGGGAACCCCAGAGGCGCACCTCCTCCCTCTCCCCTATATATAGTGAGGCACTGGGCTGCCCATAATAGGTGATCTGATCTCTGCCTATTGGTGCAGCCCTCCCTCTCTTTCTCCTCATATCTCGCGGTGCTTGGCGAAGCCCTGCAGGGATTGCCACGCTCCTACATCACCACCACGCCGTTGTGTTGCTGCTGGATGGAGTCTTCCTCAACCTCTCCCTCTCTCCTTGCTGGATCAAGGCATGGGAGACGTCACTGGGTTGTACGTGTGTTGAACGCGGAGGTGCCGTCCGTTCGGCACTAGGATCATCGGTGATTTGGATCACGACGAGTACGACTCCATCAACCCCGTTCACTTGAACGCTTCCACTTAGCGATCTACAAGGGTATGTAGATGCACTCTCCTTCCCTCGTTGCTAGATTACTCCATAGATTGATCTTGGTGATGCGTAGAAAATTTTGAATTATTGCTACGTTCCCCAACATTTGGAGCACAGACTGTTCTTGTGTTCATCGACATACGGGGTCACCAAGGTAGAGTTCTGTAGAACTGTGTAGTGTGCTTGAGACCAAGAATATTCGTCCCTGCATATTATTGAGTCCCTTCCAAGAGTGCCTTTTCCAGCCAGTCTCCCCTCATACCGCGATTTAGGGAGACCTATCTTCTTAAGGCCAGGAATGAAGTCAACACAAAACCCGATGACATCCTTTGTTTGATGGCCCATGGAGATGCTTCCTTCGGCCTAAGCGCGATTCTGGACATATTTCTTTAGGACTCCCATGAACCTCTCAAAGGGAACATATTGTGTAGAAATACGGGACCCGAATGACAATCTCGTCGACTAGATGAACTAGGACGTGCGTCATGATATTGAAGAAGGATGGTGGGAACACCAGCTCGAAACTGACAAGGCATTGCGCCACATCACTCCTTAGCATTGGTACGATTTCTGGATCGATCACCTTCTGAGATATTGCATTGAGGAATGCACATAGCTTCACGATGGCTAATCGGACGTTTCCGGTAGAAGCCCCTTAATGCAACCGGAAGCGAGTTGCGTCATAATCATGTGGCAGTCATGAGACTTTAGGTTCGGAACTTTTCTCGGCATATTTATTATTCCCTTTATATTCAACGAGAAGCCAGTCGGGACCTTCATCTTGAGCAGGCATTCAAAGAAGATTTCTTTCTCTTCTTTCAGAAGAAGCGTGGTGGCGGGACCTTCATCTTTGCTTGAGGCATGCCGTCTTTTTCGTGCAAGCGTTGCAGGTCCTCCCGTGCCTCAGGTGTATCTCTTGTCTTCTCATACACTCCCAAGAAGCCTAGCAGGTTCATGCAAAGGTTCTTCGTCACGTGCATCACGTCGATCAAAGAGCGGACCTCTAGGTCTTTCCAGTAGGGTAGGTCCCAAAATATAGATTTCTTCTTCCACATGGGTGCATGTTTCTCAGCGTCATTCGGAACAGCTAGTCCGCCGGGACCCTTTCCATGACCATAGCAAGTACGTGATCACCGGTACGTATGGCGGGCTTCTTCCGATGATCTGCCTCGCCTTTGAAATGCGTGCGTTTCTTTCGACATTGGTGGTTTGTCGTAAGAAATCGACGATGGCCCAGGTACACATTCTTCTTGCAGCTTGCCATGTATATACTATCGGTGTCAAGTAAACGGTGCGTGCATGCGTGGTATCCCTTGTTTGTCTGTCCTGAAAGGTTACTGAGAGCGGGCCAATCGTTGATGGTCACGAACAGCAACGCCTTTAGGTCAAATTCCTCCTGTTTGTGCTCATCCCACGTACGTACACTGTTTCCATTCCACAACTGTAAAAGTTCTTCAACTAATGGCCTTAGGTACACATCAATGTCGTTGCCGGGTTGCTTAGGGCCTTGGATGAGAACTGACATCATAATGAACTTCCGCTTCATGCACATCCAAGGAGGAAGGTTATACATACATAGAGTCACAGGCCAGGTGCTGTGATTGCTGCACTGCTCCCCGAAAGGATTAATGCCATCCGCGCTTAAAGCAAACCATATGTTCCTTGGGTCACTTGCAAACTCATCCCAGTACTTTCTCTCGATTTTTCTCCATTGTGACTCGTCGGTGGTGCTCTCAACTTCCTGTCTTTCTTACGGTCCTCACTGTGCCATCGCATCAACTTGGCATGCTCTCCGTTTCGAACAGACGTTTCAACCGGTATTATAGGAGCATACCACATCACCTTCGCAGAATCCTCTTCCGGGGGCTCGCCGTCAACATCACCGAGGTCATCTCGTCGATCTTATACCGTAATGCACCGCATACCGGGCATCGTTCAGATCCTCATACGCCTTTGGTAGAGGATGCGATCATTAGGGCATGCATGTATCTTCGCACCTCCAATCCTAGAGGGCATCGACCTTCTTTGCTGCGTATGTCTTGTCGGGCATTCGTTATCCTTTGGAAGCTTCTTCTTCAATATTTTGAGAGCTTCTCAAATCCTTTGTCGTGCACATCATTCTCGCCTTGCCTTTGCAGCAATTCGATCGGTACCAAGCTTTGTGTTGCCATCTTCGCAATTGGGGTACAACCCTTTTTGTGATCCTCTAACATGCGATCGAACTTCAGCTTCTCCTTTTGACTTTCGCATTGCATCCTTGCATCGACAACGACTGGCGGAGATCATCATCATCGAGCACATCGTCGGTTCCTCTTGATCTTCAGCAGCTTACCGTTGTAGCATCATCGTGCACATCGTCGGGTTCCTCTTGATGTTCGATAGCATCACCGTATTCAGGGGCACATAGTTGTCATCGTACTCTTCTTCTTCGCCGTCTTCCATCATAACCCCTATTTCTGGTGCCTCGTCCAAACATTATAGTGTGGCATGAAACCCTTGTAAAGCGGTGGGTGTGAAGGATTTTCCGGTCGAGTAAGACTTCAGATTCCACATATAGGGCATGGACAACACATAAAACCATTCTGCTTGTTTGCCTCAGCCGCCGAGAAAATCATGCACGCCTTAATGTACTCGGAGGTGTATCTGCCACCGTACATCCATTGCGGTTCATCTGCGTGCATTATATATAATTAAGTGTGTCAAAACCATTACGAACATCATGAATAGATAATTAAGTGACCAAATTAATAGAAGTTCATCATCACATTAAAACCAAAGTACATACATAGTAAAAGTAAGAAAATAATACAAGTATCTATCTAAACATACAAGTAAGAATATTTTTCCTTTCGGAAAGAAGATAAGAACAAGAGGCTCACCACGGTGGTGCCAGCGATGAGATCGGCGAGCGATCGGCGGTGAAGATGGAGATGGGGCGTGACACCGCTAAACCTAGACAAATATTGAGGAAAATGGAGTTTGGAGGTCAAGCTTGGAGAGGAGAAAGTTAAGTAGTGTGGCTCGGGCATTCCATCGAACACCTCGTGTGCATAGGAGGTGAGCTAGAGCACCACAAAGCTCTCCAGCGGCGGGCAGAAAAAGCAGGCGGTGAAGTGCTCGCTTTCATGAGCGAGGGGTATATATAGGCAATTCATTGGTCCCGGTTCGTGGCATGAACCGGGACTAAAACAGCCTTTGGTCCCGTTCAAGCCACCTACCGGGACCAATGGTGGTGGGCAGGCGAGGCCCAATGGTCCCGGTTCGTCCCACCAACCGGGACCAAAAGGTCCAGACGAACTGGGACCAATGGCCCACGTGGGCCGGCCGGCCCCAGGGGCTCATGAACTGGGTCCAATGCCCCCATGGGTCCCGGTTCTGGATTGAACCGGGACTAATGGGCTGACCCGGCCTGGACCATTGCCCCCTTTTCTACTAGTGTATATAGTTGTTTGTGGTGGTTTCTGTTTTAGTTTACAACAGCAAAAAAGAGCGATTAGACATGACACTTGTTTCTCAGCCTTGATTGTTTGCTTCCCGTGCATGCCTTATAGTCTTAAATCTTACATACTTGGTTAGGTTGATATTTCTGTTGCCTAATTCTATTGCTGGCTATTTTTTTACAGGCCTTACCTTGAGCTCTCTGGAATGATTGATGTAGGTGCGCTCTCATATTCTCGCCATTGTCCACCTCTCCCCTGAGCTCCGCTCAATTCCGTGGCTGGGGCCTGCTCTGTGTGCGACAACATCTATCCCAAAAGTGTAGGAGTCCTTGGACAGAGTTGGACTTTCTTGTCGGCAACCTTGCCAATTCCATCTTGTTCGTAGGTATACCAGCTCCCTCATGCCTCTCTTTTATTCTTTTGTGCAATTCATGATTTATGGATGGGTGATGTGCAATGTTCTTAATGGTAAATTTTCATATTGTTGCTTTATGGTTAATAAAGCAGCAAAAGCGGATATGCAAATTTGAGACCGATATAACGATACAGTGCTTACTAAAAAATAATAACAGTGACATTAGTTGGTTCTTCTGATCTCTGAATGTATGTCTCATATGTGCATGCTGAGTAGATCTGTTTTTTTAAGTAAGACAAGAAAATTCTAAAGCGACCCTTCATGTGCATCAACTGATAAATGCATGTAATACTAAGGACCAAAATCGATTCCCATCAAATGTAATTTCTTTCTCACCTTCCCTCACTACTCAGTCTCTATTTCAATACAGAAAATGTAGGGCATGCCTGACGATAGTATGTATCCATGATTTTTTTTCCAGTTTTTGCTCTAATTTATCCCCATAAAGAGTATCAACGTGCTCTAATTTATAGTGAGGTTTAGTCCAGTATTACTAATCGTAGGTGTGACTTTATACAAGTTATGTTGCTGATGGTAGGCGTCACTCTGGATTGCAGAAAACATGATAAGAGCATGGAGATGGATTGCTGCATATATATGTTGCCCACTTTGTCATTTTCTTGATCATGTGTGTAAATTTGAGCCACTTGTTTTATATGTCCTTTATTGTTGTTCCTTTTAATCTCCATATGAAATAGAAGATTCTGGTTGTGCTCTATTAACATGATCGGATTTTGTGTGTGTTTTGCAGAAAACATGGTAAGAGCATGGATGGATTTATGCAAATTCATGTCATTGATGCGGGATCCTGTCGGCCCTCCCTTGTGCTAGCCAGCCATCAGGAAGCTCCTGGTGGTGCTCCTGGATGTGATATACATCACCTCATCCTCTCCTTGGCCGCTTCGGTGCTTGTGCAGTTCGTGATCATCAGTGGGATGGTGCAAGGCGCAACTCTGATGCAGCGGCGTGGATGTGCGGTGTAGGAAGCAGTTCCTCGGCGGCCGGTCGGTGTTCAGGCGCAACCCGGCGCCCACTGAGTACTGCCTCGGCTACAACCTCCCTCAGTGAGCTTCATCTTCCTCCTGCTTTGCTTCGGCTACTGCATGGGACATGGCCAGGGCTACGATGATCAGTTATGGCTAATATAGGCATGCTCTTGAGCAATCGAGACACTTGTGGGTATTAATTTGGATCCCCCCTCATTTCTTTTCGCCATTTTGATCACGTTCTTATTTTAGTGGCTCTGTCCTTGGACGGTCATTTCTGATGAAGTGCTAACCAGGGCAGTTTCACCCTCATAAGAACATATTGATCAGGTGATCCATCGAGAAAGAAGAAACGAAACACCTCATTTGGCTCCTCAGAGCTCAGGCACTTTCGACCATCAGATCAGTTTCCTGATGCGATTCTGGCTGCAGGATCTCGCTCCGGATTGATCTCGGCCGTAGGATCCAGCCCGAGCTCCTGTAGCAATGAATAGTTACTCCCGCGGTGAGATATCTCGTGCCGCCGCGTTTGGATCACGTGCCCCATCGGTCGGAAGCCATTCTTGCTAGGGCGATGATGACTAGCCGTGGCTGAAATGAGTGTGCCTTTGAGCAATCGAGGCACATGTGGGTATCAAGTTGGATCCTCCCTGTTGTCTCTAGAATCCTTTTTGATCATGTGATACTTATTGTTCTGTCCTTGGATGGTCATTCTTGTTGAATGATAACCAGGGAAGTGATACGTCTTCGTCGTATCTACTTTTCCAAACACTTTTGCCCTTGTTTTGGACTCTAACTTGTATGATTTGAATGGAACTAACCCGGACTGACGCTGTTTTCAGCAGAATTGCCATGATGTTGTTTTATGTGCAGAAAACAAAAGTTCTCAGAATGACCCGAAACTCCACGGGATGTCTTATAAAAAATAATAAAAAATCCTCGCCAAAGATGAAGACCAGGGGCCCACACCACATCCACGAGGGTGGGCGCCCCCCCTCTGGCGCCCCCTACCTCGTGGGCCCCTTGGAGACCCTTCGACGCCAACTCCAACTCCATATATTGGCTTTCGGGGAGAAAAAAATCAGAGAGAAGAAATCAACACGTTTTACGATACGGAGCCGCCGCCAAGCCCTAATCTCTCTCGGGAGGGCTGATCTGGAGTCCGTTCGGGGCTCCGGAGAGGGGGATTCGTCGCCGTCATCATCATCAACCACCCTCCATCACCAATTTCATGATGCTCATCGCCGTGCGTGAGTAATTCCATCATAGGCTTGCTGGACGGTGATGGGTTGGATGATATTTATCATGTAATCGAGTTAGTTTTGTTAGGGTTTCATCCCTAGTGTCCACTATGTTCCGAGATTGATGTTGCTATGACTTTGCTATGCTTAATGCTTGTCACTAGGGCCCGAGTACCATGAATTCAGATCTGAACCTATTATGTTTTCATGAATATATGTGTGTTCTTGATCCTATCTTGCAAGTCTATAGTCACCTATTATGCGTTATGATCCAACAACCCCGAAGTGACAATAATCGGGATACTTCTCGGTGATGGCCATAGTTTTAGGAGTCCATGTATTCATTATGTGCTAATGCTTTGTTCTGGTTCTCTATTAAAAGGAGGCCTTAATATCCCTTAGTTTCCAATAGGACCCCGCTGCCACGGGAGGGTAGGACAAAAGATGTCATGCAAGTTCTTTTCCATAAGCACGTATGACTATATTCCGAATACATGCCTACATTACATTGATGAATTGGAGCTAGTTCGGTGTCACCCTATGTTATGGCTGTTACATGACGAACCACATCCGGCATAATTATCCATCACTGATCCGGTGCCTACGAGTTTTCCATATACTGGTTTACGCTTATTTACTTTTCCGTTGCTACTGTTACAATCACTACAAAAATACCAAAAACATTACTTTTGATGTCTTTACTTTTGTTACTTTTACTGCCACTATCATATTACCTTGCTACTAAACACCTTGCTGCAGATACTAAGTTTCCAGGTGTGGTTGAATTGACAACTCAGCTGCTAATACTTGAGAATATTTTTTGGCTCCCCTTGTGCCGAATCAACAAATTTGGGTTGAATACTTTACCCTCGAAAACTGTTGCGATCCCCTATACTTGTGGGTTATCAGGCAGCTCCACTGTATAAACAGATTGATCTGGTGAAAGAGATGATGGGGGTAGATTATATGATCGAGGAAAGGCGAATCTGAGCCCACTATGCATTGAACCCTGAACCCTTTTTATTTGTATTTAAAGGTGTTGCTTATTTATGCTCCGGTGTTTATAGCTGTCTTCTTTAAATATTTCTTCTCTCTCATACCTTTGATCTTTTATTGTTTGTTGTTCGTCCTTGATCTAATCTGGTTAAGAGTAAGTTGCACTTTGTTATTCTGGGATAAGCGATGGGTCGGCAATGCTCATGAGGAGTTCAATGGAGGATTTCTGATATTATTTTATTGTTAACGAGTCATGCGAGTAAGCTTTCTTGCAGGTACCCACACTTCTCTCTCCCTCCTGATTAGCCTGATCTCTTTTCTATACGTGTCTAAAAGTTGTTTGTCTACAAGCTGTGAATTACATATGCTAGATGCTTGATGATAGCCATGGCAGGTTCTTTTCATGGGGGCATAATGTGCCATGGCAGGTTCTTTGCCTGGGGGCATCGAGTTAGTTTGCCAATCAAGGATAGCCAATTATCCATTCTTTAAAAATAATATAATTAGATGCCCTGTTCGGCTAGATGCTTGATGTTTCTCTTCAATCGTAAAATTTTGCTAGATGATTGATGTTTCTCTTTAATCAAAAAATAGCGTATAAGAAACATTTTTAAGAAATTCTTATCAATGAGAAAGCCAAGGGATATACTTAACCTCAAGATCTATTCTGAACCTAACGCGTTTAGAAACTTGCATTGTTGTAAAAGGAACCTAAAGAATTATTTGCGGCTACACATGTCAAGCTCCTTTCTCATAACTCTGATGCGTTTAGAAACTTGCATTGCTGTCGAAGGAACCTAAAGAATTATTTGCAGCTACATGTCAGGATCCTTCACTACTAGGAAAAGGCTTATACATAGAAGTTTACCAGTAGCGTGTGTTTTGGAGCCCACGCTACTGATAATTAGCAGTAGCATGTGTTACAAACCGCGCTACTAGTAGAGCTTAGCAGGAGTGTTGGTTTCTAGACTGACTTCTATTGCATCCAGCAACCGGCAAGAAGTGAGAATGATGGATTCTATGTCATCCATCTAATGATGGAGTACAGGAGGGATGTGCAATCACTTTGCATGAAATCTTCATCCGATACCCATATCCAAAGATGGGCCGAAGCCTTTGGAGCCATGCCGGATAATCGACTTCGAAATGATTTCTACCGGATCCAATAGGAAATTGCGTCCATCATCATGAAAGATGTCCTCAAAGAGAATGGGATGTTCTACGGCGGCCCAATATCGCGAAATGACATCCGAACCGCATTACCCTACAGCGTCGGGACATGGCGCCTTTCACTAAGCTTGGGTGCACCCTTCCGGATATGGACAGATGGGAAGAGTGCCTTTGCTTAAAACAATGTGTCTGTTTAGTTACTTGTTACTTTACATGCAGCGAAACTTGAATATCTCGATCGATGAAACTATTAGATGTATGGTGCAGCGCTCTAGTTAATTACTTTTGAGTGCGATGAAATTTGTTAACTATGTTTACTATATATGTTGCTTGTATTTCATAACTGTTTTGTTGAATTCGCTTCATGGTATATATATGTAGATCTCTGACAGGTATATAGATCAACGATGGCGAGGAAGTGGTATGCCGTGTATGTAGGGTATGTTCCGGGTGTGTATGATGAGTGGCCAAAGTGTCAGGCCCAAGTCTCTGGCTTCTCCGGTGGAAGCCAGAAAGGGTTTGATAGCAAAGCGGAAGCCGAAGCTAGTTACTTGACATTCATAGCACAACAGGGGATTCAGCACCAGCGCCGCTGCAAAAACTACTACATAATACCGCCTTTGATCATCGTGATCGCTCTTATCATGTATTTCTTAGTTTAGGTAGATGATGAAACATGTGTCTACGGTGACAATGTAAGAGACATGTGATCATTAACTTGTATCGCTATTTCGAGATGATGATGAGATCGACATCATTTGTGTTGAGACTATGTTGATATGATGAGACTATGTTGTACCACTTCGATGATGATCATGAGACATTCCTTTTTCATATAGTTCCAGTGTATGTGTATGTTGTAACTGTATAAAACCTGTAAAAATACGAATACAACAACATAAAAAAAAGAAAATACTAGCAGTAGCGTGGGGTATTGGAGTAGTAGCAGCGCTGCTTACCAGTAGCGTTTTTTTGAAGGGGCACGCTACTAGTATTAGCAGTAGCAATGGGAAGAGGTGCTCTACTGCTAGATATAGATAGCAGTAGCGCTAGTTCAAACAAGCGCTACTGCCGTAGCAGTAGCGCGCCTGCCCGCGCTACTGCTAGCCAAAAAAACCAGCGCTACTGGTAAGGGTTTTCCTAGTAGTGCTTTCTCATAACTCTGACATAATTACCACAATATTTTATGGGGGGATGGGAGGATATCTGTTGCAGGATGAGCTCGTTATCAAAATCACTACTTGAAGTGGTTCTGGACTAACTGAAGGGCTTGCTTGCCCTTTAATGATACATGCTTCAAAATAATAATTATTGTTGTAATGTAGAATGTAAAAGGGAATAAAATGATCTCTTCCAAATGCTTCAGAATACATGCTTCAGATCACTGATTATTAGCTATAACGTATCTATTTGCTTTGCTGAATATCTCTTCACATTGATGTAGAAGCTGTGCCAAAACAGATACTCGAGCTCATGAATGTTGAGAAACTCACTAGGGAAAATGTTGCAAGTCACCTACAGGCAAGCCACTTAATTTACTTTCTTGTAGTTATCAGTAAATCAGTACCATGTGCATTCCATACTTGCCTAGTGTTATCTGTATTGCAGCCAACAGCTAGGCATTCAGAGATAGTAGTGCATAGAAAAACTTATAACGAAGAGATTATTTTTGTTGTATGTGTCTCTAGGCATTGTATATCCTTGAACTTATATTAAGTTCTTCAATGCAATTGATACATGGTTTACTAACATATAATATATGCTGACTAATTAACAGTATTAAAATTGATATGAAAGAAAACTACTACCTGATCAACCTGGAACACATGTACTTTCAATCTCCGTAGTAAGGCTAAAGTTTGAAAAAACAAAATTATGTTTTCACTAGTGAACACTGCAGTTTCATGAACAAATCCTTAAACAAGTAAATGAGTAATCTGGTAAGAACTGGATAGGAGGGGCACTTTTCTGCAGCACTTCTCTAAATCAGTTGTTTGTTTGTCTAAAGTTATTTCAGACCTGAGAACTTGGGCTGTTTAGAGTTAGATATTTTGTAAAAGCTTGTCGTGCTGCTGTACTACTGACAAGTCACAAATGATTGTTAGATATTTAGATGGATCTGATTGAGTTAACTGCTATAGCACTAACTCTAAGTAGCATTATTCCAAGTTAATGTTCGCTGAGCATCATTTCCTTGGTCAAAAATATTTTATCTTCTTATGAACTGATAAAGTCAAAAAAGAATGAGTGCTGCTGTTGTGCTCACTGCCCAGAATAAGAATCCAGCCATAGTGGGGTGATCACAAATATGAGTTGGGACAGATAAATCTCCCTTGTATTTCCTCTTATGCGACTGGCCGATAAAGTGAAATGCAAAAGCAAAGGATAGTGGCTAGCTACCACACACAGCAGTATGTAACAAATACGACTACGTCTGTCTCAAAATATAAGACGTTTTCGTAAACAATTCTTATATTTTGAGACGGAGGTAGTAGTCAGTATCTTGGCCCTCCTCTGCTTGCTTGTGTTTGTGGCCATGCAGCATAGTCTTTAAAGGCGTGCAGCAGGAATAGTCTTCTCAAAGATATTGGCGAGCTACCCATTGGTTGCTTACTTTCCTTGATGTTTAAGTGACTACTGGTAGCAACCGTCGATGCCATCTCTTTAGCTTAGTACCATTGCAATCTTGAAGATGAGTTTTTGTCATACAATGGAAGATGGATTTATAATAGAATTGAATGCGCATTTGGCCATTTAGCATTTACTGCCTTGAAGGGTTACGCATAATAATTTTCTCTACCCACATTGTTTATATTGTTTGGTCTGTATTTCGTGCACGGAGTGATTTGATTGTTTGCCGCATTCATAGTACAAGTTTGAATGATTAGGTCACTTTACAATTGTAGGGCAGTCAGTAATTTTTTCTCTATCCATGCCTCTTATGGACGGCTGTGACGCCCCCGATTCAATCGTACACTAATCATACACGCAAACGTGTACGATCAAGATCAGGGACTCACGGGAAGATATCACAACACAACTCTAAAAATAAAATAAGTCATACAAGCATCATAATACAAGCCAGAGGCCTCGAGGGCTCGAATACAAGTGCTCGATCATAGACGAGTCAGCGGAAGCAACAATATCTGAGTAAGACATAAGTTAAACAAGTTGCCATAAGATGGCTAGCACAAACTGGGATATAGATCGAAAGAGGCGCATGCCTCCTGCACAGGATCCTCCTAACTACTCCTGGTCGTCGTCGCTGTAGCTGCGTAGTAGTAGGCACCTCCGTGTAGTAGTAAATCATCGACGGTGGCGTCACAGCTCCTGGCTCCATCGTGCAGTTGCAGCAATCGGGTAAAGAAAGGGGAAAAGGGGAACAAGGCAACCGTGAGTACTCATCCAAAGTACTGTAAGCAAGGAGCTACACTACATATGCATGGATATATGTGTAAAGGGCCATATCGGTGGACTGAACTGCAGAATGCCAGAATATAAGGGGGATAGCTAATCCTGTCGAAGACTATGCTTCTGGCAGCCTCCGTCTTGCAGCATGTAAAAGAGAGTAGACTGAAGTCCTCCAAGTAGCATCGCATAGCATAATCCTACCCAGCGATCCCCTCCTCGTCGCCCTGTTAGAGAGCGATCACCGGGTTGTATCTGGCACTTGGAAGGGTGTGTTTTATTAAGTATCCGATTCTAGTTGTCATAAGGTCAAGGTACAACTCCAAGTCGTCCTGTTACCGAAGATCACGGCTATTCGAATAGATTAACTTCGCTGCAGGGGTGCACCACATAACCCAACACGCTCGATCCCATTTGGCCGGACACACTTTTATGGGTCATGCCCGGCCGCGGAAGATCAACACGTCGCAGCCCGACCTATGCCAACAGAGCGGTCGGCACGCCGGTCTAAGCCTAAGCACCCAGGGGTCTGGGCCCATCGCCCTTAGCACACCTGCATGTTGCGAACGCGGCCGGAAGTAGACCTAGCAACCTCCATTACAAAGGGAGTCACGTTACGCGGTCCAATCTGGCGCGCCCCTCGATCGGCCGACGTCACGAAGGCTTCGGTGATACCACGCGCGCAGTGCCCATATCTTTCCCACGTGGTTGGTTAGTGCGTATAGGCGATGGCGGACTCGGATCAAATACCAAGATCTCGTTAAGCGTGTTATTTGAAGTTCCCTTGACGCCCGACAGGCCAGGCCCACCTCTCACCCAGTAGTCTCAACATGCCTGTCGCCCGCCACAAAGATCCATCCAGAGGGCTGTCGGGACAAAGGTCCTTTCAGCCCCAATCCGTGAATCACTTTCATGGTACTCCTCGAGCCGACCGACTTTAATCACCACATGTATCATGTATAAAGTATATAGTATATACCCGTGATCACCTCCCGAGTGATCACAGCACGATAGTATAGCACAGTGAGACGGACAAGAATGTAGGGTCACCGATGGAAAACTAGCCTCCTATACTAGGCATGTAGGATTGCGGTAAAGGTAACAATGATAGTAGCAAGGACGGGCTATGCATCGGGATAGGAACAACGAAAGCGATAACATGCTACACTACTCTAATGCAAGCAGTATAGAGAAGAATAGGCGATATCTAGTGATCAAGGGGGGGGGGGCTTGCCTGGTTGCTCTGGAAAGAGAGAGGGGTCGTCAACTCCGTAAGTCGAACTGGGCAGCAGCAGCGTCGGTCTCGGTGTCTAGCGGAAGAAGAGGGGGAAGAAACAATGAATATTTAAGCAAACAAATGCATGATGATGCATGACAAAGCAAAGCGTGATGCTAGGCGTGCCCTAACGCGGTATGTGATGATACCGGTGAAGGGGGAAACATCCGGGAAAGTATCCCCGGCGTTTCGCGTTTTCGGGCGGAGGAGCCGGAGGGGTAAAGTTGCGAGTTCGATAGGTTAGGGGGGTGTGGCGAACGAACAGTTTGTGTATCCGGGATCGTCTCGTTGTTCTGAGCAACTTTCATGTTGAAAATAATTTAATCCGAGTTACGGATTAAAAGATATGATTTTCTAAAGATTTACTAATTTCTGGAATTTAATTAATTCTTTATTTTAATTGAAATTGGATTAATGACATCGAGATGATGTCATGTTGACATCAGCGATCAATAGGGGTTGACTATGTCAAACTGGCAGATGGGGCCATTGATTGGTCAACAACCGATCAGCCGAGTCCGATCGGCGATCAGCAGATCTGTGGACTTAGTCGAACTTATGAGTGGGTCCCACTTGTCATACTACTGCTAGTTAATTAACGGTAGAGTTAATTAGGTTAATTAGTCATTAGGTTAATTAATCTTAATTGGTTAATTTAATCAGAATTAATTAAGTTAATTAATTAATTATTTTCAATATTTATTATTATTATTATTATTATTTTTAATTCTTTTTTTATTAAAACGTTACGGGTGGGCCCGTGTCATAGGGCCACCGGGCCTTAGCGGATCGGTGCGCCCGATCGGGCGATGTTGAGCGAAGGCGAGGTGCAGGCGCCCGGCTCGCGGGTGCCGAGCGACCAACCCATGGCTCGGGCGGGGTGGTTGGCACGGCCGCGACCACGCCAGCCGGCCGCGAGGGCGCCAGCAGAGGGCGGCACGGGGAGCACGGCGGCAAGGGGGCCACGGGCGCACGGCGGCAACACTGCAGTGAGCAGCAGAGAGTGAGGCGATGTAGCACAAAGTCTGCGGGCGCCGTAGATGGCAGCGGCGAGGCCACAGCGGGCGGGGCCGTGGCAAAGCGGTCGATCGCCGGAGGGCGCCGAGAGAGGTCGCGACGGGCGGCAACAGTCTTGACCGGCCTTGCGGCGACGACGGGAGGGCGTGCGGCGCGTCTTGCCTGCTGGGCGCGGGCGCTGACTGCCGACGCCTGGTGACCGTCGGCACGACGACAGCGACGCTTGTCAGCGGCTGACGGGGAGGGAGGAGGGGAGGCGGCGTAGCTTCGCGCCGAGGAGCAGGGACGGGCAATGTGCTCGGTGGAGGTCGGGGAGGATGACGGGACGACGGCGGAGAGAGAGCAGTCCGGCAAGGGGTACTGGCGACAGGGAGGTCGTCGGCGGAGGTGCTCTGGTGGCTCGGGCGTGGTCGGATCGAGGTGGCCCGGCGAGGGCGAGGAGGTCGGTGGCGTCTGGCGTGGGGCGAGCTCCGGCGGCGTCATGTGGCGGAGGTGGCGTCGGCGTCGAGCCCGATCCGATCTGGATCGGGGAGGCGCGTCTTGGGGGAGTGGGTGGTGGCCGGTTAGGGTTTGGGGGAGGGAGTGGATAAGGAGGGGGTAGTGGGCCGGCCGGCTGGGCCAAGTGGGCGAATGGGCCGGCCCGCTGGGTCTGCTGGCCCAGGGGGGTCTTTCTCTCTCCTTTTCTTCTAGTTTTAGGTTTTAGTTTTTCTGTTTTGTTTTTATTTATTTTCTTTTCTGTTTTAAATCACTTTAAATTATTTAGAGATTTTATAAAAATGTGTTTGCTGCACCATAATTACCCTTGTAATATTTGGCAACCACCGAACATTTTTGTTTCAATTTCTGAGAACTTTTATTATCGACATTAATTTTAAATTTGAATTTGACGCGGTTGAACTAACGGACATTTAGCAACAGTAATCGGGATGACGTGGCATCACTAGCAGAGGATTACTGTAGCTTAATTACCTGGGCGTCACAATTCTCCTCCACTACAAGAAATCTCGTCCCGAGATTTAAGAGGGGGACTAAGGGGGAAGGTCTGGTTACGAAATCCTAACGAATCTACTCAGTCTTGGTTGCTCTTCTTGATGAGGTCGATCCATTACATTGACATCTTCATTTCTCTGCTTCAGGTCATCATGGTGATGTCGCCCTTTCCTCGGGAACTCCAACGTACTTACGAATAGGTAAGGGGCAGCTCGGCTACGACAAAATGCTTATGAGGGAAACAATCTGGGGGTTAACCCATGAAGGAGCATAAGATTATCTCTCGAGTTGAACATATAGAATACATCAAGAGTAAGGTACGAAGGTACAATAAGAGGTTCCAAGCGAATAGATAGTTGCTCGAAGTGGTTCAGGGCAGTGAGAGTAAGTATTGCGTCTAATACCAGAATAGAGTACTAGGAAGGTGGCTCATGAATTACACACGAAACCAAGAGTAAGGGATAACTTTGTCAACAAGGTGTACAGGAGAGTCAGGTTTCGATCCTGTGGAACTGTGGGTTATGGGCCCACCATGTGGGTTAAAAGTAGGAAGGGCGATGACGTCTTGCACGATCATGTAAGCAAGGCATGTCAGAGGCTAGCCTATCAGTTATATGACAGTAACCACGTCGGTACCAAGGGCGAGGGACGAAGAGAACCATTTTCCTGCTTTCGTTGAGCGAGGCGGACCAATAGGCAAAGTTCTCGGGTGGTTACGGAATGTTATCGACAATAATAACGAGGGTCTTAAGTCGTACACCGATGTGTTTATATAAGGAGAATATTACTGCTTAGATCATATAGACCACAAGAAAGGTTAAACAAAACAATGGAAAGGAAAATGTGTCCAAACACATATTTGAGGGGTATATCCTTCCCAAGGACAAGCAGGGCATTATATCCATAAGAGGATAGAAAGTAGAAAACCCTTTAGGTAAGGGGAGAGAAATTTCATGAGATTAACCATACAAAGGTGTTTGGATAATTGAGCAAGAAACATTTAGCATTGGGCTTCAAATGTTCTTGTTGAAAATCAGAGTACCACATACATGCTTCGAGATAGCGTTGACATGGTCTTTAAGCAAAGGTCAGACTTCCATACACAAAGGATTCATCAGGAACAACTTATAGAATAAGTCTTACAATTTCCTCCTTGAAGAATGGTTAACCTTGTTAAAAAGGAAACCATAACAACAGGTCCGCCAGCCAGGTGTGCTAGGCATGAAATCACCTTACCAGTTCATATAAGGGCCAATGTTATGAGTCTTGGAAAATATCCGAACCATCGTATCTGACCGAGTTTCAGATCTGGTTGGGGTCATGATACCTCAGACTCAGGATGCCTGAGAAGAAAAAGGTGCGACACATTTTGTGAGACGACAATATGTGATTCTCGGGAAATGAACTATGGAAGCGAGTTCCGAACAAGGGTTCACCATTAAGCCAAGGAGAGGATGAGGAGGTGGCTGATGGACTCAGCGATAATTCAACAAGATATCCGAAAAGATGGATTTCCATAACTATGTGAACAAGGAGATAACATTAGTCAGATCAAATGATATAATGATGTATGCTCTAGGAAAACATACACAATTAAACATTGGTTGGAAGGTGCACCCGAAATATGGGATGGGTAGCATGATCAATGTTTAGAATGGTGATTCGATAACCAATGGTCTAAGAATGAAATGTCGACCATTAACTTCAAAGCAATAGGACCGCTAGAAGTTTTGAATTCGCACATCCAAGTTCAATTGTCGGTTTTTCGATTGGAAACAACACGAGGCCAACAAGGAATGGTGATGGTGAGAAGTATCACTGTATCACAAATTCTTAAGAGGTGGTGAAATTCTCACGACATTCTTGACATAAAAGGTGGTAATTGTCGATGTACTAGAGTAGGGGTACCCTAGTATCCCGAACTCGTGCACGGGCAGTCGCAGCACCCCGCGGCAGGGCTTGCCTAGTGACCGCCAAGGTCCTCCGCGGCTCCTTTGGAGCCATTCAAGAATAAAGTATTCAAGGCCCCGGCAAGAGGAGCTTGCCGGGAAGACCATTCAAGGCACGAAGGAAACAAGACCCCGGCAAGAGGAGCTTGCCGGGAAGGCTTGGTGAGCGACAAGCTACCAAGCGCGACAAGGATTCAGCCGCGGCACGATGCTTGCCGCGGCAGGCAACCTCTCTTCATCTCCGCTCCAGCTCATCCGCCAACGTGTCGCCGTGGGGCTACTCCGAACGCAGCGTGTGAAGAACTGGCAGCCAGCGAGGGAGCAGCGATAGCGGCGCGACAAGCTTACCATCGTGGCAAACGGTGGTGCACTTGACGGTCCTGTTGCCTCGTTTAGGCGGCGTGGACGGCATTTATTGATCTTGTCCTTGCTGTCGAGTTAGGTATATGCACTGTATAATCGTACATGTCGGTGTACCAACTACTGTTTTTCCATTTGTACCCTCGTCTACGTTGCCACCTGTGGTGACCCCTTGAGCCTATAAAAGGAGGCCCATGTGCAACGTAGAAAGTGTTCGGTTCGGCTCCGTGCGGTTCATTCGACTCATTCGAGACCACACTCACTCAGGCTAGGTTTTGTATCTCTCATTGCTCCCTAGCAAGAACACAATACAATCAACCAAGCAGCAGTAGGAGTATTATCTCTCCGGAAAGCTCCGAAGCTGGGTAAAACTGCTCGTGTGCATCGCCTCGATCTGCTCTTCGTGCAATCTCCGCCCCCCTCCGAACCACAAGGGACTCGGTCCGCCAGGTCCCATAGGTGTTCGTGGGTCACGATCAGCTTCCCCGACATCTTTGGCGCGCCAGGTAGGGGGCGTCGAGGCTGTATGAACCTGATCCAGCGGTCACACGAGCAACTTCATCATCACCTTCATCAACATGCCACCGAAGAAGAAGGCTTCGGCAGCAGCAGAGCCGTCCGCGTCAAACCCACCACCACCGGAGCTGACGAGTGGTGGGGAAGATGCCGGCGGAGGAACCGGCGTCGTCGAGGGAGCCCACGACGCTGCTAAGTCCAAGGACAAGGCGGCGCAAACCTCGGCGTCCGGATACGTACCGCGTCCATCTCAGGAGACGCGAGACCGACAGCGTCATGGTGCTCGCAGCGCCATACGTTCGTTGGGCCAAGATCGAGCTGGTGGATCCAGAGACGCTCAAGAGCAGCTCGCGCACCAACAGGCTGGTGCGAGCGGAGCACGGTCGCCTGGACGGGATGCTGCTCCTTCTAATCTATTTAGAAGTCCGAGCACATCCCGCTCCTTGCACCGTTCGCCATTGCCGCCCGCCACTCCAGCGGAAGCTTTGGCGCAGGCTCAACTGCTCCTGGGTTACCCTCCAACGGCTGACAAGGTCGACGAATGGAGGGCCACCATTCAAAGTCTCATCGGCTTTGCCAACGGCGACGTTCCGCGGCAACCAAGCACATCCTTGCAGCGGTAGCGCGACGACAAGGCACGAGCCGGTGGCAACGAAACCTGCGGGGTGCAACCACCATGCACTCTCCATCCCGAAGGCCAAGATCACCAGCTCTCGGATCCACCTCGACAATGACTCCACGCGTCGCCGGATCCACGAGCTCGCCGTGATCAGCGCCAAGTTCTTCAAGAACGGCAACAAGAAGACGCCGAACTTCGCGCCGAAGCGCCAAGAGAAGCGCGTGTCAATCCGACCAGCGTGCTGGGCCCGCTGTCGACATGCAAGCGCCAAGGGAACCAGTGACTTGCCGTGACGCGATAGGTTGCCCAGGTTCACTTTCGTGAGCTGCGGCAAGTCCAAAGGCCTGACAAGAAAAACTTCAAGCCAGATGTGCCAGAGAAGTATGATGGCAGGACGCATCCATCGGAGTTCCTCAGCATCTACACCATTGCGGTGCAGGCTGCGGGGGGACAAGATGACAAGATCCTCGCCAACTACTTCCCTGGTACTCAAGCCCAATGTCGAGATCTTGGCTCATGCACTTGCGGACAGTTCCATATCCTCTTGGGCAGATTTGTGCCATCGCTTTGTTGGCGCCTTCACGGTGACCACAAACCTCATGGCCAAGAGAGTGACCTTCACCTTTCGCCCGGAAGGAAGGAGAGTCCTGCGCAAGTTCATCCAGAGATTCGATCGTGTGCACTACAACATCCCAGATGTCCACCCGCGGTGATCAGCGCGTTTCATCGAAACGTCGCGGAACCGCAGGATGAGGAGGAGATGGCGATGTGCAAAGTCAAGGACGCCAGTGATCTATATGCCCTGGCCGACAAGTGTGCACGCGCTGAAGAAGGAAGAAGACTCCCAGTAGAGAATGTGGAAGCAGGATCTGACAGTGAGGAGACCGCCCCGGCAAAGAAGAGCCGCCGGCGGAACAACAGAAAGAAGAAGAGCAAAGAGGTACTAGTTGTCGAGCAGTCCGGCAACGGAGGTGCCGCCAAGAAGGCTAAGGTTGGTGGCTCCAGCAAGGAGGTTGCCGCTGACACCGACCGCCAAGCTGTGGCGGCCGCCGACAAGCAGGACAGCTCCAACAAGCAGTACTGCAAGATTCACCGCACCAAGGGCCATGACCTCCAAAGCTGCAAGAAAGTTGAGCAGCTTGTTGAACTACAGAAGGCTGAGTACGAGCGGCGAGACAAGGAGAAGGCCCAGGAAGGTGCTGGGGCAGCTAGCAAGAAGAGACCCGGCCGGGGAGGACGCCGCGGCAAGGCCAAGCAGCGGCAAGGAGACAGACCTCCCCGCGGCCGCGACAAGGATGAAGACGAAGATGACGATGAAGATATGGAAGACGATGAAGCTGATTTGCAGGAGTTTCAGAAGGCAACAGAGGTTCTCTGCGTTGACGGTGGTGCTTCTCTGCGTACCTCACACCGCCAACTCAAGCAATGGATGCGGGAGGTTAATGCAGCAGAACCATCCGTAGAGTCACGTAGACCTCTGAAGTGGTCCAGCACGCCTATCATCTTCGATATAGAGGACCACCCTGATCACGTAACTGCGGTCGGGTGTTTGCCGATATTGGTCTCACCAACTATCCGCAACCTCAAGGTCACCAAGATGTTAGTTGACGGCGGGGCCGGCTTAAATCTGATCTCCTCCGCAGTGCTCCAGAAGCTTCAAATCCCTGACAGCGAGCTCGAAGAGACTGGCACTTTCCAAGGGATCAACCCAGGAAGGAGCAAGCCGAAAGGGAAGATCACGTTGCCGGTAACATTTGGCAGCGAACTGAACTTCAGGACTGAGAGGGTCACATTTGACGTCGCTGATTTCCCATTGCCCTACAATGGGATACTTGGCCGTCCAGCGCTTGCCAAGTTCATGGCAGCCTCTCATTACGCATACAATTTGCTCAAGATGCCCGGCCCGATAAATGTCATTTCTGTTCATGGCGACAAGAAAGATGCTCTTATCTGCGCGACAAGATTTACCGGGATGCAGCAGCTGCGACGTAAAGCAAGTCACTTGTCGCTGAAGCTCCCGGGGAAGAAGAAGACCAAGTCCGCAAGAGCTCGATGCCCACTCCGCAAGCGCACCTCTCGAGTGCTGCGCTACCGCCGAGGACGCACCATCGAGCTCCACCGCAAGTGCAAGAAGATGATGGCAGCTCCGCCAAGACCAAGAAGGTGCCCGCCAAGGAGGACGGCACTGGTGGTACCTTCACCATCGCTGCCACTCTCGACCCTAAATAGGAAGGCGAAGCTCGTTTTCCTCTGGGCGAATGTTGATGTGTTTGCATGGCAACCGTCCGACATCCCCGTGTTCCTGTGAAAGTAATTGAGCACCACCTAGCTGTCTGTCCTCATCGCGCCCGTCAAGCAAAAAGTCGAAGCAGCACGTGGAGCACCAAGAGTTCATTGCGAAGAGATCAAGAAACCGGAAGCAGCAGGCCTTGTTAGAGGAGTGCTCCATCCCACGTGGTTGGCCAATCCGTAGTTGTATCAAAGGCAAATGGGAAATGGAGACTTTGTATTGACTTCACAGATGTTAATAAAGCTTGTCCCAAAGACCCATTTCCCTTGCCACGCATAGACCAGATTGTTGACTCCATGGCTGGATGTGATCTGCTTTCATTTCTTGATGCATACTCAGGATATCATCAGATATTCATGGCAGAAGAGGATGAAGAGAAAACCGCATTCATTACACCATGTGGCACATACTGTTTCATACGGATGCCTTTCGGTTTGAAGAATGCTGGTTCAACGTTTGCAAGAGTAGTCCATGACGCTTTTGAGCCACAAATGCACAGAAATGTAGAAGCATACATGGATGACATAGTGGTCAAGAGCAAGGACAAAGCAACTCTGGTTCAAGATTTAGAGGAAACCTTTGCAAATCTGCGCAAGATCAACCTCAAGCTCAACCCCGAGAAGTGCGTGTTTGGAGTTCCTTCCGGCAAGCTTCTCGGGTTCTTCGTGTCTCAGAGGGGAATTGAAGCCAACCCCGACAAGATCAAGGCCATTGAGTAGATTGAAGCACCAAAGCGCCAAGGATGTACGAAGACTTGCTACTATGTGGCTGCTCTCAAAGAGGTTTATCTCTAGGTTCTGCTGAGCGCCCTGCCATTTTTCAAGATTTTGAAAAGGCAGGTCCAATGAAATGGACTCTGGCGGAGGCTGCGCTGCAGGACTTAAAGAGGTGCCTGTCCTCCACTCAATACTTGTCGCACCTAAGCCACAAGAGAAGTTGTTGCTATACATAGCGGCAACCAATCAAGTGGTTAGTGCTGCGTTAGTAGCGGAAAGGGAGGCGGATGATGAGCCGGCAACCATGGCAGATGCATCCAGCGACAAGCAGGGAGCTTCTCCGTCAAGCTATGGTCCCGACAAGAACGGATCTGCGCAGGATTGCGAGAAGATGCAGAAAAGGATGGTGCAGCGCCCGGTGTACTTTGTCAGTTCCCTTCTGCAGGGGCTAGGTCAAGGTACTGTGTGCGAATTGCTTTTCGCCTCCTCATGGCCTCGAGAAAGCTGCGCCATTACTTCCAAGCACATGAGATAACAGTGCCACCGCTTCCGCTGAAGAGGATATTGCAAAATCCAGAAGCAACAGGCAGGATTGTCGAGTGGGCACTGGAACTGTCAAGCTTTGGCCTCAAGTTTGAAAGCACTTCAACTATCCAAAGCAGAGCATTGGCAGAATTTATAGCAGAGTGGACGCCGACGCAAGATGAAGAAATTCCAGAGACGAGCATCCCCGTCAAGGAAGCAAGTAAAGAGTGGCTGATGTACTTTGATGGTGCCTTCTCGCTGCAAGGCGCCGGTGCCGGCGTGCTGCTCATCGCACCCACCGGAGAGCACCTCAAGTACATAGTCCAAATGCACTTTCCCAAGGAGCAAGCAACAAATAATACTGCAGAGTATGAAGGTTTGCTTGCCGGTCTCGTGATTGCAAAGGACCTTGGGATCAGGAAGCTTATTGTCAGGGGTGACTCGCAGCTTGTCGTCCGCCAAGTAAACAAAGATTATCAGAGTCCGTTGATGGAAGCCTATGTTGATGAAGTGAGAAAGCTAGAAGAGCACTTTCAAGGCCTGCAAATGGAACATGTTCCAAGAGCTCGTAATGATATTGCCGATGGCTCACAAAGTGCGCCACGCTCAAGTTACCTATGGAACCAGGAATTTTTGTGCTCAAGCTGACTCAACCAACTGTAACACCATCAACTGGACAAAACAAGAAGAGGAAGTTGGTTTCTGATGACTACTTTCCGGCAGAGCTCCCCCCGCCGCCAAGAAGGTCCCCAAAATCAACACAGATATCGCCGAGGAGCATCCGCCCGACAAGCCCTAGGTTTTGTTTCGTTGAAGCGCACGCCCCGACAAGTTTTGCTCCCAAGCTTGCCGGGATCATCAAGCTCCGCTGAGCCGCAATTTCTTGCCGAGAAGCTGATGTTCCCGCAGCGCAGATGTGCCTTTAGTTCTTGTTGTCGAGCCGCAAGCTCCAACATGGGCACAGCAGATCGCCCATTTCCTTCAAACAGAGAACTTCCCAAGAGCAAGAAGAAGCGGAAAGAGTATCCCGGCAGTCAAGTATGTACCAGTTTGTTGACAACACACTGCATGTAAGAAGACTCAACGGAGTGAAATTGAAGTGTATTTGCCGGAAGATGGATGTAAGCTGTTGGCAGAGATACACGGAGGCATATGTGGTCACCACATAGGCGAAGAGCACTTGCCGCAAAGCTTTCCGCAAGGTTTCTTCTCGCCCGAAGCCCTCCGTGATGCAACTCGCACAAGTAACCAAGTGTGAAGCGTGCAGGCCCATTCAAAGCAGATACACCAACCAGCTCAAGCTCTCCAGACGATCCCTTTATCCTGGCCATTTTCGGTCCTGGGGCTCGACATCTCGGCCCTTTCCCGAAGTTGTCGGGGCTTTGAGTACTTGTACGCCGTAATCGACAAGTTCACAAAGTGGACGGAAGTGGAAACAGTGAGGAAGGTGATAGCACAGTCAGCAGTCAAGTTCTTCAGGTCAATTGTGTGCCATTTTGGGATTCCTAACCGAATCATCACCGACAACGGTACACAATTCACGAGTCGCACCTTCATGCAATACGTCCAAGATCTTGGCGCCAAGGTCTGCTTTGCTTCTGTTGCACATCCAAGGAGCAACGGTCAAGCAGAGAGGGCAAACGCTGAAGTGCTGCGAGGACTCAAGACCAGAACTTTCGACAGGCTGCGCAAGAGCAGCCTCATCAGGAGGCCCCGGAGGTCACTCCCGGTTCTCGCTCGCTTCAACCACGCCGCCAAGGGAGAATTCTCCGCAAGGGAGCGCCTCCGCAAGGGAGGCCTCTCGACAAGGGATGCCCTCACAAGGGGCAGCGCCAACGATCCTCCGGTGGTGGAGACCGCGCCACGATCCCATCGCAGTAATCTTCTTGCTTGAAAATTTCCCTTGGGTTCCTTTTCTTCTGTTCTTCTTTTCAACATTTGCTTGATCGTTTTTCTTTTTTCGATAATCAGATCCGTCCCGCCGGAGAGCCGATGGAGACCGAGGTTGCCGGGCGAGGAGGACGCTACAAGGCAACAATGACGACGCCGCCAACATGGAGGAGGAGGTCGGCGCCGTGGGTCCGCCGGCGAGGAGGCCGCCAAGGTTGCTGGGCGCAAAGGCCGGGAGGGGTCTGGTGATCGTGATCGACGACCTTCGAGGTCGCAGGAGCGCCAGCGCCACGCCGACCGCCGATCCCTCCGCCACCGATGCAGCACCAGTTCAAGAGCTCCAGCCCGCGCCTATCTCAAGGCCGGCGACGGTGTCTTCATCATGCTTCCATGGGCGCCGAGCCTGTGGCGCCGGTCGAGGGAGAGACCTTCGACGAGGAGCTGTCGCTTCCACCGGGTTGTCGCCGATTGACGCACTCAAGCAGCAGCAGTGGCGAAGTTCGAGGAGGAGCAGCCGCTGAAAAGCTGCTGCCGCTTACCGCGCTGACAAGCTAAACCGGAGTCGCGGAAGCACTTGTCGCGAGGGCGGAGCTGACATGGAGAAGCGCGCAGAGCTCCGCGGCCAACAAGGAAACTCTCCGGACGTAGCGTGCTGGAGCAACTTGCCGAGGAGCGCACGCCTTCATCCTCGAGAAGGAAAGGGTTCGTAATGAAGCAAATCAGATACAAGACAAAGCAGCAAATTGAAGAATTACAAGTAACAGCGACAAGATCTTACTTCTTCTTCTTCTTCCTCGGAGATGAGAGCGAGAAGTCGAACTCCGCCCGCCCCGGTGCATGACAAGTTGGAAGAGTGGGATCCTGACGCTTGGCGGGTGCAGGAGCCGTGGTCCCGTAAGGCCCCCTCCAGCTTGCTGTTGGCCCGCCCGCCGCCCCGCCACTTCCCAGCCTTATGGAGGCGCCTTCTTGGTGCAGCCAGGCCCTCCCGCGACAAGTTATCTCAAGGTGGAGGGAAGCGCCCGACAGGCTCGTTAGGCTCAGCATCGGGCTCGCCTGCTCCTCCTCGCTGCAACTCTCTCGACGGCAAGGCTTGCCGCCTCGGCTGCCTCGCCTCCTCCATGGTGAACCTAAACACGCCAAGCGGCAGCAGCTGCTGCCGCCTCCAATCTTGTGGCAATGCGCGCCATCTCGTTGCTCGGTGGTGTCGCGGTGAGCAACCTCTCGCTGTCGGCGCGATCGGCACCTCTTCCAAGCTGTCAAGAACTGCCGCACGATGTCGCCGGAAGGCTTCTGCCAGTTGGAACGATCCCATGGGAATCGCACAAGGGCATCATGGCGCTGGATGCGGTCAAGAGAAGAATTGTTGCACAAAGGAACCACCCCTCGGCAACATAAACCACTCGGGTGATCGGGGTCATGCTTGAACAACTCCAGCAGCATTGCATCCAACTCTAAGACGGTGAAGTTCCAATTGAGGTCCGGCGCAACCTCATAATATCTGCCGGGTTTTGAACTCCCAAGCAGGCCTCCTCCTCTCTTGCAAGGGAGCGGCGTAGCAAGCGAAGGAAATCTCGCGCCAACTCGCGCCTACGGTGAGTCCGCAAGCCCGAGGCGCAAGATCCGGTCACAAAGAATCTTCAACCTAGCATCCTCCGCGCCAAGTTGCTTCCAATCATTGCCACAAGACTATGGGAGTTTGGCGCTGGGCAAGTAAAAGGCTGTGGGTCCTCCTCTACAATCCAACACCAATCGGCTCTCCACTCTTCCCACTTGCTGCAGAGCTCTCCTTCAAGATAGGAGTCTTTCTTGCCGATCCCGAGATCCAAGCACCGCAAGTGGCTCTCCTCTCTCGACGCTGCATGAAGAAGTGGCGAAAAGGACTACATTTGGGTGGACTCACAAAGTTCTCGCAGAGAAAGCGAAAACCGCCATGGTCGAACGGCGTTGGGGTGAAATCAAGGAGGCGAAACCCGTGAGGTATTCATAACATCGCAGAAGAATTGAAAAGGGCGGCAGAGCCCACAGAGAAGAAGAGCGCCAAGAAGGGATACCCGACAGAAACCTTCTCGGATGCGGCGGCGGAGATCACCTCGCTGGTGCGCCTGCTGCCTCCGCCGACCAAGAGGTAGTACGCCCCGCAGCTCCTTTATGCTGAGCTGGGGTCAAGAGGCCCGCCTTCCGCAGCACCGCTGAAGCCGCTGCGCCGGCCGACTTCACGCCTCTTCCCTTATCGCTTTGAGCCATGGTGGAGGTGGTGGAGGAGGCCGATGGCGCTGACGGCGCAGTGGCGATGGGGGGCGGGCGCCGCTTCTCTCGGGACTTGAGAAGAAGGGGGGAGCGGCGGTGGTTTCGGCGTGACAAAGAATGGCAAGGTGGGCGCCGTGCCCTGCTTCCCCCTGCTTATAAGGGGCGAGGGGCGGACGCCCGCTTTTCCAATTAAAGAAAGCCCCACGATCTCTCCACGACGCCACGCCCGGAGCGTGCTGCTCGTGGGGGACGGGTGGGTCCGAGACAGTAATCGCTGATCTAGGGCCGCGTGCGTCTGCAGAATCTGCTTTTGGGCCTGGCCCAACAGCGCTGCACCGCAGTGTGCCCAGCCTGGGCTCTGCCGGTGTACTAGAGTAGGGTACCCTAGTATCCCGAACTCGCACGGCAGTTGCAGCACCACGGCAGTGGCTTTCCTAGTGACCGCCAAGGTCCTCCCCGCCCTTTGGAGCCATTCAAGAACAAAGTATTCAAGGCCCCGCAAGAGGAGCTTGTCAGAAGACCATTCAAGGCACGAAGAAACAAGACCCCGGCAAGAGGAGCTTGCGGGAAGGCTTGGTGAGCGACAAGTTACCAAGCGTGAAAAGGATTCAGCCGCGGCAAGATGCTTGCCGCGCGGCAACTCTCTCTTCATCTCCGCCTCCAGCTCATCCGCCAACGTGTCGCCGTGGGGCTACCCAGAACATCGCGTGTTCGAAGGGCTGTGCAGCCGGCGGGAGCAGCGATAAGCGGCGCCGACAAGCTTACCATCGTGGCAAGCGGTGGTGCGCTTGACGTCCCTCGCTGCCTCGCTTAGGCGACGAGGACGGCATTTATTGATCTTATCCTTGCCGCCGAGTTAGGTATATGCACCGCATAATCGCATGTCGGTGTACCAACTACTGTTTTTCCATTTGTACCCTCGCCTCGCTGCCACCGTGGTGACCCCTTGAGCCTATAAAAGGAGGCCCATGTGCAACGTAGAAAGGGTTCGGTTCGGCTCCGTGCAGTTCATTCGACTCATTCGAGACCACACTCACTCAGGCTAGGTTTTGTAGCTCTCATTGCTCCCTAGCAAGAACACAATACAATCAACCAAGCAGCAGTAGGAGTATTATCTCTCCGGAGAGCTCCGAAGCTGGGTAAAACTGCTCGTGTGCATCGCCTCGATCTGCTCTTCGTGCAATCTCCGCCCCCCTCCGAACCACAAGGGACTCGGTCCGCCAGGTCCCATAGGTGTTCGTGGGTCACGATCAGCTTCCCCGACAGTAATATTCCAAGGTAAAGAAGAACAATGCTGGGTAGCAAGGAACTCAGGGTATAACACAAAACACGAACAAGTTTGTGTTGGAGGGAAGACAATAAAGTGGTTGATGATAACACAAATCATCGAGGCAAAGATGGTATTTCTCATCATGAATCCGATTGATATCCTGGAAGAGCTCATAGGGTTGATGATGATCACGTCACATTTGTCGAGAGGTTACACGAAGATGTAATCGATCGACGATGACATCAATTCAAACGAATGATGAAGCGAAAGGTTATTGGAACCACGATTAGGACACAAACTCGAAATCAAGTTTGTTGTTCAAGGAGAAATGATATGATGATGAAAATCGGCGCAAGCTTAGCTTATCGTTGAAAGTTGTGCTCCGGGGATAAGGACCAGGTAGCACAATTAAAATCATCATGATAATGATATAGTCAAATAGGCTAGGAATGACGTGATTGAGTTCAAACTCGTAAGTAATGAAGGTTACCAAGAGTTGCTTAATCGCGATGCGGACTCGAGTTAGTTATCGGTGTCTTTGAATGTTTAATAACTCAGAGCCCGTGAAAAATTGGAATCAATGAGAATGTAGCACTTGATGAAGAACTCATAAGAAGTTATGCAGTTCCGTGATAACCTTCAGATACCAGGGGGGTAATACTCGACGATAAATAAAAGTAGAGGTTGGACTGGGGTATTACTCTGCAGAAGGCACGTGCTTAAACTTGCACGAGAAATGGTATTTAAAGGAGAACATGGTCGGAAACCACGATCATAAATGATCGAACCACGGATACAAGATGAACTTATAACAAGGGGGTAACTATTTTTACGAGCAGCTTCCATGATAAGTTATACATCGTGTCCATGGGTGTCGGTGTCAAAACAGGCGGATCTCGGGTAGGGGGTCCCGAACTGTGCGTCAAGGCGGATGGTAACAGGAGACAAGGGACACGATGTTTTTACCCAGGTTTGGGCCCTCTCGATGGAGGTAATACCCTACTCCTGCTTGATTAATATTGATGATATGGGTAGTACAAGAGTAGATCTACCACGAGATCAAGGAGGCTAAACCCTAGAAGCTAGCCTATGCTATGATGCTTGTTCGTCCTACGGACTAAAACCCTCCGGTTTATATAGACACCGGATAGGTTAGGGTTACACAGAGTCGGTTACAATGGTAGGAGATCGACATATCCGTATCGCCAAGCTTGCCTTCCACGCCAAGGAAAGTCCCATCCGGACACGGGACGAAGTCTTCAATCTTGTATCTTCATAGTCTTGGAGTCCGCCGTGATGATAGTCCGCTATCCGGACACCCCTAGTCCGGACTCCTCAAGAGCCCTCGAACCAGGCTTCAATGACGATGAGTCCGGTGCGCATATTGTCTTCGGCATTGCAAAGCGGGTTCCGCCTCTGAATACTTCATAGAAGGTTTTGAACACCAGGATAGTGTCCGGCTCTGGAAAACAAGTTCCACATTCCACCGTAGAGAGAATAACTTTTGCACAGATCTGCTGACGTATTCCGTGGCGTGACATCACACAACGGCCAGGCCTTTATATGAATCGTTTTTTACCGTTTCACCTTAGCGTGTTTAGCGAGGTGGTTTCCTTGGCACGTCTTATCAAAGCATAGATCGTGCCCCCCTTATTCCGGGATTCTCATCAATACGGACGTGGGTAACCCAACCGCGCCCGTTGGCATGCCTCCTCTATCGAAGGCGAGTCCTAATCAACCACGGGGTGGGCTCTTGGTATTCAACCTCTTTATAATGAGACCAAGGCCCACTTCTTTTTACACCTCCATCGAGTTCGCCGCGCGAGTTCCAACACCCAAAGCTTCAGATTCAGGCGCTTCGACTTTCGACGATGTCCGCTCCGACCAACACGGCCGATGGATGTCTTCCTCCATCACGTAAGAAGATGTGCTAAAGCTGCGAGGCGCGGTATCTAACCGCGAGATCTCGCATAGGCTGCTGCTCCTGTGGCAGGTCATTCCCACTCCTAAGCCCGGCGAGAACGTGGTGTTTGTGTCTCACTTCCTTCGGGTTTAGGCTTCCCGACGGATCCCTTTGTGCGGGGCTCATGTTTTATTATGGGCTTGATTTCCATGACTTGAATCTGAGTCCATCCTCCATATCTCGCCATTCATTGTCGATGTGAGGCCTTCCTCCATATTACCCCCCACTTTGGATTGTGGCTCAAGACCTTCAAGGTGGAGCCAAATATGATCGAGGGGCAACAAGCAGAGTCGGAGGGGCGGTCATAAGCAAATGTGCTGATGCTCCGTGGCCCGAGGGCTCTTTTCAAGAGGAGCTTGGTTTGTGGCAACGGGAGTGGTTTTATATCACCGCTCCTAGGGGCACCAAATGGGTGGCGCTCCCTGCCTTCCGCTCAGGTCCACCACAGCGGCTGGCGTCATGGGTCAACAAGGGGCTCGACTGGGGGCCGTCCAAGGACGTTCCCTTGCTGCAGGGTTGTATTCAAGACCTCCAGGAAAGAGAGATCAATCTGGTTGCAGTGGCGCACGTTATGGTGATCCGGCGTCTTCTGCCCTGCAAGCGTCGCCCCCTCCGCCTGTGGGAATTTAATCCAGAGGGACCACAAGCTCTCCAAAATTTTATGGGCACGACGCCCGTGGAGGTGTATAAACTGTTCTTCGGATCACAAGAGAAGTGTTCGGACCTGACTGAGGATGCAGGACTAAGCTGCAATCGCCCAGATACTCAAGTAAGTAGTCCTGTAACCGGACAAGCTGTTCATTCATTCATATATATATGCCCTTTAAAGGAGCTGTTTCTTGAACAGGAGTGGATAGCCAAGGCAAAGTTAATAAGGTGTCCGGCTCCCCTCTCGGAGACCACGCCGGATCCCATGCTGACCAAGATGTTGAAGGTCGCGCCTTTTGAAGAAGGCGAAGGGGGGAGCGGGGAAGCAACTGCCTCTACGATGGAGGCTATCAAGGAAGGAGGGATTAAAAGTCCCGTCTTTCGAGGAGAGAAGATGACTGCTTCGGAAGATTCAGAGGTTAAGGCCTCAAAGAGGGGAAGGGAATCTTCGTCGGAGAGTCCGGTGCTGGGAAGTAACCTAGCCGCACTATTTCCCCAAGGGGATCAGCCCTCCAGTGAGCCGTAAGTAAAAAAGAAGGGGTCTTGTAAATAAGGAACATCCCTTTTTTTGACTATAATAAGGAACATCCCTGTATTTATTTATGAAGATAACCGAAATTGTACCTTGTAGTTCAGACCTCAGCCCTTCTCAGCAGAGCTCGTCTTCGGGGGATCTTCTTCCGGAGATGATGGAGAGTGAAACGCCTCCACTTGTCGCACCCTCATGTGAAGCGGACGACCCGGAGGTGTCATCGCGGAGGGTTCCCCCAAGTCCGGCGGGGCCGGAAGGTCCAGCGCCAAGTGGTGTGCGGTCGGAGGAGCTGAAGGATATGCTCGGGCGAGCGGCTATCTCAGAAGATCACCATGCTCTAATGGGTACGGTGATTGAAAGAATTGCATCCGCGGAGAGTGGATTGTATGAAGCCGTCAGAAGCTTATTGACGGGGTTTGAGGTACGCAAAAAGGATGTACCTTCTGATAGTTATGCATATAAAATGCGCCCTGTATAGATAGTAGCCCCTGAGACTCGGTATGTTGTCAAAATTGACAACGTGTCGAGGATCAAATTCTCAGTTATAACATATCGCCGCTCCTAAACAGGTGGCGGGGCGTCCGGTGGCCAGCCGGACTGATGAATATGCCGAACTAAAGCGGCAACTTGACGAGGCGGATGCGGACATCGCGCTGGTCAATAAACGGTTTGATGAGTCACAAGGTATGCGACTTCTATGCGGACACCTGGTAAGGGAGCTTGACGCCCATGTCTCACTATTTGTATGCTTAATGCAGATGGTGCCGCTGCTGTGGAGGAGCTGCGGGCGGAGCTCGCCCGAGCGAAAGAGCAAGCCGAAATAATAATCTGGCGCTTTAAAGGCGGCGAAGAGCTAGAAGTCGAACGGGCTGCTCATCCGCCAAGAAGAGGAAATGGCCAATATGGCCAAAAGTTGAGGAATACTACCGATCGCTGCGAGGTTCTTGAAAAAGAACGCAAAGCGGAACAAGAGGGCTGAAAAGGCCGCCCGAATCCAAGAATGCCATCGGCTTTGAGAGCTGCCAAGGAGGAGCTGAGTCAGGCCGGGCAATTGCGGCTGGAAAACCGCTTACGCTACGGAGGAAATATACGGATCCAAAGTATGCTCGGTTGGATAAGCTGTGGAGTTCGGAGGATGCTTATCTCGACTTGGCGGCGAAGCGCCAGGACGCGGGTCGAGCACTTCCGGGCCGAAGGGGCACGAAGGGAAGAGCTATATTGGTCGCATTCCATAGTCCGAGCGCCCTCTGCCGCTGACCGATCGGTTGGCGAATGGGCGAGCTGAATCGATTGTCCGGATTGCCATGAAGCATGTCTTGACTCACTTGTGGCGGCGGACCCCACCAAGAGCTATTTTGGTTTAGTGCAGCAGTTCCTTGGTGCGGTACCGCGTGACGACGCAATGAAGCGATCGGCGTGTATCGAGGGAGCGGATGGCTCGCCCGTGTCAAGACATACCGGGCAGAGATGAAGGCCACCGACGTTGCATCCCAAGATTCGGACAGAAGCAGTACCGCCGAGCACTACTTTGAAGAAGTCCTGCGGGCGCGCTTAATAGAGACGCAGTGCTCAAGGATATTATGTTTAAATGATATGTATGATTTGTGAAAACAATGTTTCAATATAATATAAGAGATTTTTATACTTGTGCATTCAAGTAGTAAACTACTCCTGGCGGCCGCTTATGTATATGTATATATAACCGAAAGATGGCAGTCCTTGGCTTCAGCCCCCACGCACATAGTGCGGGGTGTTTGCAAAGAAAGCGCTTTTTCACACTTAATCCAACGCCTTGGTCCTGTTAAGGAGGTGATAGCGTAGCAAACCAGGCAACCGGACTATAATGCTTTATCACTTTCACTTAGCCATAGGAGTTCGAGGTGGGGCTACTATATAGCCCACAGGGCACCGCACTCTCCCGAATTCGAAGGTGCGTATGTGCTGGCCGAAACCGTCCTTCGTTAATGCGGAGGAATCATAAACATTCCAGTGAGTCATCGAGTGGTTGACCAGTCTCGCTATATCATGACAGTCAGTTTTGGCTTTCATCGAGGTGCTCGCCCGGCGAACCGGGCACAATCGCAGTAGTTCTCCTGGTGCCGCGTTAGCCGATAAATCGGAACGTAAGGCAGCAAAACACAGGATCCGCGCAAACCCAACATTTGACCAAAGACATGATTTGGAGCTGATGCATATAAGGCCTAACTCGAGACGCCGAACACTCCCTAAGGTATTCGGTCTTTATAAAAGCGGGCAGAATAATGCCCTAAGCCCCTGGTGTCCAGGTACGTGCAAAAATTCTGGTGCGGCCAATGCCAAAATGCCAGCCTACTCCTCGGTTATAGTAAGAAACCGGGGGATGTATATCAACAAGAGACAGTAAAAAGGTTTACGAGGTCTTAATCAAAAGAATCCTTGCAACGGGTCCCTACTGCACGTCTGTGCCTGTGTCTCCGTTGTGCCGTATCCTGGACGGGTGTAGCACGTTGTTCATCTATAAAAGAGAGGAACTTAGTTTAAAAGAAAAAGGATTGTGCGAAAGATGTACTTAATATTAAATAAACAGAGTACGGTTCGAAGAAGTGAATAAAATTGAGCTTTATTGTCTCTTGTTATACATGCATGCAGCCCCTCGTATAGGGGTATGCCGCTAGTAGGCACCAGACTCGTCTAGCCGTGTCCGGGGTTTGAATGATCAATTCAGGTTTTTTGACTAGCAGAGCCGGATATGTGTGGGGCTGTCAAGGCAGTCTCCCGTTCTTCCGTGCTAGAGTAACACTTAATACTTCCTCTTAACGAGATGATGCCGCGTGGACCGGGCATTTTAAGTGTTAGAGTATTGCATTAAAGCGGGCGAAAGCTTCGAGTCCCAATAGTGCTTTATGGCTACTTTTAAACGGGGCGACATGGAAGATTAACCTTTCGCGATGGAAGTTGTCGGATGAACCGAACACAACTTCTAGCAGTATGGAGCCCGTACAATGGGCATATGGGCCTGGCATTACTCCTTTAAAGGAGGTGCTTGCTTTCTGGCGAATTTTGGTTGGGTTTATCCCCATCCTGCGGATTGTGTCCTGATATATCAGGTTTATGTCACTGCCGCCATCCATGAGGACTTGTGTAAATTGGAATCCGTCGATTATAGGATCCAATATCAAGGCAGTCCATCCTGCGTTCTGGATATTTTCGGAATAGTCCTGATGGTTGAAGGTGATTGGTTTTGACAACCAGTGTGCGGCGCGCCTATTAGTGGGCGCCGCTCTGTTTTTCCCTTTGATCACGTGAAGTGAGTTGACAATTTTAACCTCTTGTGGGAAATTCTTTTGTTTTCCGGGGCTCTGCTTGTGGTGCTCGTCGTCATCTTCACTTGGTGTGTCGAGCCCCTTGTGTTCGGTGTTCGGTCTGCTGGATCGTCGAGACCCAACAATTTCGTGGGTATGGTTAGCGAGGCCTCCGAGAGTCTTGTGGATTTGACATATCTTGTCCAAGATTTTGTTGAAGTTGGATAGCTCATCACTATTGTCCTTAAGGGGCAGTTTTTTGTTGTTCTGCCGTGAGCTTTTGAATCCGGCGTTGGCCGCCGCGCTCTTTGGACCGTTCCCTTTAATCCGGCGTTGGTCCTTGTTGCGTCGTGGTTTCCCGTTTCCATCCCTGACTTCGGATGTACTTGGGTCGCTTGTACTGCATCTTGCTAGCCAGCTGTCCTCTCCCGCGCAAAAGCGGGTCATGAGGCTTGTTAATGCGGCCATTGTTCATGGTTTTTCTTGGCCGAGGTGTCTGGCGAGCCATTCGTCTCGGACGCTGTGTTTGAAAGCTGCTAAGGCTTCGGCGTCCGGACAGTCGACTATTTGGTTCTTTTTAGTGAGGAACCTGTTCCAGAATTTCCGGGCTGACTCTCCGGGCTGTTGAGCTATGTGAATTAGATCGTCTGCATCCGGAGGGCGGAGATAGGTCCCCTGAAAATTTGCCCGAAACGCATCCTCGAGCTCCTCCCAGCTTCCAATGGTATTTTCGGGGAGGCTTTTAAGCCAATGCCGAGCTGGCCCTTTGAGTTTAAGGGGTAAGTATTTTGTGGCGTGGAGATCATCTCCTCTAGCCATGTGTATGTGGAGGATGTAATCCTTGATCCAGACGCCAGCGTGTGTTGTTCCGTCGTATGCCTCTATGTTTACGGGTTTGAATCCCGCTGGAAATTCATGATCCAGCACCTCATCGGTGAAACATAGGGGTGTCTGGCGCCCCTATATTTGGGTGTGCCGTGATCTTCGGAATTTTGGCGTGTTGCATTGCTTTGACGAGCCTGCTTTCTTGGCCCATAGATGGACCTAACCGGCCATCCTTTTGATGTGAATCCTTATGCGGGTCGATATTGGCTTGTGTGGCGCCATTCGCGCTCTCTTTTTGCCGTGGGTCGTCCATCCGACCGGGTGGCCTTCTTACTTTTTAATTGTGGGGGCTCTAGGGCCTCCTCGTCAATCGGGCAGTAGCTTTCTTTTCGGTAGCTCTTTGTTCGCGATCGTGGCGTGTTGTCTGCGGTGGTGAATACTTTGCTCTATCTGATCCTGAGTGCATCTTCCGCTGTTTTGAGCTTCCGCTTACCTTTTTCAGCTACTGCGCATGGCGGCGAGCCTTTTCTGGAGGTCATTTGCTCCAATAGTTTGTCCGGCATGAGATTGTCCGGACTGTTGTCTTCGCGGGGACAGATTGTATATCCAAGTTGTCTTGTTCGGACGTTTGCTCGACAGTGTGTTCGTCGTCCACCGGTTCGCCCTGCTCTATGGCTGGGTCTCTGTTGAGGCGGGACTTGGTGAGGCGTTTACGTTGCCGTTTTGACTGCGTTTCGAGGGATTTATCCTTCGTGGCGTCCCGTTGTTCCTCGTCTTCATTTCCTTTAGGTGTATCCACCATGTATACATCATGAGATGAGGTGGTTGTCCGCATCCTATAGGTGCTGGTTCATTGTTGTCTCCTACATCGTCGTCCATACCGTCGATGTCTTCGGAGTCGAAATCGAGCACGTCGTGTAAGCTTTCGACGGTGGCTACGAAGTGGGTGGTGGGTGGGCGTTGAATTTCTTCGTCGTCCGTATCCCAACCTTCCTGACCGTAGTCCGGCCAGGGCTCTCCGGATAAAGAGAGAGACCTTAGTGAATTTAGGATGCCGCCAAAGGGCGAGTGCTGAAAGATGTCCGCGACAGTGAACTCCATAACGGGCGCCCAATTGGATTCGATTGGTAGGGGCGCGGAGGGTTCGGAGTCCGGAGAGGAGTCCGGCACCCTAGAGTCAAGGTCTTCGCAAAGGACAGGGATAGAGTTCGGCTCAATCGCTGTAGAGATTGTAGCCCCCGAGGCGGTGTCCAACCACTCGTCCTCGATCGGGGAATCCGGCTCCGGATTAAGGGTCGGAGCGGATGCTGGTGCGGCCTCCAGGGCACTATTCGGCTGCACAGCTAGATCATGCCCATCGAGACAGTGCGGCACGCTTGGCTGCGGCTCGAATCCGTCGAAGATCATAGACGAGTCATACAAGCATCATAATACAAGCCAGAGGCCTCGAGGGCTCGAATACAAGTGCTCGATCATAGACGAGTCAGCGGAAGCAACAATATCTGAGTACAGACATAAGTTAAACAAGTTGCCATAAGATGGCTAGCACAAAGCGGGATCTGGATCGAAGAGGCGCAGGCCTCCTGCTCGGGATCCTCCTAACTACTCTGGTCGCCGCGGTAGGGCTGCACGTAGTAGTAGGCACCTCCGTGTAGTAGTCATCATCGGCGGTGGCGTCGCTTCGGGCTCCATCGTGCAGTTGCAGCAATCGGGTAAAGAAAGGGGAAAAGGGGAACAAGGCAACCGTGAGTACTCATCCAAAGTACTACGCAAGCAAGGAGCTACACTACATATGCATGGATATATGTGTAAAGGGCCATATCGATGGACCGAGCTGCGAGAATGCCGTAATAAGAGGGGATAGCTAATCATGTCGAAGACTACACTTCCGCAGCCTCCGTCTTGCAGCATGTAGAAGAGAGTAGATTGAAGTTCTCCAAGTAGCATCGCATAGCATAATCCTACCCGGTGATCCCCTCCTCGTCGCCCTGTTAGAGAGCGATCACCGGGTTGTATCTGGCACTTGGAAGGGTGTGTTTTATTAAGTATCCGATTCTAGTTGTCATAAGGTCAAGGTACAACTCCAAGTCGTCCTGTTACCGAAGATCACAGCTATTCGAATAGATTAACTTCCCTGCAGGGGTGCACCACATAACCCAACACGCTCGATCCCATTTGGCCGGACACACTTTTCTGGGTCATGCCCGGCCGCGGAAGATCAACACGTTGCAGCCCGACCTAGGCCAACAGAGCGGCCAGCACGCCGGTCTAAACCTAAGCACCCAGGGGTCTGGGCCCATCGCCCTTAGCACACCTGCACGTTGGGAACGCGGCCGGAAGCAGACCTAGCAACCTCCATTACAAAGGAAGTCACGTTACGCGGTCCAATCTGGCGCGCGCCGCTCAGTCGCTGACGTCACGAAGGCTTTGGCTGATACCCCGACGCGGAGTGCCCATATCTTTCCCACGTAGTTGGTTAGTGCGTATAGGCCAGTAGCCAGACTCAGATCAAATACCAAGATCTCGTTAAGCATGTTATTTGAAGTTACCGTGAACTCCGACTGGGCCAGGCCCACCTCTCACCCAGGTAGTCTCAACATGCCCTGTCGCTCCACCACAAAGATCCATCCAGAGGGCCGTCGGGACAAAGGTCCTTTCAGCCCCCAATCCGTGAATCACTCGCGGGTACTCCTCGAGCCGACCCAACTTTAATCACCACATGTATCATGTATAAAGTATATAGTATATACCCGTGATCACCTCCCGAGTGATCACGGCCCGATAGTATAGCACAATGCAGACGGACAAGAATGTAGGGCCACTGATGGAAAACTAGCATCCTATACTAGGCATGTAGGATTGCAGGTAAAGGTAACAACAGTAGTAGCAAGGACAGGCTATGCATCAGGATAGGAATAACGGAAAGCAGTAACATGCTACACTACTCTAATGCAAGCAGTATAGTGAAGAATAGGCGATATCGGGTGATCAAGGGGGGGGGGGCTTGCCTGGTTGCTCTGGCAAGAGAGAGGGGTCATCAACTCCGTAAGTCGAACTGGGCAGCAGCAGCGTCGGTCTCGGTGTCTAGCGAAAGAAGAGGGGGAAGAAACAATGAATATTTAAGCAAACAGATGCATGATGATGCATGACAAAGCAAAGCGTGATGCTAAGCGTGCCCTAACGCGGTATGTGATGATACCGGTGAAGGGGGGAAACATCCGGGAAAGTATCCCCGGCGTTTCGCGTTTTCGGGCGGAGGAGCCAGAGGGGGAAAGTTGCGAGTTCGATAGGTTAGTGGGTGTGGCGGATGAACGGGTTGCGTATCCGGAATCATCTCGTCGTTCTGAGCAACTTTCATGTTGAAAATAATTTAATCCGAGTTACGGATTAAAAGATATGATTTTCTAAAGATTTACTAATTTCTAGAATTTAATTAATTCTTTATTTTAATTCGAAATTGGATTAATGACATTAGCATGATGTCATGTTGACATCAGCAGTCAACAGGGGTTGACTAAGTCAAACTAACAGATGGGGCCATTGGTAGGGTCAACAAGACACGGTCGGCGAGGTCGATCGGTGATCAACATCCTATGGACTTAGTCAAACTTATGAGTGGGTCCCACTTGTCATACTCGCTAGTTAATTAACAATAGTTAATTAGGTTAATTAGTCATTAGGTTAATTTATCTTAATTGGTTAATTTAATCAGAATTAATTAAGTTAATTAATTAGTTAATTAATTAGTTAATTAATTAATTATTTTCAATATTTATTTATTTATTTATTATTTATTATTATTATTTTTTAATTGTTTTTTTATTAAAACATTCTGGGGTGGGCCCCGGCTGTCATAGGGCCACTGGGCCTTAGCGGATCGGGTGCGCCCGATCGGCAGGCGTGATCTGAGGCGAAGGCGGGCGCGAGGCCAGCCAGCGAGGGCGCCGAACCACCAACCCATGGCGGCGAGGCGGTGTGGTTCACGGGCGCAGCCACGACGAGCCCGGCGTGAGGCGCCAGCAGAGGGCGGCACGGGAGCGAGCCGGGGCAGGGGGCCACGGCGGCAAAGACTAGCGAGTGAGCAGCGAGAGGAGGCGATGTAGCATGTGGCGCCGGGCGCCGTGAGATGGTCATGACAAGGCCCGGGCGGGCGGGGCCGTGGCAAAGCGGTCGATCGCCGGAGGGCGCGAGAGGAGGTCGCGCCCGGCGGCAACAAGTCTGGCGCGCGGCTTGCGGCGCGACAACGGAGGGCGATAAGCGCGTCTTGCGCGAAGGCCGGCGCGGGCGAGGGCCTTGGCCGTCGCCGACGCAGTGACCATGGGCACGCAGCCTGGCCGAACAGAACAGAGAGAGGAGGGAGGGCGAGGCGGAGCTCACATCGAGGAGCAGGGCCGGGGCAATGTGCTCGGTGGAGGTCGGGGAGGACGACGGGGACGAGCGGCGGAGAGGAGCAGTCCGGCGAGGGGGGTCAGTGACGGGGAGGTCGAGGCGGAGGTGCTCCTGGTGGCTGCGCGGCGAGGCGTGGTCTTGCCGAGTGATGGCGAGGGCGAGGAGGTCGGTGGTGTCTGACGTGGGGGCGGCGAGCTCGGGCGGCGGCGTGTGGCGGCGGGGGTGGCGTCGAGCCCGATCCGATCTGGAAGGGGGGGCGGGAGGGCACGTTGTGGGGGGAGTGGGTGGTGGCCGGTTAGGGTTTGGGGGAGGGAGTGGATAAGGAGGGGGTAGTGGGCCGGCCGGCTGGTCCAAGTGGGCGAATGGGCCGGCTCACTGGTCTGGCTGCCCGGGGTATTTCTCTCCTTTTCTTCTAGTTTTAGGTTTTAGTTTTTCTGTTTTGTTTTTATTTATTTTCTTTTCTGTTTTAAATCACTTTAAATTATTTAGACATTTTATAAAAATGTGTTTGCTGCACCATAATTACCCTTGTAATATTTGGCAACCACCGAACATTTTTGTTTCAATTTCTGAGAACTTTTATTATCGACATTAATTTTAAATTTGAATTTGACGCGGTTGAACTAACGGACATTTAGCAACAGTAATCGGGATGACGTGGCATCACTAGCAGAGGATTACTGTAGCTTAAATACCCGGGCGTCACAACGGCCCCCTCGCTAGCTCCTTGATGTTTGGCCTACCCCAGTAAGATATGTGACATGTTCATGGCATTGATGCGGAGAATCTCAACGACAAGGGAATATCCCTCTCCGTTTTGACATCAGACAAGGTGGTATTAATCTTTTATGTGTAAGTATCTACTGCACATACTGTCTTTCCTAGGCGTTCTTCTTTTCCATCTGTACTACCTCACCTACTGTCAAATGTTTGTGCTGGGTTGCTGATTTTTCTGGTGTGGAGTTTGCTTATTTTGGGTTCTTCGTTGTGTTGGTAGGCTGTTTGCCATGAGTTGTTCCTTTGGTATTATCTGTAGGAAGTAGAGGCAAGTGAGGTTCTTATATCTGAGCATATTAATCTCATGCATTAGTTTTGTAAGGTATGGGGTTGCAGGCTTAAACTCGAAATTATCTTGCAATGTATTAGACTGTACCCTGGAACCTAGGCACAACCATCTATATACATTGTTCTATCTAGCAGATTGGGATCCCCTGATTAACAAGCCCATGATGGCTATGATCATATATTTTTTATATACTCTGTGATGGAAGTATCAGTTTGCCTGCCCTTCATTGCACTCATTGGATAACTTTCTGCTTTCAAATTGTAACGACCTTTGATCCATATAACTATAAGTGAATGTTCCATCTTTTCAGTTTGTGTGTGTGTGTGTTCTGATCCATTTTCTACACCTCGACATACAGATCAGCATGTGTGTGTGTGCTGCGGCTTGGGAGGAACAAAAGAGGAGGTCGCCTTGAAATTATGGAAGAGCAAGGGAGGCCGGAAGACTGCATCGCTACACTGCTGCCTTGTTTCTCCTTGCCGCTGCCGACTCGCCTTCGTGTGACGCTATCTCCAGGCACGTGTCTATCGCGAATGAAGAACAGTTAGTGAGCTTCTCAGTATGGTAGCTAGCTAGCCATTTACAGTATTTGCTTAATCTGTTGATGTGTGTTGTTTTGTACTTCCTTCCTGGTCTCCTAACTAATATGCATATGTATTTATTAGTATTTTGTGCTAAAATGTAATTAGTGCCCAACAAACTCTGTTTTTTGTTTCCGCCGTTTTCCCTTTGGAGCTTCAACATTCCTGAGACATAGTTGTGCCGGGACATAGTCAAGGTACCAAATGATTGTATTTGTGGCTTGGTTTCTATTTTTCAGAAAGGCACAAATAGGATCAACTCTTATCTAATTAAAATTTAAACACTTCACATATACATGCTTATTTTCTGCTAATGGTATGTATTGTCACATCCTTTTACTTCCCTATTTATATTTAACCCAGCATACAGTTCACCTACGCCTGCCCTCCTGTACACTATAGTAAGTACATAGTCATGTACAGAGTATATCATATAAATGAGAGAGGTAATATATTGTGGGCACTTTAAGACTGACAGTTTAATATCAAAATACATGGACCTATATATCATATAAATTTGTTGCTTTGATTCAGCGAATGAAGACTGGAGGAAAATACGCGCAAACAAATCCCTCTTTCTCAGTGCTTAGGAGAACCATGGCCGCCACCACAAAAATATGAAAGAATAAGGTTGGCGTCCAGTTACTTAAGCTCCTACTATTATGCTTTCACTAATAATCATGCCACTCCATGAAATGGAAGACAAGTTAAGAGAGCTCATTCAAACTGAAAATAACCAAAAGTGGGTGCCTCTCTTTCGTCCTGTGAGATTTCTAGGACTTCAATGCAGGTGTCACATCCCTAATTCTGGTCTGACCTATGCTAGCTTTTTGGTGATGCATCATGTTTACTTTTTCTAGAAAGATGAAATGGGGATGACAGAACCCCCAACACCCCCCTTTTAACCAACTAGGGTTTACTAAAAAAACATTTCAATGAACCCAAAATGCCCTTCATAAAAGTTCATCATTTTTGAATTGGTCTAGAACCTCTCCCAAAAATGGTGCACATTTTTCTAGGACATTCTGGATTATTGAATTAAATCATACGATATTTGTTCTTGGACATTTAAATGCTATAAATAATTTTAAATGTCCAAATAATCTTGAAGGTAAATGAGGGCTACTGGAAATAATCTAAACAGTTCCCGCAAATATTTTCATGATTTTTGAAAATGCTCTGGCATTTTTAATAAAGCCAAAACAATTGCAAAAATAGAAAACAGAAAATATTAAAAAGGAGAGAGAGAGCAACCTCGCATGTGCAGCCACTTGGCGGCCCAAGTGGCCGGCCCAGCCCACCTAGCCCCTCCCCTGTCGTCTTCCTCCTTTTGCCAGGAGGACGAAGGGCGCGTGCAAGGCACGCGCGACCACACGCCGGCAACCTCCTGCTTACCTGCTCACCGCTGGAGGCACCCGGGGGCGCCACGCACCCCCTCGACCCTCTGCACCTCCTCCCTCCTCGCAGCTCTCTTCCCCCCCTCTCTTCTCTCTTCCCGAACACGCCTGTCGCCGCCGCTCGCCTTTGCCGTGGCCACAGCCACCGCCTCAACTCCCCGACGCATCCCAAAGCTCCGCCTCGACCTACTCTTCCTCCTCACCGCACCAAGCGACGCTAGGAGCCCTGCAGTGACGCCATCGCCGTCGTCTTTACCGACGAGCACCGAGGACCGCCGCCGTTGATTCGCCGCCTCCCGAGCTTCCACGAGCTCGCCGAGGCCACCGCTGCACCCGTTGTGAGCTCCGCCATTGTTTCCCCCTCTCTCCGTGCCCTACCTCCCTCTCTAGCCGCTGGTCGCAACGAGCCTGAGAGCTCTTCGCCGTCGGCCGTGTCGCCGCCGTGGCTACGGCTGCTGAAGCTCGCAGTAGACCACACCACTGCACTGAGTGCCTCCCCCCGAGCCCATAGCACGCCCCAGCTCGCCTTCTCGTGCCCCCTAGCTCTCGCTCGCGTCACACCCGAACGCCGGCGCCGCCACGAGCTCGACTCCAGCGAGCGCGCTCCATCCTAGCTCCTCCCGCTCACACCATTCGATGCGGACGAGTCTCCTCGTTCCGTAGATGGCCTCGGCCTTTGATTTGGTCGCCGTGGGACGAAACCCGAATGCCTCCGCTGTCTCTGGCCTCGTCGGCGACTCGACGCCGGTGGGTTTGACCCGCTGACCGTTGACTGGGTGGGCCCAGTTTGACCCACTGGGTCGCTGACGTGTGGGCCACCCTTGTTAATTATTAGTTAGGTTAGTTTAGCGCTAATTAAGCTAGATTAGTGCTTAACCTAACACTAACTAACTCTGTTTAGTTAGTTAACTAACCACTGACACGTGGGTCCCACAGGTTAGGTTTGACCTGGCCGACCAGTTGATTCTGACATCACATCGATGTCATCTTGTATGATAAATCTTTTTCGGATTTACTCTTTTACTGGAATTCGAAATTAGCCAAAACTTCTAAAATCAAAGTAATTCAACCGCAGCTCCAAATCAAATAAGTTATATATGAAAAATGATCAGAAAAATGCAATCTATCCATCTGTACCATTTTCATGCATGTTAGAACAACTTATACCTGCTGATCAGGTCAAATCAATTAAATGGCATTTAAAGTCTCACATATGGAGTTTGAATTTGAACCTAGTGTTCAAACCAACCCCATTTAACTTGTTGCTAGATGCATTAGGCCAATCAATAGCATATTGCCATGTCACCTTCATGCATCATATTGTTGCATGGCATTGATTGTGTTTCTCCTTTGTTTGTCGGTGTTTGTCCCTCTCGATGAGCGGCGTCATCGAGCGATGAGTTCGATGACACCGATGAAGAACTATATTATCTTCGAAGTGCCGTGCAAGCAAAACCCCCATTGTTCATTCCGATACAATCCTACTCTCTCGCTCCTGCTCTCTTTTACTGCATTAGGACAACCACAATTTATTTGTTACTTGCTGCGGTAGCTGAACCCCTTATTCTCTGCATGACCTGTCATTGCCACAGTAAATAGATGAAACCCACTAGCATGAGTAGGAGTTGTTTGAGCCCTGATGTGCCTACTCATTCATGCTTGTTTGTCATGCCTGCTACTGCTTAGAGTTGAGTCAGGTCTGATTCATCGGGGATGAATCGGAGGTGTGTGAACATGTCCTACTATTGAGAGCTAAGTGTGTGAACACGATTTGGTAAAGGTAGCGGTGAGAGGCCGTGTAGGAGTACATGGTGGGTTGTCTCATTGCAGCGTCCTCAAGAACTGAGTTCTGTGTTTGTGATCCATGAAACAGATACTACCACACATTGGCATCCTTAATTGACTCTCTCGGCTTCTTAACCACCCTTGTCCTCTGTCCGGGAGTTGCAAAGTAGTTTCTGGTGTTTGTAGCATGCTGGGGGCCGCACGTAGTGCTGAACTTAGGGGTGGGCTGTGTTGCGGTAGGCACGTGGCCTGGTGTACCGATTTGCCCGTTTGGTGTCTCGGGAAACCTGCACACATCGTTCGGGGCCGTTAGTGGAAACCTCGGCCGGACTCCCTGCGGATGGAACCCGAATAGGCTATAAACCTGGACTAAGGACTCGTGTGTTTAGGTAGGCCGTGGCCAACACCCTCGCCAGGCTTCCACTTGAAGGTTGCCGAGATACATGACGTGTACATGGAGGTAAGTGGCGAGGGCGTGTGTGAAGAAGTACACCCCTGCAGGGTTAACATCATCTATTCGAATAGCCGTGTCCGCGATAAAGGACTTCTGGATTGCCTATAATAGTTCATAGACAAGTGAAAGTGGATACTCTAAAATGCACAAGATAAGCGTGAGTGCTATGGATGGCGTTCTCGTAGGAAGGCGGGATCGAATCCATAGTGGTGTATTGATATGGTGAATATGTGGACTCGTGTGCGCCACCTCAAAAGAGTTACTTGCAGTCGTAGTTTAGGATAGCCACCGAGTCAAAGCTGGCTTGCTGCAGTCAAACTCCACCACCCCCTTTGTTGATAATGATGCATTTGTAGTTAGTTCTGATGTAAGTCTTGCTGAGTACATTTGTACTCACGTTTGCCTATTTTATGTTTTTGCAGAGAGACTCGCTAGTAGTTCCGCGTGGACTTCGACGTTTAGCTTGTTACCTCAGCTACGATCTTGTGCCCTCGGCAGGATCTGGTAGATAGTCAAGCTTCTAAGCCTTTTTCATTTATAGTTGTCTGTACTCAAACATGTTAAGCTTCCGTATGTGTTTGACTTGTATGCTCTGAATGCTGGGTCAAGAGACCCATGTTTGTAATATCTCGCTCCTCGGAGCCTAATGAATAAATACTTTAAGTCATAGAGTTATGTTGTGATGCCATGTTGTATTTGCACATATCGAGCATATTGTGTGTATGTTTGAAATGCTTGGTATGTGTGGGATCCGACAATCTAGTTGTTTATCCTTGGCAACCTCTCTTATGGGGAAATGTAGTCTAGTGCTTCCTTGAGCCATAGTAGTCCGCTTCAGCCCAGTTCACGGAGTCCTGCTAGCCCAAAGACTCTTTCTCGGGGCGCTTGATGGCGGCATGTGTTTCACTTTGTTCTGTATGCATCCCTTGGGAAATGTCACGCTGTGACATCTGAGTCCTGCCTAGCTGCTACAGCCCGGGTTCCTGAGTCCTGTTAGCCTAGTGCTACAGCCGGATTCACACGCTGTCAACCGACATGCTCAAGTCGATTCATGTATGCTGTCCCCATGGGTTAGTGCGCTTTGGTTCACGACTAGCCATGTCGGCCCGGGTTCTCTGTCATATGGATGCTAGCAACACTATCATATACGTGAGCCAAAAGGCGCAAACGGTCTCGGGCCATGGTAAGGCGACACCCATGGGAATACCGTGCATGAGGCCGCAAAGTGATATGAGGTGTTACCGGCTAGATCGATGTGACTTGGAATCGGGGTCCTGACAGCTTTGGTATCAGAGCCTGACTGCCTGTAGGATTACCAAGCCAAACCGGTCGAAGTTGAGTCTAGAAATGCTTTAGTTATGTAAGGGAATTGATTGTGGGAAGGGAACGTAAGGCTCTTTTTACTCCTTATACCTCATGGCCTTCTGATCTGAGTCATCCTCTTCTCTTCTACGGGGATTAAGAACTAGGCTTCTCATCTATCTATTAGGATGACGGGTTACTAATCCTTAGACTTTTAAGATTGTTGGTTTTACGCCCCAGTTCAGTTTCTACTATTTCCATATGTTCATAGCTGGTCTCAGAACCTTGATATTGTGATGTTGAGTGGTCATGCCACTATTTTGCAGGATGTCTCAAATCGTTTTCAACATTTACAGCCGTTATGCTGTCCGAGTCATCCCAGATTTCTAAATAGTCTGATGCGTTTGCAAATTCCTTCTCTCCGTTTCTAATGTTCATTTGGGCCAGATTAATCACACAAATTAGTGTGTTGAGGTACTCCGCTGCCTCGGCATATATGTTGGAGCTATTATTATGAACCTAGGTGTTTTAGGGAGTCGCCTAGTAATCTAGCCATGTTTTGTGTTCCCCGTGTGATGATTCTGGCCATGATCCTCGAAAGCATCCCGTGATGTTATTAGTTAGTAGGTATTCTATTCCTGGGTTCTTGAACCTGAGATTCACCCTACTTACCTCCTGTTGATAGTGTTTGCTAGTTCCTTTAGGATATTAGTAATTTTATGATAGTCCTCGAGGTCCATGGTATTTCCTTCTTCCAAATACTATGAACCGCTTATGGCAGAAGTTCCTCGCTGAACCGAAGGATCACAATCAGAGTACTCTTGAGGAGTTCTCCATTCATAATTGTGAATCTGCCAGTTCTACCCTTTCCGCATGGGTTATCCGGAAGAAATGTTGAGCTTCGCTCGACATACTAGTCTATGCATCCACAACTCAGAAAAACATATGTTCCTTTGAGTTGTCCCTCCTTAGTTGTATTCTGACCCCCATCTGTCAATTGATAGTCAGGAGTAGTCGTGCATTCGTCATCGATGCCGATTATTCTTGTGGTCTGTCAAGCCATTCTATTCTGGAATGACTGGGAGAAACGAACTCCAGTACCTCATCCATATCCAGGATTGGGTCAAAGCAGTTGTGTTTCGCAGATCAAATATTAATCCAGCTTTTGTTCTGTTCTACCTTGGAGTATTACCATCTTTACATGAAGATTATCGTGAGAATTGCACCACCTCTTATGAATTCTTGACGCAGTAATACTTCTTGCCATCATTGTTCATTCCTCAGTTCCCATGTTATTGTAACCGGAATGCCAACAAGTGTACCGTGATGTGCGAAATCAATACCGCTAGCAACTCTGTTGCTTGGTAGTTAATGGACAATACTCTCATTTTTAGCGTGCTGGTTATTGAATTATCCTTCTAAGACTGATCGTGCTACCTAGTCAATTTTTCCTGGTGCACCCTTCGATCAAGAGCTAGGATTGCATCAATCCCGCTCTTGTTTGGTCACATCGTCTTGCCCTGAAAAGCAAGATTGTTCCCGAGCTTAGTAACATATCGGTGGTTCGTGATGTTCCGAATATCTTCTCGGAAGTATGACCAGGTTTCACCTGACCGCTATGTTGAGTTCGTGATCATGTTGGTTTTCTTCCAAACCACCCATTCTCCAAGATTCTTTGTTGGATACCCCCGAGCTAGTTGGTGAAGCTAAACAACAACTTGGAGAGCTGGAAGATGAAAGCTTGTCCGACTTAGCTCATCACTAAGGGATATCCTTGTGTGTGTGTGTGTGTTGAAGAAAGATGATATCTCCATCATTTGGTCCTCGTGATCAGTCGTTGGATCTATTGCCTTGTCAAAACTTTGACTTGAGTATGGGCTATCGTCAAGTCAAATTAGAACCAACGATGTTCATAATGTTGTCTTACTCGTGGTTGATCCCTCGAGCATACACCATTACATCTTTTGGTCTGACCAATGCTATCACCGTGTTCACATGATGGTGGAAGTCCAGTGATATGGAAATTCCGATGAGTTGTTATTGAGCCCATCAGCAGCATTTTGTCTCCCCCGTGACTCATGTTGAACATCAACCTAGTGTTGGAAACTTTTATAAGCATTATCTTCATGTCCCATTCGTGAAGAATATGTTGGATGAAAGAAGCGACTTTCTCTGATTCACGTGCATTTGGTGCAAGTTGCCGCCGTGAGTTTGAGAAAGATTGTTTTTGTTCCCCCTGGTACCATCCCAAGTTAGTTATGCATGTGCGAAGTATGCTATGGTTTGACAGGCTCGCAACCTTCATTCCATATGTATCCCTAGCACACCAAGCCACTACCTGATTTGTTCAAGGACAAGAAGTTCCTTCATAAGAGCTAATCATGACTTATGTTAGGACTTCGTTATCCTCTATGATGGTTCCCCACCTGAACTCGGTGGTGTTTTGTTGTAAGACTACCATGTGGTCATGCTTGTCTGGGACAACGTGTTCACATGTGTTTAGCAGAACCAGCTCATGTTTTGGATCTTGCTACCTTAGTTCATTCCTCGAGAATCTCGCAACGCCATCTCATCGAATCGTGTTGCAAACTTTCTTTCAGACCTGCTGAGTCTGAAGTATCCTATCACCAATCGGATCTGAATCTCAGGTAGATATGATGGTTGGAACATTCCCAACAGTTGCGTCTTGTTCCCAGCTTGAACCGCCATTGTGCCAATTTCCCATGGGCTGCCCTTCTCAGCAGTTGCTGTCCAAGATCATCTTTAAAAGTGGACTTGTCATGGGTCCCATCCATTTCCGGTGATAAGCAAAAGTCATCCATTGCGTTGTCTTCAACAGGGTAGTCCACATCATCCATCCTAGTCCGAGTATGCCATTCCCTCGAAATCTTTCAACGATCAATTGTAAATTGCCTTAAGCTGGTATGAAGAGTGTCAATGATCTAGGGATCAAAAGTAATTCTTTTTGCCACTTAAGGGAGCAGCTCAACGAGTCACCTTCTCCAAGGTGCCCCGTTACGGGATCATGGCAATTATTTCCTTGCCACCTTGACACCACCCACCGTCTTTCTAAGCGTGGAATTGTTGCCCACCAAATCAAACCCTGTCATTTGTTCTTCCATCCCTCTCGATGTGTTTTGTGTCTCAACTCGAGATGTTTCAACATCTCACTCCGCGAGTTGATATTGTATAGCTCGATCTTTGAGAAGATCAATCCTAGTGGAGTTTCTTTCCGTCATCATTGCGTGGATGAAGATCTCAAAAGCGAGGATGTCAAGATCAACATATGCAACGAATCAACAACCTCGAGAAGACAGTTGGATCATGAAGTTTGTGATACTTAGTGTCCCCTTTGTCTTCTTACCTCACGTCTTGAATCTCGGGACGAGATTCTTGTTAGTGGGGGTGAGTTGTCACATCCCTAACTCTGGTCTGACCTATGCTAGCTTTTTGGTGATGCATCATGTTTACTTTTTCCAGAAAGATGAAATGGGGATGACAGAACCCCCAGCACCCCCCTTTTAACCAACTAGGGTTTACTAAAAAAATTCAATGAACCCAAAATGCCCTTCATAAAAGTTCATCATTTTTGAATTGGTCTAGAACCTCCCCCAAAAATGGTGCACATTTTTCTAGGCCATTTTGGATTATTGAATTAAATCATACGGTATTTGTTCTCGGACATTTAAATGCTATAAATAATCTTAAATGTCCAAATAATCTTGGAGGTAAATGAGGGCTGCTGGAAATAATCCAAACAGTTCCCGCAAATATTTTCAGGATTTTTGAAAATGCTCTGGCATTTTTAATAAAGCCAAAACAATCGCAAAAATAGAAAACAGAAAATATTAAAAAGGAGAGAGAGAGGAACCACGCATGTGCAGCCACTTGGCGGCCCAAGTGGCCGGCCCAGCCCACCTAGCCCCTCCCCTGTCGTCTTCCTCCTTTTGCCAGGAGGACGAAGGGCGCGTGCAAGGCACGCGCGACCACACGCCGGCCACCTCCTGCTTACCTGCTCACCGCTGGAGGCACCCGAGGGTGCCACGCACCCCCCTCGTCCATCTGCAAATCCTCCCTCCTCACAGCTCTCTTCCCCCCTATCTTCTCTCTTCCCGAACACGCCCGTCGCCGCCGCTCGACGTTGCCGCGGCCACGGCCACCACCTCACCTCCCCAACGCATCCCAAAGCTCCGCCTCGACCTACTCTTCCTCCTCACCGCACCAAGCGACGCCAGGAGCCCTGCAGTGACGCCATCGCCGTCGTCTTCACCGACGAGCACCAAGGACCATCGCCGTTGATTCGCCGCCTCCCGAGCTTCCCCGAGCTCGCCGAGGCCACCGGTGCACCCACTATGAGCTCCGCCATCGTTTCCCCCTCTCCCCGCGCCCTACCTCCCTCTCTAGCCGCCGTTCGCAACGAGCCCGAGAGCTCTTCGCCACCGGCCATGTCGCCGTCGTGGCTACGGCTGCTGAAGCTCGCAGTAGACCACACCACTGCACAGAGTGCCTCCCCCCGAGCCCGTAGCACGCCCCAGCTCGCCTTCTCGTGCCCCCTAGCTCTCGCTCGCGTCACACCCGAACGCCAGCGCTGCCACGAGCTCGACTCCGGCGAGCTCGCTCCATCCTAGCTCCTCCCACTCGCACCATTCGATGCGGACGAGTCTCTTCGTTCCGTAGATGGCCTCGGCCTTCGATTTGGTCGCCGTGGGACGAAACCCGAATGCCTCCGCAGTCTCTGGCCTCGCCGGCGACTCGACGCCGGTGGGTTTGACCCACTGACCGTTGACTGGGTGGGCCCAGTTTGACCCACTGGGTTGCTGACGTGTGGGCCACCCTTGTTAATTATTAGTTAGGTTAGTTTAGCACTAATTAACCTAGATTACTGCTTAACCTAACACTAACTAACTCTGTTTAGTTAGTTAACTAACCACTGACACGTGGGTCCTGAAGGAAATATGCCCTAGAGGCAATAATAAAGTTATTATTTATTTCCTCATATCATGATAAATGTTTATTATTCATGCTAGAATTGTATTAACCGGAAACATGATACATGTGTGAATACATAGACAAACATATAGTCACTAGTATGCCTCTACTTGACTAGCTCATTAATCAAAGATGGTTATGTTTCCTAACCATAGACATGTGTTGTTATTTGATTAATGGGATCACATCATTAGGAGAATGATGTGATTGACATGACCCATTCCGTTAGCCTAGCACTTGACCGTTTAGCATATTGCTATTGCTTTCTTCATGACTTATACATGTTCCTGTAACTATGAGATTATGCAACTCCGTTTACGGAGGAACACTTTAGGTGCTACCAAGCGTCACAACGAAAGCGGGTGATTAGAAAGGAGTACTACAGGTGTCTCCAAAGGTACATGTTGGGTTGGCGTATTTGAGATTAGGTTTTGTCACTCCGATTGTCGGAGAGGTATCTCTGGGCCCTCTCGGTAATGCACATCACTATAAGCCTTGCAAGCAATGTAGCTAATGAGTTAGTTACGGAATGATGCATTACGTAACGAGTAAAGAGACTTACCAGTAACGAGATTGAACTAGGTATTGGATACCGACGATCAAATCTCGGGCAAGTAACATACCTATGACAAAGGGAACAACGTATGTTGTTGTGCGGTTTGACCGAAAAAAGTCTTCGTAGAATATGTAGGAGCCAATATGAGCATCCAGGTTCCGCTATTGGTTATTGACCGAGAATACTTCTAGGTCATGTCTACAAAGTTCTTGAACCCGTAGGGTCCGCACGCTTAACGTTACGATGACAGTTTTATTATGAGTTTATAAGTTTTGATGTCCCGAAGATTGTTCGGAGTCCCGGATGTGATCACGGACATGTCAAGGAGTCTCGAAATGGTCGAGACATAAAGATCGATATATTGGACGAATATATTCGGACACCGGAACTGTTCCGGATGATTTCGGAGAAAACCGGTGTCTTGGGAGGGTTACGGACCCCCCGGGAAGTATTGGGCCTTAGTGGGCTGAGGGAGAGAGAGGGCAGCAGCCGGAGGTGGTGCCCCCATGGGGAGTCCGAATTGGACTAGGGAGGGGGGCACGGCCCCTCTTTCCTCTCCTCTCCCTCTCTTCCTTCCCCTCTCTCTTCCTAGTTGGACTAGGAAATGGGAGTCCTACTCCCACTAGGAGTAGGACTCCCCCCTGCGCGCCCCTAGGGCGGCCGACCTCCCCTTGCTCCTTTATATCTGAGGCAGGGGGCACCCTAGACACACAAGTTGATCTTCGTGATCGTTCCTTAGCCGTGTGCGGTGCCCCCTCCACCATATTCCACCTCGGTCATATCGTCGCGGAGTTTAGGCGAAGCCTGCTTGATAGAACATCATCATCGTCCTGGCGCCGTCATCTTGTGGAACTCATCCCGACACTTTCTTTGGATCGAGTCAGGGATCGTCATCGAGCTGAGCGTGTGCTGAACTCGGAGGTGCCGTCGTTCGGTACTTGGATCGGTCGGATCGTGAAGATGTCGACTACATCAACAGCGTTGTCATAACGCTTCCGCTTCGGTCTCACGAGGGTGCGTGGACAATACTCTCCCTCTCGTTGCTATGCATCACCATGATCCTTGTGTGTGCGTGGGAAATTTTTTGAAATTACTCGTTCCCCAACAAAGGCATCCGAGCCAGGTTTTATGCGTTGATGTTATTTGCACGAGTATAACACAAGTGAGTTGTGGGCGATACAAGTCATACCGCTTACCAGCATGTCATACTTTGGCTCAGCGGTATTGTGAGATGAAGCGGCCGGACCGACATTACGCGTGCGCTTCGCGAGACTGGTTTCACCGTCCACGAGCACTTTCGTGCTTAAAGGTGACTGGCGGTGTCTGTCTCTCTCACTTTAGCTGAATCGAGTGTGGCTACGCCCGGTCCTTGCGATGGTTAAAACAGCATCAACTTGACAAACTATCATTTTGGTTTTGATGCGTAGGTAAGAACGGTTCTTGCTTAGCCCGTAGCAGCCACGTAAAATTTGCAACAACAAAGTAGAGGACGTCTAACTTGTTTTTGCAAGGCATGTTAATGATGTGATATGGTCAAGGCGTGATGCTATATTTTATTGTATGAGATGATCATGTTTTGTAACCGAAGTTATCGACAATCGGCAAGAGCCATATGGTTGTCGCTTTATTGTATGAAATGCAACATACAGTAATTGCTTTACTTTATCACTAAGCGGTAGCGATAGTCGTAGAAGCAATAGATGGCGTAACGACAACGATGCTACGGTGGAGATCAAGGTGTCGCGCCGGTGACGATGGTGATCATGACGGTGCTTCGGAGATGGAGATCACAAGCACAAGATGATGATGGCCATATCATATCCCTTATATTGATTGCATGTGATGTTTATCCTTTATGCATCTTATCTTGCTTTGATTGATGGTAGCATTTTAAGATGATCTCTCACTAAAATTATCAAGAAGTGTTCTCCCTGAGTATGCACCGTTATGAAAGTTCTTCGTCTTTGAGACACAACGTGATGATCAGGTGTGATAGCCTCTACGTTCAAATACAGCGGTGCAAAACAGTTGCACATGCGAATACTCAGGTTAAACTTGGCGAGCCTAGCATATAACAGATATGGCCTCGAACACGAGACCGAAAGGTCGGCGTGAATCATATAGTAGATATGATCAACATCTTGATGTGCACCGTTGAAACTACTCCATCTCACGTGACGATCGGACATGGTGTAGTTAATATGGATCACGTAATCACTTAGAAGATTAGAGGATGTCTATCTAAGTGGGAGTTCTTAAGTAATATGATTAATTGAACTTAAATTTATCATGAACTTAGTACTGATAGTATTTTGCTTGTCTATGTTTCTTGTAGATAGATGGCTCGTCTGTTGTTCCGTTGAATTTTAATGCGTTCCTTGAGAAAGCAAAGTTGAAACATGATGGTAGCAATTACACGGACTGGGTCCGTAACTTGAGGATTATCCTCATTGCTGCACGGAGAATTACGCCCTGGAAGCACCGCTGGGTGCCGAACCTGCTGCTGATGCAACCGACGGCGTTAAGAGCGTCGGCAAAGCAAAGCTGATGACTACTCGATAGTTCAGTGTGCCATGCTTTACGGCTTAGAACCGGGCCTTCAATGGCGTTTTGAGCGTCATGGAGCATATGAGATGTTCCAGGAGTTGAAGTTAATATTTCAAGCAAATGCCCAGATTGAGAGATATGAAGTCTCCAATAAGTTCTATAGCTGCAAGATGGAGGAGAATAGTTCTGTCTGTGAACACATACTCAAAATGTCTGGGTATAATAATCACTTGATTCAACTGGGAGTTAATCTTCCTGATGATAGTGTCATTGACAGAATTCTTCAATCACTGCCACCAAGCTACAAGAGCTTCGTGATGAACTATCATATGCAAGGGATGGACAAGACTATTCCCGAGGTCTTCGCAATGCTAAAAGCCGTGGAGGTAGAAATAAAAAAGGAGCATCAATTGTTGATGGTCAACAAGATCACCAGTTTCAAGAAAAAGGGCAAAGGGAAGAAGAAGGGGAACTTCAAGAAGAACCGGAAACAAGTTGCTGCTCAAGAGAAGAAACCCAAATCTGGACCTAAGCTTGAGACTGAGTGCTTCTACTACAAGCAGACTGGACACTCGAAGCGGAACTGCCCCAAGTATTTGGCGGATAAGAAGGATGGCAAAGTGATCAAAGGTATATGTGATATACATGTTATTGATGTGTACCTTACTAATGCTCGCAGAGTACACAGGTATTTGATACTGGTTACTTGCTAATATTTGCAACTCGAACAGAACTACGGATTGCGAAGATTGGCAAAGGCGAGGTGGCGATGCGGCGTGGGAAATGGTTCCAAAGTCGATGTGATCGCGGTCGACACGCTACCTCTACATCTACCATCGAGATTAGTTTTAGACCTAAATAATTGTTATTTGGTGCCAGCGTTAAGCATGAACATTATATCTGGATCTTGTTTGATGCGAGGCGGTTATTCATTTAAGTCGAGAATAATGGTTGTTCTATTTATATGAATAATATCTTTTATGGTCATGCACCCTTGAAGAGTGGTCTATTTTTATTGAATCTCGATAGTAGTAATACACATATTCATAGTGTTGAAACCAAAAGATACAGAGTTGATAATGATAGTGCAACTTATTTGTGGCACTGCCGTTTAGGTCATATCGGTGTAAAGCGCATGAAGAAACTCCATACTGATGGGCTTTTGGAATCACTTGATTATGAATCACTTGGTACTTGCGAACCGTGCCTCATGGGCAAGATGACTAAAACGCCGTTCTCCGGAACTATGGAGCGAGCAACTAATTTGTTGGAAATCATACATACTCATGTTTGTGGTCCAATGAATGTTGAGGCTCGCGGCGGGTATCGTTATTTTCTCACCTTCACAGATGATTTGACCAGATATGGGTATATCTACTTAACGAAACACAAATCTGAAACATTTGAAAAGTTCAAAGAATTTCAGAGTGAAGTGGAAAATCATCGTAACAAGAAAATAAAATTTCTATGATCTGATCGTGGAGGAGAATATTTGAGTTCTGAGTTTGGTTTACATATGAAACAATGCGGAATAGTTTAGCAACTCACGCCACCGGAACACCACAACGAAATGGTGTGTCGAGCGTCGTAATCATACTTTACTAGATATGGTGCGATCTATCATGTCTCTTCTTGATATACCGCTATCGTTTTGGGGTTATGCTTTAGAGACGGCCGCATTCACGTTAAATAGGGCACCATCCAAATCCGTTGAGGCGGCGCTGATGAACTGTGGTTTGGCAAGAAACCAAAGTTGTCGTTTCTTAAAGTTTGGGGCTGCGATGCTTATGTGAAGAAACTTCAACCAGATAAGCTCGAACCCAAATCGAGAAATGTGTCTTCATAGGATACCCAAAGGAGATGTTGGGTACACCTTCTATCACAGATCTGAAGGCAAGATTTTCGTTGCTAAATTCGGATCCTTTCTAGAAAAGGAGTTTCTCTCGAAAGAAGTGAGTGGGAGGAAAGTAGAACTTGATGAGATAACTGTATCTGCTCCCTTATTGGAAAGTAGTTCATCACAAGAACCGGTTCCTGTGACAACTACACCAATTAGTGAGGAAGCTAATGATATTGATCATGAAACTTCAGATCAAGTTTATATTGAACTTTGCAGGTCAACCAGAGTAAGATCCGCACCAGTGTGGTACGGTAATCCTATTATGGAAGTCATGTTACTTGACCATGGTGAACCTACGAACTATGAAGAAGCGATGGTGAGCCCAGATTCCACAAAATTGCTGGAAGCCATGAAATCTGAGATGGGATCCATGTATGAGAACAAAGTATGGACTTTGGTTGACTTGCCCGATGATCGGCAAGCCATTGAGAATAAATGGATCTTTAAGAAGAAGACTGACGCTGATGGTAATGTAACTGTTTATAAAGCTCGACTTGTTGCGAAAGGTTTTCGACAAGTTCAAGGGGTTGACTACGATGAGACTTTCTCACCCATAGCGATGCTCAAGTCTGTCCGAATCATGTTAGCAATTGCTGCATTTTATGATTATGAAATTTGGCAAATGGATGTCAAAACTGCATTCTTGAATGGATTTCTAGAAGAAGAGTTGTATATGATGCAACCAGAAGGTTTTGTTGATCCAAAAGGTGCTAACAAAGTGTGCAAGCTCCATCGATCAATTTATGGTCTGGTGCACTGTAACGCCCCGGATTCGATGCGCCAGGTGTCCGCCAGTTATTTGCTGTCGTTGCCATGTCATTGCTTGCGTGTTGCATTTTGCCATGTCATCATCTGCATTTTATATCATCTCATCATGTGCATTTCATTTTGCATACGTGTTCGTCTCCTGCATCCGAGCATTTTCCCCGTTGTCCGTTTTCCAATCCGGCACTCCTATGTCTCCCGGCGCCCCCTTTTGCCTCTTTTCGTGTGTGGGTATTAAACGTTCTCGGAATGGACCAGGGTTTGCCAAGCGGCCTTGGTATAGCACCGGTAGACCGCCTGTCAAGTTTCAGATCATTTGGAGGTCGTTTGGTACTCCAACGGTTAACCGGGTAACCGTAAAGCCTCCTTCTCCTTGCAGCCCAACACCCCTTCCAAAGTGGCCCAAAACCCAGCAAACTCCCCTCCATGCTCTCGGTCATTCGATCACGATCGCGTGGCCGAAAACCGCTCCTCATTTGGACTCTCCTAGCTCCCTCTACCTATAAATATGTGCCTCTCGTCCAAATTCGCGGATGAAAACGCCCCTAACCCTAGCTCCTTTTTCCTCCGCGCGCCGGACGCGTCCGCCCGGCGACGGACATGTCCGCCGCCGCCCCTCGCCCTACCGCAAGCCGCCACATGGCACCCGCCCGCCGCCGCCGTCCAGCCAGCAGGGCCCAGGGCAACCCCGCCCGGGCCAGCATCCCGCACCTCCGGCTCGCCCGCCGCCGCCCGGTGCTTGCCACCGCCCTCGGCCAACCCGCCCGCCGCTCGCAGCCCAGAGAGGCCCGGCCGCCCGTCGCCGCCTCCGTCGGCGACCCTCCGCCCGCCGAATGCCCGCCGCAGCGCCCTGCCGCCCGCCTCCGCGCCCTCGACCTCCGACCGGTCAATGCCGGCGAAGCGCCGCCACCGCGGCGGGATATGGCCACCGGAGGCCAGATCCGCGCCTCCACCGGGTCCCCGCGCCGCGCCCTCGTCTCCTCCGCAGATCCCACATCCCCGCGCTATCCCACGCCGGGATCCGGCCGGATCCGGCGAGATCCGGCCCGGATCCGCCCGTCTCCCTCGTCTCCGGCCGCTCTCCGGCGAGTTCCTCCGGCGAGATCCACGAAGGTTGACTTTCCCCTCCCCGAGATTTTGGCTAAGTCCCGAGTTTTTCTGTATTTTTCATGCCATGTTCGTAATGCCGTATCTCCGCATCCGTAGATCCGTTTCGTGCGTGTAATATGTCAAATTGTTCTTCTCGACGAGCACATCATTTCATCTCATTGCATCATTTTCATTTGAGCTCATCTTGATGCCCGAAATGCTGTTGGAAGAGGGCTATGTGATGTTAGTTTCAGATTCTTATCAGAACATGCACTTTTGTCATTTTTGCCATGATTGTTGTGTGCATCCTATGAACTTGAGTCCTACATGTGTTTTGTAATATGCCATGCCATCTTTACAGGGGTGTATGCCATGTATTTTTTTGATCTCTGTGGTGAATAGCACAAGCATGCAAACTAGGCTTCATGATGTTGCTGATTTCAGCCCCTCTTCTGCTGATATTTTTATGCCATGTAAATTTGATGCTACCGAGAGATCCATGCTTAATTTGAGATACTTCAGTAAGGATGTATTGAACATATGGTTATTCTCTATCCATCAATGCCCTTGTTTGCAATTATGGAGTGACATAGCTGAGTCAATCGAGCTCTACTTTTGCTATAAAATGTTTCCTGGCAGGTTGTTTACATGTTATTCAATTTTTCCAAGGTTGTTGTAGCTGATGAGTGTATGATATGATGTTGTTCTTGCCATGTATAGCCTCTATGCCATGTCTTCTTACTGTGAGTTGCCTTGCCATGCCATGTATTGCTCTGTGGTGAGTGGTTCAAGCTCACCAACATGCCTACTTATTGTTGTTCCTGCCTTGTTTGAATCTGTCATATAACTTGCCATGTTTACATGGGTGCCATCATATTTTCTCTGCCCTTTTGGCTCATGGTCAGTAAGGGACTTTTGTTCTATGCAATTAGTAGATTCATGCCATGCTCTAGTTTGACTTGATAATTTCCTGTAGCATGTTGTTTCATAGCTCTAAACATTGCAACCTGATGTTATTTCTGCCATGTCCTGTGAATTCTGCTAAGTCTGTGAACCTGTTATTATTTGCAATCTTGCCATGTCATTTTGAGCATGTTCTAATGATTTCTGGAGATAGCTCACTGATCATGTTTTGTCATGCTTTACCTGTACATCGTGCCCATGCCTTTTTTTCATATTGAGGTGCTGTAGCATGTTGTTTTCATGCTTGCAATATGCCTAGATGCTGTTTTGGACAGATTGTTGCTATAACTTGTTTCATGTGTATGTGTTGAACCGTTGCTCCGTTTTGAGTGTGCTCTATATGAAACTTCCTTGATTTTGCATGTAGCTTCATATTATCATGTTGCATCCTTGTTTTGAGGTGTTTGCTTGATGTTTGGATGCATTTTGCATCAATGTCATGGTTAACTTGTTTTGATCATATCTTCTAGACCGTAGCTCCGAATCTAATGAACTTTATATGTAACTTGACTAGAATTTCATGTAGATCATCGTGGTGCATCTTAACTTTCTGTTTAACAACTTGAACATAAGGTTTATTCAGATCTGGACCAATTTCGAAATTTGCATATGAGGACTTACCGGAACTGTTCTATGTTGTTCCCGGCCTCATTTAAACTTGCTTTGATGTGTTGCTCTTGTATGCATCATCTCTTGCCATGAGTAGCTTCATGTAGCTTGGTCATGCATCATGCTTGTTGTGCATCATGTCTTGTCTATGTGTGGTGTGTTTACTATGTTGTGTGCTTCTTCTTGTTAGTTCCTATTTTCGTTGCCATCGTGAGGATTCGTTCGTCTACGCTTGGTTCGGCTTCATCCGTTCATCTTCTTCATGGACTCGCTCTTCTTCCTTGCGGGATTTCAGGCAAGATGACCGCTACCCTGGATCTCACTACTATCATTGCTATGCTAGTTGCTTCGTTCTATCGCTTTGCTGCGCTACCTATCATTTGCTCTTCAAGCCTTCCCAATTTGCCATGTCAGCCTCTAACCTTTTTCCCCTTCCTAGCAAACCGTTGTTTGGCTATGTTACCGCTTTGCTCAGCCCCTCTTATAGCGTTGTTAGTTGCAGGTGAAGATGAAGTTTGTTCCTTGTTGGAACATGGAGATGTTGTTCCTTGTTGGAACATGGAGATGTTGTTCCTTGTTGGAACATGTTTACTTGTTGGGATATCACAATATATCTTATTTAATTAAAGCATCTATATACTTGGTAAAGGGTGGAAGGCTCGGCCTTATGCCTGGTGTTTTGTTCCACTCTTGCCGCCCTAGTTTCCGTCATATCGGTATTATGTTCCCGGATTTTGCGTCCCTAACGCGGTCGGGTGATTTATGGGACCCCTGGACAGTTCGCTTTGAATAAGACTCCTCCAAAGAAGGCCCAACATTGGTCTTTCCATTTGCCTCACCACCACCTATTTTCCCTTGGGAGTAATTAACCCAAGGGTCATCTTTATTCAGCCCCCACCCCGGCCAATGCTTGTCTAAGTGTTGGTCCAAACTAGAACACCGTCTGGGACCATCCCTTGGCAACTTGGGTTGCGTGGTTTACTGTGACGCTTAGCTTATCCGGTCGTGGCCTGAGACGAGATACGCGCGGCTACTATCAGGGTGTCGGCACGCCGGGAGGTCTTGCTGGTCTTGTTTTATTACTGTCAAAATGTCTTCTAGCCGGGATTCCGAGACTGATCGGGTCTTCCCGGGGAGAAGGAATATCCTTCCTTGATCGCGAGAGCTTATCATGGGCTAAGTTGGGACACCCCTGCAGGGTATAAACTTTCGAAAGCCGTGCCCGCGGTTATGTGGCAGATGGGAATTTGTTAATATCCGGTTGTAGTAAATTTGAAGTAAACTCTTATAAAATACACCAACCGTGTGCGTAACCGTGAGTGTCTATTTTCGGGGTTGATCGAGAGGAGAACACGGTTTCTGGGTTATGTCTGACGTAAGTAGGAGTTCAGGATCACTTCTTGATCATTACTAGTTGACGACCGTTCCTTTGTTTCTCTTCTCGCTCTCTTTTGCGTATGTTAGCCACCATATATGCTTAGTCGCTGCTGCAACCTCACCACTTTACCCCTTCATTACCCATTAAGCTTTGCTAGTCTTGATACCCATGGTAATGGGATTGCTGAGTCCTCGTGGCTCACAGATTACTACACCAACAGTTGCAGGTACAGGTTCATGTGATGATCTTGACGCGAGAGCGATGCTTGCTTGTCTTGACTTCTTCTTCTGCTTCTTCGATCAAGGGATAGGTTCCAGGTCGGCAGCCTGGGCTAGCACGGTGGATATTGTTTGAGTTTCTGTTTATGTTTCACCCGTAGTCGGATGTTGATCTTGTATATGGTGTTGATGTATTCTTGTGGCATTCGTGCCTTATGTATGTATCCCCATCTATTATGTAATGTTGATGTAATGATATCCACCTTGCAAAAGCGTTTCAATATGCGGGTCTATCCTTGGTGGGACCTTCGAGTTCCTTTTGGATAGGGTTGCATATTGGGCGTGACAAGTTGGTATCAGAGCCTCGACCGACCCTAGGAGCCCCCTTGATTGATCGTGTAGTTTGGCCGTTGTTGAGTCTAGAAGAAAACTATTTTCGGAGTCTAGTTATATCGGAGAGTAGGAATTCTTTTTACTCCTCAGCCCCTTCGTCGCTCTGGTAAGGAATCCTGACGTAGGTGTTTTGAATTACTCCTCTCCCCGTTCAAATTTTTCTTTAGGATCACGCAGTTGGTTTTCCGATCGTTGGTTCTCATCTCTTTTCATATGGTGCATTTCTCGTCAAGTTGACTCGAGCCTCTTCACCTTTGATTCAATCCTCAGTTGTTTTCTTTTCCCACCCTCCCACCCTTCTTCTTCTCGGAACCAGAGTCCGTAATCGAGCATCCATCCTACGCGTGTGAAGTTTTTGCTCTCTCTCCTCAATAATTTCAACCGGTGTTTTCTCTTCAAGAGATTCGTCGATTTTCCCCTTCCAAGTTACCCTTGTTTTCCCGCCCTCGCACCCTCTTCTTCCCGGAGTTCGAGTTTCTTCCGACCATCAATTCCATTCGAGTGGAGCCTCTTCAGTCTTCCCTCTATTATTTCAATCGGTGAATTCTCATCTCGTTTGTCATTCTTCATCCATTTTTTCTTTTTCCGGTGCACACAATTCAAGTTTTCTTCGTTGTCGATCATATTCTTTCCCTCAGCTCAGATATTTCCATTTGCTCGTTCGCCTCTCGCCAGTTTATCCTTCCGGAGCGTTCAAGACATCTCAGGAGATTCGTCTGTGTTCCAATTAATTCGAGGTTGTCACCTCATTCAAATATTTCAATTGTTCCGGTGCATCATCTATCTCTTCAACAATCCTTTCCAACGGTGTTTTCTTTCAGTGGGCCCTAACCCACAGGTCTTTTTCCAGGATCTTACCTGACTCTTCTGATTTTCCCGGAGCTATTCTCAAATCATTTTGTAGTTTGACGTAAGTATTATTTTCATCAGTCACATGCCTTTTTCCAAGATCAATTTCAAATCATTTCATTGTTGGCTCAACCTCTCTGTTTTTCATTCTACCGGAGTATCTCATTAATTTTGGTGGTGTTTTCTCGTTGTCATTTGAAGATCGCAGAGGAATTTTTACTCAAAATCTTGTCCGTTCTCCCGGAGGTTCATGGTGCTAGCTCGAAGTTATCCTATCTAATTGTTTCTAGTCATGCAAATTCTTTTCACCCATTCGGAGTATTTCAGAAGTTGATTTCTATTTCGTTTCACCGAAGGCCATTGTTCCAGAAGAATTCTTCGTCCTCACGTTTCAGCTACCGTTATCCAATTATTCCGGTGCATCGTCTAAATATCCTCTAATCAGTTCATGATCTCTTTGTTCTTTTGCATCTAAATCCCCTCGAGCATATTGGTTCTTCTGATTTTTCCCGGTGATTCATTCTCTTTCATCAGTCATTTCCGAATTCTTACGGTGGTTCGTTCAAGATTCTTTTTCCATCACTATCATTTTAATTCATCCGCTCTTTTCAATCCTACCGGTGGTTCATGAAGACTTTCTCAAGTTTTGTGCTATGTTTCCCCTTAATCCTTTTTCAACGAGAATAAGTATTATGCCAAATCCATTTCTTGTCATCAATTTAATTTGATGAAGGATAAAGCATACAATAAATCTTATTCTTATTTCATCCAAGTGAGTAATCCCTTCCTTCGGAGTTTGTTCTTGAGGAATAAATTCTAGTTCCAAGTTTTTTCATCTTTTCTTTTCCGGAGTTCAAATTTACTCGACCATCTCGTCGGAACCTCCATCTAAAGCATCGCAATGCTCATCTTATTCTTTCGTCCTTCATTCTATCTCATCATCCTTTCGTTACCGGAGTTCTTCATGGTGGTTCTTCATGATTTAATTCTTTCTTCAAGAGTTTCATCAATATTTTGGTGGAATTCAAATATCTTTTCTTCTTGCATCTATAAGTGTAATTAATTCTCCGTATTCTTTTGAAGTGGAGTTTTGCATCTCTTCGTTCTTCTCAGCTTTTCAATCTTTTCCACTTGTGGTCGGTTATCACCTTATAATTTTGAGATGTTTTCCATAAGTCCATAACAAACTTATTCTTTTCATTATTGATTTTCTCGACAACTCCGTTCAATCCTTCCTTCTAAGTTCTTTCCATTCAATTCTCTTTCAATTATTTCCGGAGATTTTGTGTCATGTCTTCATCAAGTGTCATTCCATCTTCTGAAGCTCATGTTCTATTCTTTCCTTGTTCAACCGGTGTGCTGCCTAAATCCTTTCAGTCTTATTCGTTTCTTTTCTCATTCTAACCACTCCGGTTAGAACGAGTGGTTTCATAGTCTTTCTGATTCCTTGAGCTTTCGATTCTCGTCATTCTCGTCATTCCTCTCTTCTTCTCGAGTACTCTCAATTCTTTGTTTCTTCTCTTGGGTTTTTGTTTCACCTCATCCTTTTTCCCTTCCGTCTCGGTCCAAAGATCTCGGGACGAGATCTCTTGTTAGTGGAGGAGTGTTGTAACGCCCCGGATTCGATGCGCCAGGTGTCCGCCAGTTATTTGCCGTCGTTGCCATGTCATTGCTTGTGTGTTGCATTTTGCCATGTCATCATCTGCATTTTATATCATGTCATCATGTGCATTTCATTTTGCATACGTGTTCGTCTCCTGCATCCGAGCATTTTCCCCGTTGTCCGTTTTCCAATCCGGCACTCCTATGTCTCCCGGCGCCCCCTTTTGCCTCTTTTCGTGTGTGGGTATTAAACGTTCTCGGAATGGACCGAGGTTTGCCAAGGGGCCTTGGTATAGCACCGGTAGACCGCCTGTCAAGTTTCGGATCATTTGGAGGTCGTTTGGTACTCCAACGGTTAACCGTGTAACCGTAAAGCCTCCTTCTCCTTGCAGCCCAACACCCCTTCCAAAGTGGCCCAAAACCCAGCAAACTCCCCTCCATGCTCTCGGTCGTTCGATCACGATCGCGTGGCCGAAAACCGCTCCTCATTTGGACTCTCCTAGCTCCCTCTACCTATAAATATGTGCCTCCCGTCCAAATTCGCGGATGAAAACACCCCTAACCCTAGCTCCTTCTTCCTCCGCGAGCCGGACGCGTCACTTCGGCGCCGACATGTCCGCCGCCGCTCGCCTCTACCGCAAGCCGCCACGTGGCACCCGCCTGCCGCCGCCATCCAGCCAGCGGGGCCAGGGCAGGCCCGCCCTGCCACGCGCGCTCCAAGCTCGCCCGCCGCCCGCCGCCTTGGCAGCCACGCCTGCCGCTGGCCGTCGCCAAGGCTCGCCCGCAGAGAGGCCCGCCGCCCGTCGCCGCTCCTCGCCGGCGCCCTCCGCTGGCGAATGCCGCCGCAGCGCCCTGCGCCCGCCTCCGCCCTCGACCTCCGGCGGTCAACGCCGGCGAAGCGCCGCCGCCCATGCGGGATATGGCCACCGGAGGCCAGATCCGCGCCTCCACCGGGTCCCCGCGCCGCCCCCTCGTCTCCTCCGCGGATCCCGCCTCCCCGCGCTGTCCCACGCCGGGATCCGGCCGGATCTGGCGAGATCCGGCCCGGATCCGCCCGTCTCCCTCGTCTCCGGCCGCTCTCCGGCGAGTTCCTCTGGCGAGATCCACGAAGGTTGACTTTCCCCTCCCCGAGATTTTGGCTAAGTCCCGAGTTTTTCTGTAATTTTCATGCCATGTTCGTAATGCCGTATCTCTGCATCCGTAGTTCCGTTTCGTGCATGTAATATGTCAAATTGTTCTTCTCGACGAGTACATCATTTCATCTCATTGCATCATTTCCATTTGAGCTCATCTTGATGCCCAAAATGCTGTTGGAAGAGGGCTATGTGATGTTAGTTTCAGATTCTTATCAGAACATGCACTTTTGTCATTTTTGCCATGATTGCTGTGTGCATCCTATGAACTTGAGTCCTACATGTGTTTTGTAATATGCCATGCCATCTTTACAGGGGTGTATGCCATGTATTTTTGTGATCTCTGTGGTGACTAGCACAAGGATGCAAACTAGGCTTCATGATGTTGCTGATTTCAGCCCCTGTTCTGCTGATATTTTTATGCCATGTAAACTTGATGCTACCGAGAGATCCATGCTTAATTTGATATACTTCAGTAAGGATGTTTTGAACATATGGTTATTCTCTATCCATCAATGCCCTTGTTTGCTATTATGGAGTGACATAGCTTGAGTCAATCGAGCTCTAATTTTTCTATAAAATGTTTCCTGGCAGGTTGTTTACATGTTATTCAATTTTGCCAAGGTTGTTGTAGCTGATGCGTGTATGATATGATGTTGTTCTTACCATGTATAGCCTCTATTCCATGTCTTCTTACTGTGAGTTGCCTTGCCATGCCATGTATTGCTCTGTGGTGAGTGGTTCAAGCTCACCAACATGCCTACTTATTGTTGTTCCTGCCTTGTTTGAATCTGTCATATAACTTGCCATGTTTACATGGGTGCTATCATATTTTCTCTGCCCTTTTGGCTCATGGTCAGTAAGGGACTTTTGTTCTATGCAATTAGTAGATTCATGCCATGCTCTAGTTTGACTTGATAATTTCCTGTAGCATGTTGTTTCATAGCTCTAAACATTGCAACCTGATGTTATTTCTGCCATGTCCTGTGAATTCTGCCAAGTCTGTGAACCTGTTATTATTTGCAATCTTGCCATGTCATTTTGAGTATGTTCTAGTGATTTCTGGAGATAGCTCAGTGTTCATGTTTTGTCATGCTTTACCTGTACATCGTGCCCATGCCTTTTGTTTTCATATTGAGGTGCTGTAGCATGTTGTTTTCATGCTTGCAATATGCCTAGTTGCTGTTTTGGACAGATTGTTGCTATAACTTGTTTCATGTGTATGTGTTGAACCGTTGCTCCGTTTTAAGTGTGCTCTATATGAAACTTGCTTGATTTTGCATGTAGCTTCATATTATCATGTTGCATCCTTGTTTTGAGGTGTTTGCTTGATGTTTGGATGCATTTTGCATCAATGCCATGGTTAACTTGTTTTGCTCATATCTTCTAGACCGTAGCTCCGAATCTAATGAACTTTATATGTAACTTGACTAGAATTTCGTGTAGATCATCGTGGTGCATCTTAACTTGCTGTTTAACAACTTGAACATAAGGTTTATTCAGATCTGGGCCAGTTTTGAAATTTGCATATGAGGACTTACCGGAATTGTTCTATGTTGTTCCCGGCCTCATTTAAACTTGCTTTGATGTGTTGCTCTTGTATGCATCATCTCTTGCCATGAGTAGCTTCATGTAGCTTGGTCATGCATCATGCTTGTTGTGCATCATGTCTTGTCTATGTGTGGTGTGTTTACTATGTTGTGTGCTTCTTCTTGTTAGTTCCTGTTTTCTATTGCGATCGTGAGGATTCGCTCGCTCACGCTTGGTTCGCTTCATCCGTTCATCTTCTTCATGGACTCGCTCTTCTTCCTTGTGGGATTTCAGGCAAGATGACCGCTACCCTGGATCTCACTACTATCATTGCTATGCTAGTTGCTTCGTTCTATCGCTTTGCTGCGCTACCTATCATTTGCTCTTCAAGCCTTCCCAATTTGCCATGTCAGCCTCTAACCTTTTTCCCCTTCCTAGCAAACCGTTGTTTGGCTATGTTACCGCTTTGCTCAGCCCCTCTTATAGTGTTGTTAGTTGCAGGTGAAGATGAAGTTTGTTCCTTGTTGGAACATGGAGATGTTGTTCCTTGTTGGAACATGTTTACTTGTTGGGATATCACAATATATCTTATTTAATTAAAGCATCTATATACTTGGTAAAGGGTGGAAGGCTCGGCCTTATGCCTGGTGTTTTGTTCCACTCTTGCCGCCCTAGTTTCCGTCATATCGGTATTATGTTCCCGGATTTTGCGTCCCTAACGCGGTCGGGTGATTTATGGGACCCCCTGGACAGTTCGCTTTGAATAAGACTCCTCCAGCAAGGCCCAACATTGGTCTTTCCATTTGCCTCACCACCACCTATTTTCCCTTGGGAGTAATTAACCCAAGGGTCATCTTTATTCAGCCCCCCCGGGCCAATGCTTGTCTAAGTGTTGGTCCAAACTAGAGCACCGTGCGGGACCATCCCTTGGCAACTTGGGTTACGTCGGTACCTGTATGCTTAGCTTATCCGGTCGTGGCCTGAGATGAGATACGCGCGGCTACTATCAGGGTGTCGGCACGCCGGGAGGTCTTGCTGGTCTTGTTTTATTACTGTCGAAATGTCTTGTAGCCGGGATTCCGAGACTGATCGGGTCTTCCCGGGGAGAAGGAATATCCTTCGTTGATCGCGAGAGCTTATCATGGGCTAAGTTGGGACACCCCTGCATGGTATAAACTTTCGAAAGCCGTGCCCGCGGTTATGTGGCAGATGGGAATTTGTTAATATCCGGTTGTAGTAAACTTGAAGTAAACTCTTCTAAAATACACCAACCGTGTGCATTGTTGGATAAACTCATCGCTGTTTCCTTGTTCAGAATAGTATGGTGCATGGCCGATGTGACATCTGCATGCACGTAGCTAGTATACCGGGAGTGCTTGTAGCACGTCCAGGTTGTTTTTATTTGCTCATTTCTTTGTTTTAGTCCTCTGGTTAGTAAGGCACACGGATGTAGCCGTGGGATGGCATGGCATCACGCAAATCGTGGGCAATCTGGCCGGAGGTTTGTTAGCTGAGATCCATTGTAATCGATCTACATTTTTCAAATGAATAACTGAAAGACTCGCGTAGGTTCAGGCGAGGCAAATATACTACTGTCTCCCATTCGTCCTCTGTCGTTCTTCTCTCTCTCTCTCCGGCGATCTAACTCGCCACTCCGGCAACAACAATTGGCATCAGAGCCGTGGTGTTCGATCCACTCTCCGGTGGCCGGCGGTGTCCGATCCGCGGCGTACCATGTCGGATAGCGAGGAGGAGAAGAAGAACAAGGGCGGCGGCAAGTCGTCGCCAAGGACGCCTTCATCCAAGGCGCCGCTCGCTCGCCTCACCGGCGACGGCAGCGGCGAGTACCGCGTGGTGGAGCGCGTCGTGCGAGAGGAGTCAGGGGCGTCGATGATGCTCACCCGCACCAATTACCAGGAGTGGGCACTTGTGATGCAGGTCAAGCTGCAAGTCGCCCGCGTCTGGACCGCGGTGATCGAAGGCGGCGCCGACGAGAACGACGACCGGCGCGCGCAGCAGATTATACTCTTCGGCGTGCCGCCGGAGATGCTGCGGGTGCTGGCCGCGAAGGACTCGGCGAAGAAGGCGTGGGATACAATCAAGACGCTCCGCATGGGGAGCGAGCAGGCTCGTGAGGCCAAGGCGCAGGTGCGTCGCCGCGAGTTCGAGGATCTGCGCTTCAAAGACGGCGAGTCCGTCGAGGACTTCGGGCTGCGACTTGCCGGCCTCGTCTCCGACCTAGAGCTGTATGGCGATCCCGTGACGGAGCACAAGGCGGTCCAGAAGTTCCTCTGCGTGGTGCCGCGGAAGTATCGTCAGATGGCGATTGCAATCGAGAGCCTCGTCGATCTGAAGACGATGACCATCGAGGAGCTCGTCGGGCGTTTCACGGCATGTGAAGATCATTATGATCTCGACGATGCGGGGCAGTCCGGCGGCCGCCTGCTCTTCACACGTGAGGAGTGGCTCGCCCACGAGCGACAGCTAGGTGGGGGTGGCTCATCGTCCGGTGGAGGCGGCGGCAAGAACAAGTCGCCGGGCAAGCCCAAACCTCACGGCGGCGGTGGCAGACCTGCGCCGGGCAGCGGCGGCTCGGGCGGCAAGAAAAAGGGCAAGTGCCACTACTGCAATAAGCCAGGTCATTGGAAGAAAGAGTGCTATACCAGGATCAAGGCAGAAGAGGAACGTGCGAAACAGGGTCAAGCACATCTAGTTCGTGAAGGCGACGAGCACCATGAGGGGCTTATGATGGCCGCGGTCACCACCTGTGTCACCACCAGCATAGTCGCGCCCTAGGTGGTCCATCTGAATGAAGAGAAGGTGCATCCAGAGATCTCACCTCCGGGGCTGTGGTATTTCGATACAGGGGCTACTAGCCACATGACTGGTGACAGAGCTATGTTCATACTTTGATGAATCGGTGCAGGCAGTGTTAAGTTTGGAGATGGGTCACACGTCACAATCCAAGGGAGGGGTTCAGTCATCTTCAAGGGTCGAGCGGCAACCAACGTGCAATGTCCGAAGTTTACTACATCCCGAGCCTTCGCAGCAATATAATCTCTCTTGGCCAGCTAGATGAGGGGGTGCAGGATTCAGATACATGAGGGACTGATGACCATTCATGACACAACAGGGCACTTGATGGCTCGTACTCGACGGTCGATGGGGCGCCTCTACTGCAGCAGTTGCCCATCGCTGCACCAACCTGTTTATCGACCAAAACTGATGATGAAACCTGGCGCTGGCATGCTCGGATGGGGCACCTACACTTCAGAGCTCTGCGAGCTATGTCATCCAAGGGCATGGTGAAGGGAATGTCGTTCATTGACAGAGTTGACGAGTTCTGTGACTGTTGTGCTTTGGGCAAACAACATCGCACCCCTTTCCCTCAAGTTGCTGCATACCGAGCTGATTAGGGGCTAGAGTTAGTCCATACAGATTTGTGTGGTCCTATAAACCCGCCAACACTCGGAGGTAACAAGTATTTTTTACTTGTTGTTGATGATTACAGTCGATACATGTGGTTAGCTGTGCTGAAATCCAAAGACGAAGCCTTCGGTTCTTTCAAGAAAATTCAGAATATGGCTGAAACTGAAGGGAGATGCAGGCTGCGTGCGTTTCGGTCCGACCGGGGTGGCGAGTTTAACTCCGGCGACTTCATGGATTACTGCAGCGAGCACGGCATCAAACACTACACGACCGCGCCGTATTCGCCACAACAAAATGGCGTGGTCGAGCGGGCGAATCAGACGCTCGCCGAGATGTCGCGGTGTTTATCAAGAGCATGGGCATGCCCGCTGTGTTACGGGGCGAGGCGGTGAGGACGGCTGTGTACATTCTCAACAGATCACCGACTCGCAGCCTTGATGGTGTCACGCCAGTATGAAGCATGGCAAGGCCGGAAGCGAACGTGCAACACCTGCGTACATTCGCTGCCGAAGACATGTGAAGAAGCTGGGACCAGGGTGACCAAGCTCACGATCGCTCAACTCCCATGGTGTTTATTGGCTATGAGGAGGGTGCCAAATGTTATCGCGCTTCACGATCCAAAGGCGAAGAAACTTCAGGTAACTCGTGACATTTTATTTGAAGAGAAAAGGCCATGGAACTGGATGAGCGGACGCGTCCGCGGCGGCGTCCGCGGCAGCAACGTTCACAGTGATTTATACCACCGGCCCCGGTGAACACGAGCTGGACTCCGGCAGCGCCTCGAGTCCACAGGCGAGCGGTAGCACGGTGTCACCCTCTACACCAACTCTTGGGTCACCGCGGTAACCCGTGTCGCCGAGCCCTGGGAGTCCGCGGTCACCCACGCCCGCCGTCCCACAACCGAGGGCGGTTCGCTACACCTCGCCGCCCACAAGATGGGCTGGGCCACGTCACCAACACATGATGACGCACGGGATGTCGACTCCGGGCCCATTCGTTATCGGTGTCTCGAGTATATACTCGACGAGACCGAGGATGCCGCTGTTCGGGAGTTTGACGAGCGCTGTCTTCTCAGTGCCGAGGAGCCGTGCAATGTTGACGCAGCTCTCGGTTACACGTCCTGGAAGGCTGCCATGGATGAAGAAATGTGTTGCATCAATGAGAACCATACCTGGAAGCTAAGCACACTTTCGTCTGGGCACAAAGCCATTGGTTTGAAATGGGTGTTTAAGGTGAATCGTGATCCGGCAGGAAACATTGTTAAGCAGAAAGCACGCCTGGTTGCCAAGGGTTATGCTCAGCGAGAGGGGGTGGACTTTGATGAGGTTTTGCACCAGCTTGCCGGATGGAAACAGTGCGTGTGTTGCTAGCTCTCGCGGCACATTCCGGCTGGGAAGTTCATTACATGGACGTCAAGTCCGCGTTCCTAAATGGCGAGCTTGGCGAAGAGGTTTATGTTGCCCAGCCACCTGGGTACTTGGCCGTCGGCAAGGAGGACCGAGTGCTCAAGCTGCACAAGGCAATCAGATGGTTTTCATCAGGCCCCCGGGCATGGTATGCGAAGCTGGACCGATCTCTGACAGAGCTGGGCTTCACACGTAGCCCGTTGGAGCATGCGGTGTATAGGCGTGGTGATGCAACCTCATTCCTTTTGGTTGGAGTCTATGTAGATGACCTCATCATCACCGGGACGGACGTTTCTGCCATTGTGATGTTCAAGCAACAAATGCAGCAGCTGTTTAACATGAGCGACCTCGGACTCCTAAGCTACTATCTAGGGATCGAGGTGTCGCAATCGAAGGCCAAATCAAGTTGCATCACAAGCTATGCCGCCAAGATTCGGAGGCTGCTGGCATGAGTGAGTGTAATGCTTGTGCTACACCTATGGAGAACCGTCTGAGTTGAAAAAGAAGATGGTGGAGAACCGCCGATGCCACTTTGTACCGGAGTGTGATTGGGAGCCTCGTTATCTTGTGAACACTAGACCCGACATCGCATTCGCTGTTGGGATCACCAGCCAGTTCATGGAAAAGCCTAGCTCACACCATTGGGTGGCTGTCAAGCAAATTCTCGATACATAAAGGAACAATGGACTATGGGTGCTGTTATAAGGCTGGCCATGGAGAAGTAACACTTGTTGGTTACAATGATAGCGACCATGGAAGTGACACCGGGATCGCAAGAGTACTTCGGGCAGATCTTCTTCCTCGGTGAGAATCCAGTGACTTGGTGCTCGCAAAAGCAAAAGATCGTGGCTATCTCTTCTTGTGAGGCCGAGTACGTCGCAGGAGCAGCAGCAGCATGCCAAGGGGTGTGGCTATCACGGCTCATAGGAGATATGCTAGGCAAGCCAGCGGCCAAGTTCAAACTGCTGATCGACAATCAAGCCGCCATTGCACTGAGCAAGAATCCTGTTCATCATGACCGGAGCAAGCATATTGACATCGAGTTCCATTTCATACGGGACTGTGTAGACACCGGCAAAGTGGAGGTTAGTCATGTCCGTACACAGGAGCAACTCGCCGACGTGCTGACAAAGGCGTTGGGGCGGGTGATCTTCGTCGAGATGCGGCAGAAGATCCGGATGATCAAGGTTGGAGCGCTGAGTCTATGGGGGTGAAATGTTGGATAAACTCATCGATGTTTCCTTGTTCAGAATAGTATGGTGCATGGCCGATGTGACATCTGCATGCACGTAGCTAGTATACCGGGAGTGCTTGTAGCACGTCCAGGTTGTTTTTATTTGCTCATTTCTTTGTTTTAGTCATCCGGTTAGTAAGGCACACGGATGCAGTCGTGGGATGGCATGGCATCACGCAAATCGTGGGCAATCTGACCAGAGGTTTGTTAGCTGAGATCCATTGTAATCGATCTACATTTTTCAAAGGAATAACTGAAAGACTCGCGTAGGTTCAGGCGAGGCAAATATACTACTGTCTCCCATTTGTCCTCGCTCGTTCTTCTCTCTCTCTCCGGCGATCTAACTCGCCAATCCGGAAACAACATGCGTAACCGTTAGTGTCTCTTTTCGGGGTTGATCGAGAGGAGAACACGGTTTCTGGGTTATGTCTGACGTAAGTAGGAGTTCAGGATCACTTCTTGATCATTACTAGTTGACGACCGTTCCTTTGTTTCTCTTCTCGCTCTCTTTTGCGTATGTTAGCCACCATATATGCTTAGTCGCTGCTGCAACCTCACCACTTTACCCCTTCCTTACCCATTAAGCTTTGCTAGTCTTGATACCCATGGTAATGGGATTGCTAAGTCCTCGTGGCTCACAGATTACTACACCAACAGTTGCAGGTACAGGTTCATGTGATGATCTTGACGCGAGAGCGATGCTTGCTTGTCTTGAGTTCTTCTTCTGCTTCTTCGATCAAGGGTTAGGTTCCAGGTCGGCAGCCTGGGCTAGCACGGTGGATATTGTTTGAGTTTCTGTTTATGTTTCATCCGTAGTCGGATGTTGATCTTGTATATTGTGTTGATGTATTCTTGTGGCATTCGTGCCTTATGTATGTATCCCCATCTATTATGTAATGTTGATGTAATGATATCCACCTTGCAAAAGCGTTCCAATATGCGGGTCTATCCTTGGTGGGACCTTCGAGTTCCTTTTGGATAGGGTCGCATATTGGGCGTGACATGCAAGCCTCTCGGAGTTGGAATAAACGCTTTGATAGTGTGATCAAAGCATATGGTTTTATACAGACTTTTGGAGAAGCTTGTATTTACAAGAAAGTGAGTGGGAGCTCAGAGCATTTCGATATTATATGTGGACGACATATTATTGATTGGAAATGATATAGAATTTCTGGATAGCATAAAAGGATACTTGAATAAAAGTTTTTCAATGAAAGACCTCGGTGAAGCTGCTTACATATTGGGCATCAAGATCTATAGAGATAGATCAAGACGCTTGATTGGACTTTCACAAAGCACATACCTTGATAAAGTTTTGAAAAAGTTCAAAATGGATCAGGCAAAGAAAGGATTCTTACCTGTATTACAAGGTGTGAAATTGAGTCAAACTCAATGTCCGACCACAGCAGAAGATAGAGAGAAAATGAAAGATGTTCCCTATGCTTCAGCCATAGGCTCTATCATGTATGCAATGCTGTGTACCAGACCTGACATATGCTTAGCAATAAGCTTGGCAGGAAGGTACCAAAGTAATCCAGGAGTGGATCACTGGACAGCGGTCAAAAACATCCTGAAATACCTGAAAAGGACTAAGGATATGTTTCTCGTATATGGAGGTGACAAAGAGCTAGTCGTAAATGGTTACGTTGATGCAAGCTTTGACACTGATCCGGACGATTCTAAATCGCAAACCGGATACGTATTTTTATTAAACAGTGGAGCTGTAAGTTGGTGCAGTTCTAAACAAAGCATCGTGGCGGGATCTACATGTGAAGCGGAGTACATAGCTGCTTCGGAAGCAGCAAATGAAGGAGTCTGGATGAAAGAATTCATTTCCGATCTAGGTGTCATACCTAGTCCATCGGGACCAATGAAGATCTTCTGTGACAATACTGGTGGAATTGCCTTGGCAAAGGAATCCATATTTCACAAGAGGACCAAGCACATCAAGAGACGCTTCAATTCCATCCGGGACCAAGTCCAGGTGGGAGACATAGAGATTTGCAAGATACACACGGATCTGAATGTTGCAGACTCGTTGACTATGCCTCTTCCACGAGCAAAACATGATCAGCACCAAGACTCCATGGGTGTTAGAATCATTACTGTGTAATCTAGATTATTGACTCTAGTGCAAGTGGGAGACTGAAGGAAATATGCCCTAGAGGCAATAATAAAGTTATTATTTATTTCCTCATATCATGATAAATATTTATTATTCATGCTAGAATTGTATTAACCGGAAACATGATACATGTGTGAATACATAGACAAACATATAGTCACTAGTATGCCTCTACTTGACTAGCACATTAATCAAAGATGGTTATGTTTCCTAACCATAGACATGTGTTGTTATTTGATTAATGGGATCACATCATTAGGAGAATGATGTGATTGACATGACCCATTCCGTTAGCCTAGCACTTGATCGTTTAGTATATTGCTATTGCTTTCTTCATGACTTATACATGTTCCTGTAACTATGAGATTATGCAACTCCTATTTACCGGAGGAACACTTTGGTGCTACCAAACGTCACAACGTAATCGGGTGATTATAAAGGAGTACTACAGGTGTCTCCAAAGGTACATGTTGGGTTGGCGATTTGAGATTAGGTTTTGTCACTCCGATTGTCGGAGAGGTATCTCTGGCCCTCTCGGTAATGCACATCACTATAAGCCTTGCAAGAAATGTAGCTAATGAGTTAGTTATGGAATGATGCATTACGTAACGAGTAAAGAGACTTACCAAGAACTAGATTGAACTAGGTATTGATACCGACGATCAAATCTCGGGCAAGTAACATATCGGAAGTAAAGGGAACAACGATGTTGTTATGCGGTTTGACCGATAAAGATCTTCGAGAATATGTAGGAGCCAATATGAGCATCCAGGTTCCGCTATTGGTTATTGACCGAGAATAGTTCTAGGTCATGTCTACATAGTTCTCGAACCCGTAGGGTCCGCACGCTTAACGTTACGTTGACAGTTTTATTATGAGTTTATAAGTTTTGATGTACCGAAGATTGTTCGGAGTCCCGGATGTGATCACGAACATGACGAGGAGTCTCGAAATGGTCGAGACATAAAGATCGATATATTGGACGAATATATTCGGACACCGAAAGTGTTCCGGGTGATTTCGGAGAAAACCGGAGTGCCGAAGGGGTTACCGGAACCCCGGGAAGTATTGGGCCTTAGTGGGCTGAGGGAGAGAGGGGCAGCAGCCCAGAGGTGGCGCCCCATGGGGAGTCCGACTGACTAGGGAGGGGCGGCCCTCTTCCCTCTCCTCTCCCTCTCCTCTCTTTCCTTCCCCCTCTCTCTTTCTAGTTGGACTAGGAAAGGGGAGTCCTACTCCCACTAGGAGGAGGACCCCCCACTCCTTGGCGCGCCCCCTAGGGACGACCGGCCTCCCCCCTTGCTCCTTTATATACGGGGGCTAGGGGGCACCCTAGGACACACAAGTTGATCTTCATGATTGTTCCTTAGCCGTGTGCGGTGCCCCCCTCCACCATATTTGTTACGCCCCGGATACAACTTTCCATATTCATAACTCCAACTCTTGCCTTTTTCGGAGATGCGATATATTATTTACTCCGTGGTTGGGTTTTTGTCTTTTTTTTTGCATTTTGTTCATGTCATGCATCTCATCTCTTAGTATCATGCACTTTGCATCTGCATGTTTTCATAAAACTTGCATTTGCTCGTAGTTGCCGCGTCCCCCCCTTGCTTTTGTTGACCGTTCCGAGACCAACCTTGTTCTTCGTTTTTCCCTCTTACCTAAACCGGAGCCTCTCTGCACAGCCCGCAAACCCCTCGCCCGCGCTGAGTCCAGTGCCAAGCCGCCGCCGTTGCCCCTGTTTCCTGCCGCTGCACCGCTGCTGCCTTCTTCGTCCACAGGCGCAGGTGCTCGCGTTGACCGCGTCAACCAGCGGCTCGTCCCACGCCTCTGCTCGCTACGTTGACCCGATTTGGCCTCCTCGTTCGATCCAGCGCCCCTTCCAGCCCTTCTACTCCACCGACCGGCCCAAGGCCCTGGGTGAGCAGCCCTCCAGCGCCCCTCCTCTTGTTTTTTTTCACCCATCGGGCCAACCAGATTCGGCCCAGTGTAGTATTTTTTTCAGATCTGCGATTTTAGCATTTATCCCAGGATTTTCAGAATTGCAGGAAACCCCTTGCTCTTCATGCATTTAATAACTCATGAGCCGTGCATCGGATTAAAATGTTTTGTACATGTAAAATGCTTAGAATTTCATCTAGTTTCACAATATCCAACTTTCATGCATGTTTAAAATGTTTAAAATGTTGTTTGTTTAAATTTTCTTAAATGCCATGTTAAAATGATTTATTTCATAACTAAATAACCGTAGTTCCGATTTTAATAAACTTTATATGTAAATGGGGTGGAAAAATGCATAGATTAACCTGGTGCACTTCATTTTCCTGTTTAACAACTCTAAAATTATGTAATAGGCAGAACAGTAGCAAATTCGAAATATGCATATGGGGATTTTCCGGAATTGTTGTTTGTTGTTCCGGCCTCATTTAAATTTACCTAAATAGTTAGTTTACTTATGCCTCACCTCTTGTCATGTTTAAAAACATTTAATATTGTTGAGTAGCTTATAACGAGATCAAACTAAATAATTGCATGTGGTGTTTCGTCATATGCAACTCGTTGCATATTGAGCTCCACTTAATTTGTAGTATTGTTTGTTGCACTTTGCCATGCCATGCCTCATTAAACCGGACATGCATCATACTTGATTGTGCATCGTGCCATGTTTATGCTTGTGCATTTATCATGTTGTTTGTTTCTTTCCGGTGTTGCTTCTCAGTTCCGGTAATGTTGCGATTGTGAGGATTCGTTCGACTACTCCCGTTCGTTCTTCTTCATGGACTCGTTCTTCTTCCTAGCGGGATTTCAGGCAAGATGACCGTCACCTTGGATCTCATTACTATCATTGCTATGCTAGTTGCTTCGTTCTTTCGCTATGCTGCGCGACCTATTCCTTGTTCTTCAAGCCTCCCAAATCGCCATGTCAGCCTCTAATCTTTTTCACCCTTCCTAGCAAACCGTTGTTTGGCTATGTTACCGCTGTTGCTCAGCCCCTCTTATAGCGTTGCTAGTTGTAGGTGAAGATGAAGATTGCTCCATGTTGGATTATGTTTATGTTGGGATATCACAATATCTCTTATATTATTAATGCATCTATATATTTGGTAAAGGGTGGAAGGCTCGGCCTTATGCCTGGTGTTTTGTTCCACCCTTGCCGCCCTAGTTTCCGTCATATCGGTATTATGTTCCCGGATTTTGCGTCCCTAACGCAGTTGGGTGATTTATGGGACCCCTTGACAGTTCGCTTTGAATAAAACTCCTCCAAAGAAGGCCCAACCTTGGTTTTACCATTTGCCTCACCACCACCTATACCCTTTCCTTGGGTCGGCCAACCCGAGGGTCATCTTTATTTTAGCCCCCCGCCAATGCTTCTCTAAGTGTTGGCCCGAACGAAAGCAGATCATGGGCCACCTTGGGGAAACTTGAGGGTTGGTTTTACTCGTAGGATGTCTCATCCGGTGTTGCCCTAAGAACGAGATATGTGCAGCTCCTATCGGGATTGTCGGCGCATCGGGCGGTCTTGCTGGTCTTGTTTTACCATTGTCGAAATGTCTTGCAAACCGGGATTCCAAGACTGATCGGGTCTTCCCGGGAGAAGGAATATCCTTCGTTGATCGCGAGAGCTTATCATGGGCTAAGTTGGGACACCCCTGCAGGGTATAAACTTTCGAGAGCCATGCCCGCGGTTATGTGGCAGATGGGAATTTGTTAATATCCGGTTGTAGTAAACTTGAAGTAAACTCTTCTAAAATACACCAACCGTGTGCGTAACCGTGAGTGTCTCTTTTCGGAGTTGATCGAGAGGAGAACACGGTTTCTGGGTTATGTCTGACGTAAGTAGGAGTTCAGGATCACTTCTTGATCATTACTAGTTGATGACCGCTTGCTTTGCTTCTCTCCTCGCTCTTATTTGCGTAAGTTAGCCACCATACTTTGCTTAGTCGCTGTTGCAACCTCACCACTTTACCCCCTGTCCTTACCCATTAAGCTTTGCTAGTCTTGATACCCATGGTAATGGGACTGCTGAGTCCTCGTGGCTCATAGTTTACTACACCAACAGTTGCAGGTACATGTTATGCGATGATCATGACGCGAGGGCGATGTTTGCTTGTTTTGGAGTTCTTCTTCTATTTCTTCTTCGATCAGGGGTGTAACGCCCCAAGACCGATGATCCAGAAGACTTCCATATTTTTTTGTGACCTCCGTGTGTTTCTTTTTTTGCTTGCTCTTTTATTTTTGCATTGCATCATGTCATCATGCCATCATCTGATAAATCTTTTGCAACTCAACTAAACAAATGGCATGGATCTTTGATCCATTTAAATCGAGGGAATTCACATGGTGATTCTCTTTAAAACATATCCTCTCGATATTTAGAGAGCTATACTAAATATTCCAATTATTTGGAAATCACCATAACACACTTGCAAATTATCCCAATGCCTTTGTTATCTTAATTCTTGGTCTCAAACCTTGCCATATATTCTTTCATCATATTTCGGAGCTCCACCAAAAATCTGAACATTTTTGGACCTTCCCAACCCTCACTTCCTATTCAAATCATTTGAATTTAAACCAAATGAGTTTGAATTTAAACTTTCGGTCATGCCCACTTCTATTTTTTCCTGGTTCAAGCTCATTTTTTGTGAGCCCGGGAAAATTATCCGCATGCCAAAGTCCCTTCTCTAACCTTTTTCCTTTCTCTCTTTTCTTTCTTCCTATTCTTTTACTGTTTTGGAAAATAAGAGAGAGGGAGAAGAGAGCCCAGCAGCCCAGCCAGGCCTCTGGCCACTTCCTTCTCAACCGGGCCGGCCTCTAAGGCCCAGCCGCGCCTCTAACCCTAGTGCTCGCCTCCTCTCCTCCCGATCCCTTGCTCTCTCCCTCGCTCCTTTGCTTGCGCCGCCAGAAGAGCCTCGCTCGATTCCCTTCCTCCACTCGCCTCCCTCCTCCATCAGCCAGCCACCACGCCTCCTCTCGGTCCCTCGCCTCCCGTCGCTTTTGCCTCGCCTGCCTCCTCAACCCCATTGCTAGCAGCAGCCGCTGTCCGTCCGTGGCGCCGGCCGGACCTCCTCAGCGCCGCCGCCTCAAGCTCCAGATCCGTCGGCCCCATCGCCCAGTCCCAGCCGTCCTTCTCCTTCCTCGCGACGTCATGGGCATCGAGCTCGTCGCCCGCCTCCAAGTTCTCCATCAGCGCCGACCTCCTGCCCCGCCGGTTCACCTCCCCACGCCGGCAGCAAGCCTCGCCGCCACCGCTCTTCACTAAGTCCCATCTGCTCCCTGCATCGCCGGAGCTCCTCCAACTGCTGCCTCAGATACCGCGTTGTTGCTGCCAATCGGATCGCCGAGACCGATCCTCCGAGGAACCCCGTGTTCAACTACACAATGAGCGGCAAGTACCACTACGATCGGTGTTCGACCACGTGGATTCACCAAGTACTTCTTCGGATACACCAAGTTTGACTACACCGCAAGACCTGCACCGGACCGTCAATCTTCTCCGAGAATTTTGCCAAGTACCACGATGATGCGCCGAGTACCTCTACCCATGACCCGGAACGCGTCGACCCGTGAAAAACTACCGTCGCCGTGTACCACTACTTCCACTACCGTCGCCCAAGATGTTGGATTCGTTAAGTGCCTCTTCAAACGAACGTACAACTACTTCCACTACGACCATGAAAGTACCACTACTTCCTCGACGAGATCGAACCACTCCGAAATGCACGCTTTGAAGGTATAACCGTCGAGACGACCGCCCGTGAACGAATGCTTGTGTGTTATATGAGATGCTCGAGTTTGCACCGTGTCCGAATTGTCACTCGTTTCCATGCCACTAACCCGTGGGAACCCGGTAGTCGGGAGCACCCCACCATATCTAGCATGTTCCGCACATCCGCACGCTTCCTTTTGCACCGGTATATCCATGAGCTACCGGAACCAATATGTTGCCGTGGCATCATTTTTGAATTCGTTGCCTTGGCACCCCTTTCGTTCCGCCACGGTGAAAAATGCTTCATAACATGCTCATGTCGACATTTTCATAAAAATTGCTTAAAACTTGCACATGTCATCCGCATCATGATAACAACATTTAAAATGTTTAAAATTGTTGTTGCATTAAATTGCTAAATAACATGTGGGGATTTTCCGGAATTTGTTGTTTGTTGTTCCCGGCCTCACATAAACTTGCCTAAATAGCTAGTTTAATTATGCTTCATCTCTTGCCATGTTTAATAACATTTAATATTGTTGAGTACCTAACCGAGAGAGAACTAAATAATTGATGTGGTGTTTCGTCAATATGCAACTCGTTGCATATTGAGCTCCATTTAACTTGAAGTTTTGTTTGTGCATATTGTCATGCCATGCTATTTAAACCGGACATGCATCATACTTGTTTGTGCATCATGACATGTTTATGCTTGTGTGTTTACCATGTTGTTTGCTTCTTTCCGAGTTGCTTCTCTCGTTAGCTTCGGTTTCGTTCCGGAGTTGTGAGGATTTGTTCGGCTACATCCGTTTGTCTTCTTCATGGACTCGTTCTTCTTCCTTGCGGGATTTCAGGAAAGATGACCATACCCTCGAAATCACTTCTATCTTTGCTTGCTAGATGCTCGCTCTTTTGCTATGCCTATGCTACGATGCCTATCACTTGCTAATGTCCGGTTGTATAAAACCCGAAGTTGACCTTAATTAAGATACATCAACCGCGTGTGTAACCGTGATGGTCTCTTCTCGGCGGAGTCCGGGAAGTGAACACGGTGTTGGAGTTATGTTTGACGTAAGTAGTTTCAGGATCACTGCTTGATCATAGTTGTTCGACCGTGCTTTTGCCTTCTCTTCTCGCTCTCTTTTTGCGAATGTAGCCACCATATATGCTAGTCGCTTGCTGCAGCTCCACCTCACAACTATGTCCTTCCTATAAGCTTAAATAGTCGTGATCTCGCGGGTGTGAGATTGCTGAGTCCCCGTGACTCACAGATTCTACCAAAACAGTTGCAGGTGCCGACGATGCCAGTGCAGGTGACGCATCCGAGCTCAAGGAGGAGCTTGATGAAGATCTTGTTCATTGTGTTGTTTCGTTTCAGTTGATCAGTAGTGGAGCCCAGTTGGGACGATCGGGGATCTGTGTAGCATTTTGGGTAGTCTTCTTTTATTTTGGTTCCATAGTCGGACCTTGATTGTATCTGTATGATGTAATGCTTTACTCATGTATTGTGTGAAGTGGCGATTGTAAGCCAACTATGTATCTCTTTCCCTTATGTATTACATGGGTTGTGTGAAGAATAACTCACTTGCGACATTGCTTTCAATGCGGTTATGCCTCTAAGTCGTGCTTCGACACGTGGGAGATATAGCCGCATCGAGGGCGTTACAAGTTGGTAATCAGAGCCATCACCGACTTAGGAGCCCCCTGCTTGATTGAATCGCTGACTTTGTTGAGTCTAAAAAAAATGTTTTGAGTCTTAGGATTATATATATCGGAAAGTAGGATTCTTTTTACTCCTCAGTCCCTTCGTCGCTCTGGTGAGGTATCCTGACGTAGATGTTTTGACTCTTCTCTCCTCAAATTTCACTAAAAAAAATTTAGGATCACGCGGGTATCTTGGAATCGTTCCGATGGTTTTGTGACGAGAACATTGTTCTTGGTGCCTCCTGACATTTAGGAGTTGTGGCAGTGTCCCGGGGAGTTGAGCTCCGAGGTGTTGTCATCACAATTTTATCGTTGCAGTTCTGGAATACCTGAGCTTTGTCGACATCGAAAATCTCTTTTATGCAGTTGTTGGTGAGATAACCTCGATAACCCAGTACTGGGGCGAGCTCGAGAGTATTGCCATAACTCGTATAACGGATGCTTTTCGAAGGTCGAGGTACACGATTTCCGAAGGTTTCTTGGTTATGTGTTGAAGGATGGATACAGCTGGATCTAGGTATTGTTAGTTTGGGTGATATATTTTGTGTCCCCTGTATCCCCAACACCAGATTGCATAACCACAAAGTTTCGGGAGTTTATAAGTGGGAATTCAAGTATCTCGTAGGATATCTTTCCAACACACACATGATACGATATGGGATCTATCATATGTTTGTTTCCGGCTTATTCCGCAAGCCAAATCCTTTGTTTTGTTTTATTTGTGGTATTCAAGTTGCTTCAATGCCAAGTGTTGATTCCATACCTTATTCTAAATGGTGTTCTCATATTTCTATGTGAATTCTAATCCTTCTTGATCATCGAGTTTGTCATCTCAATTTCTTCTCACCGGTGCGCTTCTCTTCAAGAGGATCCCATCATTCTCCCCATTTGCGAGATCAATTCTCAGTTCTTTGCAATGGTGCTTGCTTCATCCGTCCCAGGTTGTCTTTGTTTTCCCTTTTCGTCAAGGACTCATATATCCCTAACCAAGTACCCATTTTATTGCTGTGAAGTCTCTTCATTCTTTTCCTCAATGCTCTTATCCGGTGATTCTCATGAAGATGCTAAAGGAAGCTTCGAGTTTATTATTCTTCGTTCTTTTCTTCTCCGGTGGATTTAATTCAAGATTTCGGTGTTGATCTTATCCCTTTTCCTCTTTTCACAATGCTTTCCCATTTCGATGCACCAATTAATCATTCACCTCTCGCTATTCATTTGTTCCGGAGTGTTGAATATATCTCTGAAGATTCAAGTTTCCATTCTCAATTCACTCAAGTTCTTTTGAGGATGCTATCTCATTCAACCCATTTAATTCAACCGGTGCAATCTCTCTTTTCAAGCAATCGTTCAACAGTGGTTCTTTTGAGTGGGCCCTAAACCACAGGTCTTTTCCCAGGATCTTACCTGACTCTTCTATTTTCACGGAGCTTCTAAAATTCTTTTCTAAGTTTGACGTAAGTATGAATTTCATCAGTCATATGCCTTTGTCCAAGATCTTTCAAATTCTTTTCATTGTTAGCTCAACCTTTCTAATTTTCATCCCGGAGTATCTCAACAATTCATGGTGGTGTTTCTCGTCGTCATTCTCGAATTTTGAAGACCGAAGAAGAGTTTCTCTTTAATCTTGCTCCATTCTCTTCAAGATTCATGGTTCTAGTTTGTTGCCATCCTCATAATTGTTTTGATTGTGAGAATTCTTTTCACCCATCCGGAGCAATTCAGGAGTCTTTTTAGTTTGATTCTTCTGAGCCCATCATCTCAGAATTTTTCATTCCAGCTTTCAGCTCTTGTTCCCCAAATCTTACCGGTGCATCATTCAAGTATTCTCTAATCAGTTCATGATCTCTTCGTTCTCATGTATCTAAATTCTGTCAAGTATCTTTATTCGTTTTCTAATTATTCTCGGTGAATTGCGCCTTTGCTACGTTCATTCTCAATTCTTACGGTGGTTCGTTCAAGAGTTCTCTTCCTTCATTATCATATAGATTCATTCGTTGTTTCAATCCTACCGGTGGTTCGTTGAAGACCTTCCCAAGTTTGCGCCATATCTATCTTAATCCTTTCTACGAGAATAAGAAGTATGCCAAATCCATTGCTTGACATCAATTTAATCGGTGAAGGATGAGCATAATGTAATTCTTATTCTTGTTTCATCTAGTAAATTCAATTCCTTATTCCGGAGGTTCATCAAAATTCTTTATTTCATTTGTTCATCTTTTTTCCGGAGTTCCAAGTTTTCTCAGTTATATCATTTCAAAGCTTCATCTTATCACTGCAAGGCTTCACCTTGTGTTGTCAACTTCTCTTTCTTTTATCATCCTTTTCTTACCGGAGTTCTTCATGGAGGCTCTACATGGTGCTTCGTCAAGGATTCTTTTCATTCTTCAATTGTTCATCAAGATTTCTCTCGGAGTTAAGATCCGTCAAGCCATACTTCAAATAAACATGGTGCTCAACACATGTTTTGTTTAGAGGAGCTCAAGCATTTCTTCATCTTGCATTCCGAAGTGCAATTATTTCGACCTTATCTTTTGAGGTGGTGTTATGTCATTTTGACAGTTTCATTCATGTTTCATGATTCACTTGTTGTCAAGAATGAGATATTTAAATCCATCAATCTCTTCATTGGATTTATCTTGGGCTATATTTCACCTAAAGCTTTCCCTAAGGATTGTTGCTAATTATGGTGCTTATAAATGACCCAAGTTCTTCATTTGTCCTCTCGGTGAAATAAGTTTCTCGTCTCCTTGTTGATATCAATCCAATCGTTTGTTTTCAAGGTGGCGAAGCTCACCTCATAATGTTGAGATGTTTCCATAAGTCCACTACAAGGTTATTCTTTTCGTTGTTGGTTTTCCAACAACTCCGCTTCTATCCTTCTTTTAAGGGTGCTTTCCAAACTCATTTGTGGTAGAAGTTGTCATTTTCTTCTCCATTCCTTTATTCCAATGATCTATCTTCAATTTTTCTTCCGGAGGCATTGTGATGTTGCTCTCTTCGACCCATCATCTTGTTTTGTCAAGACCATGTCCTTTTCCTTGCTTATCGATTTAACCGGAGTGTTGTGTCTATCGTTCCTCTTTTAACCGGAGTCTCATCTAGGTGCTTTCATTTTGCCAAGTTCATGATTCTAATTCCTTCCATTTTCAGTCGGAGTGCTGCCCAAATTATATCATTCTTATTCCTTCTCTATCTTGTTTTAACCGGAGTGGTGTCAATATCTATCTTGTCAATTAACCTCATGGTTCTTATTGTATCCCATGTTCTTCTTATCTTACGGAGTGTTTGCAATCTCGTCATCTTCATTGTATTTTTTTTTCTCTTTCAATTTTGTCAACCTCTCAATGTTCGTTGGTTTCACTCTTTTGTCAAATAAGCAACTTAGTTTTACCTCTTTCTTCTTCCGTTTTTCTATCCGGTGCCATCCTAGATCTCGGGACGAGATCCTCTTGTAGTGGTGGAGTGTTGTAACGCCCCAAGACCGACGATCCAGAAGACTTCCATATATTTTTGTGACCTCCGTGTGTTTCTTTTTTTGCTTGCTCTTTTATTTTTGCATTGCATCATGTCATCATGCCATCATCTCATAAATCTTTTGCAACTCAACTAAACAAATGGCATGGATCTTTGATCCATTTAAATCGAGGGAATTCACATGGTGATTCTCTTTAAAACATATCCTCTCGATATTTAGAGAGCTATACTAAATATTCCAATTATTTGGAAATCACCATAACACACTTGCAAATTATACCAATGCCTTTGTTATCTTAATTCTTGGTCTCCAACCTTGCCATGTATTCTTTCATCATATTCCGGAGCTCCACCAAAAATCCGAACATTTTTGGACCTTCCCAACCCTCACTTCCTATTCAAATCATTTGAATTTAAACCAAATGAGTTTGAATTTAAACTTTCGGTCATGCCCACTTCTATTTTTTCCTGGTTCAAGCTCATTTTTTGTGAGCCCGGGAAAATTATCCGCATGCCAAAGTCCCTTCTCTAACCTTTTTCCTTTCTCTCTTTCCTTTCTTCCTATTCTTTTACTGTTTTGGAAAATAAGAGAGAGGGAGAAGAGAGCCCAGCAGCCCAGCCAGGTGTCGGTGTACTAGAGTAGGGTACCCTAGTACCCCGAACTCGTCTGCACGGCAGTTACTGGCGCCCACGGCGGGCGGCTTGATGGCCGCCAAGGTCCTCAGCGGCTCCCTTAGAGCCGCTTCAAGAATAAAGAAGCCAAGACCCCGCAAGAGGAGCTTGCGGGAAGGCCACTCAGGCGCAAAAATAAGGCCCCGGCAAGAGGAGCTTGCCGGAAGGCTTGGCGGGCGCTGAACCCCGAGCGACAAGGTTCCCGCCACAAAGGCGCTTGCCGGGCGGGCGACCTCTCTTCATCTCCGCTCCAGCTCACCCGCCACGTGTCACCACGGGCTCTCCCAAGCTGTGTCGGCGGGCGTGCAGCCAGCGGGGAGTAGCGACAGACGGCGCCGACAAGCCACCATCGTGGCGGACGGAGGCGCCTTAACGGTCCCTCATTACCTTTGTTCGGGCGATCGAGGCGGGCATTGATGACTCTTGTCCCTTGCCGTCGAGTTAGGTATAGATTATCAGACACTTTGTATAAAGCGGTGTACCAACCTATGTTTTTACCATTGTAACCTTGTCTACTTGCCACATGTGGTAACCCCTTGGACCTATAAAAGGAGGCCCGAGGGCAACGTAGAAAGGGTTCGGCTGGTTTTCTAGTCCAGCTCCAGCTTAGTTCATCACACTCAGGCTAGGTCTTGTAGCCAGCATTGCTCCCTAGCAAGAACACAAGAGAATCCACAAAGCAGCAGTAGGAGTATTATCTCTCCGGAGAGCTCCGAAGCTGGGTAAACCCCCTCGTGTGCATCGCCTCGATCCGCTCTTTGTGCAATCTCCGCTCCCCTCCGAACCACAAGGGACCCAGGTCCCATAGGTGCTCGTGGGGCACGATCAGCACACCCTCGACATCTTTGGCGCGCCAGGTAGGGGGCGTCGAGACTGTGTGAACCCGATCCGGCGGTCGCACGAGCAACTCCATCGACATCTTCGTCGACATGGCGCCGAAGAAGAAGCCTTCGGCAGCAGCTGAGCCGTCCGCGTCGAACCCACCACCACCGGAGCCGTCGGTGGTGGGGAAGCGCTAAGCGGAGGGACGGCGTCGTCGAAAGAGCCCACGATGCCGCCAGGTCCAAAGACAACGCGGCGCGGGCGTCGGCGTCCGAATATGCACCGCGTCCATCACAGGAGGCGCAGGACAGACAACGTCATGATACCCGCGGCACCATACGATCTTTGGACCAAGGCCAAGCTGGAGGATCCCGAGGCCCTCGAGACCCGCATGCACCCCAGCATGCCGGTACGAGTGGGGTACGGTCACTGGGGCGGGATGCTGCTCCTCCTAACTTGGTTAGGAGTCCGAACACATCCCGTTCCTCGCTCCGTACGCCGTTGCCGCCAACCACACCAGCGGAAGCCTTGGCGAGAGCTCAGTTACTACTAGATTACCCTTCGACGGCCGACAAGGTCGACGAATGGAGGGCCACAATTCAAAGTCTCATCGGCTTTGCCAACGGCGACGTCCCGCGGCAACCGAGTGCCGCGCAGCCGCGGCGGGCGACAAAGCGCGAGCCGATGGCGGCGAGACTTGCGAGGTGCACCCATCGTACACTCCTTCCGAAGGCCAAGATCGCCGACTCGCGGATCCACCTCGACAGCGACTCCATGTCGTCGTCCGGATCCGCGAGCTTCGTCGCGACCAATGCCAAGTTCTTCGAAGCGACAAGAAGAGGACGCCGAACCCGTATCGGCGCGCCAAGAGAAGCGCCGTCAATCGACCAACGCGCCGGGCCCACTGTCGATATGCGCGCCGCCGAGGAACCAGCGACTTGCCGTCTGACGCGTGGGTTGCCCTGCGTTCACTCATGAGCTGCGGCAAGTCCGGTGGCCCGACAAGAAAAACTTCAAACCAGACGTGCGGAGAAGTATGGCGGCAGGACACACCATCGGAGTTCCTCGGCATCTACACCATCGCGGTGCAAGCTGCGGGGGGCGAGACGACAAGATCCTCGCCAACTACTTCCCTTGGTGCTCAAACCAAGCGTCGATCTTGGCTCATGCACTTGCCGGATGGCTCTATTTCTTCTTGGGCAGATTTGTGCCATCAGTTTGTTGGCGCCTTCACGGTGACCACAAGCCTCATGGCCGGAGAGTGATCTCCACCTGCTTGCCCGAAGGAGGGGAGTCTCTGCGCAAATTCATCCAGAGATTCAGCCGAGTGCACTACAACATCCCAGACGTCCACCTGCTGCGGTGATTAGTGCATTCCATCGTAATGTCTGAAATCGCAGGATGAGGAGGAGATGGCGATGTGCAAAGTGAAAGACGTCAGCGAGCTCTCGCCTGGCCGACAAGTGTGCCTGCTACCAAGAAGGAAGAAGACTCCCGGGAGAGAGTGTGGGGCAGAGTCGGCGGTGAGGGATCGCCCGGCAAGGAATAACCGCGGCGGAACAACAGGAGGAAGAAAACCAAGAAGTACTAGTTGTCGAGCAGTCCGGCAAGGACGGTGCCGCCAACCAAGCCAAGGCGGTGGCTCCGGCAAGGAGGTTGCCGTTGACGCCGACCGCCAAGCTGTGGCGGCCGACAAGCCCGGCAGCTCCAACAAGCGATCTTGTAAAATCCACCGCACCAAGGGCCACGATCTCCAGAGCTGCAAGAAAGTCGAGCAGCTTGTTGAGCTTCTGAAAGCTGAATCTGAGCGGCGAGACAAGGAGAAGGCCCAAGAAGGTGCAGGTGCAGCGGTAAAAAGAGACCCGGTCGGGGAGGGCCATGCAGCAAGGCCAAACAGCGGCAAGGAGATAGACCTCCCGTGGCGCGACAAGGAAGAAGATGAAGATGAAGATGACGAGGACTATGAAGACGATGAAGCTGATGAGCAGGAGTTTCAAAAGGCAACAGAAGTCCTTTGCGTTGACGGTGGTGTGTCTCTGCATACCTCACACCGCCAACTTAAGCAATGGATGCGTGAGGTCAAAGCAGCAGAACCATCCATAGAGTCACGCAAACCTCTCAAGTGGTCCAGCCGCCCATCATCTTTGACATTGAGGATCACCCGATCGCATCACTGCGGTCGGTGTTTGCCGATGTTGGTCTCACCAACCATCCGCAACCTCAAGGTCACAAAGATGCTGGTTGACGGCGGGGCGGCCTGAATTTGATCTCCTCTGCGGTGCTCCGAAACTTCAAATCCTCGACAATGAGCTCAAGAAACTGGTACTTTCAAGGGATCAAGCCAGAAGGAGAAAGCCAAAGGGAAGATCGCGTTGCGGTAACATTGACAATGAGCTCAATTCAGAACTGAGAGGTCACGTTTGGCGTCGCCGATTTCCCATTGCCTACAATGGCATACTTGGCATTCAAAGACTCGCCAAGTTCATGGCGCCTCTCATTATGCTTATAACCTACTCAAGATGCCCGGCCCGATAAGCGTCATTTCTGTCCATGGCGACAAGAAAGACGCACTTATCTCTTGCCGACAAGATTTACCGGGATGCAGCAGCAGCGACGGATAGCAAACCACTTACCGCTGAAGCTCCGGGCGAAGAAGAAGACCACTAGGTCCGGCAAAACACTGCTGCCCACTCCGCAAGCGCACCTCTTGGTGCTGCGCTACCGTCGAGGGCGCACCATCGAGCTCCACCGCAAGTGCAACAAGGCGATGGCAGCTCCGCCAAAGACCAGAAGGTGCCTGCCAGGAGGATGGCACTGGTGGTACCTTCACCATCGATGCACGCTTGATCCTAAATAGGAAGGCGAGCTCGTTGCTTTCCTGCGGGCGAATGTCGATGTGTTTGCATGGCAACCATCTGATATCCCCGGTGTTCCCAGGAAAGTAATTGAGCACCACCTAGCTGTTTGTCCTCACGCGAGGCCCGTCAAGCAAAAAGTTAGGAAACAGGCAGTGGAGCGCCAAGAGTTCATAGCCGAAGAAATCAAGAAATTGGAAGCAGCGGGGCTTGTCGGAGAGTCCTCCACCCCACGTGGTTGGCCAATCCGGTAGTGGTACGCAAGGCTAATGGGAAATGGAGACTTTGTATTGACTTCACAGATGTTAATAAAGCTTGTCCCAAGGACCCATTTCCCTTGCCGCGTATCGACCAGATTGTTGACTCCACGGCTGGATGCGATCTGCTTTCATTTCTTGATGCATATTCAGGATATCATCAGATCTTCATGGCAGAAGAGGATGAAGAGAAAACCGCATTCATCACACCATGTGGCACGTACTGCTTTATATGGATGCCTTTCGGTTTGAAGAATGCTGGTTCAACCTTTGCAAGGGTAGTCCATGATGCTTTTGGACCTCGAGATACGTAAGCGTAGAAGCTTACATGGATGACATAGTGGTCAAGAGCAAAGACAGGGCAACCTTGGTTCAAGATTTGGATGAGGCGTTTGCAAACCTGCGCAAGATCAACCTCAAGCTCAACCCCGAGAAGTGCGTGTTTGGAGTCCCTTCCGGCAAGCTTCTCGGGTTCTTTGTATCTCAGCGAGGAATTGAAGCCAATCCCGACAAGATCAAGGCCATTGAGCGGATCGAAGCACCAAAGCGCGTCAAGGATGTCGGAAGGCTTGCGGTTGCGTGGCTGCTCTCGGCGGTTCAGCTCTAAATCTGCTGAACGCGCCGCCGTTTTCAAGATTTTGAAAAGGCAGGTCAATGAAATGGACTCCGGCGGAGGCTGCGCTGCGAGACTTGAAGAGATACATGTCCTCCGCTCCAATACTTGTCGCACCTAAACCGCAAGAGAAGTTGCTGCTGTATATAGCGGCAACCAATCAAGTGGTTAGTGATGCGTTAGTAGCGGAGAGGGAGGCGGATGATGAGCCGGCAACCGAGACAGGCGCATCCAGCGACAAGCAAGGGGCTTCGCCGTCAAGCTCTAGTCCCGACATGGACGGATCAGCGCAGGGTTGCGACAAGATACGAAAAAAGATGGTGCAGCGCCCAGTCTACTTTGTCAGCTCCCTTCTACAGGGGGCTAGATCAAGGTACTCTGGTGTGCAGAAGCTGCTTTTCGGCCTCCTCATGGCCTCGAGAAAGCTGCGCCATTACTTCCAAGCACATGAGATAACAGTTGTCACTCGCTTTCCGCTAAAGAGGATTTTGCAAAATCCAGAAGCAACAGGCAGGATTGTTGAGTGGGCACTAGAACTGTCCAGCTTTGGTCTCAAGTTCGAAAGCACTTCAACTATCCAGAGCAGGGCATTGGCAGAATTCATAGCAGAGTGGACGCCAACGCAGGATGAAGAGATTCCGGAGACAAGCATCCCCGTCAAGGAGGCAAATAAAGAATGGCTGATGTACTTTGACGGTGCCTTCTCGCTGCAAGGCGCCGGTGCCGGCGTGCTGCTTATCGCACCCACCGGGAACACCTCAAATACATAGTCCAAATGCACTTTCCCAAGGAACAAGCAACAAATAATACTGCAGAGTATGAAGGCTTGCTTGCGGTCTCGAGATTGCGGTGGACCTTGGGATTAAGAAGCTCATTGTCGGGAGACTCACAACTTGTCGTCCGCCAAGTAAATAAAGATTACGAGTCCGTTGATGGAAGCGTCGTCGATGAAGTGAGGAAGCTGGAAGAGCACTTTGAAGGCCTGCAAATGGAACACGTTCCAAGTGCATGTAATGATATAGCTGATGGCCTCTCCAAATGTGCGCGACTTAAGTTACAATGGAACCAGGGATTTTTGTGCTCAAGCTGACTCAGCCAACCGTGACACCATCAACGGACGAGCAAAAGAGAAAATTGGTTTCCGGCGACTACTTTCCGGCAGAGCTCTCTGAAGCCGCCGCCAAGAAGGTCCCTAAAACCAACGCAAATATCACTGAGGAACAGTCTGCTCCGACAAACCATGCAGTTTGTATCGTTGAAGCAAACGCTCCCGACAAGCTTAGCTCCGGCAAGCTTGACGGGGATCATCGAGCTCCGGCGGACCCGCAGGTCCTTGCCGTAGAAGCTGATGGTCCCGCGGTGATAGATGAGCCTTTAGTCCTTGTTGTCGAGCCACAGGCTCCAACATGGGCACAGCAGATCGTCCATTTCCTTCAGACAGGAGAACTTCCCGAAGAGCAAGAAGAAGCGGAAAAAGTAGCCCGGCAGTCAAGTATGTACCAGTTTGTTGACAACATCCTGTACAGAAGAAGACTCAACAGAGTGAAATTGAAGTGCATTTGCCGGGAAGATGGACAGAAGCTGTTGGCGGAGATACACGGAGGCATATGTGGTCACCACATTGGCGCAAGAGCACTTGCCGGCAAAGCTTTCCGGCAAGGTTTCTTCTGGCCAGAAGCCCTCCAGGATGCAACTGCACAAGTAACCAAGTGTGAAGCGTGCCAGTTCCATTCAAGAAAGATACACCGGCCAGCTCAAGCTCTCCAGACGATCCCTTAATCCTGGCCCTTCTCGGTCTGGGGGCTCGACATCTCGGCCCCTTCCCCGAGCTGTCGGGGCTTTGAATACTTGTACGTCGCAATCGACAAGTTCACAAAGTGGCCAGAAGTGGAACCAGTGAGGAAGGTGACAACACAGTCAGCCGTCAAGTTCTTCAGGTCAATTGTTTGCCGTTTTGGGATTCCTAACCGGATCATCACCGACAACGGCACACAGTTCACGAGTCGCACCTTCATGCAATCGCCCAAGATCTTGGCGCCAAGATCTGCTTTGCTTCCGTTGCTCATCCGAGAAGCAACGGTCAAGCAGAGAGGGCAAACGCTGAAGTGCTGCGAGGACTCAAGACCAGAACTTTCGACGGCTGCACAAGTGCGGAAGGAACTGGATCGAGGAGCTGCGGTGGTTCTTTGGTCGATCAGACGACGCCAAATCGAGCCACGGCCGACACCCTTTGCTCTAGTCTACGGAGCAGAGGCAGTTCTCTCCGGAACTTCGATACGGGTCACCTCGAGTGCTCGCTTATGATGAGCTTGAGCAAGAGCAGCTGCGACAAGATGACGCGCTGCTCCTCGAGGAAGATCGTCTTCAGGCTCTTTGTCGAGCTGCTCGTTACCAGCAAGCTTTGCGTCGCTACCATAGCCGCAAAGTTAATGCGGAAGCTTCGAGGAAGGCGACCTTGTTCTTGGCGCGTTCAATCCGCCAAGAATTCCAACAAGTTGACGCCGAAGGGAAGGCCCTTATCGGGTAAAACGAGTCACTAGGCCCGCGCTGTCCGCTTTGAGACCAAGACGTCTTTCCGGTGAGCAATTCCTGGAACATAGAGCATCTTCGTAAGTTTACCCATGAGGCGCGATTGTTGGAACCTGTTCGGCAACCACCCTTACAAGTCTTGCCGCTGTTGCATGTAATCCTTTGTACAAAGCCGGGCGCAGACCCCGTGCATCAGTAAAGCCTATGGTTGCGCACATTTTTGTTAATACATGCCTTCATAATCAAATATGCATGTGTTTACTAACATCTTGTGCAGCACCCGCACCCGGTAAGCGATAATGAGCCATTAGGCTCCACAACTTTCTTTTTCTCTTCTTTCTTCTCAAACAAGAAGAAGGTTCATCCACCCACAAGTTAACCGGGGGGAGAGGAGGAGATAATGGTGTGGGCATCGCTCGAGGAACTGTCGCCTTGCCGGAAGACGGACAACAGAAAAGCTAAGTTGCTAAGTTTAAGCGACCAGTTTTAAATTTTCAAGTTATCTTCCTCGAACGATAGTACTTTGTATGGAAAACCTGTGCGCGGAGGAACCAAATCGCGACGGTCGCGCCCTTACTTTGTTTGAGTCCGCTCAACAACTTAAGTGAGCTGCGGCTAGTCCGCGACGAGGTTGCTTGTCGGTGGCGACCCGCCACGAGGCTGCTGAAGTTCCGCTTTTCGGCACTTTCGCGGCAAGGGTGCCTGCACCGGCGAGTTTCCCTGAAAGCGTAGGGTGAAAACGTACAAGGGAAGAAATCGAGTAAAGGAAATAACATTGCATTCGATGGCCTAAGATAGTGTATATTACAAAAATAGCTTATCACGGCACTAGCTAAATCGTTCTCAGAACTGAAATAACAGCGAAGAGAAGAAAGGTGCACCGGCATCCAAACCCCGGCGAGCTAGAGTTGCCGGGGGCTGCGGCAAGCCAGAGTTGCTGGAGGCTGCGGCAAGCCAGAGTTGCCGGAGGCTGTGGCAAGCCGGAGTTGCCGGGGTCTGCGGCAAACCAGAGTTGCCGGGGGCTGCGGTATCAGATAAGCCTTTCGTCCTTCCTCAAACATCCCTCTTTCATTAAAAACATTCTTCTCGGATACAGTCCGTGGAGAGTGAAAAACATGAAAGAGAGGATTACAAGATCTTAAATGCAGATAAGGCCCGAAGGCTTACAAGTTAAAAAGATAAGATGCCCGTAATCCCTTTTCTGTCCCTATCTTTAGGAGGTAGGTTAAGAAGGCGGGAAGGGCAAAAAGAGCGCCTACGCGAGCTACAGGTGCCAGAAGGCACCAAGGGAACATGTCGGGAGCTCTCCGAAGGCTTGACGGGGACTGCGGCGCCGGAAGCAGGGCTCGAAGACGGGGCGGCAGGACGTCAGCACGCTGTCGAGGGCACTATGCCCTCGTACTCCGACTTGACGGCCTTGTCGCCATCCCTCTTCCCCTTCCGCAGCCTCCCTCACGCCAGCCGCCCAAGGAGAGGACCCGGGGAGTTCAAGGAGCCGCGACACGGATGATGGGGTCGCCAGTGGCCATGTGAGCGGGCGCCCGACAACTAGTTGGGCCCGCTACCCTCGTCGTCGCTGTCACTCTCCTCCTCGCCACTCTCGCTCGAGGAGGAATCATCATGTCGGAGGAGCTATCCACGCAGCACCTTGCCCAGTGCCAAGATCCCGAAGACCTTGGCGGAGAGGAGGTCACCCTCCATTAACAAAATGGAGGGTGAACCCCGCCAGCAGGTTGTGGATGCAGGCGACGTCTTCCACCCACGATCAAGATACATCACATTAGGGGCTGGGAATACTGCGCGACTCGCGTGCCGCTGATCCCACAGCCCCTCATGTGCAACCTCAACGTCTCGGGCGGATCCGACTCCATCGCCATCGCGAGCGGGCTGGAAGCGGAGGCGACGACAAGGCGCCAGGCGCAGCAGCGAAAGAACTTCGCAAGGTGCGTCCCCGTATGGACCGCCCTGGGAAAGGAACGCCCGGCGAGGCGGAGGCGGCACGCCGCCCGCCCGCCTCTTCCCGGCGCCTCGAGCTCGTCCACGACCTCGCCCCGGGAGAACCGCCGCCGAGGCGAGGCAGCGCACCGCCTCGTCCGCCTCTCCCGGGCTCCTCGACCTCGTCCACGACCTCGCCCTTCCCTCTTCCCCTTGCGGCGGCTCTGCCACTCCGGGCGTGGGATTGGGAGGAGTGCGCTGTCTAGCTGCGACCCTCGCCGCCACCGATGGAGAGACAAGGTTCCCTTTCTCCATGGCGAATGGGAGAAAGGGGCGCGGCTGAAGAAAGGAAGGGATGGGAGAGTGCGGGCCTGCGCTCCCCTTCGCCCTTCTTAAAAAAGCAAGGTGGGGCTCGGCCGCCCCTTTCGGCGAATCAAGGCACGGGAAGAAGCGGGGAATCGGGACAGACCTGCTGCCTCTGCTGCATAGCGGCCCGATTTCCCATTTCCACCGTCCGTGACCCGATTGCATGGGAACCACGTGGCGGAGATGCGAAGCGAGGCGGCAGATGAGGCGACCTTGCATGCCGCCCACTTTACCCACGCGCCACGATAAAAGCGTGCGTTACAAAAAAAAGCGATGGGCGCGTGCCGTTCGTGGGAGGCGTGGTGGGTCAAAGGCAAATAGCAGGCGTAATCAAGACCACGCGCCCCGTGCCTGTTTTGGGCCTGGCCCATGAGCTTGGCGCCGTGTGTGGCCCAGCAGGGGGCTCTGTCGGTGTACTAGGTAGGGTACCCTAGTACCCCGAACTGCGTCTGCAGGCGATTCTGGCGCCACGGCGGGCGGCTTGATGGCCGCCAAGGTCCTCGGCGGCTCCCTTAGAGCCGTTCAAGAACAAAGCAGCCAAGACCCGGCAAGAGGAGCTTGCCGGAAGGCCACTCGGTATGCAAAACAAGGCCCCGCAAGAGGAGCTTGCCGGAAGGCTGGCGGCGCTGAACCCCGAGCGCGACAAGGTTCCCGCGCGGCAAAGCGCTTGCCGGGCGGGCGACCTCTCTTCATCTCCGCTCCAGCTCACCCGCCAGCGTGTCACCACGGGCTCTCCCAAAATCAGCGTGTCGGCGGGCGTGCAGCCAGCGGGGAGTAGCGACGAGCGGCGTGACAAGCCACCATCGTGGCGGACGGAGGCGCCTGCGGTCCTGTTACACTGTTCAGGCGTGAGGCGGGCATTGATGTCTCTTGTCCCTTGCCGTCGAGTTAGGTATAGATTCTTGTACCTTTGTACAAAGCGGTGTACCAACCTATGTTTTTACCATTGTAACCTTGTCTACTTGCCACATGTGGTAACCCCTTGGACCTATAAAAGGAGGCCGAGGGCAGCGTAGAAAGGGTTCGGCTGGTTTTCTAGTCCAGCTCACTTAGTTCATCACACTCGGGCTAGGTCTTGTAGCCAGCATTGCTCCCTAGCAAGAACACAAGAGAATCCACAAAGCAGCGATGGGAGTATTATCTCTCGGAGAGCTCAAGCTGGGTAAACCCCTACGTGTGCATCGCCTCGATCCGCTCTTTGTGCAATCTCCGCTCCCCTCCGAACCACAAAGGACCCAGGTCCCATAGGTGCTCGTGGGGCACGATCAGCACACCCCCGACACCAGGCCTCCAGCCAGGCCTCTGGCCACTTCCTTCTCAACCGGGCCGGCCTCTAAGGCCCAGCCGCGCCTCTAACCCTAGTGCTCGCCTCCTCTCCTCCCGATCCCTCGCTCTCTCCCTCGTTCCCCTTGCTTGCGCCGCCAGGAAGAGCCTCGGCTCGATTCCCTTTCCCCTCCACTCGTCTCCCTCCTCCATCAGCCAGCCACCACGCTCCTCTCGGTCCCTCACCTCCCCGTCGTTTCTGCCTCGCCCGGCCTCCTCAACCCCATCGCTAGCAGCAGCCGCGTCGTCCGTGGCGTCGGCCGGACCTCCTCAGCGCCGCCGCCTCAAGCTCCAGATCCGGTCGGCCCCATCGCCCAGTCCCAGCCGTCCTTCTCCTTCCCTCGCGACGTCGCGGGCATCGAGCTCGTCGCCCCGCCTCCAAGTTCTCCATCGGCGTCGACCTCCTGCCCCGCCGGTCTACCTCCCCACGCCGGCAGCAAGCCTCGCCGCCATCGCTCTTCACCAAGTCCCAGCTGCTCCCCTGCATCGCCGGGAGCTCCTCCAACTGCTGCCCTGTATACCGCGTTGCTACTGCCACTGGATCGCCGAGACCGATCCTTTGAGGAACCCCGTGTTCAACTACACAATGAACGGCAAGTACCACTACGACCGGTGTTCGACTACGTGGATTCACCAAGTACTTCTTCGGATACACCAAGTTTGACTACACTGCAAGACCCGTACCCGGACTGTTGGGGATATAACTACCGAGTGTAAACCGCCACAAAGGGCCGGGTTACCCTAAATCCACGATCGAGGGCCACGGAGAAGGCCCAAAGCCCGAGGCGGATTAGGGTCCATTCATGTAAACCGCCTTAGTCTTGTAACTTGAGCTGTAAGATAAGAGAGAAGAGACCGAGCGGACACTTGTATGAGCGGATCGGGACTCTCATGAACCGCCGAGGCGTCAACCCGTGTATGTAAGGGAGGACCCGGCGGCGGGTTAGAGACAGAACAATTGAGGCTTAAGGCGAAGCTATTGCTCCCTAGTCGCGAAATCACATCAATCCCATCACAACTAGGCGTAGGCTTTTCCTTCATCAAAGGGCGAACTAGTATAACTCCCGTGTCTTTGTGTCCACTTTAACCCCTCTAAGTTAACCCGTCACGATGGCCTGCGACTAAGTCCTTTCACGAGGACATCTGCCGTGACAATTCCACGACGGTTGGCGCCCACCGTGGGGCTATCGCCGCGATGGTTTGATGATCTTAGAGGGCAAGTTCGAAGGACTCGAAGGCTATGCTGTGGGGGCGGATGACTAAGAGTCGTCGCGGCAAACTCTACATCGACGATGCGGATCGGGGCCCGAGGCGGCTCGATTGAGTCTGGTACCGGGTCCCCTTTGGTGGCATACACGTGTTCATCGGCAAGATCGGCGAGCGAGGGCTGGGCGGACATCTGCGCCGACCTCGTCGAGACGGCTCGTGGGCGAAGAAGAGTCCTGCCTGGCTAAACCGGCTGTCAGCGTGCTTTCGTGGGAGTCGTCCACGGAGACTATGAGGGCGGATCAGCATCTGGCGGCGAAACCGTTGTCTACTCGGCGACGAGTCATCACCGGAGAAACCGAGTCTCTGTACCAGCTGCAGGATGGCGGATCGGGGCTGTTCCGACGGGAGAGTATTCCGGACCTTTGATCTACCCAACGGGTTGGAATCTTCATGGCGGTACAAGCGACGCTTCACTCTTCGACCGCGGCGCCCATGGTCGCCGGTTCAACAGCGGTGATGGCAGCCGGGGAAGGAGGCCCTGTGCGCCCACCGGCTCAAGTTTTATCAGAGCTATTCGACGCATTGGCTGCGCTCATGGCAGAGGCTAATCCGGCGGATCAGGACCTGCACAATGCAGAGATTGCAAAGGTGAAGGAACAGATCGCTAAAGCTAAAGCGGATCTGGCAGCCGCGGACGTGAGGATGGCGGCGGAACGGGCCGCTTTGGATGCACAGGCTTATAGGCTCATGCTGGATCAGAGTGCATCACATGAAGTCATGAAAAGGAAGTACAGATCCCGTTTGCCTTCGGTTTTCGAGGGAAGAGAGCTCTTCAATACCCCAGGGGCAGGGACCAGTAATCCGCCGCCGGTGGTAAACCGGCCGGAAGCACCTGGGACGGCGGCCGCGGTTCAGCCCGTGTGATAGATCTGCCTCGCCATCATACCGCGCGCCCAGATGTCTGAACACCTCGGGTCACTACTCCAACCCAATGGATAACCTTGTTGCGGCTGCGGCACGATTGGAGGCGATTCGATCGAGGGCGATTCACCACGGCGGTAGAAACATGCGGGTCAAGGAGCTCCTTAGGGCGGCCCCGCTCGGCGAGAAGCATATTCATACGATCGGGATCGGATCCACTCCACCCCGCCCAAACCGGAGTTATAGCGGTAGCGTAGATGAACCGGCCGTATCAAGCAACGCAGCGCGGTCCGCCTCGTAGCAACAACCCGGCGGTGGCTTCAAGGCGCTCAAGTGGTGGTGGACCGGCCGAGGCACGTAGGGAGGCGAGTTAGCGGCACAACATGAGGACCATCAGCTCGCGCGGTTTGTCCGACCATCTTGAACCGGGGTCACGTCTGGCTCATTGGGGGTGCCTTGCCTCGTCCCCGATTTACGCAATGTGCATTTGCCCAAGGACTTCAAAGGGCCACGCAAGGTGCCCAATTATACCGCCGATTTGGCTCCAGAAGCGTGGATAGAAAGCTATGAGATGGCCATGGAGATGCTGGATGTGGACGAAGCTGCGTGTGCGAAGTATTTCACCATGATGTTGGAAGGTACGGCCCGTACTTGGTTGAAAAATTTGCCGCCCAACTCAGTTAGCTCGTGGACCCAGTTACGGACCCGGTTCATTCAAAATTTCAAAGACACCTATAAACAGCCCATGTCTGTGGTGGATTTGGCGGCTTGTGTCCAGGCGGAGGGAGAATCTACAACACATTGGGTGCGCCGCGTTTCGGAGGTTTTACATTCGTCAGACCGGATCAACCCTGATTCCGCTATCTTAACCCTAGAAGCCAACTGCCGGTTCGAACCGTTGAAGTTGAAGCTGGGTCGCATGAAGCGTTTTTGCAATGACATGGGCACGCTCATGGGCGTTTTGGTAAAGTATGCTGATTCTGATAGTACCAAGGATCCCGAGTCTGAGGATGACGAAGTAGGGAAGGGAAAACAGAATAGCAACTCGAGTCCAGCAAAGATCATTCGGCAGCAATGGGGAAACAAGCGTAAGGCTAACGGTAACATGGGCCGTAGCCAACACCAACGCGCAGGACAAGGGTCAGCGGCGCAAAGGTAAGCAATCAAACCGAGGCGGTGCACAAGGTCACAATCCGGATCGTTTGAATTACCTATTGAATCAACCTTGTCCAAAGCATGGGACGAAGGAGGCGCCGGCGAACCACCTCTGGAAGGATTGTTATATTATGCAGGAGTTCAAAATTCTAATGCTTTCCGGTATGATCAAGGGCCCGGCGGTTCGTGGTCCGCCCGGTTCTGTGGAGGAAATTCCGCCCGAGGTTCGTGGTAATCCGGGCGGCAAGGCAATCGAACAATCAAAACAATCGAACAATCAGAACCAAGGGGTTACAATCAACAACAGCAGCAATCGGGTTACCAAAGTAATCCAAAGCAGTTGAGCGGTGGATGTACCATGTCTTTACCACCAGCTTGGACAGACGAGACCGCAAACTTGAAGCGGGCGGTCGGTGTTGTTGAACCGCCGCACCGCATTACTGCGCTGGTCGAGCAGCCTATTGTATGGAGCAGAGAGGATCATCCTCCCGGGTTTACAATCCGGGTCAGCTAGCCCTAGTGGTGGCACCTCGGTGGGAGGATACAAGTTTACCAAAGTACTCATGGATGGAGGGAGCAGCATCAACATCACGTACTACGAGACCTTCCGGCGTATGGGGTTGATGGATAAGCATCTCAGGCCGTCCAAGATAGTGTTTCACGGCGTGGTGCACGGCAAGTCAGCATACCGGTCGGTAAGATAGCTCGAGGTAGCCTTTGGAGATGAACATGACTCGGATCGGAAGCGTTGGCGTTTGAGGTGGTGAAAATCCAAAGCCCTTACCACGCCTCGTTTGGGCGGCGGCTTATGCTAAGTTTATGGCACGGCCTTGTTATGTTTATTTGCAGCTGAAAATGCGGGTCACAAAGGGACGATAACGGTTCACGGAGCCGCGGATTGCGTTGGAATGCGAGGAAGGTGATGCGGCTTATGCAGAGTCGGTTTGTGCCACGAAGAGTTAAAGTACTATAAAGACAATGTTGATCCGGTAGATATGACCCCGTTGAAGAAGCCAACTACAGAGCACGATCCGGATTTGAAGTTTAAGTCGGCGGCTGAGACTAAACTTGTTGATTTTGTGCCCGGCGATTCGTCCAAGCAGTTCACCATCAGTGCTAACTTGGATCCTAAATAGGAAAGCGCGCTCATCGAGTTCATCCGTGAGAATCGGGACATTTTGCATGGAAACCTTCCGACATGCGGTGTGTACCGAGGAACTCGCTGAGCACACTCTTAATGTTGATCCCAAGTACAGACCGGTAAAGCAGTTTCTTCGCCGGTTTAACGAGGAAAGGCGCAAGGCCATTGGAGAGGAGGTTGCCAGGCTCTTAGCGGCAGGGTTTATCGTTGAAGTTTTCCATCCAGAGTGGCTTGCTAATCCGGTGTTGGTCCTTAAGAAGAATGGCACTTGGCGCATGTGCGTGGATTATCAGATCTTAACAAGGCTTGTCCAAGAGATCCTTCGCCCTCCCGTATTGATCAGATTATTGATGCTACGGCGGGTTGTGGCGTTGAGTTTTTGGATGCATATTCGGATATCATCAGATTAAGATGGCGGTTAAGGACCAGGAGAAGACGGCGTTTATCACCCCTTTGGAGCCTTCTGCTATGTATCTATGCCTTTTGGGCTCAAGAGCGCCCAAGCAACTTATCAACGTTATGTCTGAATTGCTTGCATGAACAGATCGGCCGTAATGTGCATGCTTATGTGGATGATATTGTGGTTAAGTCAAGGAAGAAGGAAACACTGATTGAGGATTTGAGAGAAACCTTTGACAACTTGCGGGTGTACAAGATGATGCTTAACCCGCCAAGTGTGTTTTTGGTGTTCCGCGGAGCAAGTTATTGGGTTTCCTTGTGTCCAACAGGGGATTGAAGCTAATCCGGAGAAGATTACAGCTATCACCTCCTGGCTAAGCCAAAGTGTATCAATGATGTCCAACGTTTGGCGGGTCGGATTGCTGCGCTAAGCGGTTTATCGGCCGCCTAGGAGAAAGGCCATTCCTTTGTACCAGATCTTTGAAAACGGATCAGTTAAATGCGAGTTCAGCCACCGATGAAGCATTGGAGGACTTAAAGCGGCAGTTGGCCAACCGCTTGTTCTCGCCGCTCCCATTGACAAGGAGCCGCTCTGTTATATGTTGCTGCTAATGCCGTGGCGGTCAGCGTAGCCATTGTGGTGGAGCGAAAGGAGGCGGGGAAGGAGTATCCGTTTCAACGGCGGTTTATTACATTAGCGAGGTCCTCATTGAGTCTAAACAAAGATATCCGCATTGGCGTAAGCTGGTATATGGAGTTTTATGGCAAGCGGAAGCTGAAGCAATATTTTCAAGGGCACCCCATCACGGTGGTCGATTCAGCTCCTTTGGGAGATATCATACGAACCGGAAGCGATCGGCGGATTGCTAAGTGGGCTATAGAACTTGGGCCACACGGTTTAAGGTATGTGCCTCGGACGGCAAGAAAGTCTCGAGCACTTGTGGATTTCATTAACGATTGGACAGAGTTGCAAGCGCTGAAGAAAAGCCGGATCATACCTATTGGACCATCCACTTTGATGGGTCCAGCAATTGGAGGGCTCGGGGCTGGAGTCGTATTAACTTCCCCACGAGGTGACAAGTTCTATTACGTTCTTAAGCTTAATGTTCCCCTGTACTAACAATGCAGCTGAGTATGAGGCTTTGCTCCATGGTCTCCGGATGGCTAAGGAGATGAATCTAAGCGGGTTAAGTGCTTTGGTGACTCGGACTTGGTGGCCCGGCAAGTATCGTGTACTTGGGATTCCAAAGATCCACTCATGGCTGCGTCATCGTCGGGAGGTGGATATTGTTGCAGACACTTTAAAGGATATCGTGGACCATGTGGATCGTCGGAAGAACGGCGGCGGATGCTCTAAGCGGTTGGGCTCTCAACGTAAACGGTCCCGCCTAATGTCTTCCTTGACGTCTTGCACAATCCGTCGCTTAAGCTTCTGATGAAGTTGATTTGGCTATTCCTGATCCGGAGGCTCGATTGGTGGCAACCTTGCATGTCATTCGGATTGGGCGCTCCTTATTTGGCATACATGAACCGGGCGAGTTACGTAAGATGAGGCGTTGGCCCGACAGATAGTTCGCGGTCTAAGTCTATGACCATATATAAGGGCGAGTTGCATCGTTGCAGCGTGTCAGGGGCGTTTCAGTGTTGTGTGTCCCCTGACGAAGGCCGTGAGATATTGCGTGAGATCCATGAAGGGGACTGTGGTCACCACGCCGGTTCAAAGTCCTTGGTGGCCAAAGCGTTCCGCCACGGTTTCTATTGGTTGACTGCCCATCTTGATCACGTAAGATCCGGTCGACGATGTGATGGTTGCCAAAAGTTTTCCAGACGTGCTCATGTCCCGCCCAAGAATTGAGGATGATTCCAATTACTTGGCCGCTGCGACATTTGGGGTTGGATATGGTTGGACCTTTCAAAAGGTCCAAGGACAAGAAGACCCACCTGTTGGTGGCGGTCGACAAATTTACAAAGTGGGTAGAGGCGAGCACATTAGCAAGTGTGATGCGCCACGGCGGTTCAGTTCATCAAAAGGTGATTTTCGGTTTGGGTTTCCACACGTATCATCACGGACAATGGCACCAATTTGTCCAAGGGAGTCATGAAGGAGTTTTGTGAGCGAGCACATCCGCAGCGTTTCTTGATGGCCCACCCGCAGTCCAATGGTCAAGCGGAACGAGCTAATCAGAGATCTTGCGAGGTATTAAACCCGGCTTATGGTCCCTTTAGAGAGGACGCCGGGTTGTTGGGTAGAAGAGCTACCATCGTGATATGGAGTATCAATACTACCCTAACAGATCCACTTTGGATACACACCGTTCTTTATGGTCTATGGAGCGAGGCGGTTCTTCCCTGCGATATCCGTCATGACTTCGCCCAGCGTGCAGCCTATGTTGAGGCCGATAGCGAGGCAGCACGGCAGGGGCGCTTTGGATCGACCGATGAAGAGCGAGATATGGCGGCTGCTCGTTCGGCGATTTACCAGCAGGATCTTCGTCGGTATCACGATCGGCGGGTTAGAACAAGAACCTTTCAGAAGGAGACTTGGTGCTTCGCTCATTCAAGACCAGACAGATATGCACAAGCTATCCCCACCTTGGGAAGGGCCCTTTGTGGTCAGCAAGAATCTGCACAACGGGTCATACTATCTGATTGATGTTCGAGAGCGAAAAGACTCACGCACGTCAGAAGAGGAGACCAACAGGCCGTGGAACATAGCTCATCTTCGGCCTTATTATACCTGAGCCATCGGCTCCACTTATGTACATATTAAGACAATGTATATATTATGAATAAAAGCAATAAACCGGATCCTCGGCTAAAGCGGGGTATCCGTTCTGTAAAAAGTCCGGTTTGGGTACATGGAGATGTTGTCGCAAAGCAGCCTCCGGTTTAACCCTTGGTCTTGCTTTTCAGAAGTTTTTGTCACTTGGGGGCTTGGTCGTGTCCGAACCAATGCAACACCTTTTGATGGGCGAAAGCCACCAGATCACTTGGGGACATGGTCAAGTCTGAACCAGTCACGCCTCTTGGTCGGCCTAAGGCCATAGAATCACTTGGGGGCTTGGTCGAACCCGAACCATTGCCATGCCACTTGATCGGCATAATGCCACGATTTCGATTGGGGCTGGCTGACTTGAACCATCGCTACACCTTATGGGGAGCTTGGTCCTGTCCGACCATGGTAACACCATCCGATCGAGCTCGAGAAAGCCTCTTCTTGCAAACGGTTTTATCATTGCCTTTGCTTCCATGTGGTTTTCATACCAGTTATTTGATTTTGTTTGCCTTCTTAAACCGACAACCTTTTTAAACCGGATTCAAGTTGTCAGTTAACGGAATTCGGTCCATTTTTAATCCGGCGATTTTGTTCTGGTTTGATTTTTTCTGTTACCATCCCATTATGGAGTAACAGGGGGCTTGTCATGCCCGACACGGTTTACACGTAAACCGGCATTCTAAGCACAGGAGTTGTTTTCTCCTTTGACGGTAATGGTTTATACAACCTCCGCCTCAAGATTGGCTAGGCTAACTGCATGCCCGACAATGGCGGTATTTTTGTATCATAAAATTTGGTCATATACCTCCATATTTTCTTATATAAGTATATAAGCGTCACAAGCGGGTGGCGACACAAGCCGCCTCTGGCGGTTTAAAGAATTTGTGATTGCAAAGCGCACTAAGTTGACGGTTCATCAATCCAAAGTATCGCACCACCATGCAAAGGATACAGATCGAGGTCATAAAGGCATTGTTCAAAACAAAGTGCTAACTATCCTATTACAAAGCCTTCCAAGGCCGGTGTTTCGCATGGCATTATGACTAGCATTTGGGCGTCACCCGCTTGACGGATTACGCTTCTCGCCAAGTTGGCGTGAGGTAGAGGCGCTGGCGTCGGTTCAACTTCTTCCTCTTCATCACCCAAAGCCGGAAGTCATTGGTAGACCAATAATCCGGGTTAAGGCACGAAGACAGCCTCTTCACTTATAAGCTCAGCGGATCAACGTCGGGAGCATAAGTGTGCTACGGATTGGAGGAACAAGGCTCGCACTTCAGGAATGACAAACTCCACCCGCTTGTTGTTTGCGTCATAAAAAGCGGTGAACCGCCAGTTGGCTTCGCTGCCGCTTGACTCGCCAATGACGCATCTCCTTTGTTATTCGTTTGAGCGTCATTATCAAAGGCTTCACCGTTCTCTTGAGCGCTGGTAAACCCTTAGCTATGTCGGCCGGATCAAGATCTGCTATCCACGCCTTTGCGCGAGTCGAGCGATGAGTGCCAGCCGGGCGCGGATCGTTTCAACTCTTCAAGCTGCCCCGGAACCATGGACAGCTGGTCCAAAGTGTCTTTGATCAAGGACGGAGCTGTGTTGTCGTGCGATGTGGCACATATGACTCGCTGGCGCGCCGTATACAGCTGCTCAATCGTGTGTAAGCGGCCTTGAGCTTCTTCCGCACATCGAGCCCAGATGAGCAATACGCTTGCTGCACGGTTCAGATAGCTCCGGTTAAACCGGCGGGAGAATCAAAACAGAGGTAGTCAGTGCAAAATTTTCTTACCAAAGATGGCAGAGGTCATGGCATGAACTTGGCGCTTCAGTCTGGTAAGCTCTTCAGTCACCGGTTTAAGAGCTGATTCAGCATCTTCCGCCCGTTTTATGAAACCGGCCTTCTCGGTGTCCCAATTGGCCCGCTCGGATCTATACCACTCCTTCAGTTGTTCCATAGTGGCCAAGGCAGTTTTCAATTCATCCTTGGCCTTGGTGGTTTCTGCTTGTTGAGTTTCCAGATTGGCTCGAAGGTCCTTGAGTTGCACGGTTTGCTGGTATATTTCATTCTGATAACAAAGGGAGCATGTTAATTGTTTCATTATAAAGTCCCAAGCTCAATACAAATATTCAACTCGGCACTTGGGGGCTAATGGCTAGTTGATCTCAGTTTGCTATGAGGATACAGAAAGTAAGTCCCGGTTTAACATTGCTAAGTTGAACCGACCCTTGGGGGCTACAGTACTGCAGTGTAAGGCGTATGGTTTCTATGCAAAATTAAGTGTCGGTTTAACTATGCTAAATTGAACTGGCCCTTGGGGGCTACTATGCAGAAAAAGTACAAGAAAGGCTTAACTCCTTTATCTCATAGCGGTCCTTCATACGGTTTACCAGACCAGCTTCAAAGTCACGGCTTGTGTAGAGCCGGTTCGCTCCCGAGTGAAGTTCTTGGGCGGAGAAGTTGTCATAAGCGACAGATCAGTTTTCCCTTATCTTTACTCATAGTGGCGAGACTCTTCCTTGGCGCTGTGTTTTGCTAAAGCGACGGTTGGCTAGGAGTGGTGTAGCCAGTGCCGTCCACAATAACATCATCATTTTTGACCGGGCTGGCGGATTGGCGGTCTTCTTTGGGCTTGGTGCCTTCATGCTCGCTCGGCGGTTCAACAGATTGCGACCCGCTCTGTGGCGGACTCGGTGGAGCAGGATGCGAGGTTTCCACTTGGGCCTCCGTTCAGTTTCGGCGGATCAGCAAGGTCGTCTCGGTACAACTCGCCAGAGCTATTCTTAGCGACTTGAGGATTTTCGCCTGCTGCTCGGGGTCTTCTCCGGATCAACATCTGCAGAGGCTCAAGAGTTTTTGCTTTTTACTCAAGCGAGCCTTGGTGCTGCAGTATTCAGAATTAGAGTAAGATAAATCGACCAGCGGAAATAAAAACCGAATTGGCGGGACAGAAATATGATACTTACCTGCAGCAACTTTAAGCGGAGGCAGTTGTGTGGTTGATGAACCGCCAGAGGAGTTGGAAGAGGCCTGATAATTCGGGTCAGACGGATTGAGAGGACATCGGAAGAAACCCTTTAAGGGATAACGTTTTTCAGGAGAACAAGTCACCTCTGGACGACGCTTCCGGGTTGGTGTGTCTGGTAACCCGGATGAGGTAATCTGTTGGCGCTGTGCTGGGTCGTACGGCGCTCTTCAGTCTGTTGTGTCTTCAAAGAAAGGTTTGGATTCAGATGAGCATAGGAATGAGATTTTTTCACTTTCCGGACTGCGCGGCGAATTCTTTTAACCGGCACGAGGTCGGATTCGGAAGAAAGTAGGATTACCTCGACATGGTCGGCATGGTAGGCTTCAAGATCATCTGTGAGTTTCAATTGTCAATAAAAGGATCAAGTTACAAGCAGAAGAAACATAAAGAGAAGAGCGGTTCTGGCGACTCCCTCGAGGGTATCAAGCTTTACCTCAGCTTCGAATCTTCGACTTGGCGGATCGGAAGACTCGGCGTTTTCTTCTTGCCAGCCTTTTTGGTAGCCTTGGACTTTACACGGAGCCGGGCGGTTTGGTCCGCTTCGGAAGGAGCTGTTAGCTGCGAGGTAACAAGGATTAATGAATATCAACAAAGTATTAAAAGCCCGGCGGTGGCGAGCCTTACAGCAGCGGTTTGTTGGCAACACGAGAATGGAGCCAACCCGGTTAGGCTGCGACGGAGATCGGTTCATCAAGCATCCTCTTCTGATCTCTGTGACCTCAAGTTCATTATTGGTAACTCGTGGCGTCTTTGAGGGTCTTTGAGGCTGCCAAGATATTCGTGCATCAATCCGGGCGGCGGCTTAATGGCAAGATGCCCCAAGAAACCCACATCGCACAAGGTCCACACCAGTTAGTCCATTGGCCATTAGAGCCCGGAGTTTAATAATTTGAGGCAAAATTCTTCCGTTCATGGCGGACAAGCGTAAAGGCAGCGGATGATGGTTGCTAAGCGGTGAGGATGGTAACCCGGCAAAGGATTCTCGTTGTCAGGAGCAGTATTCCGGCAGTAGAACCAGGTTTGGTTCCAATCTTTCGGATGGCTATGGTGTTTGGCGTGAGGGAAATCCACTTCCTTCCTTTTTTGGATTGAAACGCCGCCCAGCTCCGTGTTAGGGCCATCCGAAAATTCTGTACGGCGGTTCAAGTGAAAGAAATCCCGGAACAGCTCCACAGATGGTTCTTCTTGAAGGTAGACTTCACAGAACACTTGAAAATTGCATATGTTTGACACGGAGTTTGGACCAATATCCTGTGGATGGAGTTGAAAACTGGCAAGGACATCCCGGAAGAATTTTGATCCGGGTGGGCAGAATCCCCGGTCTAAGTGCTGCACAAACACAATTACTTCTCATTCTTGCGGATTGGGAGGGCATTCGGCATCCGGAACCCGCCAGTGGAGGACATTTTTAGCAGCTAAAGCGCCGGTGGTGACGTATCCGTTGAGTTGCGTCTCGGTGGCCTTAGACCGACCCAATTGCAAGCTGAGAATTGAGGGCCATTCCGAAGACTAGACTGCGAAAGGAAAAAGCGGTTCACCGTTAAACGGTTCGAGCACATTATACAATGTTAAACCGGCGATTCGGCAGCCAGTTTCGATTCGGTTTAGCGAGGACTAATGGGGTGACGGGTTAGCTATCAAAAGTTAAACCGCCAAAAGAGACAGACCTGAAAAATTTACTAAGTATGGATGAAACAGATTTCACACGCGAATGGAAGTAATTTAGATCTACGAAGTTTCATGAAGGAAAATTTCTCGAGCCTCATAAAGAGCAGGAAGGTTGGGCGTTCTAAACTAGAGGATTTGAACAAAAGAAAGATGTATAAAGAGTTAAGGCGACGGCGGAGCAGATCACCCGACGCAACCATGGCGGAGCAGGTATGAAGAAACTGCGATGAAACACTTATGAACTACTGAGATGAACAGGACCTTCGATGAGATCTAGGGTTTGAAGAGGACCTTACGATGAGCAAAACCGCGGAGGAGCGCCAAGAACCTCTCGATATGGTCAGGTTGATGTAGCGTCCGACCCGACGCTGGCGTTGAAGGTCGGAGGCGACGGCGGGCTTCAGGGCTGGAGCGTCGCGAGGAAGGAGAAGAGCGGAAGAAGAAGAGAAAGGGCCTGCCGGTCTATTTATAAGGAACCGGGCAATTAACAAGCACGAATCGAGGAGTCAAAGCGGCGGACGGCGCAGCGGTCGCTCGATTTCGGATAGCATTAAATGAAAGGGAATCTTCTTGTTTGGATTTCTTTATTAAAGATGACGTCAAGGCGCCTGTTGCGGTGGTCGAAGGATGACGTCCACGGCGGTTCAAGCAGATGGCGGTTTACGGAGTATGAAGGAGATTCAGAGTTTCTCGAAGATGTTGAAGATTAACATGAACGGTTCAAGTCAATCTGGGGCCTAATGTTGGGGATATAACTACCGAGTGTAAACCGCCTCAAGGGCCGGGTTACCTAAATCCATGATCAGGGCCCACGGAGAAGGCCCAAAGCCCAGAGGCGGATTAGGGTCCATTCATGTAAACCGCCTTAGTCTTGTAACTTAAGCTGTAAGATAAGAGAGAAGAGACTGAGCCGGACACTTGTATGAGCCGGATCGGGACTCTGTAGACCGGTCGGGCGTCAACCCGTGTATATAAGGGGACGACCCGGTGGCGGGTTAGAGACAGACAATTCGAGGCTTAGGCGAAGCTATTGCTCCCTAGTCGCCGAAATCACATCAATCCCATCACAACTAGACGTAGGCTTTTCCTTCATCGAAGGGGCCGAACTAGTATAACTCCCGTGTCTTTATGTCCGCTTTAACCCCACTAAGTTAACCCGTACGATGGCCCTGCGACTAAGTCCTTTCACGAGGACATCTGCCGTGACAATTCCACGACACGGACCGTCAATCTTCTCCGAGAATTTTGCCAAGTACCACGATGATGCGTCGAGTACCTCTACCCATGACCCGGGAACGTCTACGACCCGTGAAAAACTACCGTCGCCGTGTACCACTACTTCCACTACCGTCGCCCCGAAGATGTTGGATTCGTCAAGTGCCTCTTCGAAACGAACGTGTACAACTACTTCCACTACGACCCGCGAGTACCACTACTTCCCTCGACGAGATCGAACCACTCCGAAATGCACGCTTTGAAGGTATAACCGTCGAGACAACCGCCCGTGAACGAATGCTTGTGTGTTGTATGAGATGCTCGAGTTTGCACCGTGTCCGAATTGTCACTCGTTTCCATGCCACTAACCCGTGGGAACCCGGTAGTCGGGAGCACCCCACCATATCTAGCATGTTCCGCACATCCGCACGCTTCCTTTTGCACCGGTATCTCCATGAGCTACCGGAACCGATATGTTGCCGTGGCATCATTTTTGAATTCGTTGTCGTGGCACCCTTTTCGTTCCGGCACGGTGAAAAATGCTTCATAACATGCTCATGTCGACATTTTCATAAAAATTGCTTAAAACTTGCACATGTCATCCGCATCATGATAACAACATTTAAAATGTTTAAAATTGTTGTTGCATTAAATTGCTAAATAACATGTGGGGATTTTCCGGAATTTGTTGTTTGTTGTTCCCGGCCTCAGTTAAACTTGCCTAAATAGCTAGTTTAATTATGCTTCATCTCTTGCCATGTTTAATAACATTTAATATTGTTGAGTACCTAACCGAGAGAGAACTAAATAATTGATGTGGTGTTTCGTCAATATGCAACTCGTTGCATATTGAGCTCCATTTAACTTGTAGTTTGGTTTGTGCATATTGTCATGCCATGCTATTTAAACCGGACATGCATCATACTTGTTTGTGCATCATGACATGTTTATGCTTGTGTGTTTACCATGTTGTTTGCTTCTTTTCGGGTTGCTTCTCTCGTTAGCTTCGGTTTCGTTCCGGAGTTGTGAGGATTTGTTCGGCTACATCCGTTTGTCTTCTTCATGGACTCGTTCTTCTTCCTTGCGAGATTTCAGGCAAGATGACCATACCCTCGAAATCACTTCTATCTTTGCTTGCTAGATGCTCGCTCTTTTGCTATGCCTATGCTATGATGCCTATCACTTGCTTATCATGCCTCCCATATTGCCATGTCAAGCCCCTAACCATCCTTTCCTAGCAAACCGTTGATTGGCTATGTTACCGCTTTGCTCAGCCCCTCTTATGGCGTTGTTAGTTGCAGGTGAAGATAAAGTTTGTTCCTTGTTGGAACATGGAGATGATGTTCCTTGTTGGAACATGTTTACTTGTTGGGATATCACAATATATCTTATTTAATTAATGCATCTATATACTTGGTAAAGGGTGGAAGGCTCGGCCTTATGCCCGTGTTTTGTTCCACTCTTGTCGCCTCTAGTTTCCGTCATATCGGTATTATGTTCCCGAATTTTATGCTCCTTACGGTTGGGTGCTTTATGGGACCCCTTGACATTTCGCTTTGAATAAGACTCCTCCAAAGAAGGCCCAACATTGGTTTTACCATTTGCCACCTAAGCCTTTTTCCCTTGGGTTCTGCAGACTCAAGGGTCATCTTTATTTTAACCCCGGGCCAGTGCTCCTTCGAGTGTTGGTCCAAACTATCAGCCGCCGGTGGCCACCAGGGGCAACTCTGGGCTCGTCTATCGGAAGTTTGGACAATACGGTGTGCCCTGAGAACGAGATATGTGCAGCTCCTATCAGGATTTGTCGGCACATTCGGGCGGCTTTGCTGGTCTTGTTTTACCATTGTCGAGATGTCTTGTAGTCCGGGATTCCGAGACTGATCGGGTCTTCCCGGTAGAAGGAATATCCTTCGTTGACCGTGAGAGCTTATAATGGGCTAAGTTGGGACACCCCTGCAGGGTATTATCTTTCAAAAGCCGTGCCCGCGGTTATGAGGCAGATGGGAATTTGTTAATGTCCGGTTGTAGAAAACCCAAAGTTGACCTTAATTAAAATACATCAACCGCATGTGTAACCGTGATGGTCTCTTCTCGGCGGAGTCCGGGAAGTGAACACGGTGTTGGAGGTATGTTTGACGTAAGTAGTTTCAGGATCACTTCTTGATCATAGTTGTTCGACCGTGCTTTTGCCTTCTCTTCTCGCTCTCTTTTTGCGAATGTAGCCACCATATATGCTAGTCGCTTGCTGCAGCTCCACCTCACAACTCTGTCCTTCCTATAAGCTTAAATAGTCGTGATCTCGCGGGTGTGAGATTGCTGAGTCCCCGTGACTCACATATTCTACCAAAACAGTTGCAGGTGCCGACGATGCCAGTGCAGGTGACGCATCCGAGCTCAAGGAGGAGCTTGATGAAGATCTTGTTCATTGTGTTGTTTCGTTTCAGTTGATCAGTAGTGGAGCCCAGTTGGGACGATCGCGGATCTGTGTAGCATTTGGGGTAGTCTTCTTTTATTTTGGTTCCGTAGTCGGACCTTGATTGTATCTGTATGATGTAATGCTTTACTCATGTATTGTGTGAAGTGGCGATTGTAAGCCAACTATGTATCTCTTTCCCTTATGTATTACATGGGTTGTGTGAAGATTACCTCACTTGCGACATTGCTTTCAATGCGGTTATGCCTCTAAGTCGTTCTTCGACACGTGGGAGATATAGCCGCATCGAGGGCGTTACAAGGGGATAGGTTCCAGGTCGGCAGCCTGGGCTAGCAGGGTGGATGTCGTTTGAGTTTCTATTTGTGTTTCATCCATAGTCGGATGGTGCTCTTATGTAAGATGATGTTGTATTCGTGTGGCATTGTATGCCTTTTGTATGTATCCACATCTATTATGTAATGTTGATGTAATGATATCCACCTTGCAAAAGCATTTCAATATGCGGTTCTATCCTTGGTGGGACCTTCGAGTCTCTTTAGGATAGTATCGCATATTGGGCGTGACAAGTTGGTATCAGAGCCTCGACCGACCATAGGAGCCCCCTTGTTTGTTGGCCGTTGTTGAGTCTAGAAAAAAATGTTTTGAGTCTTAGGATTATATATATATATATATATATATATATATATATATATATATATATATATATATATATATATATATATATATATATATATATATATATATATATATCGGAGAGTAGGATTCTTTTACTTCTCAATCCTTCGTCAGCCTCTGGTGAGGCCCCCTGACGTAGATGTTTTGTCTTTCCTCTCCTCAAATTTCACGAAAAAAAAATTAGGATCACGCGGGTATCTTGGGATCGTTCCAATATTCTTGTGACGAGAACATTGTTCTTGGTGCCTCCTGACATTTAGGGGTTGTGGCAGTGTCCCGAGGAGTTGAGTTCCGAGGTGTTGTCGTCACAATTTTATCGCTGCAGTTCTGCAATACCTGAGTTTTGCCAACATCGAAAATCTCTTTAATGCAGTTGTTGGTGAGATAACCTCGACGCCACCCAGTACTGGGGAGTTCGGATGCTTTTCGAAGGTTGAGGTACACTATTTCTGAAGGTTTCTTGGTTATGTGTTGAAGGATGGATACAGCTGGATCTAGGTATTTTTAGTTTGGGTGATATATTTTGTGTCCCCTGTATCCCCAACACCAGATTGCATAACCAGAAAGTTTCGGGAGTTTATAGGTGGGAATTCAAGTAGCTCCTAGAATATCTTTTCGGCAGATGCATGATATGGGATTGGGTAAATCTCTATCATATGTATTTGTTCCGGCTTATTCTGCAAGCCAAATCCTTTGTTTTGTTTTATTTGTGGTATTCGAGTTGCTTCGAAGTCAAATGTTGAATCCATACCTTTCAAGCGGTGTTCTCATATTTCTATGAGAGTGCTAATCCTTCTTGTTTATCGAGATTGTCATGTCAATTCTTTTCCCAACCGGCATGCTTCTCTTCAAGTGGATCTGGTCATTTCAACATTTGTGAGATCAATTCTAAGTTCTCTCAACGGTATCCGTTTCATCCGTCCCCAAGTTGCCTTTGTTTTCCCGCCCTCCCACCCTTTTTCTTCAAGGACTCAGATTTCTTAATCATGTATCCTTTTATTTGTGGGAAGTCTCTTCATTCTTTTCTTTCAATGTTCTTATCCGGTGATTTCCTATGAAGATGCTCAACAGTTTCAAGTTCATCATCCTTCTTTGTTGTTTCTTCTCCGTGGACCCAATTCAAGCTTTCGATATTCATCATATTCCTTTTCTTGTTTCTAATGCTTTCTCTTGCCGATGCACCTCTTAATCATTCACTTCTCGCTTTTCATTTGTTCTGGAGTGCTGAAGATATCTCACAAGACTTGTGTTTCCATTCTCAATCCGTTCAAGATATTTTGAGGTTGTTATCTCATTCAAGTCATTTAATTCAACTGGTGCAATCTCTCTTTAAAATCTTTCAACGGTGTTTCTTTTGAGTGGGCCCTAACCCGCAGGTCTTTTCCCAGGATCTTACTTGACTCTTCTATTTTCACGGAGCTTCTAAAATTCATTTCAAAGTTTGACGTAAGAATGAATTTTCATCAGTCACATGCCTTCTCCAAGGTCGCTTTCAAACTCTTTTCATCTTTGGCTCAACCTTTCCTATTTTAATCCTTCCGGAGTTTCTCAACTATTTTGGTGTTGTTTCTCGTCATTTTTCTCAATTTTTAAGACCAAAGAAGTGTTTCCTCTAAATGTTGGTCCGTTCTCTCGAAGATTCATGGTTCTAGCTTGATGCCATCCTCTCATAATTGTTTTTGATTGTGAGAATTCTTTTCAACCATCTGGAGCATTTCAGGAGTCTTTTCAGTTTGAGTCTCCGGAGCCCATCATCTCAGAATTATTCATTCAAGCTTTCAGCTCTCGTTCTCCAAATCATACCGGTGCATCACTCAAGTATTATCTAATCAGCTCGGGATCTCTGCGTTCACTTGTATCTAAATTCTCTCAAGTATCTTGGTTCATTTTCTGATTCTTCCCGGTGTTTCTTTATCTTTTCTTCGTTCATTTTCAATTCTTACGGTGGTTCATTCAAGAGTTCTCTTCCTTCGTTATCTTATAGATTCATTCGTTGTTTCCAAATTCCACCGGTGGTTACATCAATACCTTCTCAAGTTTGCGCTATATCTCTCTTAATCCTTTCTACGGGTGGTTCTCTCATCTTATCAAGTTTTGCCTCGCTTCTCAACCGGAGAGCGGTCTGAAATGTTTCTTACCCCTTGTGCCATTCTTTCAATTCCGGAGGCAGTGTGTTGTTGATTTCATCAAGTATCCTCTCATCTTGTCAAGTTCATGTTCAATTCCTTCCATTTATAGTCGGAGTGCTGCCCAAATTATATCATTCTTCCTCTCTCATCTTGTTTTAACCGGAGTGGTTTCGAATTCTATCTTGTACATTAAACTCTTGATTCATGTCTTTGCAACCTTCAAGTTCTCGTAATGTTCCTTGTTCCTCTTTTCTAAGGTTTGTTTGCAATCTCATTCATCTCTATTGTACTCTTTCTTTTAAATTGTTTAACCTCTCAAGGTTTGTGGTTTCACTCATTTGCCGAAGAAGCAACTTAGTTTTACCTCTTCTCTTCCTCTTTCTTTTCCCTCCGGTGCCATCCTAGATCTCGGGACGAGATCCTCTCGTAGTGGTGGAGTGTTGTAACGCCCCGGATACAACTTTCCATATTCGTAACTCCAACTCTTGCCTTTTCCGGAGATGCGATATATTATTTACTCCGTGGTTGGGTTTTTGTCTTTTGTTTTGCATTTTGTTCATGTCATGCATCTCATCTCTTAGTATCATGCACTTTGCATCTGCATGTTTTCATAAAACTTGCATTCGCTCGTAGTTGTCGCGTCCCCCCTTGCTTTTGTTGACCGTTCCGAGACCAACCTTGTTCTTCGCTTTTCCCTCTTACCTAAACCGGAGCCTCTCTCGCACAGCCATAAACCCTCGCTCACATGAGTCCAGCGCCAAGCCGCCATTGCGTTGCCCCTGCTTCTGCCGCTGCACCGCTGCTGCCTTCTTCGTCCACACAGCGCGAGGAGCGCGTTGATCAAGTCAACCAGCGGCTCGTACTGCCTCTGCTCGCCATGCTGACCCGATCTGGCCTCCTCGCTCGATCCAACGCCCCTTCCAGCCCTTCTACTCCACCGACCGGCCCAAGGCCCTGGGTGAGCAGCCCTCCAGCGCCCCTCCTCTTGTTTTTTTTCACCCGAGGGTCATCTTTATTTTAGCCCCCGGCCAATGCTTCTCTAAGTGTTGGCCCGAACGAGCGAGATCAGGGGCCACCTTGGGGAAACTTGAGGGTTGGTTTTACTCGTAGGATGTCTCATCCGGTGTTGCCACGAGAACGAGATATGTGCAGCTCCTATCGGGATTGTCGGTGCATCGGGCGATCTTGCTGGTCTTGTTTTACCATTGTCGAAATGTCTTGTAAACCGATTCGAGACTGATCGGTCTTCCCGGAGAAGGAATATCCTTCGTTGATCGCGAGAGCTTATCATGGGCTAAGTTGGGACACCTTACGTGGTATAAACTTTCGAGAGCCGTACCGCGGTTATGTGGCAGATGGGAATTTGTTAATATCCGGTTGTAGTAAACTTGAAGTAAACTCTTCTAAAACACACCAACCGTGTACGTAACAATGAGTGTCTCTTTTCGGGTTTGATCGAGAGGAGAACACGGTTTCTGGGTTATGTCTGACGTAAGTAGGAGTTAAGGATCACTTCTTGATCATTACTAGTTGATGACCGCTTTCTTTGCTTCTCTCCTCACTCTTATTTGCGTAAGTTAGCCACCATACTTTGCTTAGTCGCTGCTGTAACCTCACCACTTTACCCCCCTTCCTTACCCATTAATCTTTGCTAGTCTTGATACCCATGGTAATGGGATTGCTAAGTCCTCGTGGCTCACATTTTACTACACCAACAGTTGCAGGTACATGTTATGCGATGATCATGACACGAGAGTGATGTTTGCTTGTTTTGGAGTTCTTCTTCTACTTCTTCTTCGATCAGGGGATAGGTTCCAGGTCGGCAGCCTGGGCTAGCAGGGTGGATGTCGGTTGAGTTTCTGTTTGTGTTTCATCCGTAGTCGGATGGTGCTCTTATGTAAGATGATGTTGTATTCGTTTGTCATTGTATGCCTTTTGTATGTATCCCCATCTATTATGTAATGTTGATGTAATGATATCCACCTTGCAAAAGCGTTTCAATATGCGGTTCTATCCTTGGTGGGACCTTAGAGTCTCTTTAGGATAGTATCGCATATTGGGCGTGACAATATTCCACCTCGGTCATATCATCGCGGAGTTTAGGCGAAGCCCTCCGCCGGTAGAACATCATCATCGTCACCACGCCGTCGTGCTGACGGAACTCATCCCCGACACTTTGCTGGATCGGAGTCCGGGGATCGTCATCGAGCTGAACGTGCGCTGAACTCGGAGGTGCCGTATGTTCGGTACTTGGAACGGTCGGATCGTGAAGACGTACGACTACATCAACTGCGTTGTCATAACGCTTCCTCTTATGGTCTACGAGGGTACGTGGACAATACTCTCCCCTCTCGTTGCTATGCATCACCATGATCCTTGCATGTGCGTAGGAATTTTTTTGAAATTACTACGTTCCCCAACAGGTCCCACAGGTCAGGTTTGACCTGGCCGACCCACTTGACTGCTGACATCACAATGATGTCATGCTGATGCAGTAAATCTTTTTTGGATTTACTCTTTTACAGGAAATTGCAGAAATTAGCCAAAACTTCTAAAAATCAAAGTAATTCAACCGTAGCTCCAAATCAAATAAGTTATATATGAAAAATGATCAGAAAAATGCAATCTATCCATCTGTACCATTTTCATGCATGTTAGACCAACTTATACCTGCTGATCAAGTCAAATCAATTAAATGGCATTTAAACTCTCATATATGGAGTTTGAATTTGAACCTAGTGTTCAAACCAACCCCATTTAACTTGTTGCTAGATGCATTAGGCCAATCAACAGCATATTGCCATGTCACATTCATGCATCATATTGTTGCATGGCATTGATTGTGTTTCTCCTTTGCTTGTCGGTGTTTGTCCCCTCTCAGTAGACGACGTACCCACGATGAGTTTGATGACACCGATGAAAAACTATATTATCTTTAGAAGTGCCAGGCAAGCAAAACCCCCCTTGTTCATTCCGATACAATCCTACTCTCTCGCTCCTGCTCTCTTTTACTGCATTAGGACAACCACGATTCATTTGTTACTTGCTGCGGTAGCTGAACCCCTTATCCTCTGCATGACCTGTCATTGCCACAGTAAATCGATGAAACCCACTAGCATGAGTAGGAGTTGTTTGAGCCCTGATGTGTCTACTCATTCATGCTTGTTTTTCATGCCTGCTACTGCTTAGAGTTGAGTCAGGTCTGATTCATCGGGGATGAATCGGAGGTGTGTGAACATGTCCTACTGTTGAGAGCTAAGTGTGTGAACACGATTTGGTAAAGGTAGCGGTGAGAGGCCATGTAGGATTACATGGTGGGTTGTCTCATTGCAACCGTCCTCAGGAACTAAGTTCTGTGTTTGTGATCCATGAAACAGTTACTACCACACATTGGGATCCTTAATTGACTCTCTCGCTTCTTAACCACCCTTGTCCTCTGTCCGGAGTTGCAAAGTAGTTTCGGTATTTGTAGCATGTCAGGGGCGCGCAGCGCTGACCTTAGGGGTGGGCTATGTTGCGGTAGGCACGTGGGTCTGTACCGATTCGCCTGCTTGGTGTCTCGGGAACCCTACACACATCGCTCGGGTCGTTAGTGGAAACCTTGGCGGACTACTGCGGATGGAACCCGAATAGGCGATAAACCGGACTAGGGACTCGTGTGTTTAGGTAGGCCGTGGCCGACACCCTCGCCAAAGCTTCCGCTTGAAGGTTGCCGAGATACATGACGTGTACATGGAGGTAAGTGGCGAGAGCGTGTGTGAAGAAGTACACCCTGCAGGGTTAACATCATCTATTCAATAGCCGTGTCCGCGTAAAGGACTTCGGATTGCCTATAACAGTTCATAGACAAGTGAAAGTGGATACTCTAAAATGCGCAAGATAGCGTGAGTGCTATGGATGGCGTTCTCGTAGGAAGGCGGATCGAATCCATAGTGGTGTATTGATATGGTTAATATGTGGACTCGTAGCGCCACCTCAAAAGAGTTACTTGCAATGTAGTTTAGGATAGCCACCGAGTCAAAGCTGGCTTGCTGCAGTCAAACTCCACCACCCCCTTTGTTGATAATGATGCATTTGTAGTTAGTTCTGATGTAAGTCTTGCTGAGTACATTTGTACTCACGTTTGCCTATTTTATGTTTTTGCAGAGAGATTTCAGTCCCGCTAGTAGTTCCGCGTGGACTTTGACGTTTAGCTTGTTACCTCATCTACGATCTTGTGCCCTCGGTAGGATCTGGTAGATAGTCAGGCTTCTAAGCCTTTTTCATTTATAGTTGTCTGTACTCAGACATGTTAAGCTTCCGTATGTGTTTGACTTGTATGCTCTGAATGCTGGGTCGAGAGACCCATGTTTGTAATATCTCGCTCCTAGGAGCCTAATGAATAAATACTTTGAGTTGTAGAGTTATGTTGTGATGCCATGTTGTATTTGCACATATCGAGCATATTGTGTGTATGTTTGAAATGCTTGGTATGTGTGGGATCCGACAATCTAGTTGTTTATCCTTGGCAGCCTCTCTTATGGGGAAATGTAGTCTAGTTCTTCCTTGAGCCATAGTAGTCCGCTACAGCCCGGTTCACCGGAGTCCTGCTAGCCCAGCACTACTGCTCAGGACGCTTGACTGGCCGGCATGTGTTTCACTTTGTTCATGTGTCTGTCCCTTCGGGGAAATGTCACGTGGTGACATCCGGAGTCCTGCCAAGCCTGCTACATCCCGGGTTCCCGGAGTCCTGTTAGCCCAGTGCTACAGCCCGGATTCACACGCTGTTGACCAACATGCTCGAAGTCGATTCATGTTTGCTTGTCCCCATGGGTTAGTGCCGCTTTGGGTTCACGACTAGCCATGTCGGCCCGGGTTCTCTGTCATATGGATGCTAGCGACACTATCATATATGTGAGCCAAAAGGCGCAAACGGTCCCGGGCCATGGTAAGGCGACACTCGTGGGAATACCGTGCGTGAGGGCGCAAAGTGATATGAGGTGTTACCGGCTAGATCGATGTGACTTGGAATCGGGGTCCTGATAGCAGGTCTAAATTCTATTTCTGCACCTTGCTTCCCAAGTGTTGCTTTATGTTACAGAAGATGATAAAAAGTCTTTTCCATTCTTTCATGTCCCTTTAGAAGTCTAGCAATATTTTCAAGTGCTTGATAGTGACTTTATGAACCAAGGAAAGTGTGAGTGTTGTGCTATAATTTCAAGTTCCTGGTAGTAACTTTATGAATCAGACTCTAATTGCAATGAAAGCACCTTATGGTATAGCTCTAAAGTCCCAGATATTGACGAGTCAAGTAGTAGTAACGATATGTTTGTTATGTCTAGGACTTACGATGGATGTTGCGTTTTCTTAATGAAGCCTTTTCACTTGCCCATGAAGGTGATTTTCTTTCGAGATATATAGGATTGCTCTAAGAAGCTCTATGGGTCCCGAGTGTCGGAAAGATGTGTAGTTTATATGTAAGTTGCAACTGAATATGGGAGACCCTTATTTCTTACCTCATTTTTACCACATTTTTATCTTTTGAGATTGGTACTCATATCATGCTTAAAGCTCAAGCCTTTTCCACCTGAACCATACCTATTGTTACATGATTAATTAAAACTTGGTTCTTGAGGTTTACTTAGATGGACTGAAAAAATAGTACAATTTTATCATATCTTCTTTTGCACTTATTAATTGTACGTCTAGATACATCCATTCCTTTGACAATTATTTCTGGACGGAGGGAGTACTTTTTTTGCCTTTATTTGCATTTTACCCTCAAATAGATTGGACATGACTTGATATGAGTCATAAGTCATCATTGATTGCATAGGAGTAGGTCGGGGTAACAATGTCCAATACCACACCCTTATCAAGTTGGTTACATGTGCTTGCTACATTCATTTCAGCTGTATCTCCTTCTATTCTGCTCTACGATTCCTTTTGCTTATGATTTCTTATTGTAGTGGCAAATTTTAATTGTTTGGGTTGTTGCTTCTACAAAAATATATTGCTATCTTTTAGTTCTGTTACTTTAGTCTCTCTCTCTCTCTCTCTCTCTCTCTCTCTCTCTCTCTCTCTCTCTCTCTCTCTCTCTCTCTCTCTGATTTCATAATAATATGAACTTAGCAACTTCTATTATGCTGCAAGATTAGAGAGATTCCTTCTCATTACTTGGAGGATGCATGATGGGAGAGATTATGTGTCACACCCTGATTTTCATGGCACAACACTTAAGATTATAAATCATGATAAAATGTGGTTTGACAAAAACTTTTGAGTGTTTTGGACCTTGCCTTGATTGGTTTTTGTCTGTTCTTTGCAAGTGCTCTAAAAATAAAATAAACCCTCCAACTCTTATACTCCTTCTCCTTGATCCAAAAACCTTTCCCAATGATCATGCCATGTGTATAGGACATAAAAATAATTTCTTGCAAAAATAATTTGGCCAAATAGTATTTTCAAAAATTAGGTTTTCCAAAAACCCCTAAATTGAGACTTGAACTACAAGTACTTAATTAAGGGTGTGAAAAATCTTTAAAAAGGTATATTTGGAACCTATTAGGTATAGGACTCCCATAAACCACAAAAATATAATTTTAGAAGTTATTTTCCTATTTTATTTAAAAGCTTTTTCTCAAGGCCAGAAATGGTCTTTAATAGGGAAAAATTATTTTATGGTTTTAAAAATATTTGAAAAAATCAGGGAACCTCAGTGGGCATATATTTCCCATATATAATAGTTTCAACACATGGTCATGTTCAAATATTGGACAAAACCTCCCAATACCATTTCTGCCCATTTCAAGGATTTGAAATATTTCTACAGGAAATATTTTCATAAAAATCCAAGGAAAATCCAGCAAGTCACAAATGCATATTGTGATCACCTTGCAAAGCCTCATGTCAATCAAGGTCATTTTGGTTCACCAAAATGCCCCAAAACCCTCTCTGACCAGAATCAAATTTGAACAACTTTGTACTAGCAACTTTCTCTCCTTGACCCAAACTTTTGTAAGCATGTTCACATGAACAAATGAGGCCACTACACCAAGTGGTTCATCAAGGGGAAGTGATTTTCTCAACTAGATCTACACAAGTTCATTTCTGCTAATTTCTAGGGTTTACAAAAGTTGCATTGGCAACTTTGCCCAAATAAGCTCAAAATTGGTTGAAGGGCCTAATTATATGTGCCATTTCACCCTGTGGAGTGTCATGCCAAATGGAGTTCATTTGCTTAACCAAACAAGCATCAAACACCTTTTGCCACTTTACCAAAATTTCATTTTTGAGCACTTCCACTAATGTCCATGATCCTATGTTTTTACCACAGCTGCCCCAGGTCACCTCCTACCTCCAGTAACTCTCCTCCTTCAACGGCTCAATTATTTGGGGGTAAAACCCATCTCTTTCTCTCTCTATTTACCCATGGCAACTCCTCTCTCTCTCTCTCCTTTCTATATGCAGCGTCCCACCTAGCTCCGGACCACTCTAGGGCATCCAAGGAAGCTCCAGGACACAAGTGGACATGCCCCTGACCTTTTAAAATGGCCATGCCAGCCATATGCATGCTCTGGAGAGTGCTACAGTGCGCCCTTGCACTGTAGCTGCCCTCTGCCCGATGCCTCCGACCACCTTGGCCCTCCCCCGCACGCCTGCCAACGCGCCTCGACGTCTGCAGCACGCTACACCCCTGTCCCCCTCCTCCTTGTCCCTCCTGCTGCTCCCCTCCGCACGTGCGCCGGCCGCCCTAGAGCTCCAATGGACGAGCTCACACGCGCGACGCCCTGGCACTTCCCCGATCCTTCTCTCCCTTCCCCTAGCCGTAGACCATCTCTACGAACGCCCCAGACACGCCCATACGGGCCCCCGTGGCTTGCAGCGACGGCAACAGCCTCGCCGGTGCATGAGCTCACGGTGCACCATCGCCCCGCCATAAAAGGCCACCCCCGAGCCCTCTCGGGCCTCGGTTCACTCTCTCTTCCCCCCTGTGCATCACCCCGACCGGCTCAATCCTCTCCCCTCGCCCTCCTTGCACCTCTTTGGCCGAAGCCGAGCCGCTGACCGCTGCCAAAATTCCGGCGACTTAACCCCTCTCTCTTTCCCCTAGACATTCCAGAACCCTCTACTCACCACCACTGGTCCACCCCGGGCTCCATTTCGTCCCATCCCTCGCCGCATCGCCGTGCTCATCTTCACCGTCGCCGGCCTCCGCCATGGCCGATGTTGCGCTCGCAGCCGACCACCCCCAAGGTCGTGGCACACCTCTTCGGATGCGTCGCGACCCCCTGAACCCGCCGGTGTGCTGGGCGTCTCCGGAGGTGGCTAGAGCCACCGGAAGGGCGACAACAAGCACTCGGCCCCGCCTCCTCTGTCTCCTCCGTCGCGCGCGGGAGGAGGGAGACGACCATGCGGGTGGACCCTGCAGGTCAGTGACCCCGTCAGCGGGCCCCTCAATTTAAGTGGAGACGCACTGGGAAAATACGCCTCCGGCGTGGACCCTGCGCGCGTGCGGCTGAACCGATGGGCCGGCCCAGTTGCGCCTCGGCGCTAAACTCCGCCGGTGCACGCTGCCGCCGCTGGATTGGGCCCATTTAGGTAAATCCATTTTCTTTTTCTTTTTCTGTGGACTAGTAAAATCCATAGAATATTCTAATTAACTCCAAATTTGATGATTCAAATTTCTAGCGACTCTATAAATCATGGTCTACCTGTTGGTGCAGCATGCACTTTTTTCCAGAGACTTTTTCTTCACAAACATTTATCAAATCTTGTTTCTCCAATTTCTGTGATGAACTTTAGAAAATCACAGAGAGCTCAAAATTGATCCAAATGCCATGATTCAAATTCCTATATGCTTCTAAGTTCATAACTTAGTTTATGAACATTTTTCTTAATACTTTCTGTACCCCACAAAATAATGAGCCATTTCTTCATGTTTGTCAACTTTGCAAATCCATAGAATATTCATTTGAACTCCAAATCCAGTGAAACCAACTCCTAGATGCTTCTAAAATCATGGTTTGCTAAATGGGTGCCTTTGCTCATTTTTCAAAAATATGTTTCTGTACACTTCTTACAAATCCATAAACCCCTTGATTCCATCATATCAAATGTTCCGAAATATCCACTAGTCCAATTCCAATGAAACAACTCTGGTTATTTTTCATATAACCAGAGAAGTCCTAGAAAAGTTAAATTAATATTTTTAGAGCACTTTTATTTTCTGCCTTTTTGTGTTGCTTATTATGGTTGCTTTCGACGATAGTTGACGAAGCAGAGGAAATGCTCGGAGTTGGACCAGAAGACTTGAAGACTCTGATGAACCAAGCAAGCAGCCCTTTGACCATGTCTAAGAAACCCTTTTTATGCATGCCATATGGCACTTTTATTGCTTGCATCGAAGTCATGATAAAATGGTGACCACTTGAGGTGGTTTGCCTCCGTTGCTTTTCTCGTTGACACTTGCATGATGCATGACCCTACCTTTCTATGAGGGTTATGCCGGTGGGAGTAGATAGGATGCTAAAGTAGTGCTACGCAAAAAGGGACGGGAATATGCATGGTGATGGAGACAAAGTATTTTCAAAAGACTTTTCAAAACCCCATCGGGTGCCACTTATGCCCGGGAGATGATGAGTTGGGTAACCACTTGATGACGAAGTGGTGTACCGAGGCAAGTGTGTGTTGTTTCCAAAACGGATTGGTTTAAGTTGCACCGTTATTCCAACCTTACATGCGCAACCACTCTACCCTTATATGGGAAAGGGCATTATTGATTACCTAGGCCGATACTAGCTTGGAGCCCGCATTACATTAGTGACGGGGAGAGTTGGTGCTCTCTCTCGGGACGGGTCGTGCTGTAGGGGCGGCCATGACTGTTTTCACAGGCACCGGATACACTGTTGTGTCCCTCTCGGATGTTACGATCTCGAGTGAGTCTCATATGATGCACATCGTGAGGATATGGAACAACGAGTGGACTCCTTGTTAGTGTCGTCTAGGGAAAGATAGTGATCGGTGCTTACCCCGGTACTTGAGGTATCGCTGGGTCGTGGATGACACGGAAGTTCCCGGATCTTGTGGGTAAAGTGTGCAACCTCTGCAGAGTGTAAAACTATTCGAATAGCCGTGTCCACGGTCAAGGACAGTTGGGTAACCGCTCTTGGGCTACGTCCACATGTTTACAAACCAGTGTGTGTGTTTGGATAAGTGGGAAGATCTACTTGGGTCAAGTCAAAGGACTTGACATGATTGAGTTGGGTTGATGCCCTCTCCATTTATGTTGATATCTGTAACATGTCCTCATGGTTACTTGAATTCTCCTGATGCATGTCTTACAAGTTGTTGAACATGTCATTGCACTCAAAACTAGCTTTCTGCAAAAATTTACCTATATCATGCATTGTTGTATCTTGAACCAACACATGGGTTGCTTGCAGTACATTCAAAGTACTCATTGGCTTGCCACCGGTTATTTTATTGGCCGGCATGAAAGAACAGGATATAATGAAGAGTACCTTGGTGACGAACATGCGAGCTAGGACGCTTCCACCGTAATGCGTAGGGTTAAGGCGATGGCATGGGTCCAAGTTATTATTGAAGATTTCAGCTGCGATGATACACTCAAGGCTTGACCATAATGGTCCTACTTGTGTAAAACGGTATGTATGGATGTAAGACTCTTGTTATTCAGCTTCTGTGTGTTCAGTGAGCATTGATCTCTCGGGATCATCAGACACGCAGCATCCGTGATCTCGACTTATGAGTCGGGGTCCCCACATAATGGGATGAGGACTGAATTATGTGTAGCTATGATATCATCTAATTTTGGTCATATGTATCTTACAAGAATTCCAGTATATATTTTGGTCATATGTATCATAATAAGGATGCACCTTGAAATATTACGTCTTCCAAGCCCATCATGTTGGAATTTTGTGTAGTTTCTTTTGATGGAAATATTTAGTTTGTTGTGCAATTCTAATGGACGATTATGGACAAGGCCTGTAGATATGATGGATGCTCTTATTCCTTCGACTCATTGTCCGTAGATGAATGATTGATCATGGCTTTCTTTTGGTATGTCTACATCTCCTATTAAGGATGTACCACTTGCTTCTAATGTACTTTGATGCTTTGGATCCTTTTCTTTTTACGAACCTTTGGAATATAAACCATATTTTTACCGGTTGGATATGGCTAGGGTAGATGGGCTTTTGCTCTCTTATGTTCCTGATCATATTGCTGAAGTTAATGTTAGCTAATTAGCTTTTGTAATCATTTGATTGTAGTAGATGTTGCCTTGCTTCTGGGACGGGTTAGCTTTTACAGTCTCATGACCGTGTTGAACTTGATGATGTTACTCTTTTGGTAGAGTGAATGTTTCTTTTTACTCTTGAATCCGATAATCGATTGTCTTGTTACATGTGCTAAACTTGCATTCATACTAATGCATCATGTCATTTATCTTTCATAGCTTGACCATATCGTTGGGACCGACACCCTCGCACCAAGGCGCGTTGCCGATCTAGTAACTGATGAGGAGGTGACGCCTCTAGTCATCGATGACAGAGAGGATGGTGCGCCCGAGAAGTGGCTATTGGCTGGGAAGGTACTTGTCGGTGTAAAAAAGTAGGGGCTCTGCTTTTAAACCCTTTACTTGTGCACGGGCAGTCAGAGCCTCCTGCCCCGGCCACGCATAATAGGGCAGAAAGGGGGAAGCTGGAGAGAAGCCGAAGCCACGAGGACAAATGAAGCAACAACAAGGACCAGGGCCACAAGGATCAGATGGGCGAAGCAGGTTTTCGCGGCAAGGACCCTTGCCGGGGCAGCCTCAGCGGCCCTGGCAAGACCCTTTCCAGGGCAGCTCGCCCACGCCAGCCGAGCGAGCCACCCTTGGGCCCACCAACGCTCAACAGGCGCATTGGGACAGGGCTCGGGAGGCACTTCCGTGGTGGCATGCAGATCTTTGTGAAGACAAAGAATAATCAAGATCAAGTGAGGATAGGAAGGCAATCATCCTCACCGAAGAAACCCACAAGATCCTCGGCAAGATCCTTGCCGGGGACGCCTACGCGCCACGGCAAGACCCTTGCCGGGCCACCCGGCAAGGCCCCCGCCAGGCACACCGGCAGGGCCACTACTAGGCCCGCACCGGCCAAGTCTTCGCCGCCGTTCGCATGCAGCTGCCGACCCAACCAACTAGGCAGGCACCTGCATGGCAACATGCAAACCTTCCTGGAGGCTCCACCACCGCGCCACCTCAGCTGCCTTCCTGCCTACATGGCACCGCATGCATCGCCGGCCAGGGCGCGTGTCGAAGCAAGGAGAAGCGGCGACGGATGGGACGGGCCTCGCTCCCGTCCCCGATAAAGCAAGAGGACACCTAAGCGATGCATTAAATGCATCTTGTCCTGTAATACGAGGGATAACCTCACGGCATTGTACCCTTTCCACCTCCTGCTTGCCACTGTGGCGACCCCTTTTCCTATAAAAGGAGGCCTGAGGCGACCAGGAGAAGGATTCGGCTCTTTCGAACCTCTCGGCACCTAGAGGTAGTTCGAGAGCTCAAGAACAATAAATACATCCACCAAAGCAGGACTAGGGTTTTACGCATCCTTGCGGCCCGAACCTGGGTAAAATCCCTTTGTGTTGTCTACTAGTCCTGCTCTTCTCACGATCCCCGTGCCCTGCAACCGCAGTAGGGATCCTTGTGATCCCATAGGTGTCGTTTCCACCGACATCTTTGGCGCGCCAGGTAGGGGGCGCAATTGTGAGAATCTGGTCTAGCAGTTGACCTAGCTGTTCTTCATCGCCATGGCTCCTAAGAAGAAGGCGACCACAGCGATCAGTTCGTCCGGAACCGGGTTGGTACCGGCACGGACTGGCAGCAGGCCAGTCGCGTAGAGGACCCATGGCGCGGCCCGCGAACATCCACCTCGCCCTGATGGTCTGGGCCTGGCGAGCAGCGTCATTCGCGCGCCGGGCGGTGAGCCACCAGTCGCGGGCTCCGAAGACGGAGTCGGGCCCACCGCAGGCGGCGAGGGGCCCTCCAGGGGTGCCGTCGTCCCGCCAGGCGGCGGCACGGCCATCTCCAAGACGCCAACACCGGCGCCCACGGCGCGCTCGTCTCAGGTTGTGCGTGATGAGCAGCGTCACCCTGCCGGTGACCCTACGCGCCGCCCTGGGAAGAGTCTCGTGCGTCCCTCACATGAAGGAGAGGGCCAGCATGCATGCCGAGGTGCTGATGGAGGTGGCGAACAGCTGCGGAGCCGCGACGCAGCCCCTTCTAACGTGGTTAGGAGTCGAGGCGCATCGCGGTCCACCTAGCTTTCGCCGCCACCCACGCCAGCGGAAGGCCTAGCGCGCGCAGCTGCTCCTCGATTTTCCTCCGCCGCAGAGAAGCTCGACGAATGGAGGGCCACCGTTCGGAGCCTCGTCGGTATCACCAACAACGACGGGCTGCGGCCGGCGGAACCCGTCGGCCGTTGCTCCGCCGGGCTGCCACGTGCTAGCGGAGGCAACGCCGGAGGCGACGCGGCCACGGTGAACTCCCCACCTCCATCCCGACCGCCCTGGCCGTTGGCCCGTCGCGGCGACGCTCGTGATGTTATCTCCATCGCGTCGTCCGATCCGTGAACCAACCGCGATCAGCGCCAAGTCCTTCGGGAGCGGGTTCATGAGGACGCTCGAACTACCATCGAGCGCCGACATGACGCGCGCCACCAGTCGGACAGGCGGGCAGGGCCCGGTACGGACCACGCAGCGCCGGGAGGCTATGGTGGCCTACCTTACGAGGTGGGTTGTCCGTCCTTCACCCGTGAGCTTCGGCAGTTCCAGTGGCCCTCCCACCGTACGTTCAAGCCCGACGTTGGCGAGAAGTACAATGGCAAGACTCACCCGTCAGAGTTCCTCAGCATCTACACCATCACGATGCAAGCTGCTGGGGCCCGTGATGATAAGGTGCTTGCCAACTACTTCCCGTTGGCACTCAAGCCTAATGTTATGTCATGGTTGATGCACTTGCCGGTGGATTCCATCTCTTCTTGGGCGGATCTGTGCCATGAGTTTTTTGGCGCCTTTACCGGAGGTCACCAAGCTCATGGCCAGGCAAGTGATTTACACATCATCCCCCAGAAGGAAGGATCGGATGGGCGAAGCAGGTTTTCCCGGCAAGGACCCTTGCCGGGGCAGCTCGCCCACGCCAGTCGAGCGAGCCACCCTTGATCCCACCAACGCTCAACAGACGCATTGGGACAGGGCTCGGGAGGCACTTCCGTGGTGGCATGCAGATCTTTGTGAAGACAAAGAATAATCAAGATCAAGTGAGGATAGGAAGGCAATCATCCTCACCGAAGAAACCCACAAGATCCTCGGCAAGATCCTTGCCCGGGGACGCCTACGCGCCATGGCAAGACCCTTGCCGGGCCACCCGGCAAGGCCCCCGCCAGGTGCACCGGCAGGGCCACTACCAGCCCGCACCGGCCAAGTCTTCGCCGCCGTTCGCATGCAGCTGCCGACCCAACCAACTGGGCAGGCACCTGCATGGCAACATGCAAACCTTCCTGGAGGCTCCACCACCGCGCCACCTCAGCTGCCTTCCTGCCTACATGGCACCGCATGCATCGCCGGCCAGGGCGCGTGTCGAAGCAAGGAGGAGCGGCGGCGGATGGGACGGGCCTCGCTCCCGTCCCCGATAAAGCAAGAGGACACCTAAGCGATGCATTAAACGCATCTTGTCCTGTAATACGAGGGATAACCTCACGGCATTGTACCCTTTCCACCTCCTGCTTGCCACTGTGGCGACCCCTTTTCCTATAAAAGGAGGCCCGAGGCAACCAGGAGAAGGATTCGGCTCTTTCGAACCTCTCAGCACCTAGAGCTAGTTCGAGAGCTCAAGAACACTAAATACATCCACCAAAGCAGGACTAGGGTTTTACGCATCCTCGCGGCCCGAACCTGGGTAAAATCCCTTTGTGTTGTCTAGTAGTTCCGCTCTTCTCACGATCCCAGCGCCCTGCAACCGCAGTAGGGATCCTTGTGATCCCATAGGTGTCCTTTCCACCGACAGTACTTTGCCGTAATCTGCTCCATATTCAAACCATAACCAATGCTCTCCGTCCGGCGTGGGGAAATCCCCGTGGATTGCAATTCCGATCCATTGGGGAAAACAAGTTTGTGGACGAATTCGAGTCCCAACGTGATCGTGATCGGATCTGGAACGGATCTCCATGGCACGTCAGTAAACATGTAGTGATCCTATCTAAATTTGTGGACTGTATGCGGCCGGATGAAGTAAGTTTTGATCGGCTCCTGTTGTGGGCTAGGATAATGAATCTGCCATATAATTTGCATGATGATGCCTGGGAAAAGGTAATTGCAGCACAGATTGATAAAGCTGCATCGTCATTACACTTTGATAATATTGGAGGCTACCTGCGGGCGAGGTTGACAGTGGATGTGAACAAACCTCTTGGGAGGTGGATTGTGATTGAGTCGTCCAAGAGAAAGAAACAAGATCCATATGACATTCAGTATGAAAATGTTCCTCACTTCTGCTTCTCTTGTGGCCGGCTGGGGCACTCAGACCTGTATTGTCCAACTCCTGGACAACGGATGAGAAAGGAGATCTCCCGTTTGGTCCGAAGTTGAGGGCAACTGACGATCGAAAGAAGGCAACTTCTGGAGATAGTACCAGTAAAGAACAACACTCAGGGACAAGCAATAGAAGGGAGTCGAAGAACTCCAGCACAACTAAGGATGGCGGCACTGAAGTGAACTCCCCTGTGAAAAAGCATGAACAGAAAAAAGGAAGGAGGTTCCCAAACAAGTGTATCGTCGAGTTGACAAACTGTCGGTGTCAAAACTGGGGGATCTCGGGTAGGGGGTCCTGAACTGTGCGTCTAAGGTCGATGGTAACAGGAGACAGGGGACACGATGTTTACCCAGGTTCGGGCCCTCTCTATGAAGGTAATACCCTACTTCCTGTTTGATTGATCTTGATGAATATGAGTGTTACAAGAGTTGATCTACCACGAGATCGTAATGGCTAAAACCCTAGAAGTCTAGCCTGTATGACTATGATTATGAGTATTCGGCCCTATGGGCCCAGCCCTCCGGTTTATATAGACACCAGAGGGATCAAGGGTTACAGAAAGTTGGTTACAGAGAAAGGAATCTTCATATTTGGTCGCCAAGCTTGCCTTAAATGCCAAGGAGAGTCCCATCCGGACACGGGTAGAGTCTTTAGCCTACGTATCTTCATAGCCCATCAGTCCGGCCCATAGCTAACAAGCCGGATGCCCGAGGACCCCTTCATCCAGGACTCCCTCAGTAGCCCCTGAACCAGGCTTCAACGACTAGGTGTCAGGCGCACAGATTCTCTTCGACATTGCAAGGCGGGTTCCCCTTTCCGGATACTTGAAGATAGTCTTCGGACGCAACGAACGTGTCCGGATCTGCAACACAAGTACCACACACAACCGCAGAGAGTATAATATTCCACGAGTCTAATCCGCTGATAACTTTTTGTAATGTAACATCACGTCTGCCCGGTCATTATTTCGAACCGTTTTCGTCCACCGTTCCATGTTTCGAGACACGTTTTTCGTTGGAACGTCTTGTTGAAGCAGAGATCATGTCCCCTTATTGTGGGATTCTCATCAATACGGGCATGGGTAACCTAACCGTGCTGTTTAAACAGCCCTTGGGAACAGGCGAGTTTTAAGGCAAGTGGGGAGGCACTTGATATTCACTGCCTTTATAAGGAGATAAGGATTCCCTTCCTTCACCCACGCCTTCTCTCTTTCTCTGCCCTTCCATTCTCGAGCTCCAACACCCAAGTCCTTATCTTTTCCGCCTCAAGGAAGCACTCAGCCATGTCCGGATCTGGAGGGCAAGGCAAGTGGATGGCCTCCTCCGTTAAGGAGAAGGACATCACCAAGCTTCGGGAGGCCGGGTATCTGGCGAAAGAAATCGCCCACCGGCTTCCAGCCAAGGGGCAAATCGTCCCCACCCCGAAGCCAAACGAGAGGGTGGTGTTCATCCCCCACTTTGTCCGCGGGTTAGGGTTTCCTCTCCACCCTTACGTCCGCAGACTTATGTTCTATTATGGGCTAGATTTCCACGATCTAGCCCCAAACTCCTTCCTCAACATATCGGCATTCATTGTTGTGTGTGAGGCCTTCCTCCACATCCATCCCCACTTCGGACTGTGGCTCAAGATCTTCAACATGAAGCCGAAGGTGGTGGATAGCCAGCGCGCGGAGTGCGGAGGCGCCATGGTGAGCAAGATGCCCAATGTCAGCTGGCCCAAAGGTACTTTTGTGGAGACCGTCAAGGAGTAGCTGAAACTGTGGTTCTATATCACAGAGCCCCGCGATGCCACATGGGACGCGGCTCCCGAATTCGATTCCGGAGCTCCAATGCGGCTCACCTCCTGGATAGAGAAGGGCCCAAACTGATCTTTGTCGGACGAGCCGATAGCGCTGCAGACGCGCATGCAAAGCATGGTGGATAAAAACATCAAGCTCGTCGACGTGATCCAGGTGATGCTAGTTCGCTGGATCCTCCCCTGCCAAAGCCGAAGCTGCCCTTTATGGCAATTCGATCCGGAGAAGCACAAAACATTGGAAAGGCTCTTCGCAACCACTCACGAAGATGCCTGAAAGTTTCTTTTTAAGGGCAATGAGAAGCCGCCGGCCATAGACTCGGACCGCGGGCGCGATCTTGCCCATCCCGCCAGTGCGGTGAGTCTTTCATGTCTCAAGGCGCATCCTCTACTTACTTGCTCAAGGAAGATATCTAAACCTTACTATTTTATTTTTTTTCAGGTATGGACAGAGAAAGCGGAGTGGATTCAATGTTCGGCTCCGCTGCCCGAGGAGCCAGTCATCCCGCTCCTGGCAAAGATGCTAGTCCCGGCGCCCTATCAGGCGCTGGAGAAGAATTCCAAGAAGAAGGCCAAGGGGGTCCGAAGTGGGCCCTGCCGCAAGGGAGCTTCGCACATGTCGTCCGAAGACAAGACTCACTCCTCCGTCGCTGAAGACGACGATGAGGAGGAGGAAGAAAGCAACTCTCCCCCTAATGGGGGAGGAAGAAGAGGGCGACCTCCACAAATCTGGAGGCGGAGGCGCCCAAGAGGGGGAAGGGCCCCCTTGCGGATAACTCCGTGTGGTATGTCGACAACAGCCCGGAGCGACCCCCAAACAAGCCCATGGCCGCATCGTAAGTACTAAAACCTGCATATGTCCATGTATCCGGCCTCTCCGCTTCACGGAATTAATATGTTAAATTATGCTATTGCACTCCGGCCCGCGACAGCTCCATGCGATCCTCATCAGGGGGTTCGTTGGATTCGAAGGCGATGGCCAGCTAGTCACCACCGACGGCTCACTCTCCCTAGGCCAAGGGTGACACCGAGGTGCTGTCCCGAAGGACCCTTCCCGGCTAGGGAGAGGTTCAGGAGGTCGTCAAGGCGGCACCAGAGGATGACTCCTCGGCCGCCAAACACACGGGGGGGCCCCATGGAGACTGGCGATGGGGGCCATATCCAATTCGGCCCCTAGCCGGAGACCATCCCGGAGACCTATACGGCTCTGGAATTCGGCGAGCAGCCTCCTCTGAAGGGAGGAGGTGCGCCTATACCGCCGGTGACCTCTATCCTTCCCGAGGCACCGAATAATCTGCTGAAAGCGCTACGAGGCGCTTCGGTTATGGAGGAACACCGTATACTTATGGGTATAGTGGTTGAGAGGGTTCAGTCCGTCAAGAACGGACTAACCGAGGACTGCACCAACCTGCTAACAGGCTTTGAGGTAAGCGACACAAAACAAGAAGTCCTGGTATAGACAGTAGCCCCTGAGAGTCTGTCCGGTGTTCGGAAAGAAGTGCCGGACAGAGGATCAAACAGTTTTTCGCAGGAGACTAACCATATGCGCCTATGTGCTTACACGGGCGTTGTTACTAGCTGCGACTGCACACACTGCCGAAGTCTTCGGACTTAAGCAGAGACTGGAGCGGGACAAGGACGAGCTTGGCCAAGCAAGGAAGTAGCTAGAAGACAAGAGAGGTATGTAATGACTTGTTGTATATTCAGGAAGAATGAATGATGTGTATTGACCAGAGTGCCCTGATATTGGTAGGCACGGCGACCGAGGTTGAGGTCCTTTAGAAGGCACTAGCCGAGGCCGAGGAGAAAGCTGCTAAGGAGCAAGTCGCTCGCAAAAAGCATGAGGGCCGGCTCAATGAAGTCCAGCAGGAGCTCCAGGATGCCATGAAGAAGTGCGAGACCTTGGAGCGCGATGTTTCGGTGGAAAAGACCGAACTCGCCAAGGCTCACCAAAGCACGGAAGATGCCCAGGTTGAAGCCCAGGGCGCCCTCCAGGAGACCCAGGAGGACAAGAAAATCGCGACGGGTAAGGTGTTTAGTATGCAAAGCAAGTATGTGAAGAAGAGGTATCTCTTACTAACCCGGATTTGGAGTTCTCCAGGGGCCTTTGCGGATCTGTCGCGCAGTGTTTCCGACGCTGCGGAGTTCTTCCGAGTCGAAGAGGGGAGCTCTACGGAGAAGCTGTTCTGGTCGCAATATCTTGCGCCAGAACATCCGGTGCCCTTTAGCGATCAGCTAAAATAGCTGGTCAAGCTGCAAAGGGTGGTCGAACTGGCCATGAAGGGTTTAATAATCCGGTTGTGGCCTGCCGAAGCTATACCCAGCAGCTACTTCGGTCTCGTGAAGCGGCTGGTGAATGCCTGCCCTCGGCTGGACGTCATCGAACGGTCGGTCTGCATCGAGGGCGCGCGCATGGCCTTCGCCCGCGTCAAGGTGTGGTGGGCGAAGATGGACGCCGTCAAGATTGTGACCGAGGGGCCGCCTGAGGTCAAGGAGCACCGCACACCCGAGCGGTATTTTGAAGACGTCCTGGAGGGGTCTCGTATTGTGGCGACGCAATGTGCGCAAGACATTATTTTTGAATGAATACATTCAGTTTGTCTCTGCCTTGTATGATGAAACAAAGTCGTTATGTAATATAATGTTTATTATGTTTTAAAAAATTTACCTCCTGTGCGGCCGTGTTTTGTAAACTCTGAGAGTTGGCTAGTCGTCGGCTTCTGCCCCCACGTAGGTAGTACGGGGGTGTTTGGGATGTAACCTAAACACTCCCGATCCAATTGTTTGGTCCTTGAAGGAGGTGTTTAGCACAACAAACCAGGCAATCAGACTATGCGGCTTTAGCACCCTCACTTAGCCATAAGAGTTTGACAATAAAAATGTAGGCGCAGCCCCTAGTATCCGAACTAGGATGCTATAAGAGACCGCCCTGTACTTCTACTGCTAAGGCAACGGTGTGTTCCTCGGTACGGAGGGAACGTTCCGTGTTTCCATTAACTGTTATGACGCCGCGTGGTCCGGGCATCTTGAGCTTGAGATAAGCATAGTGTGGCACCGCGTTGAATCGAGTGAATGCGGTTCATCCAAGCAGTCCGTGATAGCCTCTACGAAAGGGGACGATATCGAAGATTAACTCTTTGCTTCGGAAGTTGTCCGGAGATCCGAAGACAACCTCTAGTGTTATTGAGCTCGTACAGCGGGCCTCTACACCTGGTATGACTCCTTTGAAGGTAGTCTTTGTGGGCTTGATCCGTGATGGGTTAATGCCCATTTTGTGCGCTGTGTCCTGATAAAGCAGGTTCAAGCTGCTACCTCCGTCCATTAGGACCCGTGTTAGGTGGAATCCATCGATAATAGGATCGAGGACTAGTGCGGCTGCCCCGCCATGACGGATACTGGTCGGATGGTCTCTGCGATCAAAGGTGATCGGACAGGAAGACCATGGATTGAATTTTGGGGCGACTGGCTCCATCACATAGACGTCCCTGAGTGCGCGCTTGGGTTCCCTCTTGGGGATGTGGGTAGCGTATATCATGTTCACCATTTTGACCTGAGGGGGAAACTTCTTCTGTCCCCCTGTGTTTGGCGGCCGAGGCTCCTCATCACCGTCCTCGCTTTGCGACCCCTTCTCCTTATTCTTGGCATTTAACTTGCCGGCCTGTTTGAAAACCTAACAATCTCTGTTGGTGTGGTTGGCTGGTTTTTCTGGGGTGCCATGGATCTGGCACGTACGATCGAGTATGCGGTCCAGGCTGGATGAGCCCGAATTGTTCTTATTGTATGGCTTCTTCCGCTGACCGGACTTCAAGCCACTGAATCCGGAGTTGACCGCCGTGTCTTCGGTATTGTTGCCATTTTTTCGACGCTTGTGTCTGTTGCGTCGGGGCCTGGCATTGTTATCCTTGGCTTCGAAGGTGCCAGGTTCGCTTGCATTATTATTGCAATGAGCTAGCCAACTATCTTCGCCCGCACAGAAGCGGGTCATGAGTGTCGTAAGGGTTGTCATGGACTTCGGCTTTTCCTGCCCAAGAAGGCGGGCGAGCCATTCGTCACGGATGCTATGCTTAAAGGCCACTAGGGCTTTGGCATCCGGACAATCGATGATCTGGTTCTTTTTAGTTAAGAACCTAGTTCAGAATTTCTTGGCTACCTCTCCGGGATGTTGGACTATATGACTTAAGTCATTTGCATCCGGAGGTCGGACATATGTTCCTTGGAAATTGTCGAGGAAGGATCCTTCCAAGTCTTCCCAGCTGCCAATGGAGTTTCCGGGCAGACTGTTCAACCAGTACCGAGCTGGTCCTTTGAGTTTTAGTGGGAGGTATTTGATGGCGTGGAGATCATCACCGCGGGCCATGTGAATATGGAGAATAAAATCCTTGATCCATACCGCGGGGTCTGTTGTCCCATCATATGATTCGATGTTTATGGATTTGAACTCTTCTACGAATTCGTGATCCATCACCTCGTTTGTGAAGCAGAGAGGGTGTTCGGCACCTCTATATTAGGCCACATTGCGACGTAGCTCCAATGGAGTCCGTCTGTGGTTTTTGGCCCGGGTGTGACTAGGCTTGTCGCGTTCGAATAGATAGCCGTCCTCACATGCCGGGGCACGTCCTCGCGATCCGTATATCGATCTGGTATGTTCTGCTCTATTGTCCAGGTCCTGCCGAAGGTCGTAGGTATGTCCCCGAGCTGTTTTATCTCTGCCTTTATAGTGAGGTGGGGCGGGCTGGTGTTCGGCTCGAGTTGCCGCTTTGTCCCGACCATGTTGTGGTCGGTCAGCCGCATTGCGCGATAACGGTACGGGCTCCAGCGCCTCAGCATCGAACTGAGGTAGCAATCTACGCTTTGGGTAACTTCTGGCTGGGCGCCTGAGGCCGTATTCCTCAGCTGCCAGGACATCAGTTCATCCATTGTTTAGCAGATCTTGGTCAGCTTGAAGCTGCTACTACTTCTTAAAGCGCCCCTGCTCGAGAGGTTCCTCAGGCACGATAAAATCCTCGTTGCCGAGGCTCGCCTCCTCCTCGGAGAGCGGAACATAATTACTATCCTCCGAGTCTTTGTTTGTGGCCTGTTCATCAGGGCTAACTTGCCCATCTTCCCGTTTGTCCTGTTCGGAAGTTGCCTCAACGGGGTCTTCATTGTCTTCGACACCGTCCGGAGTGTTATCCTCTCCTCTGCCGGTGTTGCTTTCTTTGGTGCGGCGTGATTTAGAGCGGCGCCGCTGGCGCCGGTGCTTCGGTTGTGTCTTTGGGGGGTCATCCTCAACTGGATTTTCCTTGTCATCGCCGCTATTATCTTTTGGTGCATCCACCATGTATACATCATATGAGGAAGTGGTCATCCATCGTCCGGTGAATGGCGGGTTTTGGGCCTCCTCTTCTCCGGCATCGTCGTCCATACCGTCGATGTCTTCGGAGCCGTAATCGAGCGTGTTGATTAGGTCATCGACAGTGGCTATGAAGTGGGTGGTGGGTGGGAAGCGAAATTCCTCGTCATCAGCCTCCAGTTTGAACCGGATATAATTCGGCTGTGAGTCCCCTGACGACGATATGTACCTAGGGTAGGGTAATAGGCCTGACCTAGATACCCTCCCCAAGGACACCACTCTAAAGCCAGAAGCATTTAAGGGATATCATCATCCACTCGACCAGAAGCATTCCACTTGACAGATTCAATGTCACTCGACCATGACAATAGTCACTCGATTACCAGAAGATCGAAAGCCGCTCTGTACAGCAACGGTCGGACGTTTATTCTGTAGACTTAATGGTCATTTATGTACCTTTATTACTGGTGTTACCAGAAACCCCCCATCTTTATGTACCTTAAACCCTGTGTAACTGAGGGCGGGAGGGGTCTGGCGAACTCTATATAAGCCACCCCCTCCTCAGGGACAAGGGTTCGTACCCCCTATAACTCCACACACACACACACATATAATCCAGTCGACCACCTCCGAGCACCGAGACGTAGGGCTATTACTTCCACCGTGAAGGGCCTGAACTCGTAAACCTCGTGTGTACAACTTCAAAATAGCTGGGATCTTGCCTCTTCATACCTACCCCCCATTCTACTGTCAGTCTTAGAACCACGACAGTTGGCACCCACCGTGGGGCAGGTGTCTTAGCGACTTTTTGGTGAAGTTGTGATTTTTCTGATTCCCATCATCATGGTTTCCAGCGGTGGATTTGCTGAGGGCCGCGAGATCCGTCTCGGCGCGCTCGTCTTCATCGCCGACGACTCCGCCTGGCTTCAAGAAGCCCCCTTCGATGTTGAGACGCTTCCCGTCTGCGGGGCAGCACACTTTCGCGCGTGTATCCGCGGCGTCCTTCTCCGGCAGCCGTCGACCCAGTATCGGTCGGATCCCGTGGTGTCCCCGCTCCCCGCTATTCGTCGGTGCAAGCGATCCGGTCGGTCGCGGCTTCAGCGGTGGGTGAAACACGCGGTGGCTCGCCAGTCGGCCACCCCACAAGTCGCGGCAATCGACCCCGACGAAACTCTCTACGGCCTGTTCGATCTGTCGACTGGCTCCGTCGAGACCGCATCCGAGTGTGATAGCCGCGATCCTGCGGCTGAAGTCTTGATGGTCGATGGGCCACGTAGTCCGCCTGGCTTCCGCCGCGACGGTGGCGGCGATGGTGGCGGCGATCTGTCACGCGTTCACGAGGAGTATCACCCCGAAACCCTTTCTTTGCAGCAGAGGGAAGAGCTTCGTCGCTGCAACATGGATGCACTCCACACGCCCATCGTTGGGGAAACCTCCAAGGCTCGGGCCTTGGAGGAGGCGCGCCTGGCCAATTTGGCTGAGCGCACTCGACTGGAGAACCTTCATCATGCACCGGACGAGCATGCTCGGCAGAGGATCCCTGAGTCTAGTCGACAACAGCTTTTTCCGCCTCAACCTCAGGTATACCGCACACCAATTCAAAATCTCACAGCTGCGGCCTGTATAGCGGTGTCAATTCAGCCTTCCCAGTCGGAGGCTGGTAGGGGTTTGATGTAGATACGGGCCTTACTCCGGGCAGCAGGAGAGCAGAACACGGCGGTGTCTCAGTCACGAAACATGAGTCATAGCAGATCTGTGATTGCAGATACAGTTCAGTCAGCCCACAGCCCAAGATCGCTGTCGCTGCGTTACGGGAATGGGGGTACCAGACTTGCTCGCTCAGGCTCACAAGGCGGCCCAAAGACGCCCATCTTCATCAGCACAAGGTCAAGACCCTCGCGAGGGGCCAAGCCTCGTGGGGCGAACGACATGAAGCTTCCTCAGGCACGGCCTCGTCAGGCTGGCTCGTGAGGAGGCGGAGAGATCAAGACGGGGCACCTCACGAGGTTCCCATGACACAAGCCATGACGACCGAGGGCGCCAGGAAGGTGCCAGCCCGCGCAGTTTTCTCATTTCCTCTTTGGTGCAAAGGAGGCAAGCACAGGCGAGAGCATCAAGCAAAGGCAACCATTTCGGTGCAACAAGACCAAGACCAACACAACGGCAGGAAGGAGGTCATCGTGGAGCCCAAGCCAGGCGTCATCGTGAGCCTTTGACAAAGCGAGGACCAACTTTAGTCAGGATAAGTGTACTAGATGTTCCCCTTCAAAATGGCCAATTGTTGGCGCCCTTCCCGCTCAATATTTGGGAAGAGGCCCAGGGCCATTGCCTATAAATAGGACCAGCCACCCACAGGGTAGAGGGATCCAGAATCCAGAACAGAGCTAGAGATCAAGTAATCTAGAGAGAGAGAGAGAGAGAGAGCGACCGAACTCCCCCTAGCAGTTCGTCCCACGGGCCAAGAACAGACCCTCGCGAGGCTGTTCTTCCCTGTATTATTCATCATCACCCCGAGGCAATCCACCACACCACACACTTTGGGTAGGGTATTACACCACAATGGTGGCCCGAACCAGTATAAACCTTGTGTCCCTTGTGTTGCTCTTTGTGTAGTTTAGATCCTTGCGAGGTGATGTAGTTTAGATCCCTATACTACCGGCCAAGAAGAAGCAGTTGTTCACCCAAGACAAGGCAGAAACCAAACAGATACTGGTTGACGAGGATGGATCCACTAACGCCACCTTCACCATAGGCGCCAACCTCCAGCCCGAGCAGGAGGAGGCCCTGATCAAGTTCCTACGCGCGAATAAGAAGGTATTCGCATGGGAACCTGATCAGTTGGCAGGGATCCCGAGAGGCGTAATCGAGCACCACCTCAACATGTGCCCCAACGTACGCCCCGTGAAGCAGAAAGCGAGACGGCAGTCCACTGAAAAGCAGGCTTTCATCGTCCAAGAGACCTGCAAGCTAGAAGCGGCGGGGTCATTCGCGAGGTCCGATACCCAGATTGGTTGGCTAACCCGGTTGTCGTGCCAAAGAAAGGGGGGAAGGAACGCATGTGTGTCGACTTCACCAACCTCAACAAAGCCTGCCCGCAGGATCCATTCCCGCTCCCTCAGACGATCAGATCGTCAATTCCACCGCCGAGTGCGACCTGTTATGTTTCCTGGATGCCTTCTCTGGCTATCACCAAATCAAGATGGCGGTAGAAGACGTGTAAAAAACGGCTTTCCTGACCCCGTGTGGAGTGTACTGCTACACATGCATGCCGTTCGGGCTGCGCAATGCAGGAGCAACCTTTCAGCGGCTGATGCACATCACCTTGGGTCCGCAGCTCGGGAGGAATGTTGAGCCTTACGTCGATGACATTGTGGTGAAGTCTCGGGAGGCCAGAACCCTGATACAAGACCTGGAGGAAACCTTCATGAGCCTCAACGCAGTGAACCTGTGGCTCAACCCGGAGAAGTGTGTGTTTGGGGTCCCCTTGGGCAAGCTCTTGGGCTTCCTCGTGTCCCATCGGGGCATCGAGGCTAACCCAGAAAAGGTCAATGCAGTCGAGGACATGAGCCCGCCGAAGACCCTCAGAGAAATGCAGAAGCTCACTGGGCGCGTGACCGCACTAGGACGCTTCATCTCCAAGTTGGGGGAACGAACGCTACGCTTCTTCAAGCTAATGAAGAAAAAGGGCCCCTTTGAATGGACTGAAGAGGCCGACAAGGTGTTCCAAGATCTCAAAAGGTACTTAACCAGCCCTCCGGTAATGGTGCCTCCGCACCCCCAAAAGCCCCTGGTGCTCTACCTTGCAGCCACCCCCTACTATGCCAGCGCAGCCCTGGTGGCGGTTAGGGAGGAGCGTTGGACCAAAGTCGCAGCAGCTGCCCGGGTCAAGGCGAAGCAGGATCAAGGGGGCCTCATAGAGACCACTACCACAGCCGAGAAGGATCAGCCGCCGCAGGGAAGCGCACTCGGAACAGAAGAGACCCCTCCCCCTGGCGACCAGCCTCTGGGGGCTCCACTGTCTCAGGAGGCGCCACGGCCTCCGGAGGACACCGACAATACCAACACTCCCAACCTCGTCGAACACCCTGTGTACTTCGTCAAGACAAGTTGCGGGGCGCGAGGGCAGTACCCCATGCCCCGTAAAATCCTCCTCGCGCTCTTGGTGGCCTCGCGCAAGCTGCGGCACTATTTTTAGGGCCATCCCATCAAGGTTGTCTCGGCACTTTGGAAAGGGTGCTCAGGAGCCCCAACTCGGCCGGAAGAGTCGCTGAGTGGAACATCGAGTTGCAAGCGTTTCACTAGAATTCAGCACCACCAGAGTCATCAAGGAGCCGCTAGCTTAACTTCGTGGCGGAATGGACGAAGGCGCCGGGCCTCAAGGCTGATGAGGATCGATCCCTCTCCCCGGGAAGCGAGGCACCGGACGGTTGGATCATGTACTTTGACGGGGCGTTCTCCAGACACGGCGCGGGAGCTGGCGCAGTGCTTATATCTCCTACTCAAGATAAGCTCTACTACGCCGTGCAGCTCTGTTTCCAGCACGGACAAAAGGTCTCCAACAACATAGCAGAGTATGAGGGCCTGATAGTAGGCCTGAAGGCCGCGATTGCCCTAGGAGTGAAACGCCTTACCATCAAGGGTGATTCACAACTCCTCGTCAACTTCTCCAACAAAGTATACGAGCCGAGGGATGAGCACATGGAAGCTACCTCACGGAGGTCCGCAGGATGGAGAAGCAGTTCTGGGGACTGGAGTTGCAGCATGTGCCTCGTGGAACCAATCAAGAGGCTGACGACATCGCCAAACGGGCATCCAGGTGGCTACCTCAGGAGCCCGGCGTTTTCGAGGAGTGGCTCTTCAAGCCCTCAGCAACGCCATCGCTGTCAAGCATGGTGCAGCCTCGGGAAGAGCTCCCCCAGCCACCTGCCTCGGGCCCTGGTGCGTGGGTCGGCCTCGAGGCGCGTCTGCTCCTAATGCTGGAGCCTCAGGAGGGGTGCTGGATCACAGAGCTCCGGAGCTACCTGACGCAAGGGACCTTGCCAGAAAAGGAGGAGGAAGCGGAGCGTGTGGCGCGGCAAGCCACGGCGTACTGCATCAGGGATGGAGAGCTCTACCGGAAGTGACCAAATGATGTGTCCCTGCGTTGCATCTCCAGGGAGCAAGGGAAGGAGCTGCTGGCAGACATACACGGTGGAGACTGTGGGCATCATTCATCATCATGGACCCTCGTTGGCAAGGCGTTCCGCAGCGGGTTCTATTGGCCCACTGCGCTCAATGATGCCGTGGAACTGGTGAAGGCTTGCGAGGCCTGCCAATTCCATGCCAAGCAGATCCATCAGCCGGCGGGAGGTCTGCAAACTATACCCCTCTTGTGGCCATTCACGGTGCTGGGCTGGACATCCAGGCCCGCTTCCTCGGGCGCCAGAGGCTATCGTTACCTCTACGCCGTGGACAAGTTCACCAAGTGGGCTGAAGTGGAAGCCGTCCACACCATCCCCGCAGGTTCTGCGGTCAAGTTCATCAAGGGCATCGTGAGCCGGTTCGGGGTGCCGAACCGCATCATCACCGACAACGGTTCGCAGTTCACCAGTAACATACTGTGCTAACCTTGGGACGCAGGTGTGCTACGCTTCGGTAGCGCACCCACGGAGCAACGGTTAGGTTGAGCGGGCCAACGCAAAGGTCCTGAGGGGCCTCAAAACCAGGACATTCAAGAAGAAGCTGGAGGCTTGCGGTAGAGGCTGGTACGACGAGCTTCAGTCCGTGTTGTGGTCCATCCGCATGACCGCGACCAAGCCGACTGGCGAGACCCCGTTCTTCCTGGTCTATGGAGCTGAAGCAGTCCTCCCTCACGAGGTCAGACGTCGTTCCGCACGGGTCCTGGCGTTCGACGAGGCGCAGCAGGACGCCATGCGGGGGATGGACCTCGTCCTGGGGGAGGAGCATCGTCGAGAAGCCGCGCTACGAGCGGCGAGGTACCAACAAGCACTGCGGCGATACCACTGCCGCAACATTCGCCCCAGAACTCTTGAGGTAGGGGACCTCCTGCTCAGACGGGTTCTCTCCAGGGAGGGACTACATAAGCTTTCTCCCATGTGGGAGAGCCCGTTCAAGGTTGTTCATGTTTCCAGGCCCGGCTCCGCGCGCTTGGAGACTCAGGAGGGGGTGCCCGTCCAGAACGCGTAGAACATCCAGCACCTCCGGAGGTTTTACATCCGCGAATGCCTGTGAAGTTGCTGCGTTTTTGAAAAGGCCCGGTGCCTGTGAAGAAGGCGAATGCCTGTGAAGCTTATCTTTCTGAAAAAGGCCTGGTGCCTGTGAAGAAGGTGAATGCCTATGAAGTTGTTGCGTTTTGGAAAAGGCCCGGTGCCTGTGAAGAAGGCAAACTCCTGTGAAGCTTATCTTTTTGAGAAAGGCCCGGTGCCTGTGAAGAAGGCGAATGCCTGTGAAGTGGTTGCGTTCTGGGAAAGGCCCGGTGCCTGTGAAGAAGACCAACGCCTGTGAAGCTCGCCGCCCGTGACACTCTCACGTAATAATGAGTTGGGGCTGTACACGCCCCGGAGTCTCAGGAGCGCCGGCCTCAGGCCCTGGGGCTCCCTCCCACGCCCAGTGGCAGCACTTAGCTCCGCGCTGGTGAGAAGACGTCGAAGACTAGATTAGGTGCCGGACGCGGCTTTTTTCATTTGCTTTCTGCAGTTGGCTTGTTCATTCCCATTTGAAGTTTTATTGAAGGTGTTGCCGTCTTTGGCTTGCGACTCTTTGCCTTCTTCGCTCTCCTACCTCGATTTCTCTCGCGCGAGTCTCGCGAGGGAGCAACGCGGGCACCCTCGCGAGTGTTTTCTGCCCCTACTGTTTGAGGCTTCCCTAACCGGGTTCGCTACGGGAGCACCCCTCCAGTCCGTGCCCCACGGGCACCGCGACGCGAACACAGGACCTGGGTCGGTCGCCTCCACGACTGAGGCCGGAAACTACCTCTCCTGGCTAATCTTTGTAGGGCATGAAGCGTTCGACGAGGCCTCGGCCTCGGGAGGCGAAGACCGCGACAGACGCCCCCAAGCTAAGTAATTTCTACGAGCAGGCGTGTGGCACAGAAGCCTAATACAAAAATAGCGGAAACAGTACGATAATTAAACAGCAACAGTCCAAGCACGCCCCCATGGGGCCCTACACTACTGTCTCTTTGCATAGGAAAAGGAAAATAACAAGACAGGCGCGGCTCGCTTGACACCAGCTCGCGGCGGAGGCTCGAGCTGCCTCCGGAGCTCAAGCGGACTCCCTCTCGCGCTTCACCGAGGCGCGACGGCGGGCGGACCCGCTACCTCCCTCCAGGCGGGCGCGGCGGCGCGGAGGCTGGTCACGGCCACCGCTGGAGGAGCCGCTGTCCGAAGAAGAGTCACCGAAGCTTGACGAACCCTGAGCGCCGCCAACCACGCACCCGCCGTCATCTTCGTCCTGATCGTCGTCGGGGCTAGGCCCATGACCGCGGTCGTCGTCCTCGGGGCAGCAACCAGCGCGGCGACCGTCTTCCCCGAACACCCTCACGTAGAGGGTGGCGTTGCCGTCGAACTTCAAGTGTAGGGTGCACCGCGGGCTCAGACCTCGCGCGCGGGCAAACGTTTGCCAGCCACGGGTCAGGGGCACGCTCTCGGCGGCGGAGACCTCCAGCGAAGCCCAGGAGGCCCGGCTGCAGCAACCATCCGCCTGGAGCCAAAGGCCGCCTGGGGCGCTGGCCGGAAGTTCACCTAAAAGGAAGCGGGGAAGCTGGAGCCAGGTGCTAGCCGGCTCCGCTGACCACACGACAAACTCCAGCAGCACCTCTGCTGAATGGAAGCGCGGCCTAGGGGGTCGCACGGCCGTAGCGCGCCCCCCATCAACGGCCTGACGCCCGTCACCGCGCGGGAGATCGCCTCCACGGCCGCTAAAAACCGCTACGGGAGCCATAGGGTGCTTGCGAGGACGGCCTCGACCGCGCTTGGCTGGGGGAGAGTCAGGCTCCACCTGGCGGGCCTTTCCGTTCTCCGCGGCGGAGAACTTCTTCGGCGGAGCCATGGAGAAGAAGGAGAAGCAAGAAGAGATGGACTGGAAGGGCAAGTGCCGTTCCGTACTTATAGCCGGGGAAGGCCAACCGTCGACCTCCACGATCACAGGTAATCATGACCCGCTTTGCATGTAGGGACTTGTCAACTCGTGCAGTCACCGAGGCGTCGTGGGGGAGCAGAGACGCCCACGTCCAATCAACCGCCATGCGGCGCCCAAGGCCGCAGGATGTTAGGGCCCGCGGTGCTTCGCACTTGCCCCTTCGCTTCTCTGCTAAGCCAAGTCCAGGTGCGCCTTGGGCTCGGGGGCTACTGTCGGCGTTCTGGGAACGGGGGTACCCGGACTTGCCTGCCTGCGGCCTGCGGCGTGGCTCAAGGGGTGGCCCAGCATGGCCCATCTTCATCAGCACAAGCTCAAGACCCTCGCGAGGGGCCAAGCCTCGTGGGGCGGACGACAGGAAGCTTCCTCAGGCACGGCCTCGTCAGGCTGGCTCCCGAGGAGGCGGAGACATCAAGGCGGGGCACCTCACGAGGTGCCCATGACGCAAGCCATGACGACCGAGGGTGCCAGGAAGGCGCCAGCCCGCACAGTGTCCTCATTTCCTCTTTGGTGCAAAGGAGGCAAGCACAGGCGAGAGCATCAAGCAAAGGCAACCATTTCGGTGCAACAAGACCAAGACCAACACAACGGCAGGAAGGAGGTCATCGTGGAGCCCAAGCCGCGCCATCGCCGAGCCTTTGACAAAGCGAGGACCAACTTTAGTCGGGATAAGTGTACTAGATGTTCCCCTTCAAATGGCTAATTGTTGGCGCCCTTCCCGCTCAATATTTGGGAAGAGGCCCAGGGCCTTTGCCTATAAATAGGACCAGCCACCCACAGGGTAGAGGGATCTGGAATCCAGAACAGAGCTAGAGATCAAGCAATCTAGAGAGAGAGAGAGAGAGAGCGACCGAACTCCCCCTAGCAATTCGTCACACCGGCCAAGAACAGACCCTCGCGAGGCTGTTCTTCCCTGTACTATTCATCATCGGCCCCTGAGGCAATCCACCACACCACACACTGGAGTAGGGTATTACACCACAATGGTGGCCCGAACCAGTATAAACCTTGTGTCCCTTGTGTTGCTCTTTGTGTAGTTTAAATCCTTGCGAGGCGATGAGGTGCAGGTAGGTAGGGGTGAGATCTCCGCGTGCACCCCAGAGTTCGAACCTAGAGGGTCTGTCGGAACCCGAAATCCGACAATCGCCCCCGCGGCGTGACGTGGGCACCGGCAAGACCAGTACATGGGATGGAACCATGAGCAGTACGATCACCGACTCGGCTGCGATGACCGTTGTCGAGTACCCACACCTCCTCCGAGGAGTGGATCATATGTGCCTCGGCAATATGATGAAAGACACCCGCATAGTGGCGAGCGAAGAATTTCAGTCGACCCAAGGGAGCCAGGCTTTGATGCAAGATCTATTCTCGTTCAAGGTCTGGTCGACAAGAACAGGGCACACAGAGAGGGCCTTGACAGAGATCGCCCAACTGGCAGCAGAGTTCATGTTTCAGGTCCAGAGTGTTTCAGCAGAGCCATCAGGGCTGCAGAGATTCCTCCCAACTTCAGGTTGGCCACTGGAGTCAGCAAGTTCACTGGTGAGTCCAAGCCCGACACTTGGCTTGAGGACTACCGAGTGGCCGTGTAGATTGGTCGCGGCAATGATGAAGTGTCCATGAAGCATCTTCCTCTGATGTTGGAAGGTTCGGCCAGAGCATGGCTGAATCAGTTAACCCCAGGCAGTATATTCAGTTGGGAAGAACTTGCCCGAGTGTTTGTTAGAACTTTTGAGGGTACTTGCAAATGGCCAGCAAGATTGACAGAATTGCAATATTGCGTGCAAAAACCGAATGAGACTCTGAGGGATTACATTCAGAGGTGGACCACTTTGCATCATGCTACGTCTTGAGCTTGCGTTGGTTTTCCTCAAAGAGGAGAGGGTGATGCAGCAAGTGTAGCGTAAGTATTTCCCTCAGTTTTTGAGAACCAAGGTATCAATCCAGTAGGAGGCTTCTCAAAAGTCCCACGCACCTACACAAACAAACTGAGAACTCGCAACCAACGCAATAAAAGGGTTGTCAATCCCTTCACGGCCACTTGCGAAAGTGAGATCTAATAAAGACAGTACGATAAGATAAATATATTTTTGGTATTTTATAGTATAGATGCAAAAAGTAAATATGCAAATAAAAGTAGATTGGGAGCAAATATGATAAGAGATAGACCCGGGGCCATAGGTTTCACTAGTGGCTTCTCTCAAGATAGCATAAGCATTACGGTGGGTGAACAACTTACTGTCGAGCAATTGATAGAAAAGCGCATAGTTAAGAGCTTATCTAGGCATGATCATGTATATAGGCATCACGTCCATAACAAGCAGACCGACTCGTGCCTGCATCTACTACTATTACTCCACACATCGACCGCTATCCAGCATGCATCTAGAGTATTAAGTTCATAAGAACAGAGTAACGCATTAAGCAAGATGACATGATGTAGAGGGATAAACTCATGCAATATGATATAAACCCCATATTGTTATATATCCTCGATGGCAACAATACGATACGTGCCTTGCAACCCTTTCTGTCACTGGGTAAGGACACCGCAAGATTGAACCCAAAGCTAAGCACTTCTCCCACGGCAAGAAAGACCAATCTAGTAGGCCAAACTAAATTGACAATTCGAAGAGACTTGCAAAGATAATTTAATCATACATAAAAGAATTCAGAGAAGATTCAAATATTATTCATAGATAAACTTGATCATAAACCCACAATTCATCGGATCTCGACAAACACACCGCAAAAAGAGTTAACATCGAATAGATCTCCACAAGAGAGGGGGAGAACATTGTATTGAGATCAAAAAAGAGAGAAGAAGCCATCTAGCTAATAACTATGGACCCGTAGGTCTGTGGTAAACTACTCACAACTCATCGGAGGGGCAAGGATGTTGATGTAGAGGCCCTCCGTGGTTGATTCCCCTTCCGGCAGAGTGCCGGCAAGGGCTCCAAGATGGGATCTCGCGGATACAGAAGGTTACGGCGATGGAATATGTGTTTCGTGGTGCCCCTGGATGTTTTCGGGGTACGTAGGTATATATAGGAGGAAGAAGTACGCCGGTGGCGGCCCGAGGGGCCCACGAGACAGGGGGCGCGCCCTATAGGGGGGGGCGCCCTCCTATCTCGTGGAGGCCTCGGCTGCTTATTGACTTGCACTCCAAGTCCTCTGGGTCACGTTTGTTCCAAAAATCACGTTCCCGAAGGTTTCATTCCGTTTGGACTCCGTTTGATATTCCTTTTCTTCGAAATACTGAAATAGGCAAAAAAACAGCAATATGGGTTGGGCCTCCGGTTAGTAGGTTAGTCCCAAAAATGATATAAATGTGTAAAATAAAGCCCATAAACATCCAAAAGGGGTAATATAATAGCATGGAACAATCAAAAATTATAGATACGTTGGAGACGTATCAAGCATCCCCAAGTGAAAGGATTGATATGGTTGACTAGAGGGGGGGTGAATAGGCAACTAACAATTTTTAAGCTTTTCTTAGCCAAATTAAACTTTGCAATAATAAAGGTTGTCTAGATGTGCAACTAGGTGAACAACCTATATGATGCAACAACACTAGCACACGAGCAAGCAAGGATAGGAACAACAAATAAGCTAGCACAAGTAAAGGGATGAGATAACCAAGAGTGGAGCCGGTGGAGACGAGGATGTGTTACCAAGTTCCTTCCTTTTGAGGGAAGTACATCTCCGTTAGAGCGGTGTGGAGGCACAATGCTCCCCAAGAAGCCACTAGGGCCACCAGATTCTCCTCACGCCTCACACAATGCGAGATGCCGTGATTCCACTATTGGTGCCCTTGAAGGCGGCGACCAACCTTTACAAGCAAGGTTGGGGCGAACTCCACAACAACCGGAGGCTCCCAACAACAACAACAAACCCACGAAGCTTCACCACAATGGAGTATGGCTTCGAGGTGACCTCAACCGCCTAAGGTGCTCAACACCCAAGAGTAACAAGATCCATGAGGGATAGGTGGGGAATCAAATTTCTTTTGGTGGAAGTGTAGATCTAGGCCTTCTCAATCGATCCCGAGCAAATCAACAAGTTTGATTGGCTAGGGAGAGAGATCGGGCAAAAATGGAGTTTTGAGCAGCAATGGAGCTTGGGGGAAAGAGGTAAATCAACAAGGAAGAAGATGACCCTTTATATAGTGGGATAACACATCCAACCGTTACCCCACTAAACGGCCCCGCACAGAGCGGTACTACCGCTGAGACAGGGCGGTACTACCGCTAAGAGCGGTACTACCGCTCCATACATAGCGGTACTACCGCTCTACCACAGCGCGGTACTACCGCGAGAGCAGAGCGGTACTACCGCCACTACTGCCGCCCCTAGTGCCGCAAAACCCGACACGAGAAAACACCGTCTCGAATCGAGGCGGTAGTAGGCGCGGTACTACAGAGGTAGTAGTCGAAGCCCGCGAGCGGTACTACCGCTCATCGGAGCGGTACTACCGCTGGGAGCGGTACTACCGCTCGGCTGAGCGGTACTACCGCTTGAGGGCTTCGGCGGTACTACCGCTGGAGAATGCGGTACTACCGCTGGCACAGGGCGAAACTGAAGTGCAAGAGAGAGGGGCAGCTCCAGAGATGCAAAGGGAAGACGACGGGTGTGAAAAGGAAGTGTGCGTGATGATTCCACCCTAGCCTTACCAACGCGGATCCCCTCTTAATGATACGGGACTCCTACGAAACTAGTCCACCAACAATGAACCGCAGGAGCTACACCGTCTTGAATAAAAACACGGAGGGGATGTAATCGTCTCGTGCCAATGGATGATCTTCTGAAAGAACTTAACGCACACGATTAGTCCGCAAAAGCATTGTCATCAATCACCAAAACCACTAGGGAATAAATATGCCCTTACAATCTCCCCCTTTTTGGTGGATTGATGACAATACGGGATTTGCAAAAACACGATATATGGAAAGCATACAAACCGACGGTCCAAACATGTAGTTGGGCTCCCCCTCGATGAGTGCTATTTAAATAAGTGCTTTGGACTGCACAGCACACATACTTGGATCAAAGCTCCCCCTACATTTTGGAGACCAATAATCTAAGCATGAAGCATGAGAGCAGCATAGAAGATATAACAAGATAGACATGCAACTCATGAGCTAGATAGACATAGATAATGATACTGAAGGGGAAAGGTAGCATATGTCTCACACCATATGACTCGAAATTGCGACACTTAGGTCTCACGGACAAACCAACCAAAGCAAGCCAACTAAAACGACAAGACACACGAACGAAAAAGACACACACGCAAATCCAGACACATACGCAAATCCCTAAGCTCTCTCCCCCTTTGGCATCGAGACACCAAAAAGGAGAGGGAGCGCTGCTACGGCCCCAGGTGAGAGCACGCGAGGAACACACGCATCAGAGCCCAGCAGAATCTTCGGCATCACCGTCGTCAGTCTGGAAGTGCTCGGTCTCAGAATCGGTCCATGGGCAGTGCTGCTGAATCCACTCCTCCTCCTCAGTAAGCTGGTCCTCAGATCCACTCTGGACGGTAGCGCCCAACTGACGCATGAGCTCCTTGTGACGACCTCGGGCCTTCTTCTCTGCCACGTGAGCCATGTACTGACCGTGAGACTCCATGCAGAAGAGCTTCTTGACCTTGGCCTTGAGCTTCTGGGCCCAAGAAGGCTCTGTCCCGAGAGGGCACGGTCATCATCTTCATCCTCACCTCGCCTCCTCTTCAGCCTCCATAGCAGCAGCAGATGACGGAACACCAGTCTTAGGGGCTTGAGTGCCCCAGCCTCCTTCTTCCTCGACGCTTGACATCGTGAGAGACCAAATCGCCAAGCTCCAAAGGCCTCCTTGGGATAGACATGCTCCCGTGCCTTCTCAATGAGCAGCATAATGAAAGGAGCATAAATTGGGCATTTGCGCTCGGAGATGGCGAAACTAGCTCGACCACATAACATGAGAGATATCCAAGGTCTCTCGGTGCTCTGCCCTTCTCCCACGATGTAAGATAAGCATGTCCACAACATAAGAGTGAACCTGGTCCAGATTCGATCACGAGGAAAAGCGTCTCTCTGAAGATACGGTGAAGGATATCCAGATAGGCAGGTAGCTCATAGGTCTCCTTCTTTGTGTCAGAGTTGATCTTCAGAGTGCAGTAGGGCCACAGAGCTTGCTTGTGAGTGGCAGTGGCTCGAAGGTGGGGGCGAAAGCCGACAGGAGACTCAAGTCCAAGGTCTTCCACCCCAATCAACTGCATGAAAGCTTTCCACTTGACTGACAGCAACTTGCCATTTGTCATCCAGGTCAGAGTCCTGTCATCATCAGTCCCAAGGTGAACCGTGGCATAGAACTGGGCCACAGCATCAGCATTGAAGTCCTTGTTGAATTGCATGATCCGGAGAATGTTTAGCTGGGTGCACATCTCAAGAGCTTCACCAAAGTAGTCAGGATCACTCTTCATATGCTCAATGTCGATGGAGTGTACATTGACATAGAGATTCTTCTTGGCCTTGAGAACATCAAAATAGATAGCAAACTGAAACTTGTTCCAGAATGGACGGTTGACCAAAGTGGGATCTTGGGCAACCTCATACGGATTGCGACGGCGCCTTGCCCAGAACTCCTTGGGTGGCATTTCTGGCAGAGTTTTCCCCGGCTTTGGCTTGACCGCAGTCCTCTTCTGCAATTGGGGAGGAGGTCGAGCACTGGAAGATCCTTCGGCAGGCTCAGTGGTGCGGTAGCGCTTGGACGTAGCACGACCGGGGTTGACACGGCGAGCTTGAGGCTCAGGAACCTCATCACCTGGAACCACACACACAAAACACGCAAACAACCAGACGAAACAAGGATAAGCCACAAGAACGAACAAAGAGGATCACAAAGAGGTAGGAGTAAGATGAATTCTGGTAGAGGGCGGTAGTACCGTGACCCTTAGACGGTAGTACCGCTCCAAGCGGTAGTACCGCTCCGGGGAGCGGTAGTACCGCTCCAAGCGGTAGTACCGCTCCGGGGAGCGGTAGTACCGCTCTAAGCGGTAGTACCGCTCCAGAGAGCGGTAGTACCGTTCAGGGCGGGGAAACAGCGGTTTCCTACTACCGTGGTCAGATCCGGTACTTCCGCCCTACCAAATTCAAAATTTCTCCAACCAAACACTAATCCAAACAGACTAGAAGCCTTCCCCATCCTACTCAAGCCTAGATTTGGCCAAAAATCTAAAGATGCAACCGCTAATGCCCCTAAGAAGCTAGATTGAAAACCTAGATAAAAGGAACCAGAGAACAAGGGCAATACCGGCATCCATGGCAAGAGGACGGGGTGGGGATCGACTCCACCGAAGGGAATGGAGAAAGACGGCCCGGAGAGGGAGATTCACGGAGCCCTCCAAGGTGCCGGTTCTTTGGAGAGAGACAAAGCGAGAGGGCGAGTGAATGGGTGCGGGAGAAGAAACTCCCCCTGCCTCGAATAACCCATACGCCTCCAGCGGTAGTACCACTGGGAGCGGTAGTACCGCTTGAGCGGTAGTACCGCTTACCAAAGAGCGAGTAGTCTGCCGGAGCGGTAATACCGCTACCAGCAGCGGTAGTACCGCCAAAGAACCAACAAAGATGACTTCTAGGCGCACAAGAGGAAGGAAAACACACTGAATGAACAGAAAGGCGATGACAAGATAGAGACCATCGAAAACAAAACGCACAAACCATGAACCGAACCCACTCCTTCAAAGCAAACAACACAAAGGGAGCAAGCTCAGGCCTCTCGAGAGAGGCGGTGGCGGGCCACCTATGTTTGAGTCAATTGGTATGGCACCGCAAAGAATTATCCTTGGGTCCATGACCAAAACTCCTCTTTGAAGCACAGGCGCCATCAACAATGGCTAAAGTGAAAGAGTTGATCGTTTTATGCATAAAAAGGGGGAGGGAGAGTTCATTAATAGAACAACACTCCCCCCGTGTCCATGCCTACACCTAAACTAGACATTACATTAAGTGTGGTGGGAGTTGCACGGGTTCAAGCCACATTGCTCAAATCAATGATATTTAGCTCATGCCTTAACTCGCGAAATCTTGCTTCATCCAAGGGCTTCGTGAAGATATCTGCAAGGTTATCGTGAGTGTTGACATACTTGAGCTCGATCTCTCCTCGCCTAATGTGATCCCGGATGAAATGATACGAATCTCAATGTGCTTCGTCTTGAAGTGTTGCACGGGTTGAGAGAAATCTTGATGGCACTTTCATTATCACACCAAAGAGGCACTTTGTCACAATTGACACCGTACTCCTTTAAATTTTGCCTCATCCATAAGAGTTGAGCACAACAACTACCCGCCGCCACATACTCCGCCTCGGTGGACGAGAGAGACACACAACTCTGCTTTTGGAAGACCAACTTACCAAAGAGCAACCAAGAAATTGGCACCCTCGAAGTGGACTTCCTATCCACTTTGTCTCCGCCTAATCGAATCAGTAAATCCTTCAAGCTTGAAGTTTGCTCCTCTTGGGTACCATAAGCCAAAGTTTGGGGTATGAGCCAAATATCGAAAGATTCGCTTGATCGCCACATAGTGACTTTCCTTCGTGCGGCTTGAAACCGTGCACACATACCCACACTCAACATGATATCCGGTCTAGATGCACAAAGGTAAAGCAGAGATCCAATCATGGAGCGATATACCTTTTGATCCACCGCTTTACCATTGGGATCAATGTCAAGTTGGCACTTAGTAGGCATTGGTGTAGTAGCCGGCTTGACATCACTTAGCTTGAATCTTTTAAGCATGTCTTGAGTGTATTTGGCTTGGTTGATGAAGGTTCCTTCTCTTCTTTGTTTGATGTCGAAACCAAGGAAGAACTTCAACTCTCCCATCGAAGACATCTTGAACTTGGAGGTCATGAGAGCGGCAAATTCCTCATTGAAAGCTTTGTTAGGAGAACCAAAGATAATATCATCAACATATAATTGGCATACAAACAACTCCCCATTGACCTTCTTAGTAAAAAGAGTGGGATCGATTTGCCCCACTTCAAAGCCACGATCTTGTAGCAACTCGGTAAGGTGGTCATACCACGCACGTGGGGCTTGTTTAAGGCCATAGAGTGCCTTATCGAGTTGATACACATGATCCGGAAAGTAGGGGTCCTCGAACCCGGGGGGTTGCTTGACATAGACCAACTCATTAATGGGACCATTAAGAAAAGCACTTTTCACATCCATTTGTTGCAACTTAAAGTTGTGATGGGAAGCATAAGCAATCAACAAACGAATGGATTCAAGACGAGCAACGGGGGCAAAGGTTTCACCGTAGTCGATACCCTCGACTTGGGAGTAGCCTTGTGCTACCAATCTTGCCTTGTTGCGAATGATGTTTCCATGAGCATCTTGCTTGTTCTTGAAGATCCACTTGGTCCCAATAACGTTGTGGTTCTCCGATGGCCTTGGCACCAATCTCCACACTTTGTTGTACTCAAAGTTGTTGAGTTCTTCATGCATAGCATTGAGCCAATCCGAGTCTTCAAGCGCCTCATAGACCTTTTGTGGTTCAACACAAGAGACAAACGCGTGATGTTCACAATAGTTTGCCAATTGTCTACGAGTGCTTACCCTTTTCGTAGGCTTCCAACCACATTCTCCATGAGATGTCCATTGGTTGTGAGTTTGGAAGCAATCTTGGCGGCACGACGCCTAATTCCTCCTCGGAGGTGAGATGAGGAGGGTCACTTGATCATCTTGAGCGTCGCCTTGAGCATGAACTTCATCTTGAGCATGCTCGGGGAGAGAACTTGACCTTGGGCATCATTTGAGGTGATATCATCGTCTTGAGCACGATCTTGCCCTTGGTCTTGTTCTAGAGGTTGAGGGCCTTCACTTTGTTCTTGAGCGTGTGGGCCTTGGGTTGGTGATGGCTCCACTTGAGTGGAGCATTGTCCTTCTCCTTCGCCACAAGGGGTTCCTCAATGGGTAGGATGTAGCCAACTCCCATTCTTCTTATGGCTTGAGGAGGAATTTCATCACCTACATCACAAGTGCCACTTTGCTCCACTTGGGAGCCGTTATTCTCATCAAACTCCACGTTACATCGTCTCCTCAATAAGTCCGTGGATTTATTGAGGACACGATAAGCATGAGAGTTTGTAGCATAACCAACAAATATGCCCTCATGAGCTCTAGATTCAAATTTAGACAAACGAACACCTTTCTTGAGAATGAAACACTTACACCAACACCGGAAGTACTTAAGGTTGGGCTTGTTGCGGTGAGTATCTCATAAGGAGTCTTGTTCAAGCCTTTGCGGAGATAAAGCCGATTGGATGCATGACAAGCGGTGTTGATGGCTTCGCCCAAAAGTTGTATGGAGACTTGAACTCCGCCAACATGGTCCTCGCCGCATCCATCAACGTCCGGTTCTTTCTCTCCGCCACACCATTTTGTTGAGGGGTATATGGTGCAGAATATTGATGCTTGATTCCCTCATCACTCGAAACTCATCCAAGGTGTAGTTCTTGAACTCGGTGCCATTGTCACTTCTTATGGTCAAGATCTTTGCATTATGTTGACGTTGAGCTTCATTTGCAAAGTCGATGACGGTTTGTTGGGTCTCACTCTTCCTCTTGAAGAAATATACCCAAGTGTATCTTGAATAGTCATCCACGATCACCAAGCAATACTTTCTTCCTCCAAGACTATCAAAGATGGTGGCCCAAAGAGATCCATGTGAAGGAGCTCCAAGGGTCTCTTTGAGTAAATGACAGTTGTGGGAGGTGAGCCTTCTCATGAAGCTTTCCTTCAATACAAGCACTTGCAAGCACGGTCTTTGGCAAAGCTAACATTTGTTAGTCCACGAACATGGTCCCCTTGAGAAGACTTTGCAAAGATCTCATATTGACATGGGCTAGACGGCGATGCCAAAGCCATCCCACGCCAACTTTAGCCATTAGGCATGTCGCGGTCTTAGTGGGTCGCTCAAAAGTTAATCACATAGAGACCGTTTTGACATGCCCAACAAAGGCCACTTTAAGAGTCTTGCTCCACAAGAGGGCCACAGTATCAATGTCAAAGAAAGTAGCAAAACCCATGACTGCAAGTTGACGAACGGAAAGCAAATTGTATGCAAGGGACTCAACAAGCATGACTTTCTCGATCGTAAGATCATGAGAAATGACAACCTTGCCGAGACCCAATACCTTAGAATGTGATGCATCACCCCACTCAACATCGGTGGGCATAGATGGAATCTCTTGCACGTCCACCACCATGTCCTTGCTTCCGGTCATATGATTTGTTGCTCCACTATCAAGCAACCATGATCCCCACCGAAGAAAACCCTACAAGAGATCAATGCTTGGTTTTAGGTACCCATTTGGTAATGGGTCCTTTGATGTTAGTAACGAGGGTCTTAGGAACCCAAATAGACCATTCAATGAACTCATAAGAAGAACCAACAAATTTAGCATAAACATGCCCATCATTAGCACGGCACAACACATAAGAGGGTTAAAGTTGCGGCTATGTTCGTGGGAATGATGTTGTCCTTCTTGACATTGCCACCCTTGGCACGGTTCTTCTTTTTCTGGAAGCACCTCTCCTCCTTCACAAAAGTTTGCTTGAGAGGGGGGTTGCTTGGTCTTGTCATTCTTCTTCTTGCTCTTGGGCTTGGCGCGAACCCAATCCCTCCTTGGCCACAACTTCCTTTTGATTACTCAAAAGATCGTTAAGGTTCTTCTTGCCTTGAATGCATGAGACAAGGCCCTTTTCAAGTTGCTCCTTCAACTTAGCATTCTCCTCAACAAGATGCACATGCTCACAACAAGGGTTAGTAGCATTTGCATTATCAATCAATATCATATGAGGAAAGGTGGCTTTCTCCTTGGTTAGCTTTACTTGGAGTTGATCATGAGACTCTTTGAGACTAGCATGAGCCCCCTTCAAGACTTTGTGAGCCTTGTCGAGAGTGTCAAAGTCCTCGTTGAGTCTAGCAAGATCAACTCTGAGCTTTGCCTTCTCGGAACTAAGCATACGAGACACAACAAGAGTATGATCAAGGTCTTTTTTTAATTTAGCGTGATCATCGTTGTGTGACTCCTCAAGAGCCAAACGAAGGCCACGCTCTTCCTCAAGAGCATTGGAAAGATCCGAAATCTCATCGGCATAGTCACGACTATGCCCTTCCATCTTAGAGATGGTTTCTTCATGAGTCTCGATCATGACATTGGCCTCACCAAGTTGTTCCAAGAGAGCAACGGTGCATCTTGGATTTGCCCTTGAGTTTACTCATAAAGATCTCAAATTCATTTTCCTCCACATTAGTCCCTCATGTTCATCAATGCAATCCGTTAAAGAGGAATGATGGATGATGGTAGTTTTGATGTTGGGGGTTACCTTGTTGGTGGCTTTAGCCATGAGGCACTTGGCGGTGATGTTTTCATTGGGTGAACCGAAAAGAGACACCCGAGGAGTCATTGCAATGGCCACGGAGGCCATGGCACCCGGTTCACCATCCTCATCATCATCATCATCCTCATTGTACTCTTCTTGAACCACCAAGGCTTTGTGAGGAGACTTCTTTGGAAAGTTGCTCTTGTTGGGGAAAGACTTGACCTTGTCCTTACGGATGAGCTTGCCACCATTGTCTTCCCTCTTCTCATATGGGCATTCCAAGCAACAAAGTGACTCACATTGCCACAATTGAAACACGCCCTCACATGTTGCTTGCCCTTAGAGCCACTTGAATTGCTCTTGTTGAAATTGGGTCTTGAGTTCTTCTTGCTCCAAAATTGTCTTGAAGCAAGGGCCATGTGTTCATGATAATCATACTTAGTATCTTCGAGGTTGCTCTCTTCTTCTTCCTCCTCTCCATCTTCTTCAACACAAATCTTGGCCTTTAAGGCGAGGTTGGGCTTCTTTGCTCTTTGAGAGCGAAGCACCGCATTGTCGGCGGTCTTGTCCAATATGCTCATAGCCACAAACTCGTCCAACACATCACTTGAGGATAAGGTGTAGAAGTCCGGTCGTTGACGGATGACGGAGGACATGGCTTTGTGGTATGGCATCATCGCCTTGAGAAATTTGCGCTTGATCCAGTTGTCATCCGTGTCCTTACTTCCATGATCTCGGAGGGAGACGGCAAGCTTGGTTACTCTCCGATAGAGCTCACGAGGTTCTTCTTCTTCCTTCATTGCAAACTCATCGGCTTCGTCTTGGACCACTTCATAATTGGAACGTTGAATGCTTGCGCTTCCTCGATACATGGACACCACCTTGAGCCAAGCATCTTTGGCACGGATGTAGGGCCGTAGATGAGGGAGATCTTCGGGAAGGATTGCTTCTTGGATGATGAAGAGAGCGTTCTCATTGAATTGATGATCCACGACCTCTCTTGGAGAAAAGTTGCTCGGATCATGCGGATAGAAACCTTCTTCAATGATTCTCCAAAGGTTAGTGTTCACATGATTTAAATGACGCTTAAAACGATAAACCCAAGAATCAAAATCCTCCTTTTTATCAACCTTAGGTGGTGGACCGGCATGATTCAAATGAGTGGAAGGAATCGGCCCACCATAAACAGGAGGTTGCACATGGGCAAAGATGCCGGTGCCATTCTTACCACTAGACGAGGGGGCTTTCTCATTCGTAGCTTCCCCCTTATCGGAGTTAGCATCCGCTCCCGTGTTGGTGGGATCACCCACTTTCACGGGTGCGGTGAAAGTTTAAGCCCTTCTAGAAAATCCTTAAACATGTCCTTGACCTCGCTTCGTCATGGAGGTTTTCAATGTGTCCAACGCCACATTGAATTCCTCACGAGATCGAGGTACTCCCATCTCCGTAGATGATGTCGGATTCGCACCGGTGCTCCCCACATCATCTACGACGTCAACTCATACTCTTGGACGGTAAAGTCCTTAAAAGAGACGAGGCTCGATACCAATTGAAAGGATCGATATGGTTGACTAGAGGGGGTGAATAGGCAACTAACAATTTTAAGCTTTTCTTAGCCAAATTAAACTTTGCAATAATAAAGGTTGTCTAGATGTGCAACTAGGTGAACAACCTATATGATGCAACAACACTAGCACACGAGCAAGCAAGGATAGGAACAACAAATAAGCTAGCACAAGTAAAGGGATGAGATAACCAAGAGTGGAGCCGGTGGAGACGAGGATGTGTTACCGAAGTTCCTTCCTTTTGAGGGGAAGTACATCTCCGTTAGAGCGGTGTGGAGGCACAATGCTCCCCAAGAAGCCACTAGGGCCACCGTATTCTCCTCACGCCCTCACACAATGCGAGATGCCGTGATTCCACTATTGGTGCCCTTGAAGGCGGCGACCGAACCTGTGACGCCCCAAGACCGGAGCTTCAGTTGCCTTCCAGGGTTTCCGAGTTTTGTCGTGTGTTTTGTTTTGTTTGTGCATTCATCATGTCAGCTCTTGCATTGCATCATCTCATCATGCCATCATCTCATTAATTTTTGCAACTCTACTAAATAAATCGTATGGATTTTTCGATCCATTTAAATCGAGGGAAGGGTGACTTCTCTTTATAACATACCCTCCCGATATTAGGGAGCTATATTAAAAATATTCCTCGTTTTGGAATCATCATAACCCACTTGCAAAATCCCATGCCTTTCTACTTCAAGTTTGGTCCCCAAACCTTGCCATTATTATTCTATCATTTTCCGGAGTTTCACCAAAAATCCTCATGCCATTTTTGTTAAATTCCTTATATTTTTGTGAGCCCGGGAAAATTATCCCCATGTCCAACTTCTTCCTCTACCCTCTCTGTCTTTTCTTCTCTTTATTGGTTTTTCTGCTATATATTTAAAGAGAAGATAGAAGAGAGAGAGAGGGCCCAGCCGGCCCCTGGCCATTTCCCTCCTCCACCAGGCCGGCCTCTATGGCCCAAGGCCTCCCTGGCTCTCCTAGCGCCTCCCTCCAGGCCGGCCTAGCCTCCCGGCCCAAGGCCCAGGCGGAGCCGCCTCTAACCCTAGCCCACCTTGCCCGATCCCTCACTCTCTCCCTCGTCCTCCCACTGCGCCGCAGCGCCGAACCCGCCACCTACCCTCGCGCCCGAGCGTCTTCTCCCCATCTCCCTCCATGCCTCGCTCCTCCCGATCCCCTCGGCCTCCTTCCTTTCCTCCATGGCGCCACCTCGCCCTTCTTCTCCCCTCGGCCCCCCCTCGCAGCCTTCGCGCGCCCCCCATCTCCCTCCTCGTCGCCGACGAGCTCCACCAGGAGCCCCTCGCCGCGCCTCCTTGTTCCTCCCCTTGCTCCCGCCTCCGTTCGGCTCGCCACCGGGCCAGGACCACCTCGCCGTGTCTCCTTGGCGCGCGCCCGTCACCTGCGCCCCTCTCCTCGTCGCCTCCCAGCGACCATCACGCCGAAGCCGCCGACTGCCCGCCGGTCGCCTCTGCCTCGACCCCGCGGCCTCGCCTCCGGCGGCCCCGTCGCTCCTGGCCCTGCTCCTCCTCCGCACGCCAGGGTCGTGGACCCTCTGCTCCGCCCGTCGCCTCTGCTGCACCACCTCGGGAGCCTTGCCCGATGCCATGGCCGCGCCTTTCTGCTGCTGGGGTCCCGCCGCCAAGCCCCGGTCTCCTCTGCTTCGTGGAATCGCCAAGTCCAAGTACCGACACCGTGGGTTTTCATCAAGTTCGGCTACAGCACAAATACATGTGCAACTACACGGATTCGCCGAGTACAACTACTCATGGGACCCGCCAAGTTCATCTACGTGTCAAGTTCATCTACGTGCACGACTACCGACGCCAAGTACCACTACGACCCGACGACCACCGAACCGGAAACGACAAGTACCCCTTGGAAACGTCAAGTTCGACTACGAAACGCCAAACGTGTACCACTACTTCCCTCAACGATCGTCGCGAGAACGACTACTTCCTCTACTTCCCTCGACGACCCGTGAACGACTCCTTCCCTCTACGAGACTCGACCCGTCCCGTTTGAACGTTCCGAAGGTATAACCCGAGATGACCGACCGTGTCCGAATCATCCTTGCGATGCCCCTCTTTTGCCTTGCCACCGTTCCGTGGGAACCCGGTAACCGGGAACACCCCACCATCTTGCATGACTCGCTCACACCCACTTTCCTTTGCACCGATATCTCAGTCGAGTTATCGGAACCGATATGTTGCCGTGGCACCCTTTTCGGATTCGTTGCCGTGGCACCCCTTTCTTCCACCCCGGTGACATAATGCTTCATATCATGCTCATGTTAACGTTTTCATAAAAATTGCATAAACTTGCACATGTCATCCGCATCATGATAACAACATTTAAATGTTTAAATTGTTGTTTGCATTAATTTGCTAATATGCCATGCTAAAATGATTTATTTCATAACTAAATAACCGTAGCTCCATTTTAAATAAATTATATATGTAAATGGGGTAGAAAAATGCCTAGATTAACATGGTAGCATTACTTTGCATGTTTAACAACTCTAAAATTTGCTTTAGGTCAGATCTGTACCGAATCCATAATTTGCATATGGGGATTTTCCGGAATTGTTGTTCGTTATTTCCGGCCTCATTTAATCTTGCCTAAATAGCTAGTTTAATTATGCTTCACCCTCTTGCCATGTTTAATAACATTTAATATTGTTGAGTACCTAATCGGGAGAGAACTAAATAAGTGTTGTGGTGTTCCGTCAATATGCAATTCGTTGCATATTGAGCTCCACTTAATTTGTAGGATTGTTTGTGCATATTGCCATGCCATGCCTCTTTAAACCGGACATGCATCATACTTGATTGTGCATCATGTCATGTTTATGTGATGGTTGTTTACTATGTTGTTTGTTTGTTTCCGGTTTGCTTTTCTCGTTAGCTTCGGTTCCGTTCCGGAGTTGTGAGGATTCTTTCGACTTCGTCCGTTTGTCTTCTTCATGGACTCGTTCTTCTTCCTTGCGGGATTTCAGGCAAGATGACCATACCCTCGAAATCACTTCTATCTTTGCTTGCTAGATGCTCGCTCTTTTGCTATGCCTATGCTACGATGCCTACCACTTGCTTATCATGCCTCCCATATTGCCATGTCAAACCTCTAACCATCCTTTCCTAGCAAACCGTTGTTTGGCTATGTTACCGCTTTGCTCAGCCCCTCTTATAGCGTTGTTAGTTGCAGGTGAAGATGAAGTTTGTTCCTTGTTGGAACATGGAGATGTTGTTCCTTGTTGGAACATGTTTACTTGTTGGGATATCACAATATATCTTATATTATTAATGCATCTATATACTTGGTAAAGGGTGGAAGGCTCGGCCTTATGCAGTGTTTTGTTCCACTCTTGCCGCCCTAGTTTCCGTCATATCGGTGTTATGTTCCCGGATTTTGCGTCCCTAACGCGGTCGGGTGATTTATGGGACCCCTTGACAGTTCGCTTTGAATAAGACTTTTCCAGCAAGGCCCAACATTGGTTTTACCATTTGCCTCACCTATGCCCTTTTCCCTTGGGTTTCGGAGCCCGAGGGTCATCTTTATTTTAGCCCCCGGACCAGTGCTCCTTGAGTGCTGGCCGAACTAGAGCCCTGTGCAGCGCCCCTCAAGGCAACTTGAGGTTTGGTTTTAGTTGTATGGACTGCTCATCCGAGTGTGCCACGAGACCGAGATATGTGCAGCTCCTATCAGATTTGTCGGCACATCCGGGCGGCTTTGCTGGTCTTGTTTTATTGCTGTGAAATGTCTTGTAGCCGGATTCGAGACTGATCGGGTCTTCCGGGAGAAGGAATATCCTTCGTTGATCGCGAGAGCTTATCGTGGGCTAAGTTGGGACACCCTGCAGGTTTTGAACTTTCAAAGCCGTGCCATGTTATGTGGCAGATGGGAATTTGTTAATGTCGGTTGTAGAAAACCCGAAGTTGATCTTAATTAAAATACACCAACCGTGTGCGTAACCGTGAGTGTCTCTTTTCGGGTTGATCGAGAGGAGAACACGGTTTTGGGTTATGTCGGCGTAAGTAGGAGTTCAGGATCACTTCTTGATCATAGTTGTTCGACCGTGCTTTTGCCTTCTCTTCTCGCTCTCATTTGCGTATGTTAGCCACCATATATGCTAGTCGCTTGCTGCAGCTCCACCTCACTACCCTGTCCTACCTTTAAGCTTAAATAGTCTTGATCTCATGGTGTGAGATTGCTGAGTCCCGTGACTCACAGATACTTCAAAACCAGTTTGCGTGTGCCGATGAAACCGTGCAGGTGGCGCATCCAAGCTCAAGGAGGAGCTCGATGAAGATCTTGTTCATTGTGTTGTTTCGTTTGAGTTGATCAGAGTGGAGCCAGTTGGGACGATCGGGGATCTGTGTAGCATTTGGGGTAGTCTTCTTTTATTTTGGTTCCGTAGTCGGACCTTGATTGTATCTGTATGATGTAATGTTTTACTCATGTATTGTGTGAAGTGGCGATTGTAAGCCAACTATGTATCTCTTTCCTTATGTATTACATGGGTTGTGTGAAGATTACCTCACTTGCGACATTGCTTTCAATGCGGTTATGCCTCTAAGTCGTGCTTCGACACGTGGGAGATATAGCCGCATCGAGGCGTTCAAGTTGGTAATCGAGCCTTCCCGACTTAGGAGCCCCTACTTGATTGTTTGTCATGGCGTTGTTGAGTCTAGAATGGAAAATGTTTTGAGTCTTAGGATTATATATATCGGAGAGTAGGATTCTTTTTACTCCTCAGTCCCTTCGTCGCTCTGGTGAGGTATCCTGACGTAGAGTTTTGACTTTTCTCTCCTCAAATTTCACTAAAATTTTTTTAGGATCACGCGGGTATCTTGGAATCGTTCGATGGTTTTGTGACGAGAACATTGTTCTTGGTGCCTCGACATTTAGGGGTTGTGGCGGTGTCCCGGGAGTTGAGCTCCGAGGTGTTGTCGTCACAATTTTATCGTTGCGATTCTGGAATACCTGAGTTTTACCGACATCGAAATCTCTTTTGTGCAGTTGTTGGTGAGATAACCTGATAGCCCGATCTTCGTGGCGAGTCTTGGGAGTATTGCCATGACTTGTATAACGGATGTTTTTCAAGGTCGAGGTACACGATTTCGAGGATTTCTTGGTTATGTGTTGAAGGATGGATACAATTGGATCTAGGTATTGTTAGTTTGGGTGATATATTTTGTGTCCCTGTATCCCCAACACCAGATTGCATAACCGAAAGTTTCGGAGTTTATAGGTGGGAATTCAAGTAGCTCCTAGAATATCTTTCCGACAGATGCATGATATGGGATTGGGTAAATCTCTATCATATGTATTTGTTCCGGCTTATTCTGCAAGCCAAATCCTTTGTTTTTGTTTTGTTTTGTGGTATTCGAGTTGCTTCAATGTCAAGTGTTGATTCCATACTTTTCCTAAATGGTGTTCTCATATTGCTATGTGAATACTAATCCTTCTTGATCACTGAGCTTGTCATGTTAATTCTTTTATCAACCGGCGTGCTTCTCTTCAAGTGGATCCGATCATTCCAACATCCGCAAGATCAATTCTAAGCTTTTTCTCAATGGTGTTCGTTTCATCCGACCTAAGTTGTTTTGATTTCCCGCCCTCCCACCCCTTTTTCTTCAAGGACTCAGATTTCTTAATCAAGTATCCATTTTGTTGAGTGAAGTTTCTTCATTCTTTTCCTTTAATGTTTTATCCGGTGATTTCTCGTGAAGGCGCTAAGGAAGTTTCAACCTTATCATTGTTCCATTCTAATTTTCTTCTCCGGTGGATTTAAGTCAAGTTTTCAGTGTTGATCATATTCTTTTCCTTGTTACAAATGTTTTCTCTTGCCGATGCATCCCCTAATCATCCACTTCTCGCTATTCAATTGTTCCGGAGTGTTGAAGTTATCTCAGAAGATTCTAGTTTCCATTCTCAATTCACTCAAGTTCTTTCGAGGATGCTATCTCATTCAAGCCATTTAATTCTACCAGTGCAATATCTATTTCAAACAATTGTTCAACGGTGGTTCTTTTGAGTGGGCCCTAACCCACAGGTCTTTTCCCAGGATCTTACCTGACTCTTTTATTTTCCCGGAGCTATTCCCAAATTCTTTTCGAAGTTTGACGTAAGGATGAATTGTCATCAGTCATATGTCTTTCTCCAAGATCTTTCAAATTATTTTCATTGTTGGTTCAACCTTTCTAATTGTCATTCCGGAGTGCCTCAACAATTCATGGTGATGTTTCTCGTCGTCATTCTCGAATATTGAAAACCGAAGAAGAGTTTCTCTTAAATCTCGCTTCTTTCTCTTCAAGATTCTTGGTTCTAGCTTCGTGCCATCCTCATAATTGTTTTGATTGTGAGAATTCTTTTAACCCACCCGGAGCATTTCAGGAGTCTTTTCAGTTTGATTCTCCGGAGCCCATCATCTCAGAATTATTCATTCAAGCGTTCAACTCTTGTTTTTCCAAATCTCACCGGTGCATCGTCGAAATATCCTCTAATCAGTTCATGATTTCTCCGTTCTCATGTATCTAAATTCTCTCAAGTATCTTCGTTCATTTCTAATTCCTTACGGTGATTCGTTCTTTTTCTTCGTTCATTCTCAATTCTTACGGTGGTTTGTTCAAGATTTCACTTCCTTTGTTATCATATCAATTTATTCGTTGTTTCAATCCCACCGGTGGTTCCATCAAGACCTTCCCAAGTTTGCGCTATATCTCTATCTGTAATCATTTTTCAATGAGAATAAGTAGTATGCCAAATCCATTGCTTGCCATCAATTTAATTGGTGAAGGATCAGCATAATGTAATTCTTATTCTTGTTCCATCGAGTAAATCCAATTCCTTATTCCGGAGGATCATCAAAATTCTTGATTTCATTTGTTCATCTTTCTTTCCGGAGTTCAAAGTTTTTCTCGGTTATATCATTTCAAAGCTTCATCTTATCAATGCAAGGCTTCACCTTGTGTTTTCAACTGCTCTTTCTTTTATCATCCTTTTCTTACCGGAGTTCTTCATGGAGGCTCTACATGGTGCTTCCTCAGGATTCTTTTCATTCTTCAATTGTTCTTCAAGATTTCTCTCGGAGTTATGATCCGCCAAGCTATACTCTAAAATAAGCATGGTGTTCAACACATGTTTTGTTTTGGGGAGTTCAAGTATTCTTCTTCTTGCATTCCGAAGTGCAATTCATTCTACCTTATCATTTGAGGTGGTGTTATGTCATTCTCGACAATTTGAGTTCGTGTTTCATGATTCAAATGTTGTCAAGAATGAGGTATTTTAAATCCATCAATCTCTTCATTGGACTTATCTTGGGCTATATTTCACCTAAAGCTTTCCCTAAGGATTGTTGCTAATTATGGTGCTTATAAAGGACCCAAGTTCTTCATTTGTCCTCCCGGTGAAATAAGTTTTCTCGTCTTCTTGTTGATCTTAATCCAATCAATTGTTTCCGTTAGTGGCAGAAGCTCACCTCATAATTTTGAGATGTTTTCATAAGCCCACTACAAGCTTATCCTTATCGTTGTTGTTTTTCAAACAACTCCGTTCATTCCTACTTCGTAAGGATGCTCTTTCAAATTCATTTATGGTGGAAGATGTTGGTTTCATTCTTCGTTCTATTCATTCCAACTTTCTATCTATCATGCATTGTTTTCGAAGGCATTGTGATGTTGCTCTTTTCACCCATCACCTCGTTTTGTAAAGATCATGTTCTTTTTCTTACTTATCCATTTAACCGGAGTGTTGTGTCATCTCTTCAAGTTCTTTTCATCTTATCAAGTTTTCCTTCTTCTTTTAATCGGAGTGCTGCCCAAATTATATCATTCTTATTTCTTCTCTATTTTGTTTTAACCGGAGTGGTTTCAGTATCTATCTTATCACTTAATCTCTTGTTTTTCGTCGTATCCCTTGTTCCTCTTTTCTAACAGAGTGTTTTCAACTTTCTTCATCTTCGTTGTTTTCTTTCTTTCATTTTGTTCAACCTCTCAAGGTTCTTTGGTTTCATTCGTTTGTCAAAGAAGCAACTTTGTTTTACCTCTTCCTCTTCCGCTTTTCTCGGTGCCATCCTAGATCTCGGGGCGAGATCCTCTCGTAGTGGTGGAGTGTTGTGACGCCCAAGACCGGAGCTTCAGCTTGCCTTCAGTGGTTTCGAGTTTTGTCGTGTGTTTTGTTTTGTTTGTGCATTCATCATGTCAGCTCTTGCATTGCATCATCTCATCATGCCATCATCTCATTAATTTTTGCAACTCTACTAAATAAATCGTATGGATTTTTCGATCCATTTAAATCGAGGGAAGGGTGACTTCTCTTTATAACATACCCTCCCGATATTAGGGAGCTATATTAAAAATATTCCTCGTTTTGGAATCATCATAACCCACTTGCAAAATCCCATGCCTTTCTACTTCAAGTTTGGTCCCCAAACCTTGCCATTATTATTCTATCATTTTCCGGAGTTCCACCAAAAATCCTCATGCCATTTTTGTTAAATTCCTTATATTTTTGTGAGCCCGGGAAAATTATCCCCATGTCCAACTTCTTCCTCTACCCTCTCTGTCTTTTCTTCTCTTTATTGGTTTTTCTGCTATATATTTAAAGAGAAGATAGAAGAGAGAGAGAGGGCCCAGCCGGCCCCTGGCCATTTCCCTCCTCCACCAGGCCGGCCTCTATGGCCCAAGGCCTCCCTGGCCCTCCTAGCGCCTCCCTCCAGGCCGGCCTAGCCTCCCGGCCCAAGGCCCAGGCGGAGCCGCCTCTAACCCTAGCCCACCTTGCCCGATCCCTCACTCTCTCCCTCGTCCTCCCACTGCGCCGCAGCGCCGAACCCGCCACCTACCCTCGCGCCCGAGCGTCTTCTCCCCATCTCCCTCCATGCCTCGCTCCTCCCGATCCCCTCGGCCTCCTTCCTTTCCTCCATGGCGCCACCTCGCCCTTCTTCTCCCCTCGGCCCCCCCCCCCTCGCAGCCTTCAGCGCGCCCCCATCTCCTCGTCGCCGACGAGCTCCACCAGGAGCCCCTCGCCGCGCCTCCTTGTTCCTCCCCTTGCTCCCGCCTCCGTTCGGCTCGCCACCGGGCCAGGACCACCTCGTCGTGTCTCCTTGGCGCCGCGCCCGGTCACCTGCGGCCCTCTCCTCGTCGCCTCCCCGCGACCATCACGCCCAGCCGCCGCCCGCCTGCCCGCCGCCGCCTCGCCCTCGACCCGGCCTGCGCCTCCGGCGGCCCCGTCGCTCCTGCCCTGCTCCTCCTCCGCGACGCCAGGTCGTGGACCCTCTGCTCCGCCTCGCCTCTGCTGCACCACCTCGGGAGCCTTGCCCGATGCCATGGCTGCGCTTTTCGCTGCTGGGGTCCCGCCGCCAAGCCCCGGTCTCCTCTGCTTCGTGGAATCGCCAAGTCCAAGTACCGACACCATGGGTTTTCATCAAGTTCGGCTACAGCACAAATACATGTGCAACTACACGGATTCGCCGAGTACAACTACTCATGGGACCCGCCAAGTTCATCTACGTGTCAAGTTCATCTACGTGCACGACTACCGACGCCAAGTACCACTACGACCCGACGACCACCAAACCGGAAACGACAAGTACCCCTTGGAAACGTCAAGTTCGACTACGAAACGCCAAACGTGTACCACTACTTCCCTCAACGATCGTCGCGAGAACGACTACTTCCTCTACTTCCCTCGACGACCCGTGAACGACTCCTTCCCTCTACGAGACTCGACCCGTCCCGTTTGAACGTTCCGAAGGTATAACCCGAGATGACCGACCGTGTCCGAATCATCCTTGCGATGCCCCTCTTTTGCCTTGCCACCGTTCCGTGGGAACCCGGTAACCGGGAACACCCCACCATCTTGCATGACTCGCTCACACCCACTTTCCTTTGCACCGATATCTCAGTCGAGTTATCGGAACCGATATGTTGCCGTGGCACCCTTTTCGGATTCGTTGCCGTGGCACCCCTTTCTTCCACCCCGGTGACATAATGCTTCATATCATGCTCATGTTAACGTTTTCATAAAAATTGCATAAACTTGCACATGTCATCCGCATCATGATAACAACATTTAAATGTTTAAATTGTTGTTTGCATTAATTTGCTAATATGCCATGCTAAAATGATTTATTTCATAACTAAATAACCGTAGCTCCATTTTAAATAAATTATATATGTAAATGGGGTAGAAAAATGCCTAGATTAACATGGTAGCATTACTTTGCATGTTTAACAACTCTAAAATTTGCTTTAGGTCAGATCTGTACCGAATCCATAATTTGCATATGGGGATTTTCCGGAATTGTTGTTCGTTATTTCCGGCCTCATTTAATCTTGCCTAAATAGCTAGTTTAATTATGCTTCACCCTCTTGCCATGTTTAATAACATTTAATATTGTTGAGTACCTAATCGGGAGAGAACTAAATAAGTGTTGTGGTGTTCCGTCAATATGCAATTCGTTGCATATTGAGCTCCACTTAATTTGTAGGATTGTTTGTGCATATTGCCATGCCATGCCTCTTTAAACCGGACATGCATCATACTTGATTGTGCATCATGTCATGTTTATGTGATGGTTGTTTACTATGTTGTTTGTTTGTTTCCGGTTTGCTTTTCTCGTTAGCTTCGGTTCCGTTCCGGAGTTGTGAGGATTCTTTCGACTTCGTCCGTTTGTCTTCTTCATGGACTCGTTCTTCTTCCTTGCGGGATTTCAGGCAAGATGACCATACCCTCGAAATCACTTCTATCTTTGCTTGCTAGATGCTCGCTCTTTTGCTATGCCTATGCTACGATGCCTACCACTTGCTTATCATGCCTCCCATATTGCCATGTCAAACCTCTAACCATCCTTTCCTAGCAAACCGTTGTTTGGCTATGTTACCGCTTTGCTCAGCCCCTCTTATAGCGTTGTTAGTTGCAGGTGAAGATGAAGTTTGTTCCTTGTTGGAACATGGAGATGTTGTTCCTTGTTGGAACATGTTTACTTGTTGGGATATCACAATATATCTTATATTATTAATGCATCTATATACTTGGTAAAGGGTGGAAGGCTCGGCCTTATGCCTGGTGTTTTGTTCCACTCTTGCCGCCCTAGTTTCCGTCATATCGGTGTTATGTTCCCGATTTTTGCGTCCCTAACGCGGTCGGGTGATTTATGGGACCCCTTGACAGTTCGCTTTGAATAAGACTTTTCCAAAGAAGGCCCAACATTGGTTTTACCATTTGCCTCACCTATGCCCTTTTCCCTTGGGTTTCGGAGCCCGAGGGTCATCTTTATTTTAGCCCCCCCGGACCAGTGCTCCTTCGAGTGCTGGCCCGAACTAGAGCCCTGTGCAGCGCCCCCTCAAGGCAACTTGAGGTTTGGTTTTAGTTGTATGGACTGCTCATCCGAGTGTGCCCTGAGACCGAGATATGTGCAGCTCCTATCAGGATTTGTCGGCACATCCGGGCGGCTTTGCTGGTCTTGTTTTATTGCTGTGAAATGTCTTGTAGCCGGATTCGAGACTGATCGGGTCTTCCGGGAGAAGGAATATCCTTCGTTGATCGCGAGAGCTTATCGTGGGCTAAGTTGGGACACCCTGCAGGGTTTTGAACTTTCAAAGCCGTGCCCGCGTTATGTGGCAGATGGGAATTTGTTAATGTCGGTTGTAGAAAACCCGGTTGATCTTAATTAAAATACACCAACCGTAATGCGTAACTGTGAGTGTCTCTTTTCGGGTTGATCGAGAGGAGAACACGGTTTCTGGGTTATGTCTGACGTAAGTAGGAGTTCAGGATCACTTCTTGATCATAGTTGTTCGACCGTGCTTTTGCCTTCTCTTCTCGCTCTCATTTGCGTATGTTAGCCACCATATATGCTAGTCGCTTGCTGCAGCTCCACCTCACTACCCTGTCCTACCTTTAAGCTTAAATAGTCTTGATCTCGCGGGTGTGAGATTGCTGAGTCCCCGTGACTCACAGATACTTCCAAAACCAGTTTGCAGGTGCCGATGAAACCGTGCAGGTGACGCATCCAAGCTCAAGGAGGAGCTCGATGAAGATCTTGTTCATTGTGTTGTTTCGTTTCAGCTTGATCAAGTGGAGCCAGTTGGGACGATCGGGATCCGTAGCATTTGGGGTAGTCTTCTTTTATTTTGGTTCCGTAGTCGGACCTTGATTGTATCTGTATGATGTAATGTTTTACTCATGTATTGTGTGAAGTGGCGATTGTAAGCCAACTATGTATCTCTTTCCCTTATGTATTACATGGGTTGTGTGAAGATTACCTCACTTGCGACATTGCTTTCAATGCGGTTATGCCTCTAAGTCGTGCTTCGACACGTGGGAGATATAGCCGCATCGAGGGCGTTTCAGAACCTTTACAAGCAAGGTTGGGGCGAACTCCACAACAACCGGAGGCTCCCAACAACAACAACAAACCCACGAAGCTTCACCACAATGGAGTATGGCTTCGAGGTGACCTCAACCGTCTAAGGTGCTCAACACCCAAGAGTAACAAGATCCGCAAGGGATAGGTGGGGGGAATCAAATTTCTTTTGGTGGAAGTGTAGATCTAGGCCTTCTCAACCGATCCCGAGCAAATCAACAAGTTTGATTGGCTAGGGAGAGAGATCGGGCGAAAATGGAGTTTTGAGCAGCAATGGAGCTTGGGGGGAAAGAGGTAAATCAACAAGGAAGAAGATGACCCCTTTATATAGTGGGATAACACATCCAACCGTTACCCCACTAAACGGCCCCGCACAGAGCGGTACTACCGCTGAGACAGGGCGGTACTACCGCTAAGAGCGGTACTACCGCTCCATACATAGCGGTACTACCGCTTACCACAGCTGGTACTACATGAGAGCAGAGCGGTACTACCGCTTGAGCGGTACTACCGCCACTCATCGCCGCCCTAGTGCCGCAAAACCCGACACGAGAAAACACCGCCTCGAATCGAGGCGGTAGTAGGCGCGTACTACAGAGGTAGTAGTCGAAGCCCGCGAAGCGGTACTACCGCTCATCGGAGCGTTACTACCGCTGGGGAGCGGTACTACCGCTCGCTGAGCGGTACTACCGCTGAGGGCTTCGCGGTACTACACTGGAGAATGCGGTACTACTACCGCACAGGCAAAACTGAAGTGCAAGAGAGAGGGCAGCTCCAGAGATGCAAAGGGAAGACGACGGTGTGAAAAGGAAGTGTGCGTGATGATTCCACCCTAGCCTTACCAACGTGGATCCCCTCTTAATGATACGGGACTCCTACGAAACTAGTCCACCAACAATGAACCGCAGGAGCTACACCGTCTTGAATAAAAACACGGAGGGGATGTAATCGTCTCGTGCCAATGGATGATCTTCTGAAAGAACTTAACGCACACGATTAGTCCGCAAAAGCATTGTCATCAATCACCAAAACCACTAGGGAATAAATATGCCCTTACACCAAGCTTAATTCCTGCTCGTCCTCGAGAAGGTAAATGATAAAAGAGAATTTTTGATGTGGAATCCTACCTAGCATGATTCATAATGTAATTTTCTTTATTGTGGCATGAATGTTCAGATCCAAATGAATACAAAATAAAAGTTCATATTGATAAAAGAAATAGTAATACTTCAAGCATACTAATCAAAGTAATCATGTCTTCTCAAAATAGCATGGCAAAAGAAAGTTCATCCCTACAAAATCATATAGTTAGGTTATGCTTCATTTTCATTACACAAAGATGTTCCCAACTTCTATACCCCCGATGACAAGCCAAGCAATTGTTTCATACTTAGATAATCTCAAACTTTTTCAACCTTCACGCAATTCGTGAGCGTGAGCCATGGATATAACACTATGGGTGGAATAGAATATGATGATGGGGATTGTGTGGAGAAGACAAAAAAGGAGAAAGTCTCACATTGACGAGGATAATCAACGGGCTATGGATATGCCCATCAATTGATGTCAACATGAGGAGTAGGGATTGCCATGCAACGGATGCACTAGAGCTATAAATTAATGCTCAACAAAAGAAAACTAGTGGGTGTGCATCCAACTTGCTTGCTCATGAAGACCTAGGGTATTTGAGGAAGCCCATCGTAGGAATATACAAGCCAAGTTCTATAATGAAAAATTCCCACTAGTATGAAAAAGACAACTTATGAGACTCGCTATATGAAAAACATGGTGCTACTTTGAAGCATAATATATGAGACTCGCTACATGAAGAACAAGGTGCTATTTTGAAGCACAAGTGTGGTAAGAGGATAGTAACCTTGCCCTTTTTATTTATTTTCTTTTTTTGGGCCTTTCTTTTTTTTCTTTTTGGCCTTTCTCTTTTTTTGGGCAATGCTCTAATAATGATGATCATCACACTTCTATTGATTACAACATAAGGATTACAACTCGAAACTAGAACAAGATATGACTCTATATGAATGCCTCCGTGATGTACCGGATGGTGCTATGAATCAAGAGTGACATGTATGAAAAATAATGCATGGTGGCTTTGCCACAAATATGATGTCAACTACATGATCATGCAATGGCAATATGACAAAAGTAAAGTATGTCATGATGATGATGAACGGAACGGTGGAAAGTTGCATGGCAATATATCTCGGAATGGCTATGGAAATGCCATAATAGGTAGGTATGGTGGCTGTTTTGAGGAAGATATAGGGAGGTTTATGTGTGATAGAGCGTATCGTATCACGGGGTTTGGATGCACCGCTAAGTTTGCACCAACTCTCAAGGTGAGAAAGGGCAATGCACAGATCAAGAGGCTAGCAAAGGCGGAAAGGTAAAAGTGCGTATAATCCATGGACTCAACAGTAGTCAAAAGAACTTATTGCAAAAATTTAGAAGTCATCAACAATCAAGTACTACGCGCATGCTCCTAGGGGGATAGATTGGTAGGAAAAGACCATCGCTCGTCCCCGACCGCCACTCATAAGGATGCACAAGCCAGGTACAATTCATGTTTCAAATTTGTTACACAACTTTAACCATACGTGCATGCTATGGGACTTGCTAACTTCAACACAAGCATTCTTTAATTCACAATCACCCAACTAGCATGACTTTAATATCACTACCTCCATATCTCATAACAATTATCAAGTATCAAGTTGATCATAGCATCCAATTCACTTCCTATGATAGTTTTAATTATACCCAACTTGGATGCCTACCATTCTAGGACCAATTTTATGACCATAGCAAATACCATGCTGTTCTAAAAGACTCTCAAAATAATATAAGTGAAGCATGAGAGACTAGAAATTTCTTCAAAATTAAGACACCACCGTGCTCTAAAAGATATAAGTGAAGCACTAGAGCAAAAACTATCAAGCTCAAAAGATATAAGTGAAGCACATAAAGTATTCTAGCAAATTCTAATCAAATAGGCTTCTCCCAAAAGGTGTGTACAGCAAGGATGATTGTGGTAAACTAAAAAGCAAAGACTAATATAATACACGACGCTCCAAGCAAAACACTTATCATGTGGTGAATAAAAATATATCCCCAAGTAAAGTTACCAATGAACGAAGACGAAAGAGGGGATGCCTTCCCGGGGCATCCCCAAGCTTAGGCTTTTGGCTATTCTTGAATGTCTTGGGGTGCCTTGGGCATCCCCAAGCTTAGGCTCTTGCCACCCTTTATTCCATAGTCCATAAAAGCTTTACCCAAAACTTGAAAACTTCACAACACAAAACTCAACAAGAAATTTGGTATGTCTTGACTTGAGCGAAGACCTCCCCGGCAACGGCGCCAGAAATCCTTCTTGCTATGTCTTGAGCTTGCGTTGGTTTTCCTCGAAGAGGAGAGGGTGATGCAGCAAGTGTAGCGTACGTATTTCCCCCAGTTTTTGAAAACCAAGGTATCAATCCAGTAGGAGGCTTCTCAAAAGTCCCACGCACCTACACAAACAAGCGAGAACTCGCAACCAACGCAATAAAGGGGTTGTCAATCCTTCACGGCCACTTGCAAAGTGAGATCTAATAAAGATAGTATGATAAGATAAATATATTTTGGTATTTTATAGTATAGATGCAAAAATTAAAGATGCAAATAAAAGTAGATTGGGAGCAAATATGATAAGAGATAGACCCGGGGGCCATAGGTTTCACTAGTGGCTTCTCTCAAGATAGCATAAGTATTACGGTGGATGAACAAATTACTGTCGAGCAATTGATAGAAAAGCGCATAGTTATGAGATTATCTAGGCATGATCATGTATATAGGCATCACGTCCATAACAAGTAGACCGACTCCTACCTGCATCTACTACTATTACTCCACACATCGACCGCTATGTAGCATGCATCTAGAGTATTAAGTTCATAAGAACAGAGTAACACATTAAGCAAGATGACATGATGTAGAGGGATAAACTCATGCAATATGATATAAACCCCATCTTGTTATCCTCGATGGTAACAATACAATACGTGCCTTGCAACCCTTTCTGTCATTGGGTAAGGACACCGCAAGATTGAACCCAAAGCTAAGCACTTCTCCCATGGCAAGAAAGACCAATCTAGTAGGCCAAACTAAACTGACAATTCGAAGAGACTTGCAAATATAACTTAATCATACATAAAAGAATTCAGAGAATATTCAAATATTATTCATAGATAAACTTGATCATAAACCCACAATTCATCTGGATCTCGACAAACACACCGCAAAAAAGAGTTTACATCGAATAGATCTCCACAAGAGAGGGGAGAACATTGTATTGAGATCCGTAAAGAGAGAAGAAGCCATCTAGCTAATAACTATGGACCCGTGAGGTCTGTGGTAAACTACTCACAACTCATCGAAGGGCAAGGATGTTGATGTAGAGGCCCTCCGTGGTTGATTCCCTCCGTGAGTGCCTAAGGGATCCAAGATGGGATCTCGCGGATACAGAAGGTTACGGTGGTAGAAATTTTGTTTCGTGGTGCCCCTAGATGTTTTCGGGGTACGTAGGTATATATAGGAGGAAGAAGTACGTCGGTGGCCGCCCGAGGGGCCCACGAGACAGGGGGTGCGCCCTATATGGGGGGGCCTCCTATCTCGTGGAGGCCTCGGCTGCTTCTTGACTTGCACTCCAAGTCCTCAGGATCACGTTTGTTCCAAAAATCATGCTCCCGAAGGTTTCATTCCATTTGGACTCCGTTTGATATTCCTTTTCTTCGAAATACTGAAATAGGCAAAAAAAACAGCAATATGGGTTGGGCCTCCGGTTAGTAGGTAGTCCCAAAAATGATATAAATGTGTAAAATAGAGCCCATAAACATCCAAAAGGGGTAATATAATAGCATGGAACAATAAAAAATTATAGATACGTTGGAGACGTATCACATCACACAGTGGAAAATGTGTCCCGGCATCAAGCAGTTTGTGCCTCCAAGGAAGGCGTTCGGTATCGAGAGCTGGTCCTGAAATTCGGTCGGACGGGAGATATGTCTCTGACTCGGATGATGGAAATAGCCACTCGGTACACTAATGGAGAAGAAGAGGATCGACTCTGCAGTGGAAAGAGCAAACCAGCCGGTCACGACACCGGCGGGGGCAATTCCAATCAGAAACAAAAACGTAAAGCTAAGCCTGCAAGACCTGGTGAAACTGTGACAGTGATTCAAGGAAAGTTTAAAGGGAAACCTAAGGGGCCCTGGACCCCCAAGAAGGTAAAAGATCAAGCAGGAAATGATGTGTTGGATTTGCCATGTCACATTCACACCAAGAAGGATGAAGAGGGCAATCTGATTTATCCTAAGCACACCACTCGACAGTGTCGACTCCTGATCCAACAATTCCGAGAAAAACAACCCGGTGAAAAGGAAAAGGAGTCGAACAAGGATGAGGACAAGGAAGAAGGTGACAATGGTTTCCCAACGTCAATTCCACTGGTGATTTTTACTGATGTTGAGAGCAAAAGTCGACTGAAAGTGATAAACAGATAAGTGAATATGGTTGCTTCGGCGACAACAACATACCAGAAGTGGTCACAGACAGCGATCACATTCGACCAATCTGATCATCCTGCACATGTTGCCACTCCAGGGAGGCAAGCATTGGTATTCGACCCAGTTGTTGGAGGCACTCGACGGACCAAAGTGTTGATGGATGGCGAAAGCGGCCCGAATATTCTTTACGCTGAAACCTTGAAGGGGATGGGCATCCCGATGTCCAAGCTTAGCGAAAGCAACATGAGTTTCCATGGCGTTATCCCTAGAGAAGGCCGAATCTCTCGGCCAGATCTCTCTCGACGTGGTTTTCGGTGATTCAAAGAATTACCGGAAGGAAAAGTTGACATTTGAAGTAGTGGATTTCCAGAGTGCTTACCATGCTATTTTGGGTAGGCCTGCATATGCACATTTTTTGGCTCGACCATGTTACGTGTACCTCAAATTGAAAATGCCTGGCCCCAAAGGAGTGATTACGGTCCATCGCAATCGGCGTATATGTAAGAATCCTCCGTAGGGTTCAAAATTGCCGATGCACAACTGGCAGCAGTTGAAATGCAAGAATACCAGAAGAATGCAGATCCGAGTGATTTGTTGCGAGCCAAGAAGCCTGCCACAGATTCTGCATTTCAGTCGTCCGGTGAAATAAAGTCGATATATATTCATCCGACCAATTCTAATGTTGCTCCTACTCATATCTCAACATCACTCGACAAAAAATAGGAAGAAGCGCTCATCCAGTTCCTCCGCAAGAACCGGGACATCTTTGCATGGAAACCTTCTGACATGTCGGGTGTACCCAGGGGGCTGGCTGAGCACCGTTTGCGAGTCGACCCGAAAGTAAAACCAGTCAAAGAGCATCTTCGACGGTCCGCCGTATAGAAGAGAAAGGAAATTGGCGAGGAAGTGGCTCGGCTCCTGGCAGCTGAGTTCATTCGAGAGATTTACCACTCCGAGTGGCTCACCAATGTTGTCATGGTCCCCAAGAAGGACGACTCACTTCGTATGTGTATTGACTTCAAGCACATCAATCGGGCCTGCCCAAAAGATCATTTCCCTCTCCCCCCGCATCGACCAAATTGTCGACTCAACTGCAGGGTGTGAGCGTTTGTCTTTTCTGGACGCATATTCCGGGTATCATCAGATCCGACTGTATGGACCCGATGAAATAAAAATAGCTTTCATCACTCTATTCGGGTGCTTTTGCTATGTCACCATGCCGTTCGGTGTAAAGATTGCTGGTGCCACATTTATGAGGATGATTCAGAAGTGCCTTCTCACTCAAATCAGTCGGAATGTGGAAGCATATATGGATGACATTGTGGTCAAGTCGCGTAAAAGTTCCGACCTGCTGACTGACCTTGCTGAAACCTTTGCCAAGCTGAGAAGGTATGGTATCAAGCTTAAACCGTCGAAGTGCACATTCGGAGTTCCAGGAGGAAAGTTACTCGGTTTCCTCGTTTCCGAACGAGGGATCGACACGAACCAAGAGAAAGTTGGGGCCATACTCCGCATGAAACGCCTTGTGCGTGTGCATGATGTTCAGAATCTTACTGGTTGTTTTGCCTCGTTGAGTCGATTCATCTCTCGCCTCGGTGAAAAGGCATTACCTCTTTACCGACTGATGAAGAAATCTGATAAGTTTGAGTGGACTCCTGAAGCTGACGCAGCGTTTGCGGAGCTCAAAGCCCTGCTTTCCACCCAGCCGGTGCTTGCTGCCCCAATCAGCAAAGAACCTTTACTACTTTATATTGTAGCCACTGGACAAGTTGTCAGTACAGTACTCACGGTCGAGCAAGAAGAAGAAGGAAAAGCTTATAAAGTTCAGCGCCCAGTGTACTATATTTCTGAAGTTCTGACTCCGTCCAAGCAGATATATCCGCATTATCAGAAGCTTGTTTATGGAATTTACATGACCACGAAGAAGGTTGCACATTATTTCTCTGACCACTCCTTTACAGTCGTCAGCAACGCACCATTGTCAGAAATTCTAAACAACATAAGATGCAACTGGTCGAGTGGCAAAGTGGGCAATTGAACTCCTTCCCTTGGATATCAAGTTTGAGGTAAAGAAAGCTATCAAGTCCCAAGCAATAGCAGATTTCCTCGCCGAGTGGGTTGAGCAACAACAACCGACTCAGATTCACTCGGAGCATTGGACCATGTTCTTTGACAGATCCAAGATGTTGAATGGTTCTGGTGCTAGGGTGGTATTGCTATCCCCCCGAGGAGACAGGCTCATCTATGTTCTTCAGATTCATTTTGATTCCTCCAACAATGAGGCTGAATACGAAGCACTTCTGTACGGGTTGCGAATGGCCATTTCGCTCGGTGTCTGTCGCCTAATGGTCTACAGCGACTCAGATTTGGTGGTTAATCAAGTAATGAAGGAGTGGGACGTCAGGAGCCCGGCTATGACTGGCTAATGCAATGCAGTGAGAAAGTTAGAAAAGAAGTTTGAGGGGTTAGAGCTCCATCATATACCCCGACTGAGAAATCAAGCAGCTGATGATTTGGCAAAGATAGGCTCCAAGCGTGAGCCTATTCCCAGTAATGTGTTCTTGGAGCATCTTCACACGCCGTTTGTCCAAGAGGATCCCTTCACGGAGGAGCCCCCACAACCTAAGATCCCTACTGATCCGACTGAAGTTGAAATCCCAGTCGTGGTCGACTTGGTCATGGAAGTTTCAGTTGTCATACCCGATTGGATAGTGCCGTACATTACATATATTCTCAGGAAAGAGCTCCCAGAGGATGAAGAAGAGGCATGTCAGATTGTCCGTCGATCTAAAGCTTTCAGAGTAATGGGTGGGCAGCTTTACAGAGAAAGTGTTACCGGAGTCGCTCATAAGTGCATAACACCGGAAGAAGGTCGAGTGGTGCTTAACGACATTCACTCAGGGACCTGTGGTCACCATGCGTCCTCTCGGACCATTGTGGCCAAAGCATACCGAGCGGGATTTTATTGGCCATGAGCAAATGAAATGGCAAAAGACATAGTCGACAAATGTGAAGGTTGACAGTTCTACTCCAACATGTCTCACAAGCCTGCATCAGTCCTGAAAACCATTCCACTTGTCTGGCCTTTTGCTGTTTGGGGATTAGATATGGTTGGACCTCTGAGGACTGGCAGGAGTGGCTTCACCCATGTGCTTGTAGCAGTCGACAAGTTCACCAAATGGATTTGAAGCCAAGCCTATCAAAAACCTCGAAGCCAGTACTGTTGTCAGCTTCATCAGAGAATTAGCATTCAGTTATGGTATTCCACACAGCATCATCACTGACAATGGGTCGAACTTTGATTTGGATGAGTTCAGAGCTTTCTGCGCTTCCCAAGGCACTCGGGTTGACTATGCTTCAGTCGCCCATCCCCAGTCGAATGGACAAGCTGAAAGACAAAACGGATTGATTCTCAAAGGACTAAAACCCCGATTGATGCGTGACCTCAAGCATGCAGCAGGCGCTTGGGTCGATGAACTTCCATCAGTACTTTGGGGATTGAGGACAACTCCTAATCGGTCTACTAGTCGAACTCCACTCTTCTTGGTCTATGGAGCTAAAGCTGTGCTTCCATGTGACTTGCTTCACAATGCACCCCGAGTCGAACTTTTCTCGGAAGATTAAGTAGAACAGGCTCGACAAGATGCAGTCGATCTCCTGGAAGAGGAAAGAGAGATGGCTTTCATCCGGTCGACCATTTATTAGCAAGACTTGCGTCAATTCCACGCCAGGAATGTAAGAGGTCGAGCATTTCAAGAGGGGGACTTCGTTCTTCGAGTGGATCAGCAGTGACCACACAAGCTTGCTCCTGCTTCGGAGGGTCCCTTCATCATCACCAAAGTGCTCCACAACGGAGCGTATCACCTCTACAATGTCGAGCACAATAAAGACGAGCCACGCGCTTGGAATGCGGAGCTGCTCCACCCCTTTTATACTTAAGCATTCAGACTATTGAGATGTAATAAGAAATACCTCCTAGTTTGATTATCAAAAGACACGGTTTTTTAGTCTCCTAAATGATTGTTGTTTCTTTTTTATGTGTTCTAAATCCCCCAGTGGGTGCCTTAGCTGCGAATCCGCTTCGCCTAAGTTCCAAAAAAGAAAATCCTGCCGAGTGGAGAACAAGCCTCTCACTCACGGGCTTAGCTGCGAATCCGTTTCGCCTAAGTTTGAAAAATCCTACCTAGTGGTGAGCAAGCCTCTCACTCGGGGGCTTAGCTGCAGTCCAGTACTCGCCTAAGTTTGAAAAATCCTATCGGGTGGTGAGCAAGCCTCTCACTCGGGAGCTTAGCTGCAGTCCAGTACTCGCATAAGTTTGAAAAGTCCTACCGATTGGTGCGCAAGCCTCACACTCGGGGGCTTAGCTGCAGTCCAAGACTACTAAGTTTAAAAATCCTCTTGAGTGGTGAGAAAGCCTCTCACTGGGGCTTAGCTGCAGTCCAGTACTCGCCTAAGTTTGAAAAATCCTACCGAGTGGTGATCAAGCCTCTCACTCGGGGGCTTAGCTGCAGTCCAGTACTCGCCTAAGTTCGGAAAATCCCACCGAGTGAAGAGCAATCCTCTCACTCAGGGGGCTTAGCTGTAGTCCAGTACTCGCCTAAGTTTAGAAAATCCTACCGAGTGGTGAGCAAGCCTAACACTCGGGGGCTTAGCTGCAATCCAGTACTCGCCTAAGTTTAAAAAATCCTATTGAGTGGTGAGCAAGCCTCTCACTCGGGGGCTTATCTGCAGTCCAGTACTCGTCTAAGTTTGAAAAATCCTACCGAGTGGTGAGAAAGCCTCACACTCGGGGGCTTAGCTGCAGTCCAGTACTCGCCTAAGTTTGAAAAATCCTACCGAGTGGTGAGCAAGCCTCTCACTCGGGGGCTTAGCTGCAATCAGTACTACGCCTAAGTTTGAAAAATCCCACCGAGTGGTGAGCAAGCCTCACACTCGGGGCTTAGCTGCAGTCCAAGACTAGCCTAAGTTTAAAAATCCTGTCGAGTGGTGCGCAAGCCTCACACTCGGGGCTTAGCTGCAGTCCAAGACTAGCCTAAGTTTAAAAATCCCACCGTGTGGTGAGCAAGCCTCTCACTCGGGGCTTAGCTGCAGTCCAAGACTACTTAAGTTCGAAAATCCCACCGAGTGTAGAGCAATCCTCTCACTGGGGGCTTAGCTGCAGTCCAAGACTACCTAAGTTTAAAAATCCTACCGAGTGGTGAGTAAGCCTCTCACTCGGGGGCTTAGCTGCAGTCCAGTACTCGCCTAAGTTCGGAAAATCCCACCGAGTGCATAGCAATCCTCTCACTCGGGGACTTAGTTGCAGTCCAGTACTCACCTAAGTTCGGAAAATCCCACCGAGTGAAGAGCAATCCTCTCACTCGATCAGGGGGCTTAGCTGCAGTCCAGTACTCGCCTAAGTTTAAAAAATCCTACCAAGTGGTGATCAAGCCTCTCACTCGGGGGCTTAGCTGCAGTCCAGTACTCGCCTAAGTTCGTAAAATCCCACCGAGTCTAGAGCAATCCTCTCACTCGGGGGCTTAGCTGCACTCCAGTACTCGCCTAAGTTTAAAACACATCCCGATCCGCAAGGACGACGAGGTGTAGGTCGAATGCGACCTTCTCCTCAGAGCTGCGCCATAAGTACAATGTGCTCTCCATCCCGATCCGTAAGGACGACGAGATGCAGGTCGACTGCGACCTTCTCCTCAGAGCAGCGCCATAAATACAATGTGCGCTCCATCCCGATCCGCAAGGACGACGAGGTGCAGGTCGACTGCTACCTTCTCCTCAGAGCTGCATCACAAGTACAAAGACTATTCCGAGTGAAGAACAAGTTCCACTCAAAGACAAACACAAGCATATTCAGATATAAACCAGGTTCAGATAAATCTTCAGGTTCCAGACCACGGATTAAAGTACTCGGGCATCAGGCCCGAAGGAGTTTTAGCGATTACAAAATCACTCGGCATTCCGAGGCAAATTTAAGGTGAGGCATAAAGTTTGTTCACTACGCAGGAGGAGGGCTAGCAGGCTCGACGAACTCGTCCAGGTCGATTTCGTCAGCAATCCGAGCGGCAGCAACAATGAAGGTTTGCATGAAGGATTAGAAGTCGTGCCTTTTGGTATTGGCAACCTTGATCGCCGCCAACTTCTCTTCTCGGGCTTCCTTGAAGTGGACATGAACCAGCCACAGAGCCACGTCAGCACCGCATCGAGCAGAGGACTTCTTCCATTCCTGCACTCGACCAGGGACCTCATTGAGTCGAGTCATCAAAGACTCGAGGTCATTTTGGAGCGTCGCCCCTGGCCAGAGTGCTGTGTCGATTCGTGACACCGCAACTTTCAGTCGAGCAAGGTAGTCGACAACACCAGCAACACGGGATTTCAGTCGGAGCACGTTCATGGCAACTTCGTCCTTAACAGGAGAGAGGATAGGATCCAAGCTTGTCTCAATTCGCCCAGTCTCTTCCTCAAAGTTCTGGAAAAATTTTGCACACGCAATATAAAAATGAGTCAATGGTTATATATCGAGTCGACAGCAATAAGTCAGTGGGACAAAGGAAAGCACCTTCAAGCATGACGAACAGCTTCTTGGCAAGACCTCCCAGATAATTCTCCAAGTCATATCTCTTGCGGGCGATGTCTTCAACCTTATCGGTCAGAGCCCTCTTGACCTTCTTCAGACGAGTCGATTCCTTGTTGGCTTCATCCAGGGCAGTCTTCAGCTTGGCGTTCTCTTCCTCCAGCTTGCCGACTGAAGCCAGCTTCTAGTCGGCGAGTGCAGTTTTCTCTTCAGCTGCTTTCTGCGCGGCTACAAGGTCCAGAACCTTCTGCGCCAGAGCCTGGTTCATTGTTTCTGAACGAAATAACGCTCTGTTCAGAAAAAGCAAATAACACCCGGTTCAGGAACAAATCAGTCGACAGGTTTTTCGTACCAACGGCTTCATCCTTGGCCTTATGCAAGTTTGTCTTGGCTAGCTCCAGATCAAGATTGAGCTGAATCTGCTTCTGCTCCAGGTCAGCAGAACGAGCTCCAAGTTCGCATGATTTCTGTAATCAAAGGATGGTCAGTCGACAGATGAATAGGTTGGCTACTTCACATCAATAGAGTGTTAAATTCAACAAGTTCTAAGACTACTGCCGAATCAAACATCCAGTAGTAGTCATCGGAACTACACCCAGTGGGTGCACTTAGCGTGACCCCACTGGTCCAGTTTCCACTCGACATGGTCTGTCCAGACCGAGTGTAAAAAAAAGAGTCGATTGCCCGCAGTCGACTACGGTCTCGGGGACTACACCCAGTGGGTGCACTCAGCGTGCCCCCACTAAGTTCAGGTTCCACTTGACATGACCCGTTCAGACCGAGTGAGAAAATTCTAATGCTCAGACCATAGCCAACTGCCTGCAGTCAACTATGGTCTCGGGGACTACACCCAGTGGGTGCACTCAGCGTGCCCCCACTGGTTCAAAGACTCAATCAACACAACCTACTCGATCTAAGAAGCAAAGCTATTCAGCAGTAAGTTAAAACACCCAGTGGGTGTACAAATGCAAAACGCAGACTGATGGAAAGATCCCTCAAGGAAAGTTTTCAGGTAGCATATCCTAACAGAACAAGCGACAAGCTAAAGGGTCAGTTGGTGATCAACCAACCTGGACGTTGCTCTGAAGAGCTAAGCTGGCATCGTAAGCAGCTTGGCTGGCCTCCCGGACCACCTTCATCTGCTCCATCATGATGCCCGCCTGGCGTATAGCTCCTTGGGAGCACCCACTTGGTCCTCTGGGACGTGATGTGCAGTGAAGAGTGAAGATGGATCGGCTGGAGTCTGCGCTGTCAACACTGAAGGCTGGGCGCTCGACAATGGTATGGCGAAAGTCACAGAAGTCCGATTGGCTTCGTCGGTCTCCTGGATTACCGGTTCCGTCACCGACGTCGACTGAGGCGCCTTGCCAGTTGGTGTATTCCTGCTTCTCCTTCCCATAGGCCTCAGCGGCATATCCTCGTCGTCATCAAGAAGATCAGCGCCATTGGGAGGAGCTGCAAAAGAATCAATCGCCAGAATTCAGTCGACCAGTAAAATGGTTGAGAAAGTAAAGACAAGATTGCAAAAATCATACCTGGGTTGGAAGTGACCGCGTCTCCCATTTCCTCGTCACCGTCTCTGTAAGCAGAAGTCCCAGAGGTAGCAGCACTGCTAGTTTCAAGATTCACTCGGTTAAATCAAGAAGAGAGTCGATAACACAGGTCCTTGAGCAAAAAATGAAGGCAAGACACTTACGCAGAAGCGACGGGAACGTCGATCTTGATCTTGGGCAGGGTCTTCCGAGACTTCGATGCCGCAACTTTGGCCTGCTTTGAATCCTTTTCACTCGATGCTGGGGAAGAAGTACGAGTGCGCTTTGAAGATTGTCCAGACGGCGGAGCTACTTTGCCACGGACACTTGCTGGGTCGTGCTTATTCTTGGAACGCCTTTCGTTGCGAGGTGGTGACTCGACCTCTTCGCCACTGCTCGAGTCCTTGCTTTCCTCCTCCTCTTCTCCTCCATCAGACTGATAATCCATGCTTTCTCCTCCGCTTTCATCTCCTTCCTGGTACTACTCTTGCTCCCTGTTTTGCATTGAGTATGTATCCATATAGATCTGTGGAACAAAAGAGGTGAACAAAGGATGGTCGACTCAGTAAACAATTGCAAGTCAGAATGAAAAACACTCAGAAATAAAGAATGAACCTTGTCTGGTTGGTTGTTGGCATAGAATGGAAGAACTCTTCGGGACCCCCTGGGGTTGTCCTTGTTTCCTGTGATGCCTTGCACCCACTGCGCCACCGTCTTCTCATCTACGTCCTTCGGGTGGATCCGAGTGGAATCTTCAATCCCCGAGTACATCCACATCGAGTGATCACGAGCCTGGAGAGGCTGGATACGTCAACTGAGAAATACCTTGAGCAAATCCATTCCAGTCACACCCTCATGAATCCGTTGAACTACTCGCTCCATCAACATGGTCACCTCCACCTTCTCTGCTGGAGTCACTTTCAAGGTGGTGGGTTTCTGGACTCGCGCCAAAGAAAAGGGAGGGAGACCAGTCGAGTGGCCAGGAGTCGACTTGTCTTTGCAATAAAACCAAGTCGACTGCCACCCTATAACCGAGTCAGGGAGAGTCATCACAGGAAAAGCGCTCTTCCCCCGCATCTGGATGCCTAAGCCCCCACACATCTGGATTACCTGGGTTTTCTCGTCACTCGGACTAGCTTTCAATGTGAAGATATGCTTGAACAGACCCCAGTGCGGTTGGCAGCCCAGGAAATTCTCACACAGTGAGACAAAGGCAGCAAGGTACGTGATAGTATTGGGAGAGAAATGGTGGAGTTGAGCTCCGAACAAGTTCAAAAAGGCACGGAAAAAGGGATGTGGGGGCAAGGAAAAACCGCGGTCAACGTGGGTGGCGAGCAAGACGCATTCGCCCTCCTCGGGCTGTGGCTCAGTTTCGTCCCACGGAGCATACAGGAACCATGCTCGTTCAGCCCACTCTCGGCCAAATCCCGCAGATCATCCTGCTCAATCGTGGACTGGATCTAGTCGCCCTGAACCCAGCCGCGCGGCAAGCCGGATCTCGATGACGACCCGCTCCTGCGGGTCTTCTTCCCCTTCCCCTTTGTCGCTCCCTTCTTCACGCGTTCCAGCGCCGTCATCTTGTCCTTCGCCATCGAAGCAAGAGGAGCACGGGTGGGAGGTGGCATCGGGAACGGAAGCGGCAGCGGTGGAGAAGCAGAGAGGAAGAAAGGGGAATTGGGGTGCACTGTGCAGAATTCCCCAATCCAATGCCTTATATGGAATCGTTTCCGAGTGACTGACCACTGGGCCCAGGCGATCCTGTCAAATCGCGTAACTGGCACTCACTCCGTACGTGGAGAAAAAGGTGGTGCGGATATCGAGGCGTCCCTGCCTAATCCATCCCGATTACTACGGCCTCCTCCGTCCCGTGCGCTTCCCAAAATTTCGAATCCCGCAAGATCCGGGAGCAGCAGAGAAGTCTGTCAGACCAAAGATTTTTTTCCATATCAACACCCTAAGCTTAGCAGCAAAGTTCACTCGACAAACTAAGAATGGATCAAGGCGACTGGAAAAAGAAGTTGAAGTCGTCACGTTGATTCATTGATCTCAACAAAACGCTTCCGAAGCGCAAGAACTGAGTCGGAATTGTTTTTCAACTCCTTCTCCACTCGAACCCTGAACCATTCGGGGGCTAATGACGACGATATGTACCTAGGGTAGGGTCATAGGCCTGACCGAGATACCCTCCCCAAGGACACCACTCTAAAGCCAGAAGCATTTAAGGGATATCATTATCCACTCGACCAGAAGCATTCCTCTCCACAGATTCAATGTCACTCGACCATGACAATAGTCACTCGACGACCAGAAGATCGAAAGCCGCTCTGTATATCAACGGTCGGACATTTATTCTATAGACTTAATGGTCATTTATGTACCTTTATTACTGGTGTTACCAGAAATGCCCCATATTTATGTACCTTAAACCATGTGTAACTGAGGGCGGGAGGGGTCTGGCGAACTCTATATAAGCCACCCCCCCTCCTCGGGGACAAGGGTTCGCACCCCCTGTAACTCCACACACACACATATAATCCAGTCGACCGCCTCCGGGCACCGAGACGTAGGTGAGGGAGTCCTGGATTAGGGGGTGTCCGGATAGCCGAACTATCACCGTTGGCCGGACTCCTGGACTATGAAGATACAAGATTGAAGACTTCGTCCCCTGTCCGGATGGGACTTTCCTTGGCGTGGAAGGCAAGCTTGGCGAAACGGATATGTAGATTTCCTACCATTGTAACCGACTCTGTGTAACCCTAACCCTATTCGGTGTCTATATAAACCGAAGGGTTTAATTCCGTAGGACGAACAACAATCATACCATAGGCTAGCTTCTAGGGTTTAGCCTCTCCGATCTCGTGGTAGATCTACTCTTGTACTACCCATATCATCAATATTAATCAAGCAGGAGTAGGGTATTACCTCCATCGAGAGGGCCCAACCTGGATAAAACATCATGTCCCTTGTCTCCTGTTACCATTCGCCTAGACGCACGATTCGGGACCCCTACCCGAGATCCGCCGTTTTGACGCCGACATTGGTGCTTTCATTGAGAGTTCCTCATGTTGCGTCGCCGTCGGGCAGGATGCCTCATCCCGCCTTTAAAAGACGATATTATCGCCAAAGGAGCCTTGGCCACCGGTCGACTCTTCGGTTAGGTGGTTTTCTTATGACCGCCAGTTAAATATCATCGCCGACGATGACTTCTCGGTCATCGAAACCAATCTTCACGTTAACTCGGAACTTGCCGAGCAGTTAGATCCGATCGAGCTCTCCTCCGTAAACGAGCTCTTGGATCGCATCGCCGCCCTGGGAGTCGCCACAGACTACGACCAGATCGGGCCTAAAACCGATCTGAGAGAGATCAACTCTCCCCAGGCTACCCATCATGTTGATGTGGTAGAGGAGCACAGCGATTCTTCTTCTATCTTAAGGACTAGCTACGTCCGGATTCCCGATCCCTCCATGCCGGATTCCCGCAGAGGGACGGATGTCGATCAAGCCCTGAACTTAAAGTCGGTGGCGGGTTGGATTCATTGATAGCATTCAAAATCCAAATTTCCAAGTTTGAAACTTCTCGCCCCGAGTCTTAAATTGACAGGTTCCGGATCTAGTTCCACCCGCCCACCCAAACATTAGCGATCTATCCCGACCGCAAGAGCCCGCTGAAACAAGACATCATTATCGGGCCGATTCCTCCCGGTTATGGATAGGATAAAGGACTGCGAGAGGAGGACACAATCTCACTTTTCTCGCAATAATTGCACGAACAAGGGAATCCTAAACGCCATAAGTCGTCATAAATTACACGCTTTGTCGACTTGGTGACCATAGTACAAAAGTACTGTGCGATGGAGAGTGCTTGGAAAACCGAAAGTAAATTTTGGGATAATCCGCCCCGAATACAGCCTTAGTCCGAAATAAAAGGGTGCATCATCACCAAGCACCGGGTTAAACATCAAAAACAAAAACCCCTAAAGGGCACGGAACTGCATCGAGGGTTGGCTAAACGAACCTGCAAAATTCATAGCACGAGGGCGCCACTCCAACTCATAGCCTTCGAGCATGTTGGATATTACGGCAGTGGCCAAAAGTGGCGAAGAGCTTCTAGCCTCGTAATCCCAGCCCAGCAACACCAAAGACGGTATTAATAGCCTTTGAGACTTTCGCATCAAATAACATGCGGAAACGAACACTCCGCAACCTTGCCGAAGTCTACCAAGTAGCAACAATAAATCCATGGAGTGACACGGCTATTACCTTTAATGCCAGTGATGAACCCAAATTCCGAACAGCCCGAGCACCACCCGAGCATCGCCTTACTAAGGTACTCATGGATGGTGGCAGCAGACTAAACCTCATCTACGAGGAAACCCTCCGAAAAATGGAAATAGACTGGAACCGCATTGAGCGAAGCAGCACAACCTTTAGAGGAATAATCCCTAGCCGGAAGCATGCTGCACAGAAAAATCACACTGGGCGTAGTGTTCGCTCACGGACAATTACAGGTCCGAGGAGGTCACATTTCAAGTGGCCCTGCTCAACAATGGATATCACGCTTTATTAGGGCGAGAGGCATTCACAATTTTTCAAGCTATACCCCATTATGGGTACATGAAGCTTAAAATGCCCGGACCTAACGGAATCATCACTCTCGCTAGTGATCCAACATAGCACTCCTACCGAAAACAAGACAGCCGCACTAGCCCTCGAGGCACTATCCAAGCCCTAGCGGCCGAGGAACTCACGGCGATGCGCTCCATGGTGGACAGGGACGATGTGATACTTGATAAAAGATCCAAGTCCACCTCTTTTAAACCAACGGATGAAATAGTCAAATTCCAAGTCCACCCAACGGACCCTGCAAAGACGGCCTCCATTGGGGCACAATTAAACCCTGATGTAGACGCCGCACTACGAGAATTTATACGAGAAAACTGGGACATTTTTGCCTGGCACCCTTCTGACATGCCAGGAATCCCATGTCGGCTGGCCGAGCACAGCCTAAATACCCTAAAAGGATTCAAGCCAGTCAAACAGGCTCTTCGGCACTTTTCCGAACCCAAGAGACATGCCATGGGAGAGGAGCTAGCCAAACTTCTGGAAGCCGGATTCATCAGAGATATAAAACATCCGGACTGGCTAGCAAATCTGGTGATGGTACCAAAGAAGGATAAATCCTGGCGCCTATGTGTTGATTTCAAAGACCTTAATAAGGCTTGCCCAAAGGATCCCTTCCCCCTCCCTCGCATTGATCAAATTATCGACGCTACAGCAGGACACGACTCATTGTGCTTCCTCGACGCGTACTCCGGCTACCACCAAATCAAGATGGCGGAGCCAAACCAAGCCGCAACAGCATTCATCACTCCATATGGCCCATTCTGCTTCAATACAATGCCCTTCGGGCTCAAAAACGCCGGCGCAACATATCAGCGCATGATTCAGACATATCTGGCAAACCAGATAGGCAAAACAGTGGAAGCATATGTAGATGACGTGGTCGTCAAATCAAAGCATGTCGAAACTCTAGTAGACGACTTGAGGCTCACATTCGACAATCTCCGAAAATATGACATTAAGCTCAATCCGAAAATGCGTCTTGGCGCTCCACCGGAAAGCTCTTGGGCTTCATTGTGTCCGTAGAGGAATTGAAGCAAACCCAGCCAAGATCCGAGCTCTGTCACAATTGGATATTCCAAAGACCTCAAACAAATCCAAAATTGATCGATGCGTGCGGCTCTAAGCCGCTTTATTTCCGCTTGGGAGAAAAGGCGTTACCCTTTACCGCCTCCTCCGCCAAGACCAACACTTCGAGTGGACGGATGCCGCCACGGCCGGACTCAAGAAATAAAAGCCATATTGGCAAGAACTCCGGTCTGGCCGCGCCAACACGGGCGAACCAATGCTATTATATATCGCCGCAACACATCAAGTTGTCGGTAGCGGTGCTCGTCGTCGAACGAGAACGGACGGACACCGTTCCCTCTTCAAAACCGGTTTACTATGTGTCCACCGTCCTAACTCCATGCAAGACCCGTACCCACATTATCAAAAGATAGCATACGCGGTGTTCATGGCATCCCGGAAGCTGCGACACTACTTTCAAGAGTGTTCGATAACGGTAGCCTCCGAAGTACCTCTTAACGACATTATAAACAACCGCGACGCGACGGGCCGGATTGCTAAATGGGCCATAGAGCTCCTTCCATTCGACATAACCTATAAGCCACGATGAGCTATTAAGTCGCAGGTTTTGGCCGACTTCGTGGCCGAATGGACCGGAGCCGAACTCCCTAAAGAGTACGGCGCGATACTCCAATTGATCATGCACTTTGACGGCTCCAAAATGTTAGCCGCCGGGGTCTGGCGTCATCCCGACGTCCCCAACCGGGACACGGTCCAATACGCCCTTCGATAATGTATACGGACTCCAACAACGCAGCCGAATACGAGGCCCTTCGCACGGCCTCCGGATGGCGCCTCCATGGGCATTAAACGCCTAGAGGTGCACGGGATTCAACCTCGCGATATCTCAAATAAACGGAGACTTTGATGCCAAAGATCCGAAAATGTCAGCATACCGCAATGCGGTCCTAAAATGTCAAGACGGTTCAAGGGCTCAATTTCATCATATAGCCCGGATAACAACCAGCGGCGGACGATTGGCACGCATCGGCGCAAAAAGCGATGCCGTCCCGCCCAACATCTTCCTGGAACGGCTGTTCAAGCCATCCATACTATGGGAAGGGGAGTCCGGAAATAACAATCCGGACCCAACCGCATTGCTTGACACCGAACACTCTGACACAATCGGAGGCTCTGCCACCGAGATAACACCCTCCGCCCATGAAATAATGGCGGTTATCGCCCCGTGGACGGAACCATTCCTAGCCTACCTAACTAGGCAGGAACTCCCCGAAGACCAAAATGAGGCTCGCTGCATAGTACGGCGATCCAAAGCCAATAAAGTCCATGATGGAGAGCTCTATAAGAAAAGCACAACAGGAGTCCTTCAAAGGTGTATCTCCGAAGAGGAAGGGCGAAACCTCCTGGCTGAAATTCATGCCGGACTGGGTGGGCACCACGCCGCAGCCCGGCCCTTGTAGGCAAGGCCTTCCGACAGAGTTTATTGGCCGGGCCGGCAGATGCGCAGGATTTAGTCCAACGATCGTCGGTTGCCAGCTTTTGCTAACTAAAGCCACATGCCACCCACCGCCTCAAAACTATACCCATCACCGGCCGTCATGGTCCAGGGGCTTGACATGGTTGGACCCCTTAAGGAGGAACCTACAAGCAAAAATACCTATTGGTCATGGTGGATAAATTCACCAAATGGATAGAGGCCAAGCATGTTAAAACGGCTGAATCCGGGCGGTGATAGACTTCATATCGGGGTAGTGCACCGTTACTGGCGTCCCCACAAGATCATCATCGATAACGGCACCAACTTCACGGCCGATGAGGTCAAATTATGGTGCAAAAACATGGGCATCAAGCTCGACACGCCTCGCCTATCACCCTCAAACCAACGGTCAAGTCGAGCGAGCAAACGGTCTAATCATGAGTGGCATTAAACGCAGACTAGTGCAGTCCTCAAGGAATCTAACATGCACTTTGGGTTGAGGAGCTCGACCAGACTGGGGCTGCGGACCACGCCGAATCGTACTACCGGATTCACACCATTTTTATAGTGTACGCGCAGAGGCAGTCTTGCCTGCGACATAATTCATGACTCACCTCAAGGCGCATGTATGAAGAAAGAGAAGCCGAGCTCGATCGGCAGGACAGTTTGGGCGCATTGGAGGAGGAGCGCGACGTGACAAAAGCTCGTTCCGCATTTTATCAACAGCAGGCTCAAGATATCAAAGCAGGAAATGCGGGCCAAAGCTTACAACGTTGGCGAACTAGTTCTACGCCTGCCGGACAAGAGAAAGGACAAACTCAAGCCCAAATGGGAAGGTCCCTTCATCATCGACCAGGTCCTGACCGGCGGAGCATACCATCTGCGACACGCATCGGATAACCGACTCGAGCCGAACCCATGGAACGCAGCCCGTCTATGAAGATTCTACGCCTAAGCGCCGGACTCCGAGTTCGTCTCCTTCCTCCGTCCACATTTTCTATTTTTGCTGTCTTTTATTTCTCTCTTTCCTCCTCCTTCATCTTTAAGCCTTTAGAGGCTCGCTTTAGCTTTGTTCAAGACATACTTGACGCGTTGTCCGCTCATTATACACGGGGCTTCTTTAATGAAGCTTATTTATACGGGCTTCATGCCCAACACATGTGTCAAACTTCCGCATATACCTTTTACTCACCATTATATGCATCGATATGACTTAAGTTTTGGCCAAGCTGGGTTGCCTGGCTCATGTGCTTACCCCTACGTTCCCGATTGTTCGGCTAGGTGGTAAAGGGAGCACCTTTGCGATTGTTACTGCCGGGTCAGTCGGATGTGTACCTCAGAATGGGTGAAGCCGAAAGCTAGCATTCTTAAGGGAATATTCGGTCGGTGAACTGAAAGATGATTTTTAACTATTTATCCATCTGCCCCAGATGATTTTCTACTTTCTTAGCAGTTTGACATGCACTTTAGGGCATGCCTCCTGTGAAAGGAACCCTTAACGGAACTATTCTCCCGGAAGATGTTTCTTACTATCCATGTAATATAACATAACTAGTTGGGCACTTGTCCGATACAACAATAATGACCCCACGCCTTGTCTCCATGCATGCCCGGTTCTTACATAACCGCGAGGGTATTCGGACACACTCTGACTATTGGATCTCGAGGTCGGGCTTAAAAGGTCCGCTATGACAAACGATCTACAATCCGCTAGAAGACATTTTTCATGTCATATTCAATTACATAGTCAACTCGACTAATTGTATTCCTCCTCAATGCCATCTAATAGGCTATCTAATTTACAATCTTGTTGGGAATACTTGGCGGCCAATTCTACTTGGCCGTACACTAAACTTACAGGATCTCCTTCCCATCAGCCCCACAGTCCGACCTCGCCATGTGGTTTGTGTCAGCCTTCGTGTACCGCGTCTTTACCATGGCCCAGGCCTCCCTGGCGCCTTGACGGCAGGCCGATATCCTCCATAGTCGGAAGCGCGTGCTCCTTGAAGCCGCTCTGCCAGCTCCCCAATGCCTTCGGGCAGGGAGATAGATGGCCACAAGGCCTGGGCGACGCCTTTCATCACCTGCCGAACTCATTCGTGTAGCTGACGCAGCTCGGGAAGATCACCCAAAGAACTGGGCATCTCCTCCTCAGGACGACCTGTGAGCAAACCTACATACATGTTTATGTTAGTCGCCTTCCTCGCCGAACTCTTTCAAAGTTCGTTTAAGCACTTACTGAAAATGCCGCGACGAAGCCGCCGATTCTCCTTTACTGAGTCGCATAACCGGGCACGAACATCCTTTAGTTCCTCACCCAGCTTGGGTGTTGGCATCTTGGAGATTATTTTTCTCCCGCCGCACCCTCGTAAGCACGCCTCGCCGCCTTTAGCTGGCACAGAGCTGTTGCTTGTCCGGATCCATCCGGTGCTATCTCGCAATGTTAATATCAGATTTATGCACACGCCGCACTTTCATAAACTACTTCTACTTTGAAGGGCATATATTACCGAGGGGGTCTTCATGGCTCCCCGGTCATGCGATGCTTGGCCTCAAGTTGGGCCTTGCACTCTTCAAGCTCCCCGGACAAACGGGTATTCTTTTCGGTAAGAACTCAGATTCCAAATGATCCTTAAATCAGTTATCCTAACTATTTTAAGTCTCGGGGCTCTTGGCATATATAATCGTCAAAATTCCTTACCCGTATGTCTTTCACATACCGCTCCGTGGCTCGCTAGGCCATCTTGAGCGGCACGGAGGTGCGCTTCTCCCAACTAAAGGCGCCCAACACCTCTTGGGAGAAACATGCGCCACGAGAATAGTCTGCGGCGCCTATGATTCATGGCGCCTCCACCTCCGATTTGGTGGCGGACAGTCTGTCGGCATCCTCCGTTGGAGGAGCATCCGACGACGCCTGGTTTGTACCCCTTCCGGACTCGGCTTTTGAGCCCGGTTGGCGGGGTCCGATTAACAACTTCTTCGACTCGACCGGCGTGCGCTTTTTCTGAAAAACCACGAGCGCCGCAGTGCCTCCCAGAACCTCTCCTTAAAACACGATGGCAAATCATACCGCTGAGGCGACGCTCGAGTCGCACCGCACTTCTTTTCCGCCTCTTGGGCGAGCTGCCTTGTTGGACGGCCGCGCAGGCTCGGCTTCCTGCTCAAGGCACCCCGCGAAAACCATCAAATACTTGGTGATTAGAAGTAAAGCACGGTGGGTCATGGTATCCGGACTTCGTCACGGTTACATTCGGGAGGCCGGAAATAATCCGGTAGTCGGCCGAATGGCAACCAAAGCATTGTCGATGCTAAGTTGGTGGAACACCCCGTCGATCAGCTCCACCTTTATATCCGGGTCCTCTTCGAGGTCGGATCGAGGGACCGCTCCGGATCCTCGGGTTGTGGGGCGGCTGTGTATCTTCTCCACGGCCCGGCGCAGTTCCTGCGAGAAACCATGAAATGAGATATTTAACCACGGAACATGGATCGGACAGGCCACAAAGATGTTTGCTTACGCAACTTCGAGGTTTAGTCGAAGAAAACCCGCCGATGGATCGACGCGAGAAAATCCTCCTCCTTTCCTTTATACATGGCGGACAAGGTCTTCACCAGCCGGTGACCGATCCCGCCCTTGCGGCCATGGCGGTGGCATCGCCCTCCCGCTGAAGTCCCACATGGGTGGCCCCTATATTGAGCGGCTGCACTTCTCATAATGCAGATTGCCATGAATCCAATCATGGTCAATCCGCATGAGCCAAGAATCTTATTCGCTCATCAAGTAAAGGACGCCCCGGTCATTTTCCTCCAGGGGCTCCGGCGCCAGCTTAGGCGCTTCTTCGAGGAGCGCTAAACTCCGGAAGGCCGATCCAACAGATCCGCAACGGACGCCCTCCAGTAAAACCATTCAAGGCCAGTCTTGGATGCCTTCTTCGGGTTCCGGATAGATATCCGTCCCGGCGATGCGCCATAGTTCGGCTCCGCCCACTTGATATATTGACCCCTCATGAGAACGGGGTACAAGGCAGAATAATCTCTTCCACAGCGCAAAATGAGCCTCGACACCCAAGAACAGTTCGCAAAGGGCCACAAAGCCCGCGATGTGCAAAATAGAGGCAGGCGTAAGGTGGTGCAACTGGAGGCTGTAGAACTCCAAGAGCCCCCAGAGAAACGGATGAATTGGAAATCCGAGTCCTCTTACTAGATAAGAGACAAAGCATACCCGCTCTCCTTTAGAGGGATCGGGGACACTCTCCGCTTGCTTTCCACCCTTGTAGGTGGCAAGTCCGGCTCGAACCGGAACCATGAAGGTCGGGGGAAGAAATCCTTTGGTTTGGAGTGTCACTAGCTCGCTATGCGGGACTGAGCATCTCTCCCAATTTCCAGGCTGAGGGCTGGGAGCGCGAGAGGAGGAGCCACGTCAACTGTCCATGATGGAATGGATTTTTGTAGAAGGCGCTCCGATGAAAGCTCATGGGGGGTTGTGTGACTCAGATCTAGATCCTCGTCCCTTTTATAGGTGGCTCATTTGCGCAGCTATGGGGATAAGTGTAAAAATACCCTGGCTTTTTGCATTCATTCAAACACGTGGAAGATGGCCATTATTACGTGGAAGCCAAGGAGCGCAGCATTTATCGTGCCGGACACTATTCGACAAGTATATGGAATTTGGAGAAGAACCCGCCTCACAATGCGAAGACAATCCACGCCACGGACTCATCGCCATTGGAGCCTGGTTCGGGGCTACCGAGGAGTCTGGATTAGGGGTGTCTGGATAGCCAACTATCACCGCTGGCGGACTCGGACTATGAAGATACAAGATTGAAGACTTCGCCCCGTGTCCGGATGGGACTTTCCTTGGCGTGGAAGGCAAGCTTGGCGATACGGATATGTAGATCTCCTACCATTGTAACCGACTCTAACCCTAACCCTATTCGTGTCTATAAAACCGAAGGGTTTTAGTCCGAGGGACTAACAACAATCATACCATAGGCTAGCTTCTAGGGTTTAGCCTCTCCGATCTCGTGGTAGATCTACTCTTGTACTACCCATATCATCAATATTAATCAAGCAGGAGTAGGGTATTACCTCCATCGAGAGGGCCCAAACCTGGGTAAAAACATCGTGTCCCTTGTCTCCTGTTACCATCCGCCTAGACGCACAGTTCGGGACCCCCTACCCGAGATCCGCCGGTTTTGACACCGACAGTAGGGCTATTACTTCCACCATGAAGGGCCTGAACTCGTAAACCTTGTGTGTACAACTTCACCATAGCTGGGATCTTGCCTCTTCATACCTACCCCCATTCTACTGTCAGTCTTAGAACCACGACATCCCCCGCTAAGGATAGGTTTTTTAATGAGTATAGGATGTCGCCTAAAGGCAAGTGCCGGAAGATGTCCGCGGCGCTGAATTCGACGATCGATGACTGATCAAGCTCGATACACGCGGACGCACATGGTTCGGAACTTATAGCCGGAAACGAGTCCGAGGTTCCGGTGACATAGATATCACCCGAGGTTAGGTCTGTGTGTGGCTCCAACGCCGCGGAGTCTGCCGCTTCCATGGCGGGGTTGAGCTTCCCGTCCTCGGATGGCGCGATCTGCTCCGGATCTAAGGCCAGAGCGGTTACAGGTACAATTTCCTGGGTATGGTCCGATGATAGATTTAAGCCATGTTCATCGCGGTGACAGGGAGCGGCTGCCATGGTCTCGAATTCGTCGAAGATCAAGTCTCCACGGAAGTCCGCGACGTAGTTCAAGCTCCAAAATCTGACCTGATGGCCAGGGGCGTAGCTGTCGATTTGCTCCAGATGGCCAATCGAGTTGGCCCGCAGTGAGAAGCCGCCGAATATGAAGATCTGTCTGGGGAGGAAGGTTTCCCCTTGGACAGCATTGTTGTAGATGATCGAAGGAGCCATCAAACCTTTTGACGACGGCACAGTGGAACTCTCAATGAAAGCACCAATGTCGGTGTCAAAATCGGTGGATCTCGGGTAGGGGGTCCCGAACTGTGCGTCTAAGGTCGATGGTAATAGGAGACAGGGGACACGATGTTTACCCAGGTTCGGGCCCTCTCTATGGAGGTAATACCCTACTTCCTGCTTGATTGATCTTAATGAATATGAGTGTTACAAGAGTTGATCTACCACGAGATCGTAATGGCTAAAACCCTAGAAGTCTAGCCCGTATGACTACGCTTATGAGTATTCAGCCCTATGGGCCCAGCCCTCCGGTTTATATAGACACCGGAGGGATCTAGGGTTACAGAAAGTCGGTTACAGAGAAAGGAATCTTCATATTTGGTCGCCAAGCTTGCCTTCCACGCCAAGGAGAGTCCCATCCGGACACGGGTAGAGTCTTCGGTCTTCGTATCTTCACAGCCCATCAGTCCGGCCCATAGCTAACAAGCCGGACGCCCGAGGACCCCTTAATCTTGGACTCCCTCACAAAACTCTGCTAGTCTTGAACTCAGAGTCCGAACAGGGACATGGAAATCTGGATAGTTCCAAGGAGGAAGATGGAGATGGCAACAATGAGATGGGCAAGGATTATGAGCGAACCCCGAAAAAGAAGAGACCGACACCAGACAATCCGGCAGGGTCTGCTAGTCAGCCCTGCCCATCCCAATGAATGCAATGAGTTGGAACTGTCGAGGGCTTGGGAACCTGTCGACAGTCCGAGAGCTTTGCAAGATCGTGAAGCAAGAAGGGCCCTCCCTACTCTTTGTGATGGAAACAAAGATCAGGGGAAAGAGAGTGGAAAGTTTTGCAAAATCTTCTAGGTTTTGCAGGTTGTTTTGTTGTGGATAGTAATGGATTAAGTGGTGGCGTTGGCTTATTCTGGACTAATGATGTCGATGTAGAACTGAAGAATTACATCCAAGCGCATATTGATGTGAGATTCGGGAAGAAGGATGGTGATCTACCCCTCTGGCGTTTCACAGGTTTTGACGGAGAACCCAGAACTGAAAATAGACACCATAGTTGGGATTTCTTGTGTACACTGCATGCAGTCCAGCATGAGAGTTGGCTCTGCATGGGTGACTTCAACGAGACAATGTTCACAAATGTGCACTTCAGTTCACATGCTAGGCCGGAGTGGCAAATGTGTGCCTTTCGTGAAGTTATTGATTATTTCTCCTTTCAAGATCTTGGATGGAGAGGGGTTCCATACACATGGGATAACCGGCAACAAGGGCAAGCAAATGTTAAGGCTGGGCTTGACAGAGCCCTTGCAAATGCAGGCTTTCTCAGCATGTTTACTTATTCCAGTGTGAAACACATTAGTTCGACATAGTCGGATCATTGCTATGTACTAGCGGAACTACGAACAGAGCAACCGAGTGCTTGGCCCCGGGGCCAACGATCCTTCCGCTACGAAAATGTTTGGCAGTCTCATTGTGACTATGATGATTTGATTAAGAAAACTTGGCAATCAGGGGCTGGCCAAGAAGGACTCGAGGGTGTACTCAAAGCTCTCTCTTCAGTTCAAGATACACTTGGCTCATGGGGGGACCACGAGTTCAGAAATATTTCCAAAAGAGTGAAAAAACTGCAGAAGCGTTTGGAACAGCTGCCTGCGTCCTTGATCAGCCGAGGACCATGCAATGAAGAGCGCGCAGTGGCAGCTCAGCTCAGGGAAACTTTGCGCCAAGAGGAGATTTGGCTCAAACAGCGATCAAGAGTGTTGTGGCTTCATGAAGGAGATCGCAATACTAAATACTTCCAAGCTCAGGCTGCTCAACGGATGAGGACCAACCGTATTTCCTCGCTGGAACAGTCTGATGGGTCGACTTGCAGAAAACCCGCCAAGATACAAACAGAAATTATGGCTTTTTATCAAAATTTGTATACTTCGCCGGGGTATAATGATATGTTAGAATTGTTAGCCTATGTTCCACAAAGATTCACCGATGCTATGAATGAGAATCTTCTCAAAGATTACACTATGGAGGAGGTGAAAATTGCGTTATTCCAGATGGCTCCTTCAAAGGCGCCAGGTGTAGATGGTTTTACAGCTGGGTTCTTTCAGCGACATTGGGAAGTTCTCGGAGCAGATATCTCCCGAGTTGTCCTAGATTTTCTCAATGGGGGCGAGCTACCTAGTGGTATTAACGACACATCTATTACACTCATCCCAAAGGTGCGTAACCCCTAGAAGATATCTCAATACTGACCAATATCTCTTTGTCCAGTTCTATACGAGATTGTTGTGAAGGTAATCACAAACATGCTACGAGGCATTATGGATGAGATTATAGGTGCGGAACAGAGCGCATTTGTACCTGGACGTTTAATAACGGATAATGTTTTGGTGGCATACGAGAGTGTGCATACTATGAAGAAGAAGAAGAAAATATAAGAATGTTTTTTGTGCAGTAAAGCTCGATATGTTAAAGGCCTACGACCGAGTTGAGTGGCACTATCTGGAGGCCATGTTAACTAGATTGGGTTTCTGTGACATTTTTGTGCGGTTAATTATGAAGTGTGTCACTTCAGTACGGTTTGCAGTCAAGGTCAATGGATCCCTCCTTCCATTCTTTACACCAACGAGGGGACTGCGCCAAGGTGATCGTGCATCCCCCTTCCTCTTTCTCAGTTGTGAGGAAGGTTTCACTCACTGATGAATTATTATGGTGGAACCCATGTTGACAGAGGCATTCGGGTGAGTTTCCAGTCACCATGGATTAATCATTTGTTATTTGCTGATGATAGTTTGATCTTTATGAGAGCAGAGGAGCAAAGCGCATATAGATTAAATGATCTTCTCCGAATTTATGCTTCTTGTTCTGGACAAGCGGTGAACCGGGAGAAGAGTTCTATTTATTTCAGTCCTAATGCATCACAGCCACTCAGGACAGAAATCAAGCAAATTCTGGGAATTTTCCTTGAAGCTTTTACTGAGCGATATCTTGGCCTTCCATCACAAGCGGCACTTTTAACCATATTGGTGAGAGAAGCCGAGGTAAAATGCAAGGATGTTCGGAGAAAGCTATGGCATGTGCAGCACGGGAAGTCCTTTTAAAATCAATTATACAAGCCATACCAACTTTCAGTATGAGTTGTTTCCTCTTGACAAAAATGATCTGCAAGCAATTGACGTCAAGTATGGCCAAGTTTTGGTGGAGCAGCTCCATCGACAAGCGATCTTTACATTGGTTGTCGTGGGCGAAGTTGATAGCACCGAAGATGGAAGGCGGCATGGGGTTTCAGGACTTCGAACAATTTAATCTAGCCTTGTTAGGGAAGCAAGGGTGGAAGCTTATCACACATCCTGATTCCTTGTGGTCAAGAGTTTTGAAAGGGAAGTACTTTCCCAATTCTGACTTCATGGAGGCTCGCGCTCCTAAATCTGCATCGGCCACTGTGGCACCCTGGCTCAGAGAAAACCGGTATGCACCGTATTCCAGCACAGAGATCGAGGAGAAGTCTTCTGGAATACGGCACTGCTTAGCATAGAACAAACCGGCCCTTTATTACAATCTATTTGGGTACAATAGTTACATCGGCACGGCGACACTCGCGCCATCCATTGTTGCTCTATGCAAGCAAAGAGAACAACACGATGCAAATGGAAGAACTCTAGCAGCGAGAAGAACTCTAGCAATGAACAACGACGACGGTGGTGAAACTCCACTCGCAGGACTCGGCCGAACGATTATCCTAGCTCGCATGAACGGAAACCACGACAAGCAAGCAATCAAATCCGCATGACACGCAAACCGGCATGACACGCCAGGTCAGTACATTGAATGTACTTGCAAGCTCACAACAAACCAGAAGCATTCAAGACAGACAACAGCATGGCAATTACATGCTAAACAGGAATTATCATGATATCATCAGAATAACATGGCATGACCAATATAAACATGATACAGCTAATACAACATGAACATATTAATCCGACAATACTAGCATGCAACATGATGACACTATCATGCACCACTTATTCTGCTCGGGTTACTTTGTAACCAACACATGCATCACTTACCAACCTCGGACATCACACGATCATCTCAGGATCAAATCAAGCTTGGTATAAACAATACTGTAGTAATCAGTAAGTGACCACAAGGAGCTTGATCTTGACCCACGACTCTCGCACAACATCACGAATATACAACAACCCGGTATCCTCGATACCATTATGATCCTTACGGCGATCACCACCCGACCAACACTTGGCCCGTGATCCTTACGGCGATCACCAACCGACCAATACTTGGCCCGTGATCCTTACGGCGATCACAACCCGACCACTAAATGGCATGTGATCCTTACAGCGATCACCACCAACTTATCTCACTGTTATTAAGCACATTATTCTTATTACTGTTGACTCATGGTGTGACCTACTTTCGACCTGGGCCCTTATCCGCGGGCGCGGCTATCGATAGATTTAATATACACTCTACAGAGGTTAGTACACTGTACCCACACTACAGAACCCATGGCCTCGCACTCCCATTCGGGTGGACCAACGGCGTTCCGACAAAACCGATCTACTATCATGACACTCTCCCGGCCACTCCGACTCACTCCCCTCTGGGCTGTCAAGGGTGGCCCCGTGTCTACCTCCAGACACAACGACCACCGTCATGGCCAAAACATAAACGATCCCACACGGGGATCCGCCGGCTATAACAACTACGGGCACACAAGGCTTATGTCCGCCTACGATCGTGGTAGCGCTACCATAACCTTCGCCGTTGGAGAGCTCGTGAGAGCCACAACAATAGACCCGCTTAGGACCGTCCCATACCCAGTGGCGTGGTTGCCTTTGGTCAAGATCGATTCAACGGCACCATGACTCGACCAACAGTTGTTCAAGTTCAATTTAATCCGGTTAAACTTCAATGCAAATATGCTGAGCCATGATAAAATGCATGAACATGATGTCAACATCATCATGAGGATATCACATAACTATCCACCATATCAACAATAACTCATATCCACTAAGCATGGCATACTGACTAGCATGACCATCTCCAACATCAACATGTACTACCAGCAAGCATAAACATATGAAAGGAAATACTAGCAGGTATAACATGATCACAGAGTACAAAACAACATAGTACCACAAGTGAACATGCAAATCTAAACATCATCGGAACAACGATAACCATCTTTTCAACAAGCAAACATTTAATAAATATTCAAGTTGAAACCCATGGCTACTGCATGACTATCATGCAAGTGTGTATTGTGGCTTGCCTGGGGATGAAGAAGGCACCGGGGAGAAGTGCGGTGAAGCCGCGGAAAGATTTGCGTAAATGCCTCTCTGAGGGGCTGTTTACGTGCAAGGGCAAAAAGGTCATTTTCAAAGTGTCAAACCATAGTGAAAATGAAACCAACAGAGAGAGCTCGACGAAACGAAGAAGTGGGCGTTGGTTTCACCTTATTTGGAGCTACGGATAAAAAGTTATGAGGGGTTGAAGTTCAGGGACTTTTTTGCAAAAATTATATTCACAGTCGGGTCCCTGAGTGGATAAGGCAGAAGCGCAAACTTAGAAATACGCTTTCGTTCAGTGAAAACGTAAAGAGGAAATGCACCTTCACTTATCTGACGTGGCGTGGACCGGTCAGAAGGGGCAGAGGCGGGGCCGGGCGTCGGGGTCGCCGACAGGTAGGGCCGTGGGGCCCACGCGCTGCGTCAACGCCCACCTGGCTCTTGTCTTCTTCTTCTCGCTCGCCCGCGAGGCAGAGGGAGGCCGCCGGCATCGGGCAGCGATTGCCGGCGCCACAGAGGGCCTCCGGCGACGCTCCGACTACCGAAGAGCTCAGCACGGAGAGCTGCGTCGGCCTGAGCCAGTAGCGCACGCCGAAGAGGAAGGGGTCGGGCAGGGCATGGACTCCGGCGGAGATGGCTTCGGGAGGAGATGGGACTCGCGGCCACGGTGGTTATGGCGAGGGGGAAAGGGCATGGGCATGGGCGCCGGAGTGAGTGGATCTCACTGGTGGTGGCTAGGCGGGGAGACAGGGGCTGGAGCGCTCGAATTTGAGCGGCGGCCGGTGATGACCGTGGCGACGAGGGGAGGGCACGAGAGCTCCTGGAGCTTGGGGAAGAGCATGGGCGGGTTCCTGGGAGAGAGGCGAGGCCAGAGGTGAGGTCCAGAGGCTCGGGGGATGGCCATTTATAGGCGGGGCAACGGAGGGCGAGCTGGCACCGCCGGCGCGTGTCCGGCGCCGCGGACGCATGTGCTCATGCATGGGCTCGGGGGAAGGCGACGGCGACGCACAGGGAGGAGCTCACGGGGAGGAGGAGGCCAAAGGAGGGGCAGAGGAAGAGGTCGAGCGCCATAAAAGCTCGATCGGCCACAGATCTCTCGTGGGCGCGCGGCTACGAGCGCTGACGGAGGGGCTGACGGAGGGGGAGAGGGGTCCATCGGAGCGGCGATGACAAGAGCTATCTACTGGACATCTTCACAAGCGCGATGACGACGAGAGGAGGAGGGGGTCCAGCACAAACAGTGCTCTGGACGCGGCCACTGCACACAGAGCACGCCAACAGGCATGCCAGCTGCGTGGTCACCACGTGAACATGGGCATTAAATGATCTACAGAACCTAAAACGCTGTCTAGAAAATAGTCCTTCCAAGTTAGGTTTGATCTGTGGTGGTAACTTGGTCAAAACGTCTGTGTATAAATGGTTATCAACTGCTGAAGTTTACTGCAGTAAACTTAGCCATGCACTGGTGATCAACAGGGAAATGCTTGAGGCCAAATAAGTTGTCTGGGGTGTTTAGGATAGGAAGAACTATGATCCTGGAGGTTTTGAGGGTAAATGGATCAAGATTTACTGCAGTTGCTTCACAACTGCATACTTGGTCCATAAATGAAGATCATGATGGTGCACTCCAATGGACTATCCACATGAGCTAAAATTGGGCAAGGCTTAGTAATTTGGACATATGAAGATGATGTAAAAATCTCATGCCAAATGGACAAGCCAAAATAGCACTTGCTTCACAAACATCTCTGCTGACCAGAAACTTAGAATAATATTGGTGGTCAAATGGATCAATGAAATGATGCCAAATTAGGTGGAGGGATGTTTTATGGGTATAAGAATGATCTGGAAATTTATCAGGATTATTGAAGCAATATAAAATATACTTGCTTCACACCCTGAAAATATTGCCAGAAACAAAGATTTGCTCCTGTGCTCACATAGATGATTAGATGGGGCTGCAAATGGGTGGACGGGGTTAATATGAGCACATTAAGGAGTGTGCAAAAGTTCAACTCATTTGAGTACTCCTAGCTAGTACTTCCTTCACAAAGCTTTCTGTTTGACAGAAACTTTGAAAATTCGCTGAGGAAGATTTACTAGGCAAATAATTTGAACTTGTGCATGGGGAAATTATTTGGACATATAAACATGCCCAAAAAGGTTGGGAGTCAATAGGAGAAATATAAATGACACTTCCTTCACAAAGTGCCATTCAGGGCAGAATAGGAAATGAATTATTGGAGGATTATTTTTGAACACGGCAATGAAAAGTTTTGCCATATTTGATCAAGATATGACCCAAACAATTTATGAGAATTATTTGGTAATTTTAGGAGTGAGGGAAATATAGGTTGCTTCACAACCTAGGGCAATTTGAGTTATTCATTTAATAGAAAAGGAATATTCCCAATAAAAAGAATATTGGGATTTGGGCTAGGATGGAAATGACAGGGTCTAGGGAAGGATTTGGATATGAAAAACCACTCTGGAAACAAAGAAGAGGGCATCTTCTTCAGTTTCCAGACCACAAAGCCACGGAAAAAGAAAACTCAGACAAAAACCTCGGAAAAACAAAAGAAAAAGAAAGGGCCAAAAATCAGGCTGTCACAGCCACATGGAAAGCAATTATTGCAGGACGTGCAACATTAGAGGCTGGGCTGATCAAGCGAGTGGTGAGTGGTGAATCTATTTCCATCTGGAATGATAGATGGATTCCCAACACAGCGACTATGAAACTCATGGAACGCATTGGGCATGCTTAGTTAGACAAAGTTTCAGATTTGATTGTCCAAGAGCAACGCACATGGGATGTAGAAGTGGTTCGCAACAATTTTCTTGCTCCGGATGCAGAGGCCATTCTCAACATACCACTAAGGGTTTCAGGAGGAGAGGATTTTTATGCCTGGGATCTCGAACGATCGGGTGTTTATTCTGTCAAAACAGATTACCATGCTCTAATGACTCGTAAAGGGCAACTAGCCCCAGAGGAAGGGACGGTAGCAGGGCCATCATTGCGGGATAAGCACTAGTGGAGTGCCTTGTGGAAAATCAAGGTAATACCCATAGTTCGTGTATTCTAGTGGCGTGTACTTCGGGGAATTCTCCCTGACTATGCCACACTTCTGCACCGCCATATTCGAACTATGGCGCGTTGCGATCTATGCCACGCTATGATGGAGGACCTACAACATGTGCTTATGTTCTATTCACATGCAAAGCAATATTGGAGGGCGGCAAGAGAGATTATGGAAATCAAATTGCCAAACCTACATCCATCAACCTGGGCAAAAGACATTGTACTGGATGGCATGATTCCGGATCAAGACCATGGTGTAGGATCGAAAGTATGTCTAGGGGGTGATTAGACTACTTGACCAAATAAAAATCTAGCCTTTTCCCAATTTTAAGTCTTGGCAGATTTTAGCAACTTAGCACAAGTCAAGCAATCAACCTACACATGCAAGTCGAACAGTATAGCAGCGGAATGTAAAACATTTGCATATGAAGGTAAAGGGAGGAGTTTGGAGGGAGCAAACGCAATGTAGACACGGAGATTTTTGGCGTGGTTCCGATAGGTGGTGCTATCGTACATCCATGTTGATGGAGACTTCAACCCACGAAGGGTAACGGTTGGGCGAGTCCACGGAGGGCTCCACCCACGAAGGGTCCACGAAGAAGCAACCTTGTCTATCCCACCATGGCCATCGCCCACGAAGGACTTGCCTCACTAGGGTAGATCTTCATGAAGTAGGCGATCTCCTTACCATACAAACTCCTTGGTTCAACTCCACAATCTTGACGGAGGGTCCCAAGTGACACCTAACCAATCTAGGAGACACCACTCTCAAAAAGGTAATAAATGGTGTGTTGATGATGAACTCCATGCTCTTGTGCTTCAAATGATAGTCTCCCCAACACTCAACTCTCTCTCGCGGATTTGGATTTGGTGGAAAGATGATTTCAGTGGAAAGCAACTTGGAGAAGGCTAGAGATCAAGATTTATGTGGTTGGAATGGAATATCTTGATCTCAACACATGAGTAGGTGGTTCTCTCTCAGAAAATGTATGCTGGAAGTGTAGGCATGTTCTGATGGCTCTCCTCACAAATGAAGAGTGGGTGGAGGGGTATATATAGCCTCCACACAAATTCTAACCGTTACACACAATTCACCAAACTCGGTGGGACCAAATCAGAAAACTCGGTCAGACTGATTCAGTTCAAAATGTGAACGTTAGGCTTTTCGGTGGGACCGACATGTCAACTCGGTGGGACCGATTTCATTAGGGTTAGGGCATAACGTAATCTCGGTGATACCGATTACACAAACTCGGCGGGGCCGAATTTGGTAATAAGCTAACCAGAGAGTTGGTCAGGCAAACTCGGTGGGACCGATTCGCTCATTTCGGTGAGACCGAAACGTTATGAAAGGCAAACAGAGAGTTTGCATTGCGAACTCGATGGGACCGATCGCTCATCTCGGTTAGACCGAAACGTTATGAAGGGAAACAGAGAGTTTGCAATCCCATCTCGGTGAGACTGAGATCCCTATCGATGAGACCGAAGTGACTAGGGTTTCTGGCAGTGGCTATGTCAACTAAACTCGGTGGCGCTGGATAGAACATTTCGATGGGGTCGAGTTTGACTTTTGGTTTGGGACATATGTGGATATGAGAAAGTGGCTGAGGGTTTTTGGAGCATATCACTAAGCATTTTGAGCAAACAAGCCATTAAGCAACACCTCATCTCCTTTTAATAGTATTGGCTTTTCATATGGACTCAATGTGATCTTGGATCACTAAAATGAAAATGAAGAGTCTTGAGCTTGAGCCAATATGTGTCCTTAGCATTTTGAGGGGTCCACGTTCCTAATCGATGCCATGCCAATCATTGAACTTTCTAAAATGATCATCTTGGAATAGCATTAGTTCAATGAGCTATATGTTGTTAGTAATTACCAAAACCACCCAGGGATAGTTGCTTTCAATCTCCCCCTTTTTGGTAATTGATGACAACATATAGATCAAAGCTTCGACAAATGATAATAAGATTTAAATACATCGTCGCTTTGAGAAGTATGTTATAAGCAAGAGCTCGCAATTGTGCATTATTTAATATTTGCTTTTGAATGCAAATGCACAATCGATTAGGATCATGGGTTACTCTTCCATGTCACATACATCTTGGTGGAGCGCTCAAAATGATATGAATTAAAACATGAACTCATCACCAAGCAAAGTGAATGATCTTATAGGGATACAAAAGATAATATCATCCAAGCAAACATTAAAGTAAGATATGATCAACCACATGATCATACAAGTATATCATACATAGACATAAAGTATCAAACGAGCACACACAAAAGTATCAATCAAATAGCAAGAGAGACAAAGAAGAAAAACACTCTCTCTCTCGAAGACTATGATCTATACATTTCTCCCCCTTTGGAAACAAGTTACCAAAAAGTTTGAAAATGCATAGTGCTATGCGTCTCTCAGGCTTGGTCTTCGGGAGGTGGTGTAGAGAGAACTCCAAGGACGAAGGCATCAGTAGATGTTGCTGGAGCTAGTGGAGTGGCAACTGGAGGTGGCACTGAAGCTGTTGCTGCTGGTGCTGAAGTAGTTGCTCTGGTGTGTGGCACTGGCACTGTAGCTGACCTTTGACCTCTTGGCACTCACTGAAAAGCATCTGTAGTTGCCTTCCCTTTCTTCTCCTCTGCTTCCTCCTGGAGCTGCTCAACTGCAGTATGTATCTTAGTTACTTTCAGATCAAGATCATAAAACTTGGTCTCAATAATCCTTTCCAAGCTCTCATGATTCCAAGTCAGGGTGGCCAAGCCCTTCTCAATCCTCAAATTTGCTTGAATCAGATAAGCTAGCTGATCTTGTTTGCTCTTTAAGAACACTTGAGATGCCTCCTCAACACTTGGCATCTTTGCAGCCTTTTCTGCCTTTGCCTTTGCTCTCTTCTCTTGTGCTTGCTCTGAGGTGGGATCATCCTCATTCATCACAACTGTATTATCTTCAAATTCTGGTCTCAAGGGTAAGTGCTCCTTGTGAGGGAGTCCTGGATTAAGGGGTCCTTGGCGTCCGACCTGTTAGCCATGGGCCGGACTCATGGGCTGTGAAGATACAAAGACCGAAGACTCTCACCTGTGTCCGGATGGGACTCTCCTTGGCGTGGAAGGCAAGCTTGGCGACCAAATATGAGGATTCGTTTCTCTGTAACTGACTTTATGTAACCCTAGATCCCTCCGGTGTCTATATAAATCGAAGGGTTAGGCCCGTAGGGCCAAAGACTCATAATCGTAGTCATATAGGCTAGACTTCTAGGGTTTGGCCATTACGATCTCGTGGTAGATCAACTCTTATAATACTCATATTCATCAAGATCAATCAAGCAGGAAGTAGGGTATTACCTCCGTAGAGAGGGCCCGAACCTGGGTAAACATCGTGTCCCCTGTCTCCTGTTACCATCAACCTTAGACGCACAGTTCGGGACCCCCCTACCCGAGATCCTTTGGTTTTGACACCGACATTGGTGCTTTCATTGAGAGTTCCACTGTGCCGTCGTCAAAAGGTTTGATGGCTCCTTCGATCATCTACAACGATGCTGTCCAAGGGGAAACCTTCCTCCCCAGACAGATCTTAGTATTCGGCGGCTTCGCACTGCGGGCCAACTCGCTTGGCCATCTGGAGCAGATCAAAAGCTACGCCCTGGCCATTAGGTCAGATTTGGAAGCTTGAACTACGTCGCGAATATCCGCGGAGACTTGATCTTCGACGGATTCGAGACCATGGTAGCCGCTCCCTGCCACCGCGATGAACATGACCTACATCTGTCATTGGACCATACTCAGAAGATAGCACCTATAACTTCTCTGGCCCTAGATCCGGAGCAGACCGCGCCATCCGAGGACGGGAGGCTCAACCCCTCCGCGGAAGCCGCAGACTCCGCATCGTTGGAGCTGCACACAAACCTAACCTCGGGTGATATCTGTGTCATCGGAACCTCGGACTCATTTCCGGCTATAAGTTCCGTACCATGTGTGTCCGTGTATGTTGAGCTTGATCAGTCATCGATCGCCGAATTCAGCACCGCGGACATCTTCCGGCACTCGCCTTTAGGCGATGTGCTAAACTCATTAAAAAATCTATCCTTAGAGGTGGATTCACAGCCGAATTATATCCGATTCGAATTGGAGGCTGATGACGGAGAATTTCGCTTCCCACCCGCCACCCACTTCATAGCCACTGTCGAGGACTTAACCGACCCGCTTGATTATGGCTCCGAGGACATCGACATCATGGATGACGATACCGATGAGGAGCAGGGCCAAAACCCGTTGTTTACCGGACGCTGGACGGCCACTTCGTCATACGACGTATACACGGTGGGTACACCTAAAGAAACCAATGACGATGACAAAGAAGATCCAGTCGAGGATAAACCTCCTGAGACACAGCCAAATCGCCGGCGTCAGCGGCGCCGCTCTAAGTCACGTCGTACAAAGGACAGCAATACCGGCACGAGAGAAAAAAAATACTCCAGACGATGCCGAAGACAATGAAGATCTCGTTGAGGCAACTTCTGAACAAGATGAACGGGAAGACGGGCACGTCAGCCCTGATGAACAAGCCATACACGAAGACTCGGAGGACAGTAATTATCTTCCGCTCTTTGAGGATGAATAGAGCCTCGGCAACAAGGATTTCATCATGCCCGAGGAACCTCTCGAGCAGGAGCGTTTTAAGCGTAGGCTAATAGCCACTGCAAGGAGCCTGAAAAAGAAGCAACAGTAGTTTCAAGATGACCAAGACATGCTCAACGATAGATGGACAGATATCCTGGCAGCCGAAGAATACGGCCTCAAGCGCCCAGCCAAGAGTTACCCGAAGCGCAAATTGCTACCTCAGTTCGATGAGGAGGCGCCGGAGCCTGTACCACGCGGTCGGGACAATGCGGCTGACCGACCACCACGCGGTCGGGATAAAGCGGCTACTCAAGCCGAACAGCAGCCCGCCCCAACTCAACTAAAAACAGAGATAAAACAGCTCGAGGCATCACGTCCGAGACAAGTAGACCGACTCCTACCTGCATCTACTACTATTACTCCACACATCGACCGCTATCCAGCATGCATCTAGAGTATTAAGTTCATAAGAACAGAGTAACGCCTTAAGCAAGATGACATTATGTAGAGGGATAAATTCATGCAATATGATAAAAACCCCATCTTGTTATCCTCGATGGCAACAATACAATACGTGCCTTGCTGCCCCTCATCACACCGGAAAGGACACCGCAAGATTGAACCCAAAGCTAAGCACTTCTCCCATTGCAAGAAAGATCAATCTAGTAGGCCAAACCAAACTAATAATTCGAAGAGACTTGCAAAGATAACCAATCATACATAAAAGAATTCAGAGAAGATTCAAATATTGTTCATAGATAAACTTGATCATAAACCCACAATTCATCGGTCTCAACAAACACACCGCAAAAGAAGATTACATCGAATAGATCTCCACGAGAGAGGGGGAGAACATTGTATTGAGATCCAAAAAGAGAGAAGAAGCCATCTAGCTAATGTTGGAAATATGCCCTAGAGGCAATAATAAATTAGTTATTATTATATTTCCTTGTTCATGATAATCGTTTATTATCCATGCTATAATTGTATTGATAGGAAACTCATATACATGTGTGGATACATAGACAACACCATGTCCCTAGTAAGCCTCTAGTTGACTAGCTCGTTGATCAATAGATGGTTACGGTTTCCTGACCATGGACATTGGATGTCATTGATAACGGATCACATCATTAGTAGAATGATGTGATGGACAAGACCCAACACTAAGCCTAGCACAAAGATCGTAGTTCGTATGCTAAAGCTTTTATAATGTCAAGTATCTTTTCCTTAGACCATGAGATTGTGCAACTCCGGATACCGAGGAATGCTTTGGTGTACCAAACGTCACAACGAATCGGGTGACTATAAAGGTGCACTACAGGTATCTCCGAAAGTGTCTGCTGGGTTGGCACGAATCGAGATCGATTTGTCACCCGTAAACGGAGAGGTATCTCTGGGCCCACTCGGTAGGACATCATCATATGTGCACAATGTGACCAAGGGGTTGATCACGGATGATGTGTTACGGAACGAGTAAAGAGACTTGCCGTAACGAGATTGAACAAGGTATCGGATACCGACGATCGAATCTCGGCAAGTACAATACCGCTAGACAAAGGGAATTGAATACGGATTGATTGAGTCCTTGACATCGTGGTTCATCCGATGAGATCATCGTGGAACATGTGGGAGCCAACATGGGTATCCAGATCCCGCTGTTGGTTATTGACCGAGAACGCCTCGGTCATGTCTACATGTCTCCCGAACCCGTAGGGTCTACACACTTAAGGTTCGATGACGCTAGGGTTATATAGGAAGTTTGTATGTGGTTACCGAATGTTGTTCGAGTCCCGATGAGATCCCGGACGTCACGAGGAGTTCCGGAATGGTCCGGAGGTAAAGATTTATATATGGAAAGTTGTTGTTCGGTTCCGGAAAAGTTCGGGTTTTTCGGTATTGTACCGGAAGCTTCTGAAGGTTCCGGAGGATTCCTGAGGGGTCCGGAGGTCCGAAAATTGTTCCACCACGTCCAATACAGTAGCATGGGCTGTAGGGGGCGCCTAGCCTTAATGGGCCAGGGCACCAGCCCCCAAGGCCCATGCGCATGGGAGGGGGAAACCCTAAGGGGAGGGCCTCCACTTGACTTGGGAGGCACTCCTCCCCCTGGGCCGCCCCAAGTCCCATCTAGGGCTGGCCGCACCCCTTGGGGTGGAACCCAAAGGGGCGCAGCCCCTTTCCCTATATATACTTGAGGTTTTGGGCTGCCCAACACATGAGAACTTCTCCTCTTGGTGCAGCCCCGCCTCCTCCTCCTCCTCTCCCTTGGTGCTTGGCGGCCTCGGGATTGCCACGCCTCCATCACCACCATGCCGCTGTGTTGCTGCTGGATGGAGTCTTCTCAACCTCTCCTCTCTCCTTGCTGGATCAAGGCGTGAGACGCCACCGGGCTGTACGTGTGTTGAACGCGGAGGTGCCGTCTGCTCGCACTAGGATCTCCGTGATTTGGATCACGACGAGCACGACTCCTTCAACCCCGCTCTCATGAACGCTCCGCTTAGCGATCTACAAGGGTATGTAGATGCACTCTCCTTCCCTCGCTAGTTTCTCCATAGATAGATCTTGGTGACACGAGGAAAATTTTGAATTTCTGCCACGCTCCCCAACAAAGGCATCATGAGCTAGGTCTATTGCGTAGATTCTTTGCACGAGTAGAACACAAAGTAGTTGTGGGCGTTGATGTTGTTCAATATGCTTACCGCTACTAGTCCAATCTTGTTTCGACGGTATTGTGGGATGAAGCGCCCGGACCGACCTTACACGCATTTCACGTGAGACAGTTCCATCGAATCGACATGCACTTGGTGCATAAGGTGGCTAGCGGTGCCGCCTCCCACTTTAGTGGGAACAGATTCGATGAAAAGGGTCCTTATGAAGGGTAAATAGCAATTGGCATATCACGCTGTGGTTTTATGAGGTAAGAAACGTTTGCTAGAAACCCATAGCAGCCATCAGAAACATGCAAACAACAATTAGAGGACGCCTAACTTGTTTTTGCAGGTATGCTATGTGATGTGATATGGCCAAGAAGAATGTGATGAATGATATGTGATGTATGAGATTGATCATGTTCTTGTAATAGGATTCACGACTTGCATGTCGATGAGTATGACAACCGCAGGAGCCATAGGAGTTGTCTTTATTTATTGTATGACCTGCGTGTCATTGAACAACGCCATGTAATTACTTTACTTTATTGCTAACCGTAGCCATAGTAGTAGAAGTAATAGTTGGCGAGACAACTTCATGAGGACACGATGATGGAGATCATGATGATGGAGATCATGGTGTCATGCCGGTGACGATGATGATCATGGAGCCCCAAGATGGAGATCAAAGGAGCAAAATGATATTGGCCATATCATGTCACTATTTGATTGCATGTGATGTTTATCATGTTTATGCATCTTGTTTACTTAGAACGACGGTAGTAAATAAGATGACCCCTTACAACAATTTCAAGAAGTGTTCTCCCCTGACTATGCACCGTTGCTACAGTTCGTCACTTCTAAGCACCACGTGATGATCGGGTGTGATGGATTCTTACGTTCACATACAACGGGTGTAAGACAGATTTACACAACAAAAACACTTGGGGTTAACTTGACGAGCCTAGCATGTGCGCACATGGCCTCGAACACGGAGACCGAAGGTCGAGCATGAGTCGATAGTAGATACGATCAAGATGAAGATGTTCACCGATGATGACTAGTCCGTCTCACGTGATGATCGGACACGGCCTAGTTGACTCGGATCATGTAATCACTTAGATGACCAGAGGGATGTCTATCTGAGTGGGAGTTCATAAGATGAACTTTATTATCGTGAACATAGTCAAAAGATCTTTGCAAATTATGTCGTGAGCTCGCGCTTTAGTTCCACTGTTTAGATATGTTCCTAGAGAAAATATAGTTGAAAGTTGACAGTAGCGATTATGCGGACAGTAGAAAGCTTATGTCCTTAATGCACCGCTCAGTGTGCTGAACCCCAAACGTCGTTTGTGGATGTTACGAACATCGGACATACAAGTTTTGATAACTACGTGATAGTTCGCTTAAACGGTTTAGAGTAGAGGCACCAAAGACGTTTTGAAACGTCATGAACATATGAGATGTTTCGAGGGCTGAAATTAGAATTTCAGGCTCGTGCTCACGCCGAGAGGTATGAGACCTCCGACGATTTTCTTAGCCTACAAACTAAGGGAGAAAAGCTCAATCGTTGAGCTTGTGCTCGATTGTCCGAATACAACAATCACTTGAATCGAGTGGGAGTTGATCTTCCGATGAGATAGTGATGTTTCTCCAAAGTCATTGCCACCAAGCTGTTAGAGCTTCGTGATGAACTATAACATATCAGGGATAGATATGATGATCCTTGAGGTATTCACGATGTTTGACACCGCGAAAGTAGAAATCAAGAAGGAGCATCAATTGTTGATGGTTGGTGAAACCACTAGTTTCAAGAAGGGCAAGGACAAGAAGGACACTTCATGAAACGGCAAATCAGTTGTTGCTCCAAGTGAAGAAACCCAAGGTTGAACCCAAACCCGAGACTAAGTGCTTCAGAATGAGAGGAACGGACATCGAAGCGGAACCACCCTAGATACTTGGTAGATGAGAAGGCTGGCAAGGTCGATAGAAGTATATTGATATACATTATGTTAATGTGTACTTTACTAGTACTCCTAGTAGCACCAGGGTATTAGATACCGTTCGGTTGCTAAGTGTTAGTAACTCAAACAAAAGCTACGGAATAAACGGAGACTAGCTAAAGGTGAGTGACGATATGTGTTGGAAGTGTTTCCAAGGTTGATGTGATCAAGCATCGCACGCCCCCTCTACCATCGAGATTGGAGTTAAACCTAAAATTATTATTTGGTGTTTATGCTGAGCATAGACATGATTGGATTATGTCTATCGCAATACGGTTATTCATTTAAGGAGAATAATGGTTACTCTATTTATTTGAATAATACCTTCAATGGTCTTGCACCTAAAGGAATGGTTTATTGAATCTCGATCGTAGTGATACACATTTTCATGCCAAAAGATATAAGATAGTAATGATAGTACCACTTACTTGTGGCAATCGCCATGTAAGTCATAAACGCATGAAGAAGCTCCATGTTGATGGATCTTTGACTCACTCGCTTTTGAAAAGTTTGAGACATGCTAACCATGTCTATTGGTGTATACGCATGAAGAAACTCCATGCAGATGGATCGCTTGGACTCACTTGATTTTGAATCACTTGAGACATGCAAATCATACCACATGGGCAAGATGACCTAAAAGCCTCGGTTTCAAAGAAGATGGAACAAGATAGCAACTTGTTGGAAGTAACACATTTTGATGTGTGCAGTCCAATGAGTGCCGAGGCATGCAAAGAATATCGTTATGTTCTTACTTCACGATGATTCGAGTAGATATTGAGTATATTTACTTGATGAAACACAAGTCTGAATTATTGAATGGTTCAAGTAATTTGAGAGTGAAGTTTAAGATCTTCGTGACAAGAGGATAGAATATCTATGATATGATCATAGAGATGAATATCTGAGTTACGAGTTTTGGCACACAATTAAGACATTGTGCAAATTGTTTCACAATTAATACCGCCGAACACCATAGTGTGATGGTGTGTCCGAACATCATAGTTGCACTCTATTGGATATGGTGCGTACTATGATGTCTCTTATCGAATTACCACTATCGCTCATGGGTTAGGCATTAGAGACAACCGCACTCACTTTAAATAGGGCACCACGTAATTCCGCTGAGATGACACCGTATGAACTATGGTTTAGAGAAACCTAAGTTGTCATTTCTTAAAGGTTTGGGGCTGCGACGCTTATGTGAAAAGTTTCAGTTGATAAGCTCGAACCCAAAGCGGATAAAATGCATCTTCATAGGACACCCAAACAGTTGGGTATACCTCCTAATTCAGATCCGAAAGCAATAGGGATTGTTTCTTGAATCGGGTCCTTTCTCGAGGAAAAGTTTGTCTCGGAAAGTTGAGTGGGAGGATGGTGGAGACTTGATGAGGTTATTGAACGTCACTTCAACAAGTGTAGCAGGCACGTGAAGTTGTTCCCGTGGCACCTACACCAATTGAAGTAGAAGCTTGTGATAGTGATCATGAAGTTTTGGATCAAGTCACCACTGCACTCGTGAGGGTGACAAGGATGTGTACTGCTTGAGTGGTACGGTGATCCTGTCTTGAAGGTCATGTTGCTAGACAACAATGAACCTACGAGCTATGGAGAAGCGATGGTGGGCCCAAATTCGACAAATGGTTAGAAGCCATGAAATCCGAGATAGGATCCATGTATCATAACAAAGCATGGACTTTGGTGGACTTGCCCGATGATCGGCAAGCCATTGAGATGAATGGATCTTTAAGAAGAAGACGGACATGGATGGTAATGTCACTGTCTATGAAGCTCGACTTGTGGCGAAGAGTTTTTCACAAGTTCAAGGAGTTGACTACGATGAGATTTTCTCATCCGTAGCGATGCTTAAAATCCGTCGGAATCATGTTAGCATTAGCTGCATTTATGAAATCTGGCAGATGGATGTCAAGACGAGTTTCCTTACCAGCCACGTAAGGAAAGGTTGTATGTGATACAATCGTAAAAGTTTTGTCGATCCTAAGGATGCTAAAGGTATGCTAGCTCCATCGATCCTTCTAAGGACCGGAGTAAGCATCTCGAGTTGGAATATGCACTTTGATAGGATGATCAAAGATTTTGGGTTTATACAAAGTTTATGAGAAACTTGTATTTCCAAAGAAGTGAGTGGGAGCACTATAGAATTTCGATGAGTATATGTTGTTGACATATTGATGATCGAAATGATGTAGAATTTCTGAAAGCATATAGGGTTATTTGAAAAGTGTTTTCAAGTGAAAACCTGGATTAAGCTACTTGAACATTGAGCATCAAGATCTATGAAGATAGATCAAAACCGCTTAATGGTACTTTCAAATGAGCATATACCTTGACATGATCTTGAAGGTGTTCAAGATGGATCACCAAAGAAGGAGTTCTTGCCTGAGATGTAAGGTATGAAGTTAAGACTTAAAGCTCGACCACGGCAGAAAAGAGAGAAAGGACGAAGGTCGCCCCTATGCTTTAGGCGAGGCTCTATAGTATGCTATGCTGTGTACCGCACCAGATGTGCCTTGCCATGAGTCACTAAGGGTACAAGAATGATCCAGAATGGATCATTGGACAGCGGTCAAAATTGTCCTTGGAATAAATAAGGACATGTTTCTCGATTATGGAGGTGATAAAGAGTTCGCGTAAAGGGTTACGCCGATGCAAGCTTTAACACCTATCCGAGTGACTCGAGTAGCAAACCGGATACGATAGTGGAGCAACCATTTGGAATAGCTTCAAGTGGAGCGTGGAAGCAACATTTACAATATGACATAGAGAATTGCAAGTACATACGGATCTGAATGTTGCGCACCCATGACTAAAACCTCTCTCACAAGCAAAACATGATCAAACCCCGAACTCATTGAGTCTTAATCACATGATGATGTGAACTAGTTTACGACACTAGTAAACTCTTTGGATGTTGGTCACATGGCGATGTGACCTATCGTTGTTAATCACATGACGATGTGAACTAGATTATTGACTCTAGTGCAAGTGGGAGACTGTTGGAAATATGCCCTAGAGGCAATAATAAATTAGTTATTATTATATTTCCTTGTTCATGATAATCGCTTATTATCCATGCTATAATTGTATTGATAGGAAACTCATATACATGTGTGGATACATAGACAACACCATGTCCCTAGTAAGCCTCTAGTTGACTAGCTCGTTGATCAATAGATGGTTACGGTTTCCTGACCATGGACATTGGATGTCATTGATAACGGATCACATCATTAGTAGAATGATGTGATGGACAAGACCCAACACTAAGCCTAGCACAAAGATCGTAGTTCGTATGCTAAAGCTTTTATAATGTCAAGTATCTTTTCCTTAGACCATGAGATTGTGCAACTCCCGGATACCGTAGGAATGCTTTGGTGTACCAAACGTCACAACGAATCGGGTGACTATAAAGGTGCACTACAGGTATCTCCGAAAGTGTCTCTGGGTTGGCACGAATCGAGATCGAGATTTGTCACCCGTAAACGGAGAGGTATCTCTGGGCCCACTCGGTAGGACATCATCATAATGTGCACAATGTGACCAAGGGGTTGATCACGGATGATGTGTTACGGAACGAGTAAAGAGACTTGCCGTAACGAGATTGAACAAGGTATCGGATACCGACGATCGAATCTCGGCAAGTACAATACCGCTAGACAAAGGGAATTGAATACGGATTGATTGAGTCCTTGACATCGTGGTTCATCCGATGAGATCATCGTGGAACATGTGGGAGCCAACATGGGTATCCAGATCCCGCTGTTGGTTATTGACCGGAGAACGCCTCGGTCATGTCTACATGTCTCCCGAACCCGTAGGGTCTACACACTTAAGGTTCGGCGACGCTTAGGGTTATATAGGAAGTTTGTATGTGGTTACCGAATGTTGTTCGAGTCCCGATGAGATCCTCGGACGTCACGAGGAGTTCCGGAATGGTCCGGAGGTAAAGATTTATATATGGAAAGTTGTTGTTCGGGTTCCGGAAAAAGTTCGGTTTTTTCGGTATTGTACCGGGAAGCTTCTAGAAGGTTCCGGAGGATTCCGGAGGGGTCCGAAGGTCCGGAAATTGTTCCACCACGTCCAATACAGTAGCATGGGCTGTAGGGGGCGCCCTAGCCTTAATGGGCCAGGGGCACCAGCCCCCCAAGGCCCATGCGCATGGGAGGGGGAAACCCTAAGGGGGAGGGCCTCCACTTGACTTGGGAGGCACTCCTCCCCCTCTGGCCGCCCCCAAGTCCCATCTAGGGCTGGCCGCACCCCTTGGGGTGGAAACCCTAAAGGGGCGCAGCCCCTTCCCCTATATATACTTGAGGTTTTGGGCTGCCCAACACACATGAGAACTTCTCCTCTTGGTGCAGCCCCGCCTCCTCCTCCTCCTCTCCCTTGGTGCTTGGCGGCCTCGCGGGATTGCCACGCCTCCATCACCACCATGCCGCTGTGTTGCTGCTGGATGGAGTCTTCCTCAACCTCTCCTCTCTCCTTGCTGGATCAAGGCGTGAGACGCCACCGGCTGTACGTGTGTTGAACGCGGAGGTGCCGTCTGCTCGCACTAGGATCTCCGTGATTTGGATCACGACGAGTACGACTCCTTCAACCCTGTTCTCATGAACGCTTCGCTTAGCAATCTACAAGGGTATGTAGATGCACTCTCCTTCCCTCGCTAGTTTCTCCATAGATAGATCTTGGTGATACGTAGGAAAATTTTGAATTTCTGCTACGTTCCCCAACAGCTAATAACTATGGACCCGAAGGTCTGAGGTAAACTACTCACACTTCATCGGAGAGGCTATGGTGTTGATGTAGAAGCCCTCCATGATCGATTCCCCTTCTGGCGGAGCTCCTAACAGGCCCCAAGATGGGATCTCGTGGGTGCGTAAGGTTGCGGCGGTGGAATTAGGTTTTGGCTCCGATCTCGATCGCTTGGGGGTAATGTAGTTATATAGGAGGAAGGAGTACGTCGGTGAAGCAACAGGGGGCCCACGAGGGTGGAGGGCGCGCCCCCCTACCTCGTCCTCCTCGAAGCTTCCTTGACTTAGGGTCCAAGTCTCCTGGATCATGTTCGTTCCAAAAATCACGTTCCCGAAGGTTTCATTCCGTTTGGACTCCATTTGATATTCCTTTTTTGAGAAACTCTGAAATAGGAAAAAAAACAACAATTCTGGGATGGGCCTCCGGCTAATAGGTTAGTCCCAAAAATAATATAAAAATGAATAATAAAGCCCAACAATGTCCAAAACAGAAGATAATATAGCATGGAGCAATCAAAAATTATAGATACGTTGGAGACGTATCAAGCATCCCCAAGCTTAATTCCTTCTCGTCCTCGAGTAGGTAAATTATAAAACGGATAATTTTTTATGTGGAATGCTACGTGGCATAATTTCAATGTAATTCTTCTTAATTGTGGTATGAATATTCAGGTCCGAAAGATTCAAGATAAAAGTTCAATATTGACATAAAAATAATAATACTTCAAGCATACTAACTAAGCAATTATGTCATCTCAAAATAACATGGCCAAAGAAAGCTTATCATTACAAAATCATATAGTTTAGTCATGCTCCATTTTCGTCACCCAAGAATGCTCTCATCATGCACAACCCCGATGACAAGCCAAGCAATTGTTTCATACTTTAGTAATCTCAAACTTATAAACCCTCACGCAATACATGAGCGTGAGCCATGGACATAGCACTATGGGTGGAATAGAATATGATGATGGGGGTTATGTGGAGAAGACAAAAAAGGAGAAAGTCTCACATCAACGAGGCTAATCAATGAGCTATGGAGATGCCCATCGATTGATGTAAATGCAAGGAGTAGGGATTGCCATGCAACGGATGCACTAGAGCTATAAATGTATGAAAGCTCAACAAAAGAAACTAAGTGGGTGTGCATCCAACTTGCTTGCTCACGAAGACCTAGGGCACTTGAGGAGGCCCATTGTTGGAATATACAAGCCAAGTTCTATAATGAAAAATTCCCACTAGTATATGGAAGTGACAAAACAAGAGACTCTCTATCATGAAGATTATGGTGCTACTTTGAAGCACAAGTGTGGTAAAGGATAGTAACATTGTCCCTTCTCTCTTTTTCTCTCATTTTTTTGGGCCTTCTCTTTGTTTATGGCATTTCTCTTTTTTTATTCCTCACAATGCTCTACAGAATGATGATCATCACACTTCTATTTATTTACAACTCAATGATTACAACTCGATACTAGAACAAAGTATGACTCTATATGAATGCCTCTGGCGGTGTACCGGGATATGCAATGAACCAAGAGTGGCATGTATAAAAGAATTATGAATGGTGGCTTTGCCACAAATACTATATCAACTACATGATCATGCTAAGCAATATGACAATGATGAATGTGTCATGATAAACGGAATGGTGGAAAGTTGCATGGCAATATATCTCGGAATGGCTATGGAAATGCCATAATAGGTAGGTGTGGTGGCTGTTTTGAGGAAGATATAAGGAGGTTTATGTGTGAAAGAGCGTATCATATCACGGGGTTTGGATGCACCGGCGAAGTTTGCACCAACTCTCAATGTGAGAAAGGGCAATGCACGGCATCAAGAGGCTAGCAATGATGGAAGGGTGAGAGTGCGTATAATCCATGGACTCAACATTAGTCATAAAGAACTCACATACTTATTGCAAAAATCTACAAGTCATCAAAAACCAAGCACTACACGCATGCTCCTAGGGCGATAGATTGGTAGGAAAAGACCATCGCTCGTCCCCGACTGCCACTCATAAGGAGGACAATCAAAAAACACCTCATGTTTCAAGTTTGTTACATAACGTTTACCATACGTGCATGCTACGGGACTTGCAAGCTTCAACACAAGTATTTGTCAAATTCACAACTACTCAACTAGCACGACTTTGATATTACTACCTCCATATCTCAAAACAATCATCAAGCATCAAACTTCTCTTAGTATTCAAAACACTCATAAGAAAGTTTTTACTATTCTTGAATACCTAGCATATTAGGATTATTTAAGCAAATAACCATGCTATTTAAGACTCTCAAAATAATCTAAGTGAAGCATGAGAGATCAAAAGTTTCTATAAAACAAATCCACCACCGTGCTCTAAAATATATAAGTGAAGTACTAGAGCAAAACTATATAACTCAAAAAATATAAGTGAAGCGCAAAGAGTATTCTAATAATTTCCGAATCATGTGTGTCTCTCTCAAAAGTTGCGTACAGCAAGGATGATTGTGGTAAACTAAAAAGCAAAGACTCAAATCATACAAGACGCTCCAAGCAAAACACATATCATGTGGTGAATAAAAATATAGCTCCAAGTAAAGTTATCAATGGAAGTAGACGAAAGAGGGGATGCCTTCTGGGGCATCCCCAAGCTTTGGCTTTTTTGTGTCCTTAGATTATCTTGGGGGTGCCATGGGCATCCCCAAGCTTAGGCTCTTGCCACTCCTTGTTCCATAATCCATCAAATCTTTCACCCAAAACTTGAAAACTTCACAACACAAAACTTAACAGGAAATCTCGTGAGCTCCGTTAGCGAAAGAAAACAAAAGACCACTTCAAGGTACTGTAATGAACTCATTATTTATTTATATTGGTGTTAAACCTACTGTATTCCAGCTTCTCTATGGTTTATAAACTCTTTTACTAGCCATAGATTCATCAAAATAAGCAAACAACACACAAAAAACAGAATCTGTCAAAAACAGAACAGTCTGTAGTAATCTGTAACTAACGCAAACTTCTGGAACTCCAAAAATCAGCCAAAATTGGAAGACCTAGGCAATTTGTTTATTGATCAGCAGAAATTGGAATAAATATTTTATCACGTTATGGTGATTTTTAACAATTGTTTTCGTGAACAGAAAGTTTCTGGAAATTTATGCAAGATCAAATAACTATCATCCAAGAAGATCCTATAGGTTTAACTTGGCACAAACACTAATTAAAACATAAAAACACATCTAACCAGAGGCTAGATCAAATATTTATTCCTATACAGAAGCAAAAAGCAAAAAACTAAAAATAAAATTGGGTTGCCTCCCAACAAGCGCTATCGTTTAACGCCCCTAGCTAGGCATAAAAGCAAGGATAGATCTAAGTATTGTCATCTTTGGTTTTAGGGAAAAAGAGAGCAAACTTGTTATCTATGGAATTAATCTTTCTATTTTGACAAAGTACATGGCCATTAATGGTAGAAGAAAGATTAAGTATATTGCGGAAATTGGCATCTAGGCTAGCTTTTATCTCTTTGATAGATTTGTTTTGGTAAGAAAGCAAAAGAGATGTGATTTCAACTTTCTCATTAATGGGGTGCCCAAATATAATTTTCATCTTTTCATAGGTATCTATGGGGTCCCCTTCGAGAAAACCCTCTTCAAAAATAGAATCTAAAACTTGTTTGAACGAAGCGGGCAACCCAACATAAAAGCTTTTTAGGTAAACCTCAATTTGGTATTGAGGTACATAGCTAGCCCGGATCCTTAATAGCCTATTCCAAGCATCTTTCAAAGATTCATCGAGTAAATAACGAAATATTCCAGAATCATATTCATCAAAATTACTAAGGTTTTCATTGATAACTCCGGCAGGTTTTTCCATAGTATTTTTATTTATGAGTTTAGATAAGTGTTGGGTAACGTAGTAATTTCAAAAAATTTCCTACGAACACGCAAGACCATGGTGATGGCACAGCAACGAGAGGGGAGAGTGTCCGTCCACGTACCCTCGTAGACCGAAAGCGGAAGCGTTAAATCAACGCGGTTGATGTAGTCGTACGTCTTCACGATCCGACCGATCCAAGCACCGTTACTCGGCACCTCCGAGTTCTTGGCACACGTTCAGCTCGATGGCGATCCCGGGCTCCGATCCAGCAAAGCGTCGGGGAGGAGTTCCGTCGACCTGACAGCGTGGTGGCGATCTTGATGTTCTACTATCGCGAGGGCTTCGCCTAAGCACCGCTACAATATGACCGAGGTGGAATATGGTGGAGGGGGCACCGCACACTGCTAAGGAGCGATCACGAAGATCAACTTGTGTGTCCTAGGGTGCCCCCCCTGCCCCGTATATAAAGGAGCAAGGGGAGGGCGGCCAGCCCTAGGGGCGCGCCAAGGGAGGGAGTCCTCCTCCTAGTAGAGTAGGACTCCCTTTCCTAGTCCTACTAGGAAGAGGAAGGGAAAGGAAAGAGAGGGAGAGGGAGGGAAGGGGGCTGCGCCCCCTCTAGTCCAGTCGGACTCCCCATGGGGCGCGCCACCTCTGGTGCAGCCCTCTCTCTCCCTCTTGGCCCAATAAGGCCCATTACTTCCCGGGGGTTCCGGTAACCCTCCGGCACTCCGGTTTTCTCCGAAACTTCCGGAACCTTTCGGTGTCCGAATATAGCCGTCCAATATATCAATCTTTATGTCTCGAACATTTCGAGACTCTCGTCATGTCCGTGATCACATCCGGGACTCAACTCCTTGGTACATCAAAATACATAAACTCATAATATAACCGCCATCGAAACCTTAAGCGTGCGGACCCTACGGTTCGAGAACAATGTAGACATGGCGAGACACATCTCAGGTCAATAACCAATAGCGGGACCTGGATGCCCATATTGGCTCCTACATATTCTACGAAGATCTTTATCGGTCGAGACCGCATAACAACATACGTTGTTCCCTTTGTCATCGGTATAAACACTTTCCGAGATTCGATCGTTGGTATCCAATACCTAGTTCAATCTCAAGCATCTTGGCAAGTCTCTTTACTCGTTCCGTAATACATTATCTCACAGCTAACTCATTAGCTGTAATGCTTGCAAGGCTTAGTGATGTGTATTACCGAGAGGGCCCAGAGATACCTCTCCGACAATCGGAGTGACAAATCCTTGAAGGAAATATGCCCTAGAGGCAATAATAAAGTTATTATTTATTTCCTTATTTCATGATAAATGTTTATTATTCATGCTAGAATTGTATTAACCGGAAACATAATACATGTGTGAATACATAGACAAACAGAGTGTCACTAGTATGCCTCTACTAGACTAGCTTGTTAATCAAAGATGGTTAAGTTTCCTAACCATAGACAAAGGAGTTGTCATTTGATTAACAAGGTCACATCATTAGTTGAATGATCTGATTGACATGACCCATTCCATTAGCTTAGCATCCGATCGCTTAGTATGTTGCTATTGCTTTTATCCATGACTTATACATGTTCCTATAACTATGAGATTATGCAACTCCTGCTTACGGAGGAACACTTTGGTACTACCAAACGTCACAACGAATCGGGTGATTATAAAGGAGTACTACAGTGTCTCCAAAGGCGATGTTGGGTTGGCGATTTCGAGATTAGGATTTGTCACTCCGATTGCTCTGAGAGGTATCTCTGGGCCCTCTCGGTAATACACATCACTAAGCCTTGCAAGCATTACAGCTAATGAGTTAGCTGTGAGATAATGTATTACGAACGAGTAAAGAGACTTGCCAAGAACGAGATTGAACTAGGTATTGGATACCGACGATCGAATCTCGGGCAAGTAACATACCGATGACAAAGGGAACAACGATGTTGTTATGCGGTCTGACCGATAAAGATCTTCGAGAATATGTAGGAGCCAATATGGGCATCCAGGTCCCGCTATTGGTTATTGACCGAGATGTGTCTCGCCATGTCTACATTGTTCTCGAACCGTAGGGTCCGCACGCTTAAGGTTTCAATGACGGTTATATTATGAGTTTATGTATTTTGATGTACCAAGGAGTTCGAGTCCCGGATGTGATCACGGACATGACGAGGAGTCTCAAATGTTCGAGACATAAAGATTGATATATTGGACGGCTATATTCGGACACCGAAAGGTTCCGAAGTTTCCGGAGAAAACCGGAGTGCCGGAGGGTTACCGAACCCCGGGAAGTAATGGGCCTTATTGGGCCAAGAGGGAGAGAGAGGGCTGCACCAGAGGTGGCGCGCCCCCATGGGGAGTCCGACTGACTAGGAGGGGGTGCAGCCCTCTTCCCTCTCCTCTCCCTCTCTTTCCTTTCCCCTTCCTCTTCCTAGTAGGATTAGGAAAGGAAGTCCTACTCCTACTAGGAGGAGGACTCCCCCTCCCTTGGCGCCCTAGGGCTGGCCGCCTCCCCTTGCTCCTTTATATACGGGGCAGGGGGCACCCTAGGACACACAAGTTGATCTTCGTGATCGCTCTTAGCTGCAGTGTGGTGCCCCCTCCACCATATTCCACCTCGGTCATATTGTAGCGGTGCTTAGGCGAAGCCTCGCGACAAAGAGAACATCAAGATCGCCACCACGCCGTCAGTCCGACAGAACTCCTCCCCGACGCTTTGCTGGATCGGAGCCCGGGATCATCATCGAGCTAAACGTGTGCCAAGAACTCGGAGGTGCCGGAGTAACGGTGCTTGGATCGGTCGGATCGTGAAGACGACGACTACATCAACCGCGTTGATTTAACGCTCGCTTCGGTCTACGAGGGTACGTGGACGACACTCTCCTCTCGCTGCTGTGCCATCACCATGGTCTTGCGCGTTCGTGAGGAATTTTTTGAAATTACTACGCTCCCCAACAAAGGGCATCCGAGCCTGGTTTTATGCGTTGATGTCATATGCACGAGTAGAACACAAGTGAGTTGTGGGCGATATAAGTCATACCGCCTACCAGCATGTCATACTTTGGTTCAGCGGTATTGTGAGATGAAGCGCCCGGACCGACATTACGCAGACGCTTACGCGAGACTGGTTTCACTGCTACGAGCACTCGTGCTTAAAGGTGGCTGGCGGGTGTCTGCTCTCTCACTTTAGTTGAACTGAAAGTGGCTACGCCCGTCCTTGAGAAGGTTAAACGGAGTCTATTTGACGAAGTATCGCTTGTGGTCTTGATGCGTAGGTGAGATCGGTTCTTGCTTAAGCCCGTAGCAGCCACGTAAAATTTGCAACAACAAAGTAGAGGACGCCTAACTTGTTTTTGCAGGGCATGTTGTGATGTGATATGGTCAAGACGTGATGCTATATTTTATTGTATGAGATGATCATGTTTTGTAACCGGTTATCGGCAATCGGGTGGAGCCATATGATTGTCGCTTATTGTATGAAATGCAACGCCATGTAATTGCTTTACTTTATCACTAAGCAGTAGCGATAGTCGAGAAGCAATAGTTGGCGAGACGACAACGATGCTACGATGGAGATCAAGGTGTCGCGCCGGTGACGATGGTGATCATGACGGTGCTTGAGATGGAGATCACAAGCACAAGATGATGATGACCATATCATATCACTTATATTGATTGCATGTGATGTTTATCCTTTATGCATCTTATCTTGCTTTGATTGACGGTAGCATTATAAGATGATCTCTCACTAAAATTATCAAGAAGTGTTCTCCACGAGTATGCACCGCTGCCAAAGTTCAATCGTGCCCGCACACCACGTGATGATCGGGTGTGATAAGCTCTACGTCCATCTACAACGGGTGCAAGCCAGTTTTGCACACGCGAATACTCAGGTTATACTTGACGAGCCTAGCATATGCAGATATGGCCTCGAACACGGAGACCGAAAGGTCGAAAGCGTGAATCATATAGTAGATATGATCAACATAAGATGTTCACCATTGAAAACTACTCCATCTCACGTGATGATCGGTTATGGTTTAGTTGATTTGGATCACGTGATCACTTAGATGACTAGAGAGATGTCTGTCTAAGTGGGAGTTCTTAAGTAATATGATTAATTGAACTTAAATTTATCATGAACTTAGTCCCGTAGTATTTTGCAGATTATGTTGTAGATCAATAGCTCGCGTTGTTGCTTCCTGTGTTTTATATGTGTTCCTAGAGAAAATTGTATTGAAAAATGTTAGTAGCAATATTGCGGATTGGATCCGTGATCTGAGGTTTATCCTCATTGCTGCACGTAAGAATTATGTCCTTGATGCACCGCTAGGTGATGAGACCTATTGCAGGAGCGGATGCACGTTATGAACGTTTGGCTAGCTCAATATGATGACTACTTGATAGTTTAGTGCACCATGCTTAAACGGCTTAGAATCGGGACTTCAAAGACGTTTTGAACGTCATGGACCATATGAGATGTTCCAGGAGTTGAAGTTAATATTTCAAGCAAATACCGAGTTGAGAGATATGAAGTCTCCAACAAGTTCTATAGCTAAAAGATGGAGGAGAATCGCTCAACTAGTGAGCATGTTCTCAGATTGTCCGGTACTTCAATCGCTTGAATCAAGTGGGAGTTAATCTTCCGGATAAGATAGTGATTGACAGAATTCTCTAGTCACCATCACTAAGTTACTAGAACTTCGTGATGAACTATAGTATGCAAGGGATGACGAAAACAATTCCCAAGCTCTTCGCGATGCAAAAATCGCGAAGGTAGAAATCAAGAAAAACATCAAGTGTTGATGGTTGACAAGACCACTAGTCTCAAGGAAAGGGCAAAGGGAAGAAGGGAACTTCAAGAAGAACGGCAAGCAAGTTGTTACTCGAGTGAAGAAGCCCAAGTCTGGACCTAAGCCCGAGACTAAGTGCTTTTGCTACAATGGAACTGGTCATCGAAGCGGAACTACCCCAAGTATTTGGCGGATAAGAAGGATGGCAAAGTGAACAAAGATATATTTGATATACAGATTATTGATGTGTATTTTACTAGTGTTCATAGCAACCCTCAAGTATTTGATACTTTGGTTCAGTTGCTAAGAGTAGTAACTCAAACGGAGTTGCAGAATGAATGAAACTAGTTGAAGGGAAGTGACGATGAGTGTTGGAAGTAGTTCCAAGATTGATATGATCATCATCGCACACTCCCTATACTTTCGGGATTAGTGTTGAACCTAAATAAATGTTATTTGGTGTTTGCGTTGAGCATGAATATGATTTGATCATGTTTATTGCAATACGGTTATTCATTTAAGTTAGAGAACAATTGTTGTTCTGTTTACATGAGTAAAACCTTCTATGGTCATACACACCAACGAAAATGGTTTGTTGGATCTCGATCGTAGTGATACACATATTCATAATATTGAAACCAAAAATGCAAAGTTAATAATGATAGTGCAACTTATTTGTGGCAATCGCCGCTTAGGTCATATTGGTGTAAAGCGATAAAGAAACTCCATGCTGATGGGATTTTGGAATCACTTGATTATGAATCACTTGATGCTTGCGAACCATGCCTCATGGGCAAGATGACTAAGACTCCGCTTCTCCGAACAATGGAGCGAGCAACTGACTTATTGGAAATAATACATACTGATGTATGCGATCCAATGAGTGTTAAGGCTCGCGGCGGGTATCGTTATTTTCTGACCTTCACAGATGATTTGAGCAGATATGGGTATATCTTCTTGATGAAACATAAGTCTGAAATAGTTGAAAGGTTCAAAGAATTTCAGAGTGAAGTGGAAAAATCATAGTGACAAGAAAATAAGGTTTCTACGATCTGATCGCAGAGACAAATATTTGAGTTACGAGTTTGGTCTTCAATTAAAATAATGTGGAATAGTTTCACAAATTCATGCCACCTGGAACACCACATCATAATGGTGTGTCCGAACATCATAACCGTACTTTATTGGATATAGTACAATCTATGATGTTTCTTACCGATTTACCAATATCGCTTTGGGATCATGCATTAGAGACAGCTGCATTCACGTTAAAACGGGCACCATCTAAGTCCGTTGAGATGACACAATATGAACTATGGTTTGGCAAGAAACCAAAGTTGTCATTTCTTAAAGTTTGGGGCTGCGATGCTTATATGAAAAAGTTTCATCCTGATAAGCTCGAACCCAAATCGAGAAGTGCGTCTTCATAGAATACCCAAAGGAAATTGTTGGGTACACCTTCTATCACAGATCCGAAGGCAAGACATTCGTTGCTAAGAATGGATCTTTTCTAGAGAAGGAGTTTCTCTCGAAAGAAGTGAGTGGGAGGAAAGTAGAACTTGATGAGGTAATTGTACCTTCTCCCTTATTGGAAAGTAGTTCATCACAGAAATTTGTTCCTGTGACTACTACACCAATTAGTGAGGAAGCTAATGATGATGATCATGTAACTTCAGATCAAGTTACTACCGAATCTCGTAGGTAAACCAGAGTGAGATCCGCACCGAGTGGTACGGTAATCCTGTTCGAAGTCATGTAACTAGACCATGATGAACCTACGAACTATGAGGAAGCGATGATGAGCCCAGATTCGCGAAATGGCTTGAAGCCATGAAATCTGAGATGAGATCCATGTATGAGAACAAAGTGTGGACTTTGGTGGAGTTGCCCAATGATCGGCAAGCCATAGAAAATAAATGGATCTTCAAGAGGAAGACGGACGCCGATAGTAGTGTTACTATCTACAAAGCTAGACTTGTCGAAAAGGGTTTTGACAAAGTTCAAGATGTTGAATACAATGAGATTTTCTCACTCGATCGATGCTTAAAAGTCTGTCCGAATCATGTTAGCAATTGCCGCATTTTATGAAATCGGCAAATGGATAAACAAAACTGCATTCCTTAATGGAGTTATTAAAGAAGAGTTGTATATGATGCAACCGAAGTTTTGTCAATCCTAAAGGAGCTAACAAAATGTGCAAGCTCCAGCGATCCATCAATGGACCGGTGCAAGCATCTCGAGTTGGAATATACGCTTTGATGAGTTGATCAAAGATATGGTTTTATATGACTTTTGGAGAAGCTCGATTTACAAGAAAGTGAGTGGGAGCACTACAAGATTTCGATAAGTATATGTGAATGACATATTGTTGATCGGAAATAATGTAGAATTATTCTGCAAAGCATAAAGGAGTGTTTGAAAGGAGTTTTTCAAAGAAAGACCTCGTGAAAGCTGCTTATATATTGAGCATCAAGATCTATAGAGATAGATCAAGACGCTTGATAAGTTTTTCAATGAATACATACCTTGACAAGATTTTGAAGTAGTTCAAAATGGAACAGTCAAAGAAAGAGTTCTTGCTCAGTATTGCAAAGGTGTGAAATTGAGTAAGACTCAAATCCCACCACGGCAGAAAATAGAAAAAAGAATGAAAGTCATTCCCTATGCATCGTACATAGGTTCTATAAAGTATGTCATGTCAGGTACCAGATCTATTGCATACCCTACCACTAAGCTTGGCAAGGGAGTGCAATAGTGATCTAGGAGTAGATCAATGCACAACGGTCAAGAATTATCCTTAGTATAATAAGGATATGTTTCTCGATTATGGAAGTGAAAAAAAGTTCGTCGTAAAGGGTTACGTCGATGCAAGTTTTAACACTAAACTAGATGACTCGAGTCTCAATCTGGATACATATTGAAAGTGGGAGCAATTAGCTAGAGTAGCTCCGCAAGAGCATTGTAGACATAGAAATTTGCAAAATACTTACGGCTCGGATGCCATGCACCTGCTGACTAAAATTATCTCACAAGCAAAACATGATCACACCTTAGTACTCTTTGGGTGTTAATCACATAGCGATGTGAACTAGATTATCGACTCTAGTAAACCCTTTGGGTGTTGGTCACATGTAGATGTGAACTATGGGTGTTAACCACATATAGATGTGAACTATTGATGTTAAATCACATGGCGATGTGAACTAGATTATTGACTCTAGTGCAAGTGGGAGATGAAGGAAATATGCCCTAGAGGCAATAATAAAGTTATTATTTATTTCCTTATTTCATGATAAATGTTTATTATTCATGCTAGAATTGTATTAACCGGAAACATAATACATGTGTGAATACATAGACAAACAGAGTGTCACTAGTATGCCTCTACTAGACTAGCTTGTTAATCAAAGATGGTTAAGTTTCCTAACCATAGACAAAGGAGTTGTCATTTGATTAACAAGGTCACATCATTAGTTGAATGATCTGATTGACATGACCCATTCCATTAGCTTAGCATCCGATCGCTTAGTATGTTGCTATTGCTTTTATCCATGACTTATACATGTTCCTATAACTATGAGATTATGCAACTCCGTTTACGGAGGAACACTTTGGTACTACCAAACGTCACAACGAATCGGGTGATTATAAAGGAGTACTACAGTGTCTCCAAAGGCAGATGTTGGGTTGGCGATTTCGAGATTAGGATTTGTCACTCCGATTGTCGGAGAGGTATCTCTGGGCCCTCTCGGTAATACACATCACTAAGCCTTGCAAGCATTACAGCTAATGAGTTAGCTGTGAGATAATGTATTACGGAACGAGTAAAGAGACTTTCCAATGAACTAGATTGAACTAGGTATTGGATACCGACGATCGAATCTCGGGCAAGTAACATACCGATGACAAAGGAACAACGATGTTGTTATGCGGTCCGACCGATAAAGATCTTCAGAGAATATGTAGGAGCCAATATGGGCATCCAGGTCCCGCTATTGGTTATTGACCTGAGATGTGTCTCGCCATGTCTACATTGTTCTCGAACCGTAGGGTCCGCACGCTAAGGTTTCGATGACGGTTATATTATGAGTTTATGTATTTTGATGTACCAAGGAGTTCGGAGTCCCGGATGTGATCACGGACATGACGAGGAGTCTCAAATGTTCGAGACATAAAGATTGATATATTGACGGCTATATCCGGACACCGGAAAGGTTCCGGAAGTTTCGGAGAAAACTGGAGTGCCGGAGGGGTTACCGAACCCCCGGGAAGTAATGGGCCTTATTGGGCCAAGAGGGAGAGAGAGGGCTGCACCAGAGGTGGCGCGCCCCCATGGGGAGTCCGACTGACTAGGAGGGTGGGGCGCAGCCCCCTTTCCCTCTCCCTCTCCCTCTTTCCTTTCCCTTCCCTCTTCCTAGTAGGATTAGGAAAGGAGTCCTACTCCTACTAGGAGGAGGACTCCCCCCTCCCTTGGCGCCTCTAGGGCTGGCCGGCCCTCCCCTTGCTCCTTTATATACGGGGTAGGGGGCACCCTAGGACACACAAGTTGATCTTCGTGATCGCTCCTTAGCCGTGTGCGGTGCCCCCTCCACCATATTCCACCTCGGTCATATTGTAGCGGTGCTTAGGCGAAGCCTCGCGACAAGAGAACATCAAGATCGCTACTACGCCGTCGTCTTGTGAGAACTCCTCCCGACGCTTTGCTGGATCGGAGCCCGGGATCGCCATCGAGCTGAACGTGTGCCAAGAACTCGGAGGTGCCGGAGTAACGGTGCTTGGATCGGTCGGATCGTGAAGACGTACGACTACATCAACCGCGTTGATTTAACGCTTCCGCTTTCGGTCTACGAGGGTACGTGGATGGACACTCTCCCCTCTCGTTGCTGTGCCATCACCATGGTCTTGCGTGTTCGTAGGAATTTTTTTTGAAATTACTACGTTCCCTAACAATCCTAATCTCGAAATACGCCAACCCAACATCTGCCTTTGGAGACACCTGTAGTACTCCTTTATAATCACCCGATTCGCTGTGACGCTTGGTAGTACCAAAGTGTTCCTCCGTAAACGGAGTTGCATAATCTCATAGTTATAGGAACATGTATAAGTCATGGATAAAAGCAATAGCAACATACTAAACGATCGGATGCTAAGCTAATGGAATGGGTCATGTCAATCAGATCATTCAACTAATGATGTGACCTTGTTAATCAAATGACAACTCCTTTGTCTATGGTTAGGAAACTTAACCATCTTTGATTAACAAGCTAGTCTAGTAGAGGCATACTAGTGACACTGCTTGTCTATGTATTCACACATGTATTATGTTTCCGTTAATACAATTCTAGCATGAATAATAAACATTTATCATGAAATAAGGAAATAAATAATAACTTTATTATTGCCTCTAGGGCATATTTCCTTCAGCCTCCCACTTGCACTAGAGTCAATAATCTAGATTACATAGTAATGATTCTAACACCCATGGAGTCTTGGTGTTGATCATGTTTTGCTCGTGGAAGAGGCTTAGTCAACGGGTCTGCTACATTCAGATCCGTATGTATCTTGCAAATCTCTATGTCTCCCACCGACTAAGTCCCGGATGGAATTGAAGCGCCTCTTGATGTGTTTGGTTCTCTTGTGAAATCTGGATTCCTTTGCTAAAGCAATTGCTCCAAGATTGTCACAAAAGATTTTCATTGGACCCGATGCACTAGGTATGACACCTAGATCGGATATGAACTCCTTCATCCGCACTCCTTCATTAGCTGCTTCCGGCTGCTATGTATTCCGCTTCACATGTAGATCCTGCCACGACGCTTTGTTTAGAACTGCACCAACCGACAGCTCCTCCGCTTAGTGTAAACACGATCCGGTTTGCGATTTAGAATCGTCCGGATCAGTGTCAAAGCTTGCATCAACGTAACTGCCACGATGAGCTCTTTGTCACCTCCATATACGAGAAACATATCCTTAGTCCTTTGCGTATTTCAGATGTTTTGACCGCTGTCCATGATCCACTCTGGATTACTTTGGTACCTCCTGCTAAGCTTATAGCAAGGCACACATCAGTCTGGTACACAGCATTGCATACATGATAGAGCCTATGGCTGAGGCATAGGAACATCTTTCATTTTCTCTCTATCTTCTCATGGTGGTCGGGCATTGAGTCTTACTCAACTTCACACCTTGTAACACGTGCAAGAACCCTTTCTTTGCTTGATCCATTTTGAACTTCTTCAAAACTTTGTCAAGGTATGTGCTTTGTGAAAGTCCAATTAAGCGCCTTGATCTATCTCTATAGATTTTGATGCCCAATATGTAAGCAGCTTCACCGAGGTCCTTCATCGAAAAACTCTTATTCAAGTATCCCTTTATGCTATCCAGAATTCTATATCATTTCCGATCAGTAATATGTCATCTACATATAATATCGAAATGCTACAGAGCTCCCACTCACTTTCTTGTAAATACAGCTTCTCCAAAAGTCTCAGATAAACCCAAATGCTTTGATCACACTATCAAAGCGCTTATTCCAACTCCGAGATGCTTGCACCAGTCCATAAATGGATCGCTGGAGCTTGCACACTTTGTTAGCTCCTTTGGATCGATAAAACCTTCTGTTGCATCATATACAACTCTTCTTCCGTAAATCCATTCAGAATGCAGTCTTTACATCCATTTGCCAAATTTCATAATCATAAAATGCGGCAATTGCTAACATGATTCGGACAGACTTAAGCATCGCTACGGGTGAGAAAGTCTCATCGTAGTCAATCCCTTGAACTTGTCGAAACCCTTTGCATAAGTCGAGCTTTGTAGACAGTAATATTACCGTCGCCGGTCTTCTTCTTGAAGATCCACTTGTTTTCTATTGCTTGCCGACCCTCGGCAAGTCAACCAAAGTCCATACTTTGTTTTCATACATGGATCCCATCTCGATTTCATGGCCTCAAGCCATTTTATGAATCTGGGCTCACCATCGCTTCTTCATAATTCGTAGGTTCATCATGATCTAGTAGCATGACTTCCGAACAGGATTACCGCATCACTCAAAAGCGGTTCTTACTCTGTTGATCTACGAGGTTCTCAGAGTAACTTGATCTCAAGTTTCATGATCAACATCATCAACTTCCTCACTATTTGGTGTAGATGTCGCAGAAACCGCTTTCTCGTGATAAACTACTTTCAAATAAGGGAGAAGGTACAGTTACCTCATCAAGTTCTACTTTCCTCCCACTCACTTCTTTCGAGAGAAACTCCTTCTAGAAAGGATCCATTCTTAGCAACAAATGTCTTGCCTTCGGATCTGTGATAGAAGGTGTACCCAACTGTCTCCTTTGGGTATCCTATGAAGACACATTCGATTTAGGTTCGAGCTTATCAGGTTGAAGTTTTTCACATAAGCATCGCATCCCCAAACTTTAAGAAACGACAACTTTGGTTTCTTGCTAAACCACAGTTCATAAGGTGTCATCTCAACGGATTTTGATGGTGTTCTATTCAGCGTGAATGCGCCGCCTCAAGAGCATAACCCCAAAATGATAGCGGTAAATCTGTAAGAGACATCATAGATCGCACCATATCTAGTAAAGTGCGACACGACGCTCGACACACCATTGCGCTGTGGTGTTCCGGTGGCGGAGTTGCTAAACTATTCCGCATTGTTTCAAATGTAGACCAAACTCAGAACTCAAATATTCGCCTCCACGATCAGATCGTAGAAACTTTATTTTCTTATTACGATGATTTTCAACTTCACTCTGAAATTCTTTGAACTTTTCAAATGTTTCAGACTTATGTTTCATTAAGTAGATATACCCATATCCGCTTAAATCATCTGTGAAGGTGAGAAAATAACGATATCCGCCACGAGCTTCAACATTCATCGGACCACATACATCTCAGTATGTATGATTTCCAACAAATCTGTTGCTCTCTCCATAGTACCGAGAACGGGTTTTAGTCATCTTGCCCATGAGGCACGGTTCGCAAGTGCCAAGTGATTCATAATCAAGTGACTCCAAAAGTCCATCAAGATGGAGTTTCTTCATGCGCTTTATACCGATATGACCTAAACGGCAAAGTGCCACAAATAAGTTGCACTATCATTATCAACTCTGCATCTTTTGGTTTCAACATTATGAATATGTGTATCACTACTATCGAGATTCATTAAAATAGACCATTCTTCAAGGGTGCATGACCATAAAAGATATTATTCATATAAATAGAACAACCATTATTCTCTGATTTAAATGAATAACCGCCTCGCATCAAACAAGATCCAGATATAATGTTCATGCTCAACGCTGGCACCAAATAACAATTATTTAGGTCTAAAACTAATCCCAAGGTAGATGTAGAGGTAGCGTGCCGATCGCGATCACATCGACTTTGGAACCATTTCCCACGCGCATCATCACCTCGCCCTTTGCCGTTGTTCGCTAATCCGTAGTCCCTGCTTCGAGTTGCAAATATTAGCAATGTAACCAGTATCAAATACCAGTACTATCATGCGAGCTCTAGTAAGGTACACATCAATAACATGTATATCACATATACCTTTGTTCACCTTGCCATCCTTCTTATCCGCCAAATACTTGGGGCAGTTCCGCTTCCAAAGGACTAGTCTGCTTGCAGAGAAGCACTCGCTTTCAGGTTTAGGTCCAGACTTGGGTTTCTTCTCCCGATCAGCAACTTGTTTGCTGTTCTTTTGAAGTTCCCTTCTTCTTCCCTTTGCCTTTCTTCTTGAAACTAGTGGTCTTATTGACCATCAACACTTGATGCTCCTTCTTGATTTCTACCTCCGCAGCCTTTAGCATTGCGAAGAGCTCGAGCATAGTCTTTACTAACCCTTGCATATTATAGTTCATCACGAAGCCTTTGTAGCTTGGTGGCGGTGATTGAAGAATTCATCAATGACACAATCATCCGGAAGATTAACTCCCAGTTGAGTCAAGTGATTGTAATACCCGACATTCTGAGTATGTGCTCACCGATGATCCATTCTCTTCCATCTTGCAGCTATAGAACTTATTGGAGACTTCATATCTCTCAATCCGGCATTCTGTTGAAATATCAACTTCAACTCCTGGAACATCTCATATGCTCCATGACGCTCAAAACGCCGTTGAAGACCCGGTTCTAAGCCGTAAAGCATGGCACATGAACTATAGAGTAGTCATCAGCTTTGCTCGCCAGACGTTCTTAACGCCGCTCGGTTAGTATCAAGAAGAGGTCTGGCACCTAGCGGTGCATCCAGACGTAACTTTTCGTGCAGCAATGAGGATAATCTCAGTTACGGACCCAGTCCGTAATTGCTACCATCATCTTTCAACTTTGCTTTCTCAAGGAACGCATTAAAATTCAACGGAACAACAAAGACGAGCCATCTATCTACAAAGAAACATAGACAAGCAAAATACTATCGGTACTAAGTTCATGATAAATTTAAGTTCAATTAATCATATTACTTAAGAACTCCCACTTAGACAGACATCTCTAGTTATCTAAGTGATCACGTGATCCAAATCAACTAAACCATAACCGATCATCACGTGAGATGGAGTAGTTTTCAATGGTGAACATCTTATGTTGATCATATCTACTATATGATTCACGCCGACCTTTCGGTCTCCGTGTTCCGAGGCCATATCTGCATATGCTAGGCTCGTCAAGTATAACTGAGTATTCTGCGCGTGCAAAACTGGCTTGCACCCGTTGTAGATGGACGAGAGCTTATCACACCCGATCATCACGTGGTGTCCGGGCACGATTTAACTTTGGCAACGGTGCATACTCAGGAGAACACTACTTGATAATTTTAGTGAGAGATCATCTTATAATGCTACCGCAATCAAAGCAAGATAAGATGCATAAAGGATAAACATCACATGCAATCAATATAAGTGATATGATATGGCCATCATCATCTTGTGCTTGTGATTCCATCTCCAAGCACCGCCATGATCACCATCGCCACCGCGCGACACCTTGATCTCCATCGTAGCATCGTTGTCGCCTCGCCAACTATTGCTTCTACGACTATCGCTACCGCTTAGTGATAAAGTAAAGCAATTACATGGCGCTTGCATTTCATACAATAAAGCGACAACCATATGGCTCCTGCCATTGCCGATAACTCGTTACAAAACATGATCATCTCATACAATAAAATATAGCATCACGCCTTGACCATATCACATCACAACATGCCCTGCAAAAACAAGTTAGACGTCCTCTACTTTGTTGTTGCAAGTTTTACGTGGCTGCTACGGGCTGAGCAAGAACCGTTCTTACCTACGCATCAAAACCACAACGATAGTTTGTCAAGTTAGTGCTGTTTTAACCTTCGCAAGGACCGGGCGAGCCACACTCGTTCAACTAAAGTGAGAGAGACAGACACCGCCGTCACCTTTAAGCAACTAGTGCTCGCAGCGGTGAAACCAGTCTCGCGTAAGCGTCTGCGTAATATCGGTCCGGCCGCTTCATCTCACAATACCGCCGAACCAAAGTATGACATGCTGGTAAGCAGATGACTTATATCGCCCACAACTCACTTGTGTTCTACTCGTGCATATGACATCAACGCATAAAACCTGGCTCGATGCCATTGTTGGGTAACGAGTAATTTCAAAAAATTCCTACGAACACGCAAGACCATGGTGATGGCACAGAACGAGAGGGGAGAGTGTCCGCCCACGCACTCGTGAGACCGAAAGCGAAGCGTTAAATCAACGCGTTGATGTAGTCGACGCCTTCACGATCCGACCGATCCAAGCACCGCATTCGCACCTCCGAAGTTCTTGGCACACGCTCAGCTCGATGACGATCCCCGGCTCCGATCCAGCAAAGCGTCGGGAGGAGTTCCACAAGACGACGGCGTGGTGGCGATCTTGATGTTCTATCGTCGCAGGGCTTCGCCTAAGCACCGCCACAATATGACCGAGGTGGAATATGGTGGAGGGGCACCGACACGGCTAAGGAACGATCACGAAGATCAACTTGTGTGTCCTAGGGTGCCCCCCTGCCCCCGTATATAAAGGAGCAAGGGGGAGGGCCGGCCAGCCCTAGGGGCGCGCCAAGGGAGGGGGGAGTCCTCCTCCTAGTAGGAGTAGGACTCCCCTTTCCTAGTCCTACTAGGAAGAGGGAAGGGAAAGGAAAGAGAGGGAGAGGGAGAGGGAAAGGGGGGCTCCGCCTCCTAGTCCAATTCGGACTCCCCATGGGGGCGCGCCACCTCCTGGTGCAGCCCTCTCTCTCCCCTCTTGGCCCAATAAGGCCCATTACTTCCCGGGGTTCCGTAACCCTCCGCACTCCGGTTTTCTCCGAAACTTCCGAACCTTTCCGTGTCCGAATATAGCCGTCCAATATATCAATCTTTATGTCTCGAACATTTCGAGACTCCTCGTCATGTCCGTGATCAATCCGGGACTCAACTCCTTCGTACATCAAAATACATAAACTCATAATATAACCGCCATCGAAACCTTAGCGCATGGACCCTACGGTTCGAGAACAATGTAGACATGGCCGAGACACATCTCAGGTCAATAACCAATAGCGGGACCTGGATGCCCATATTGGCTCCTACATATTCTACGAAGATCTTTATCGGTCGACCGCATAACAACATCGTTGTTCCCTTTGTCATCGGTATGTTACTTGCCCGAGATTCGATCGTCGGTATCCAATACCTAGTTCAATCTCGTTCATCGCAAGTCTCTTTACTTGTTCCGTAATACATTATCTCACAGCTAACTCATTAGCTGTAATGCTTGCAAGGCTTAGTGATGTGTATTACCGAGAGGGCCCAGAGATACCTCTCCGACAATCGGAGTGACAAATCCTAATCTCGAAATACGCCAACCCAACATCTGCCTTTGGAGACACCTGTAGTACTCCTTTATAATCACCCGATTCGCCAGACGCTTGGTAGTACCAAAAGTGTTCCTCCGTAAACGGAGTTGCATAATCTCATAGTTATAGGAACATGTATAAGTCATGGATAAAAGCAATAGCAACATACTAAACGATCGGATGCTAAGCTAATGGAATGGGTCATGTCAATCAGATCATTCAACTAATGATGTGACCTTGTTAATCAAATGACAACTCCTTTGTCTATGGTTAGGAAACTTAACCATCTTTGATTAACAAGCTAGTCTAGTAGAGGCATACTAGTGACACTGCTTGTCTATGTATTCACACATGTATTATGTTTCCGTTAATACAATTCTAGCATGAATAATAAACATTTATCATGAAATAAGGAAATAAATAATAACTTTATTATTGCCTCTAGGGCATATTTCCTTCAATAAGATGGCAGGATTGTCCAAAGCGCTAAAACCCGGGAGAGAAACCCCAACTCTTTTTGGTTCCGACATGGCGAGGGAAAAGCGAACGAAAAGAGTCAACCGGAAAAGAGAGGGCAAATAAAACCGCAAGGGTGAAGTGGGGGAGAGGAAAATGAGAGGCAAATGGCAAATAAAGTAATGCGGGAGATAAGGGTTTATGATGGGTACTTGGTATGTTGACTTTTGCGTAGGCCTCCCCGGCAACGGCGCCATAAATCCTTCTTGCTACCTCTTGACCACTGCGTTGGTTTTCCCTTGAAGAGGAAAGGGTGATGCAGCAAAGTAGCGTAAGTATTTCCCTCATTTTTTGAGAACCAAGGTATCAATCCGGTAGGAGGCTGCGTGCGAGGACCTCGCACCTACAGAAAACAAATAAATCCTCGCAACCAACGCGATAAGGGGTTGTCAATCCCTACACGATCACTTACGAGAGTGAGATCTGATAGATATGATAGGATAATATTTTTGGTATTTTTATGATAAAGATGCAAAGTAAAATAAAAGCAAAGGAAATAACTAAGTATTGGAAGATTAATATGATGAAGATAGACCCGGGGGCCATAGGTTTCACTAGTGGCTTCTTTCAAGAGCATAAGTATTTTACGATGGGTGAACGAATTACTGTTGAGCAATTGATAGAATTGATCATAGTTATGAGAATATCTAGGTATGATCATGTATATAGGCATCACGTCCGAGACAAGTAGACCGACTCCTACCTGCATCTACTACTATTACTCCACACATCGACCGCTATCCAGCATGCATCTAGAGTATTAAGTTCATAAGAACAGAGTAACGCCTTAAGCAAGATGACATTATGTAGAGGGATAAATTCATGCAATATGATAAAACCCCATCTTGTTATCCTCGATGGCAACAATACAATACGTGCCTTGCTTCCCCATCACACCGGGAAAGGACACCGCAAGATTGAACCCAAAGCTAAGCACTTCTCCCATTGCAAGAAAGATCAATCTAGTAGGCCAAACCAAACCGATAATTCGAAGAGACTTGCAAAGATAACCAATCATACATAAAAGAATTCAGAGAAGATTCAAATATTGTTCATAGATAAACTTGATCATAAACCCACAATTCATCGGTCTCAACAAACACACCGCAAAAGAAGATTACATCGAATAGATCTCCACGAGAGAGGGGGAGAACATTGTATTGAGATCCAAAAAGAGAGAAGAAGCCATCTAGCTAATAACTATGGACCCGAAGGTCTGAGGTAAACTACTCACACTTCATCGGAGAGGCTTTGGTGTTGATGTAGAAGCCCTCCGTGATCGATTCCCCTTCCGGCGGATCTCTGGAACAGGCCCCAAGATGGGATCTCGTGGGTATAGAAGGTTGCAGCGGTGGAATTAGGTTTTTGGCTCCATATCTGATCGTTTGGGGGTACGTAGTTATATAGGAGGAAGGAGTACGTCGGTGGAGCAACAGGGGGCCCACGAGGGTGGAGGGCGCGCCCTAGGGGGGTAGGCGCGCCCCCTACCTCGTGGCTTCCTCGAAGCTTCCTTGACTTAGGGTCCAAGTCTCCTGGATCATGTTCGTTCCAAAAATCACGTTCCCCAAGGTTTCATTCCGTTTGGACTCCGTTTGATATTCCTTTTTTGCGAAACTCTGAAATAGGCAAAAAAAACAGCAATACTGCGCTGGGCCTCCGGTTAATAGGTTAGTCCTAAAAATAATATAAAAGTGAATAATAAAGCCCAATAATGTCCAAAAGAGAAGATAATATAGCATGGAGCAATCAAAAATTATAGATACGTTGGAGACGTATCAGCCCTCTGTATTGGAGTGGCTGAACCCCTCGTACTATGGAGGTCGTCATTACCTCGACTATTGTTAATCCGGACTGGGCGAGCACCTTTATCTTGCTCATGAGTTGACGAACTTCCACACTAGCATCCTCCTCAAGACTCCGAGGGCGCCAGCTGTGGTGTTTCTTCAACGGAACGCTTGCAAACTTGGGGAGACCCTTCCGAACTGGGTCGGGAAGTTCGACGTCCTCGATCTAAAACCATTCGGAAGGTCATTCTTAGGATGCCTTCCTTGGTGTGCCGGACAGGTATCCGGTATCAGAGATGCGCCATATTTTGGCTCCGCCCACTTCAAATATTGATACCTCATGATTACGTGGGACGAGGCAGAATAGCTTTCTCCACAATTCAAAATGGGCCTCGCAACCCAGGAATAGCTCGCAAAGGGCGACGTAACCCGCAATATGCAGTATGGAGGCTAGGATAAATTTATGCAGCTGGAGGCCATAGTACTCCAGAAGCCCTCGGAGGAATGGATGAATTGGAAATCCAACACCTCTTAATAGATAAGGGACAAAGCACACTCGTCCCCCGCCGGATGGATTGGGGAAATCTTCAGCCTGAGCTCCGCCATGGAAGACGGTCAATCCTGCTCGAACAGGGACCAGATCCATAGGAGGAAGGAATCCCTGCGTTTGCAGCTTCTCCAGCTGACCATGAGATATGGAACACCTCTCCCGCTCGCCTTTTACCGGGCTGCAGGGACGGGAGGAAGGGGTGGGACCGCTAGCCATGTTGGAGCGGTCTTTCCTAGCAATCTTTGTGGATATTTTCCGTGTGGTGCCGAATGGATCTGAGATCCGATCTCGTTAAATAGACGCTCTTTCTCATATGGCTGGGGTGTTATGTGCAAAAATACTCTGACCTCTCGCATTCGCTCGACACATGGAAGCTGAAGTTGTCGATGCACAGAAGCCGAGGGGTGCGACATCAAATAGAAGGCCGGATACATCACTTTGAAGTCTTCGGAGGAGGAACCTGCCTTGCAATGCCAAAGACAATCTGCGCGTCGAACACCTCGTCATTGAAGTCTAGTTCGGGGGCTACTGAGGGAGTCCTGGACTAAGGGGTCCTCGGGCGTCCGGCCTGTTAGCCATGGGCCGGACTGATGGGCTATGAAGATACAAAGACCGAAGACTCTAGCCGTGTCCAGATGGGACTCTCCTTGGCGTGGAAGGCAAGCTTGGCGACCAAATATGAATATTCCTTTCTCTATAACCGACCTTGTGTAACCCTAGATCCTCCCGGTGTCTATATAAACCGGAGGGGTTAGTCCGGATCTAGATATACTCATAATCATTGTCATACATGCTAGACTTTTAGGGTTTAGCCATTACGATCTCGCGGTAGATCAACTCTTGTAATACTCATATTCATCAAGATCAATCAAGCAGGAAGTAGGGTATTACCTCCATAGAGAGGGCCCGAACCTGGGTAAACATTGTGTCCCCCGTCTCCTGTTACCATCGATCCTAGACGCACAGTTCGGGACCCCCTACCCGAGATCCGCCAGTTTTGACACCGACACCCCTCCACAGATTTCCACCTCTGTCATATCGTTGTAGTGCTTAGGCGAAGCCCTGCGTCGGTAACTTCATCATCACCATCATCACGCCGTCGTGCTGACGAAACTCTCCCTCGGCCTCAGCTGGATCAAGAGTTCGAGCGACGTCACCGAGCTAAACGTGTGCAGATCGCGGTGGTGCCATGCGTTTGGTACTTGATCGGTTGGATCGCGAAGACGTTCGACTACATCAACCGTGTAACTTAACGCTTCCGCTTTCGGTCTACGAGGGTACGTGGACACACTCTCTCGATCGTTGCTATGCATCACATAGATAGATCTTGCGTGATCGTAGGTAATTTTTTTTGAAATACTACGTTCCCCAACAGACATTAATTACCAAAATCCACCAAGGTGATTATGTGCACTTTCAATTGGTCTGTATTAGAAGGACAAATTATTCTGAGAATGTTAGTTGATTCATCTTCCTATGTAAGCCTCGATCTCATTGTATCCTTGTGTTTCCCCCTGACCTTCCGGGCTATGAGACTATATAAAGCAACGTAATGCATAAAACTCCCACTGCACCATAGAGCTCTGCTCTCGCAATTCTCTCTGGCACACGACAAAGATACTTCTAGTTCGCCATTTGTAAGCTATCTCATCCCGGCAAACGCATGCACAACCATCCGAGCTAGTTGGACTCTTAAAACCACATTCCTTGAGAATCTGCATCGAGGGTGGTAAGGTCTTTGAAGATTGTATTGGTGAGATGGTTTGCTTCATCACATGTTTCACCTTCAACCACTCCGTCAATTGACTCTTATGTTATGGCCTCTTTGCCGATTGTTTACTTCAGGCACGACCACTTCCCTAGTCAAACTGCTTCAGCTACAACCATTTATCAAACTACCACGATGAGCACTCATCTCCGCTACCCTATATGTCGGAGGATCGTCGCCTTTGATCCTAGGCGAGAGGGGATAGGCTTCCACTCTACGGCTGGTGGTGCAAGTTTGGATCCGACTGCAGCATGTTTGTCTTGGGAGAGTGCTTGGTCAAGGGTGGGGCTCTAATTTTGTAATGGGAGGTCAGGTTGGCCCGCCTCCCTAGCCGTCTTTCTCGCACATTCGGGTTTCGGGGTGAACTTCTTTCTATGCCAACGGTGCAGTGGCCTTTGAGCCAGCACAAGAGGCAGGGTTCTTCTTCGGCAACGGAAACAGATAGGTTTTAGCCCATGTGTTCCTTCAAGAGAGGCCAATATCTTGTCCCAAGTGTGGTCGAGCTTCACCCTAGCCTAGCGTGGTTCCTTTGGCGTTGTTGTGCTTGTGGATGACGGCTTCGACAATGCTAGCGGTATTTCATTTCTATCATTAGAGTGTTGGTTATGTCGTGGCCTCGTTATGTATCTGCCTTTTTAGTTTCTTGCTTGTCGTAAGTCATGGCCGATATAATTCGTGGCCGGTTGATGGTTTTGTTAATTCAAAGTCAGGCTCTTCTTGAGTCTTGCTACTAGAAGAACCACCATGAGCACTAGCAACAAAAATGGTTTTCGATATCTTTGTCATAGGCCATTGATACTTGTATGTGCTTCATATGCAAATGGTGGTAGATATGCTAGTTTTATTCCCCGTCACGAACTTGTATGTTTAGTATCTCATATATGATCGGTTCTCTTGGCATACTTGTCATGATATTAACTTGATTAAACTTGTTAAAAAATCTAAAAAGAACTCAGTCAAAACATTAAAAAAATCCAAGATTCTGAAAACCGGGCCTTTTTTCCTCCCCCTCACTGATCATTTGGGTGAGTATCTATCACTAGGTGTAAGTAAAAAATGGAAGACTTTAACCCCTCATTTTCCACCTACATTGCAGATATGAACAAATATTGTCAGGAATTTGCATGGTTGTACTTCATCCCACAACGATCTTGCACAATTATTGCTGGTACAGTAACATAGTTGAGACCATAGCAGTCTGTCTCCTCAAGTGTTTCATGGTCCAAAAATAAAATAAAACTGAGTACTACCATTGTTTCCACTTTTCATGTGCAAACCTAAAACTAATAACCCTGTAATGATGGCAAACTTCTGCAGTGCAGTTTGCAAATCTTAACAAATCCGGAGTTTGATACAATAACACCACGACCATCACTTGACATGAGTGGTAAGCTATATCAGAAACACCATGACCATGAATGTTTAAACTCCCAAGATAAAACCTTCATAAACTACGCAATAAAAACAACACTAGCATTCACCAACACTACACAACAGGGAAGTACATCAAAATCATTCGAAGGCATCACCATCAAACTAAAGCGAACATACAGTGAAACCGTTAACAGCCAGGTTTTATTCGGCTGTGGATCCTACTGTGCCTTGGCCCCCGTTCCCACCTTGGGCCCAGCCACCACCTCGGCCCCGTACCGGAGCAGCTCGACGTCGCGGCAGAGCCTGGCCGTCGCCTCTGCCGGGAGCGTCACCACCACGTCCCTCGCCGCGTCGCCCTCGGCCGCGGGCACGACGATCACGATCCCCTCTCCGGCCGCCCCGCCGACGCGGCACGCCACGCGCGCCGGCGGCACCCCGGCCACGAACTCGGCGCCGTACATGGGCACGTGGTCCAGCCCCATGCAGGTGAACTCTGGCCCGTACATCTGGAAGGGCTCGCCGCCTTCCGCCTGCCGCGCGTGCAGCCACTCGACGGCGGCCCACACCTCCTCCTCCGGCACGCCGGCCACGCGCCGGTCCAGCGCCGCCGCCACGGCCGCGAGCCCCGACGCCAGGTCGGCGCGCGCGCGCGTGAAGTGGACGACGCTGCCGTAGTACCCCGTCGGCAGCGGCGCGTGCATCTTCTTGCGGAAGTCGAGGGCGAGCGTGAGCTCCCTCTCCTCCTCGGCGCCGGCGACGCGCAGCCAGAAGAGCGCGGCCAGCGCCGCGAAGGGGGTCGTCTCGGGCTCGAGGGAGGACAGCAGCGCGCGCATCGCGTCGGCGGGGAAGTGGAACGTGGCGGATGACATGGCGTCGGCGGCGTCGGCGCTAGGCGGAGCGGCGGCGGACTTGGCGGCGAGCAGAGGCGGCGCCGGGGGCGGCGAGGCGGCCGGGGACACGGCGAAGGACGGCGAGTGGAGGAACGGCGGGTAGGGGCTGCTGCTCCGGCGGTGGGCGGCGGCCCAGCCGTGGAAGAAGAGCGCGGCCGCCGTGGGGTCGTTGTGGTAGTGCGTGCAGCTCAGCCCCAGCGCGTACGACTTGTCCGCGAACTCCGTCAGCTGCATCCACATCGCCATGCACGGCCACGAATGTTAATGCTGTACCAGTGGATAAATGCGGACATGTGACGCATTCATTCGACCTGAGAAATTTGACGTGCAACGACTCCACAAGCAATTCAATTCTTGGAGCTGTCCTACTGTCGCTGCAACAGCACTGCAACGCCCGCAGAATGAAAGCTGGGAGCAACGCTGCTAGTACTATTGTATTACAAATTTACTAATTTAATAGAAGGTGGATCGGTGGAACTGATTCTCAACAATGTCTATGGCCATGAAGCATTGAGCGGAAGAACTAGTATGAGATTAGTAGGCACCTGAACGTAGAAGGGAGACCAGATGTAAGCCTCGGACCCCATGGGCTCGAAGTAGGCGAGGTCCATCTCGTCGTCGGCGGTGGCCGTGCCGAGCCACTCGTCGAGCGTGACCGATGTCCTCGCGTCCACCGTGCGCACGCCGGCGTCGTTGCATTTGACAATCCACCCCGAGCCGGCCGCGGCGCCGCCCTCTCCTTCGGCGCGGGTGAGCCGGCCGACCATGGCCGGGTAGAGCGAGAGCGCCTCGGAGAGCGACTCCTTGAGCGGGTCCCGGTCGACGCCCGGCGCGGCGCGGCAGTAGAGCACCAGGTGCACGGCGTGGAGCCCCATGGCGTTGTCCAGCGCCGAGAGCTCGTGCGTCTTGCCGGGGCGCACCGGCGTGACCGACGCCGACGTCGACTTGGCGTACCGCGTCACGCGGCTGCCTGGCGCCGTCGCCAGGCCCGTAGCAGTCGGGGTCGCCGTCGGCATCTCCGGTCACGGTGCGCGCGCAGAGGAAGGAGAAGGAGACGAGTGAGTGAGGATCAGGGGGGCACAGTCAGGTTCCTGGCGCTGGCAGGGGAGGGGGATCCGGAGCATAAGTAGATCGGGGGAATTAATATGGCGGGAAGGGGTTGGCGAGGTTTAGCTGCTGGTAGTTGAGCGCACATAACTGTCTGTTCAATTCACGGGGACGTGGCCGGCGCTCGTGGAGTGTCCGGTTGGTTGGTTGGTGGCCGGAGCACGGCGGTGGCGTCATGGGCTCGTGCCGTGCGCGCCGGGGAGCTCTCCTCACGATTGGCCTCAGATCTCCTCCGGCCATGTAGCGGTCTCTGCAACGCTGAATCTGCACACGAAAAAGACGGCAGGATCCAGGGATGGGTTGTGTGATCCAAATACAGCTGCATCTTCTACGTACTACCCATCAAAGCATAGCTCTACGCCTCTACCCCTGCGAAGTTTGAAGCAGCTTTCCTTCACGATAATCTCTGGAATCCAATGGGTTCTTCAGTCTGTTGAAGAAGCTGTACTCCGGGCTCCGGCTGATCCACTGATCCGACATTGCGTGCAGTCGCTGCAAAGTTGCCTTATCGAGAGTGTAGTGAACTAGTGCGTTGATGAGTACTGAATGCGTGGTTTCTTGTATAGCTGTTGATTTGGAGTTAGTGCCGTTAAACGAGATGAGTACCTTGATTTTTCTTTGGAAATACTAAAAGTATGACGTTAGATTTTTTAGGCATGGCAAATCGAAGGTTTTTCATCATAATTTATATGTCTAAGGATGGCAAATTTAGTTTGCAAGCACGACAATTTTCTGACAAAAATGAACTAAAGCGAATTTGTTGTGCTCGCCGACTAAACTTATCATCCTCGGCAAACATAAATGTAGGGCATCTCCAATACTGATCCTCAAATTTCCTCGCGCATTTGTCCTTGGACAAGAATGCAGGAGCCGACCATCCGATGTTATCTACATACAATTCACCGTCTTTCAACAGACCGGATGAAATTCATGCAAACCGGCTGATTTTTATAGAAACCGGAAGAAAACATCTACATTTCGGACATTTTTCATTAAAAAAAGCGGGATGTAAACCTATCCTACGGTGGCACTCATCGTCCAATTCCTTTGTACTGCATCGGCGATCACGTCTTTCATCTGTCGTGTCCATGAGCGGCGGGGTTCAAGACTCGTGAATTGAAGATGCGGTCGCCGACGAGGAAGAGTAGAACATGATAGACAGACCAGCCCACTTGAGACTCGAGACCCCGTTGCTTCCCATGGCCTACTCATCCTCGTCGGAGTCCCGACATGTCCATTGTGGTGACGGTGGACGTGAGGTCCATGATGGATGTGGACACTTCATCACTATCCACCTGCCACATGCGCCCCCGAAAGTTGGACGGTGGCGCGTAGGACACGCAGGTGGAGGCGTTCTCGTCAACATGAGCACACACGGCCTCATAAAGCACCCTCTGCTTCATGACGAAGTTCGGGTTCGCCATGACCATGGCGGCTACGGCCTCACCGCTTGCGCACTCATCATAGATTTAGCCCTCTGTCAACCGATGTTGCTCAAGGAGGAAATGTTATACCGCTACTCCTATTTTGCCTGCCAGAGCACCAACATAGGCGCCGACGCAGGCTGATGCTCCTCCGCCATGGCGGCGTCGAAATGTACCTGCACTCACTCCATGGTCAAACGGGCATGCACATGCGCAGGGTCCGCGCGCGGAGTTGTCGTCAAAGCCCATCCATTGTAGGGTCGTCGTCGGAGACCTCGGGCGAGTTGGCCGGCATACCGTGCTTGATCCACCAGGTGCGATGGGTCTACCAGGCGGCTACAAGGGCGGCCACCTCGTGCTTCTGCTCCGACGATGGCTCTCCCACAAAGCGCTAGCGATTGCTGGCATGGCGGATGTGGTGCAAGGAAGGAGAATATGGAGCGGATGTGTTGTGGTGTGGAGTTAGCGGGGTGTGGCTCCCTTTAAATAGTGGATTCCCGTGAGGCCAAGCGTCTGAGCGCGTCAATCGCGGTGCCAGAGTTCAAGCCTGCTTAATGGCGGCATGCAAATGGATGAGCATTGAACGGGCGTGGTAGATATCCGTCACGTCTCGTCTAGTAAATGTCTCTCCGGCATTGAACATGCGTGGACACCGAGGATGTGGCGCGAGTGGCGCTCTCGGCCGATGCCGGTGAGAGGTCGCGTCCACTCTTGGCCGATGTCAATGTGGAGCGGGCATTGTACATCGGTATGAATGCGGGCAACTGACGCTGGGCGGGAAACCACGTGGGAAAGAGGGGAGGTTTTGGGTGGGCAAGTTAGTCAGACGCAGGCGTGGCAGCGATCCGGACGCCTGCAAAGCCACCCGCCCCACTTTGTTTCTAGTTTGCGGGAAAATGTGCATCTGGACCACCGAACGAACCGATACAGAACCGTGTTGGATGATAAAACAAGTCGAGACTGAGGGAGTCCTGGATTAGGGGGTATCCGGACAGCCGGACTATATACATCGTCCGGACTATTGAAGCATGAAGATACAAGACTCAAGACTTCGTCCCGTGTCCGGATGGAACTTTCCTTGGCGTGGAAGGCAAGCTTGGCGATCTGGATATTATATTTCCTTCCTTGTAACCGACTCCATGTAAACCCTAGCCCTCTCCGGTGCCTATATAAACCGGAGAGGTTGGTCCTTAGAAGGCCGACCACAATTACAATCATACCATCATAGGCTAGCTTCTAGGGTTATGCCTCTACGATCTCGTGGTAGATTTACTCTTGTACTACCCATATCTTCAATATTAATCAAGCAGGAAGTAGGGTTTTACCTCCATCGAGAGGGCCCGAACCTGGGTAAACATCTGTGTCCCTTGCTTCCTGTTACCATCAGCCTAGACGCACAGATCGGGACCCCCTACCCGAGATCCGCCGGTTTTGACACCGACATTGGTGCTTTCATTGAGAGTTCCTCTGTGCCGTCGCTACAGGGCTCGATGGCTCCTCCAGTCGTCATCAACAACACGATCCCGGATGAGACCTTTCTCCCCGGACAGATCTTCGTGTTCGGCGGCTTCGCCCTGCGGGCCAACTCGCTTGGCCATCTGGAGCAGATCGACAGCTACGCCCCTGGCCACCAGATCAGGATCGGAAACCTGAACTACACGGCAAACATCCGCGGAGACTTGATCTTCGATGGATTTGGGCCTATGCCAAGAGCAGCGGACAGTCACGACGAGCACGGCTTAGACCTGCCGTCGGACAAAGCTCGGGGTATCACCCCCGTAGTATCCCCGGACCTAGATCCAAAGCAGGCTGCGCTGCCTAAGGACGGAGGGATGGACCCCGCCCCGCAGGTCGCACACTCATCGGCGGTGGAGCCGAACACGGGTCTTCCCTCTGCGGTGGCCTGTGACTCCGGACCCCCGGATTCGTATCCGGACGTTGGTTCCAGTCCGCGCACTCCCGAGCCAGTCGAGCCAGGTTGGGCTCCGGTAATGGAGTTCACCGCTCCGGATATCTTCCAGCACTCGCCCTTTGGCGACATGCTGGACTCATTAAAGTCTCTCTCTTTGTCAGGAGGCTCTTCGCTGAACTATGTCCGGCTCGAGTGGGAGGCAGACGATGAAGAAATTCGTTGCCCACCCACCACCCACTTCATTGCCACGGTCGATGATTTAACCGAGGTACTGAACTTCGACTCCGAAGACATCGACGGTATGGACGATGATGCAAGAGAAGAACATGAACCACCGCTCACTGGATGGTGGACAACCACCTCTTCCTATGATATATACATGGTGTACACTCCGAAGGAAACAAATGGTGATGAGGCAACGGAGGATCAAACCTCAGGGAAAAAAGCAAAGAATGGGCGTCGTCGGCGCCACTCCAAGCCCCGCCACAGCAATACTGGCCGAAGAGACGAAAACAATCCGAATTGTGCCGAAGAAGAATACAACCCTGATCAGCCCGCCTTCGAGCAGGCCGAACAGGAGGATGAGCAGGTCAGCCCGTAAGAACAAAGCGACGGCGACACCCGGAGGAGGACAGCTACATGCCCCCCTCCGAAGATGATATTAGCCTCGGCAACGACGAGTTCGGCGTGCCTGAGGATCCCGTAGAGCAGGAGCGCTTCAAGCGCCGGCTTATAGCCACTGCGAGGAGCCTGAAAAAGAAGCAGCAGCAACTCCAAGCTGATCAATACCTGCTCACAGATAGATGGACTGAAGTCCTGGCAGCCGAGGAATACGGACTCGAGCACCATACGGCTGACCGGCCACCTCGTGGCCGGGATAAGACAGCATATCAGTCCGCATACCAGCCAACACCCCCACACCAACATACTACGGTCTGGGGCAACAAAACAGGACATCCAAGATCGATCTACGGATCGCGGGGGCGCGCCTCGGCACGCGACGACGACCGTCATGCCGGATACACCTTCAACAAGTCCGGCCGGGCCGAACATAGCCACCCAGGGCAATTCGACCTACGTAGCCACATAGCCCGGCACAGAGGCGCCGCACACCCCCTCTGCTTCACTGACGAAGTAATGGGTCATGAATTCCCGTAAGGGTTCAAACTCAGAAACATCGAATCATACGATGGCACAACAGACCCGCAGTATGGATCGAAGATTTCCTTCTCCACATTCACATGGCCCGCGGAGACGATCTACATGCCATCAAGTATCTTCCCCTTAAGCTCAAAGGACAAGCCCGACACTGGCTAAACAGCCTGCCAGCAAATTCCATTGGCAGTTGGGAAAACTGAAGGAAATATGCCCTAGAGGCAATAATAAAGTTATTATTTATTTCCTTATATCATGATAAATGTTTATTATTCATGCTAGAATTGTATTAACCGGAAACATAATACATGTGTGAATATATAGACAAACAGTATGTCACTAGTATGCCTCTACTTGACTAGCTCGTTAATCAAAGATGGTTATGTTTCCTAACCATAAACAAGGAGTTGTTATTTGATTAACGGGATCACATCATTGGTTGAATGATCTGATTGACATGACCCATTCCATTAGCATAGCACCTGATCGTATAGTTTGTTGCTAGTGCTTTTCTTCATGACTTATACATGTTCCTATGACTATGAGATTATGCAACTCCCGTTTGCCCGAGGAACACTTTGGGTGCTACCAAACGTCACAACGTAACTGGGTGATTATAAAGGTACATTACAGGTGTCTCCGAAGGTACATGTTGGGTTGGCATATTTCGAGATTAGGATTTGTCACTCCGATTGTCGGAGAGGTATCTCTGGGCCCTCTCGGTAATGCACATCACATAAGCCTTGCAAGCATTGCAACTAAATGTGTTAGTTGTGAGATGATGTATTACGGAACGAGAAAAGAGACTTGCCGGTAACGAGATTGAACTAGGTATTGGATACCGACGATCGAATCTCGGGCAAGTAACATACCGATGACAAAGGAACAACGATGTTGTTATGCGGTCCGACCGATAAAGATCTTCGTAGAATATGTAGGAGCCAATATGGGCATCCAGGTCCCGCTATTGGTTATTGACCGAGAGGTGTCTCGGTCATGTCTACATAGTTCTCGAACCCGTAGGGTCCGCACGCTTAACGCTTCGATGATACCATAATGAGTTTATAAGTATTGATGCACCAAGGTTGTTCGAGTCCCGGATGTGATCACGGATATGACGAGGAGTCTCGAAATGGTCGAGACATAAAGATTGATATATTGAAGCCTACATTTGGACATCGGAAAGGTTCCGAGTGAAATCGAATTTATCGAGTACCGGAGGTTACCGGAACCCCGGGAACTACATGGGCCCATAGTGGGCCTTGGAGGAAAGGAGAAGGGCCAGCCCTAGGTGGCGCTGCCCTCTTTCCCTAGTCCTATTAGGACTAGGAAAGGTGGGCCGCCCCTCTCTCTCTCTCTCCCTCCGGAATCCTATTCCAACTAGGATTGGGGGAGTCCTACTCCCGGAGGAGTAGGACTCCTTGTCGCGCCTCCTCTTGGCCGCCACCTCCCCTTGGCTCCTTTATATACGGGGCAGGGCACCCCAAAACACACAAGTTGATTTCCTTAGCCGTGTGCGGTGCCCCTTCCACCATATTCCACTTCGGTCATATCGTCATGAGCTTAGCGAAGCCTGCGCGGAGAAGTCATATCGTCGCGAGCTTAGGCGAAACCCTGCGCCGGTGGAGCATCATCATCGCCACCACGCCGTCGTCTTGACGAACTCATCCCGACACTTTGCTGGATCGGAGTCCGGGATCGCCATCGGGCTGAACGTGTGCAGAACTCGGAGGTGCCGTGACGTTCGGTGCTTGGATCGGTCGGTCGTGAAGACGTCGACTACATCAACAGCGTTGTTATAACGCTTCGCTTTCGGTCTCACGAGGGTACGGCGGACACTCTTCCCTTCGTTGCTATGCCATCACCATGGTCTTGCGTGATCGTAGGAAAATTTTTGAAATTACTACGTTCCCCAACAAAGGCATCCGAGCCAGGTTTTATGCGTTGATGTCATATGCACGAGTAGAACACAAGTGAGTTGTGGGCGATACAAGTCATACTACCTACCAGCATGTCATACTTTGGTTCAGCGGTATTGTGAGATGAAGCGGCCCGGACCGACATTACGCCAGACGCTTACGCGAGACTGGTTTCACCGCTGTGAGCACTCGTTGCTTAAAGGTGATCAAGGGTGTCTGCTCTCTCACTTTAGTTGAATCGAGTGTGGCTACGCCCGGTCCTTGAGAAGGTTAAACGGAGTCTATTTGACGAAGTATCGCTGTGGTTTTGATGCGTAGGTAAGAACGGTTCTTGCTCAGCCCGTAGCAGCCACGTAAAACTTGCAACAACAAAGTAGAGGACGCCTAACTTGTTTTTGCAGGGCATGTTGTGATGTGATATGGTCAAGACGTGATGCTATATCTTATTGTATGAGATGATCATGTTTTGTAACCGAGTTATCGGCAATCGGCAGGAGCCATATGGTTGTCGCTTATTGTATGAAATGCAACGCCATGTAATTGCTTTACTTTATCACTAAGCAGTAGCGATAGTCGAGAAGCAATAGTTGGCGAGACGACAACGATGCTACGATGGAGATCAAGGTGTCGCGCCGGTGAAGATGGTGATCATGACGATGCTTGGCGATGGAGATCACAAGCACAAGATGATGATGACCATATCATATCACTTATATTGATTGCATGTGATGTTTATCCTTTATGCATCTTATCTTGCTTTGATTGACGGTAGCATTATAAGATGATCTCTCACTAAAATTATCAAGAAGTGTTCTCCCGAGTATGCACCGCTGCGAAAGTTCTTCGTGCTGAGACACCACGTGATGATCGGGTGTGATAGGTTCTACGCTCAAATACAACGGGTGCAAAACAGTTGCGCACGCGAATACTCAGGTTATACTTGACGAGCTATGCATATAAGATATGACCTCGAACACGGAGACCGAAGGTCGAGCGTGAATCATATAGTAGATATGATCAACATATTGATGTTCACCATTGAAACTACTCCATCTCACGTGATGATCGGACATGGTTTAGTTGATTTGATCACGTAATCACTTAGATGACTAGAGAGATGTCTATCTAAGTGGGAGTTCTTAAGTAATATGATTAATTGAACTTTAATTTATCATGAACTTAGTCCCGTAGTATTTTGCAAATTATGTTGTAGATCAATAGCTCGCGTTGTTGCTTCCCTATGTTTTCATATGTGTTCCTAGAGAAAATTGTATTGAAAAATGTTAGTAGCAATGATGCGGATTGGATCCGTGATCTGAGGTTTATCCTCATTGCTGCGCAGAAGAATTATGTCCTTAATGCACCGCTAGGTGATGACCTATTGCAGGAGCAGATGCGACGTTATGAACGCTTGGCTAGCTCAATATGAGCGGATACGACGCGTTATGAACGTTTGGCTAGCTCAATATGATGACTACTTGATAGTTTAGTGCACCATGCTTAACGGCTTAGAATCGGGATTTCAAAGACGTTTTGAACGTCATGGACCATATGTGATGTTCCAGGAATTGAAGTTAATATTTCAAGCAAATACCGAGTTGAGAGATATGAAGTCTCCAACAAGTTCTATAGCTAAAAGATGGAGGAGAATCGCTCAACTAGTGAGCATGTGCTCAGATTGTCCGAGTACTTCAATCACTTGAATCAGGTGGGAGTTAATCTTCCGGATAAGATAGTGATTGACAGAATTCTCTAGTCACCATCACTAAGTTAGTAGAACTTCGTGATGAACTATAGTATGCAAGGGATGACGAAAAAGATTCTCGAGCTCTTCGCGATGCTAAAATCGGCGAAGGTAGAAATCAAGGAAAAACATCAAGTGTTGATGGTTGACAAGACTATTAGTCTCAAGGAAAATGGCAAAGGAAGAAGGGGAACTTCAAGAAGAACGGCAAGCAAGTTGTTGCTCGAGTGAAGAAGCCCAAGTCTGGATCTAAGCCTGAGACTAAGTGCTTTTGCTACAATGGAACTGGTCACTAGAAGCGGAACTACCCCAAGTATTTGGCGGATAAGAAGGATGGCAAAGTGAACAAAGGTATATTTGATATACAAATTATTGATGTGTGCTTTACTAGTGTTTATAGTAGCCCCGAGTATTTGATACTTGTTCGGTTGCTAAAATTAGTAACTCAAACAGGAGTTACTGAATAAAAGAAACTAGTTGAAGGGCAAGTAACGATGAGTGTTGGAAGTAGTTCCAAGATTGATATGATCATCATCGCACACTCCCTATACTATCGGGATTAGTGTTGAACCTAAATAAATGTTATTTGGCGTTAGCGTTGAGCATGAATATGATTTGATCATGTTTATTGTAAAACGGTTATTCATTTAAAAGGAATAATTGTTATTCTGTTTACATGAATAAAACCTTCTATGGTCATACACCCAATGAAAATGGTTTGTTGGATCTCGATCGTGTGATACACATATTCATAATATTGAAACCAAAAGATGTAAAGTTAATAATGATAGTGCAATTTATTTGTGGCACTGCCGTTTGGGGTCATATCGGTGTAAAGCGCATGAAGAAACTCCATAAAGATGGATTTTCAAAATCACTTGGTTATGAATCATTTGATGCTTGCGAACCGTGCCGTTTGGGCAAGATGACTAAAACTCCGTTCTCCGGAACAATGGAACAAGCTACTGACTTATTGGAAATAATACATACCGATGTATGCGATCCAATGAGTGTTGATGCTCGTGGCAAGTATCGTTATTTTCTAACCTTCACAAGATGATTTGAGAAGATATGGGTATATCTACTTGATGAAACATAAGTCTGAAATAGTTGAAAGGTTCAAAGAATTTCAGAGTGAAGTGGAAAATCATCGCAACAAGAAAATAAAGTTTCTGCGATCTGATCGTGAGACGAATATTTGAGTTACTGAGTTTGGTCTTCAATGAAAACAATGTGGAATAGTTTCACAGCTCACGCCACCGAACACCACAACGTTATGGTGTGTCCGAACGTCAGAACCGTATTTTATTTTGATATGGTGCGATCTATGACGTATCTTACCGATTTACCACTATCGCTTTGGGGTTATGCATTAGAGACAGCTGCATTCACGCTTAATAGGGCAACCATCTAAATCCGCTGAGATGACACCGTATGAACTATGGTTTAGCAAGAAACCTAAGCTGTCATTTCTTAAAGTTTGGAGTTGTGATGCTTATGTGAAAAGTTTTCACCGATAAGCTCGAACCCAAATCGAGAAATGCGCCTTCATAGAATACCCAAAGGCAACTATTGGGTACACCTTCTATCACAGATCCGAAGGCAAGTTTTTCGTTGCTAAGATGGATCCTTTCTAGAGAAGAAGTTTCTCTCGAAAGAAGTGAGTGGGAGGAAAGTAGAACTTGATGAGGTAATTGTACCTTCTCCCTTATTGGAAAGTAGTTCATCACGAAATCAGTTCCAGTGATTCCTACACCAATTAGTGAGGAAGTTAATGATGATGATCATGAAACTTCAGATCAAGTTGCTACCAAACCTCGTGGGTCTTCCAGAGTAAGATCCGCACTGAGTGGTACGGTAATCCTATTCTAAAAATCATGTTACTAGACCATGATGAACCTACGAACTATGAGGAAGCGATGATGAGCCCAGATTCCGCGAAATGGTTTGAGACCATGAAATCTGAGATGGGATCCATGTATGAGAACAAAGTATGGACTTTGGTTGACTTGCCCGATGATCGGCAAGCCATTGATAATAAATGGATCTTCAAGAGGAAGACGGACACTGATAGTAGTGTTACTATCTACAAAGCTCGACTTGTCGCAAAAAGGTTTTTGACAAGTTCAAGGTGTTGACTACAATGAGATTTTCTCAATTGTAGCGATGCTTAAGTCTGTCTCAATCATGTTAGCAATTGCCACATTTTATGAAATCTGGCAAATGGATGTCAAAACTACATTCTTTAATGGATTTATTAAAGAAGAGTTGTATATGATGCAACCGAAGGTTTTGTCAATCCTAAAGGAGCTAACAAAATGTGCAAGCTCCAAATGATCCATCTATGGACTGGTGCAAGCATCTCGAGTTGGAATAAACGCTTTGATAGTGTGATCAAAGCATATGGTTTTATGAGACTTTTGGAGAAGCCTGTATTTACAAGAAAGTGAGTGGGAGCACTACAAAGATTTCGATAAGTATATGTGAATGATATATTGTTGATCGAAATAATGTAGAATTATTCTGCAAAGCATAAAGGAGTATTTGAAAGGAGTTTTTCAAAGAAGGACCTCGGTGAAGCTGCTTACATATTGAGCATCAAGATCTATAGAGATAGATCAAAGACGCTTGATAAGTTTTTCAATGAATACATACCTTGACAAGATTTTGAAGTAGTTCAAAATGGAACAGTCAAAGAAAGAGTTCTTGCCTGTGTTACAAGGTGTGAGATTGAGTAAGACTCAAAACCCGACCACGGCAGAAGATAGAAATAGAATGAAAGTCATTCCTATGCATCAGCCATAGGTTCTATAAAGTATGTCATGTTGTGTACTAGATCTATTGCATACCCTACCACTAAGATTGGCAAGGAGTGCAATAGAGATCTAGGAGTAGATCAATGGACAGCGGTCAAAATTATCCTTAGTAGAATAAGGATATGTTTCTCGATTATGGAAGTGGAAAAGGTTAGTAAGTAAAGGGTTACGCCGATGCAAGTTTTGACACCGATCTGGATGACTTTAAGTCTCGATCTAGATACATATTGATAGTGGGAGCAATTAGCTAGAGTAGCTCCGCAAGAGCATTGTTGACATAGAGATTTGCAAAATACATACGGATCTGAATGTGGCAGACCCGTTGACTAAGATTCTCTCACAAAGCAAAACATGATCACACCTTAGTACTCTTTGGGTGTTAATCACATAGCGATGTGAACTAGATTACTGAATCTAGTAAACCCTTTGGGTCTTGGTCACATGGCGATGTGAATTATGGGTGTTAATCACATGATGATGTGAACTATCGATGTTAATCACATGGTGATGTGATCTAGATTATTGACTCTAGTGCAAGTGGGAGATGAAGGAAATATGCCCTAGAGGCAATAATAAAGTTATTATTTATTTCCTTATATCATGATAAATGTTTATTATTCATGCTAGAATTGTATTAACCGAAACATAATACATGTGTGAATATATAGACAAACAAAGATGTCACTAGTATGCCTCTACTTGACTAGCTCGTTAATCAAAGATGGTTATGTTTCCTAACCATAAACAAGGAGTTGTTATTTGATTAACGGGATCACATCATTGGTTGAATGATCTGATTGACATGACCCATTCCATTAGCATAGCACCTGATCGTATAGTTTGTTGCTAGTGCTTTTCTTCATGACTTATACATGTTCCTATGACTATGAGATTATGCAACTCCGTTTGCCGAGGAACACTTTGGTGCTACCAAACGTCACAACGTAATCGGGTGATTATAAAGGTACATTACAGGTGTCTCCGAAGGTACATGTTGGGTTGGCATATTTCGAGATTAGGATTTGTCACTCCGATTGTCGGAGAGGTATCTCTGGGCCCTCTCGGTAATGCACATCACATAAGCCTTGCAAGCATTGCAACTAAATGTGTTAGTTGTGAGATGATGTATTACGGAACGAGAAAAGAGACTTGCCAAGAACGAGATTGAACTAGGTATTGGATACCGACGATCGAATCTCGGCAAGTAACATACCGATGACAAAGGGAACAACGTATGTTGTTATGCGGTCCGACCGATAAAGATCTTCGTAGAATATGTAGGAGCCAATATGGGCATCCAGGTCCCGCTATTGGTTATTGACCGAGAGAGTGTCTCGGTCATGTCTACATAGTTCTCGAACCCGTAGGGTCCGCACGCTTAACGCTTCGATGACGGTCATAATGAGTTTATAAGTATTGATGCACGAAGGTTGTTCGAGTCCCGGATGTGATCACGGATATGACGAGGAGTCTCAAATGGTCGAGACATAAAGATTGATATATTGAAGCCTACATTTGGACATCGGAAAGGTTCCGAGTGAAATCGAATTTATCGAGTACCGGAGGTTACCGAACCCCCTGAACTACATGGGCCCATAGTGGGCCTTGGAGGAAAGGAGAAGGGCCAGCCCTAGGTGGTCGCGCCCCTTCCCTAGTCCTATTAGGACTAGGAAAGGTGGGCCGCCCCTCTCTCTCTCTCTCCCTCCGGAATCCTATTCCAACTAGGATTGGGGGAGTCCTACTCCCGAGGAGTAGGACTCCTTGTCGCCTCCTCCTCTTGGCCGCCACCTCCCCTTGGCTCCTTTATATCTGGGGCAGGGAGCACCCCAAAACACACAAGTTGATTTCCTTAGCCGTGTGCGGTGCCCCTTCCACCATATTCCACTTCGGTCATATCGTCATGAGCTTAGGCGAAGCCTCGCGGAGAAGTCATATCGTCGCGAGCTTAGGCGAAACCCTGCGCCGGTGGAGCATCATCATCGTCACCACGCCGTCGTCTTGACGGAACTCATCCCGACACTTTGCTGGATCGGAGTCCGGGGATCGTCATCGGGCTGAACGTGTGCAGAACTCGGAGGTGCCGTACGTTCGGTGCTTGGATCGGTCGGGTCGTGAAGACGTACGACTACATCAACCGCGTTGTTATAACGCTTCCGCTTTCGGTCTACGAGGGTACGTGGACGGACACTCTTCCCGCTCGTTGCTATGCCATCACCATGGTCTTGCGTGATCGTAGGAAAATTTTTGAAATTACTACGTTCCCCAACAAAAACCTGGAAGATGCATTCCTCGACAACTTCCAGGGCACATATGTGCGACCACCAGACGCCGATGACCTGAGCCACATTACTCAACAACCCGGAGAGTCAGCCAGGAAATTCTGGACTCGGTTCCTAACTAAAAAGAACCAAATAGTCGACTGTCCGGACGCCGAAGCCCTGGCGGCTTTTAAGCATAATATCCGTGACGAGTGGCTCACTCGACACCTTGGCCAGGAAAAACCCAAGTCCATGGCAGCTCTCACAACACTAATGACCCGTTTTTGCGCGGGCGAGGACAACTGGTTGGCTCGCGGCAGCACTACGCCACATTCTGGCACTTTGGTGGCCGCGACAATAACGGCAAGCCACGGCGTAACAGACATAAGCGACGGAACAACGGCGACAGCACTGAAGACACGGCAGTCAACGCCGGATTCAGCGTATCCAAGACCGGTCAGCGGAAGAAGCCGCTCAAAAGAAATAATCGAGGACCGCCGATCTGGACCGCATCTTTGGGCGCTTCGTGCCAAATTCATGGCACCGGACAAGCCAGCCAACCACACCAATAGAGATTGGTGGGTATTCAAATAGGCCGCAAAATAAACGCCAAGACAAGGACAAGGGCTTCACAAAGAACGATGATGAGGAGCCCGATGTCCAACACGGGGACGAAGAAATCCCCCCGGTGAAAACGGTCAACATGATCTACGCCACGCACATCCCCAAGCGGGAATGGAAGCGGGCACTACGGGACGTCTATGTGATGGAGCCAGCCGCCCCCAAATTCAACCCATGGTCAGCTTGTCCGATCACCTTTGATCGTAGGGATCACCCTACTAGCATCCGTCACGGCGGCTCGGCCGCATTGGTCCTAGACCCGATCATCGACGGATTCCACCTTACGCGCGTCCTTATGGACGGTGGCAGCAGCCTGAACCTGCTTTATCAGGACATAGTGCGCAAAATGGGCATTGACCCTTCAAGGATCAAGGCCACCAAAACCACCTTTAAAGGTGTGATTTCTGGAGTAGAGGCCCGTTGCACGGGCTCTATAAAATTGGAAGTGGTTTTCGGATCCCCGGATAACTTTCGAAGCGAAGAGTTAATCTTCGACATCGTCCCTTTCCGCAGTGGTTACCATGCACTGCTGGGACGAACCGCATTCGCTAGATTCAATGCGGTACCACACTACGCATACCTCAAGCTCAAGATGCCAGGACCACGCGGGGTCATAACAGTGAACGGAAATACGGGCCGCTCTCTCCGAACAGAAGAACATACTGCAGCCCTCGCGGCGGAAGTACAATGCAGCCTCCTCCGACAAACCAATCCGGGCACCGTCAAGAGAGTCCGGAGCACCCCGCAACAGAATCATCAGGCACGCCAAGAGCGCGACTAGCAGTCTGGCCTCCGCTTAAGCCCCATCAAAGCAGCATTCGTGCCACGCGTACACAATTACACACTCAAGATACCATGGGCGAAAGCGGAGGCGCAACAACGACTCAGTCAACAGTGCGGGATAACCGCCACATACCTTCATAACCCGTCCTTCTTCTTTTTCAGGACATTGCTTTAGAGCAGCCTCTTCAGAAGAGCCGGATTGCCAGACATACATAGGAGAGAAAACCAAGGAGGCAACAGGCTTCGCGCACAGAAGGAAACACCCAGGTGGAATCTATTTACGATCGTTATACCTGTTTTATATATCCATACGCGGCCTGCCCCTGGATAAGACATGTTAAATAGTCCTATTTATCTCCTCTTAATGCATTCATTGTAAACATACGCTTAAACGTATTTTCATCAATGGGAGATTATATATAGCGTCAGCTCATTATTGTTATTTGAACATTTTTCTTACAAATGTTTCTTTGATATTGTATCCGTACACTTTGGTACGGTCCGTTTGCCAGGGGCTTCCTGTGGCGCCCCGTTCTACGGCAACTAAAGTCCGAACACTTTAAACAGTGCGGCACCCCGAACTTATAGCACTATATGCATCAGCTCCAAATCATGTCTTGGGTCTACAGTTGGGTTAGCCAGGCTCCCTTGTTTTGGTACCTTACGTTCTGTTATATCGGCTAAGGTAGCGCAGAGAGTACTACTGCGATTGTGTCCCGGTTCTTCTGGACGAGCACCTCAGTAGAGAAAGCCGAAAACTGACCGGCATGATGTGGCGAGAGCTGGTCGGTGTTCGAGAGGTCTTAAAATCCTTAAAGAGTTTCCGCTTCAGGCGATAAATCGGCTTCGTCCGATCTAGGCGTATATAGCGCCCCAATTCGGCCTTCCGGATTCTAGGGGCTTCGCCGAAATTTAAAATTGTAGACTTCTATGGCTAAGTGAAAGTTATAAAGCCGAATAGTCCGATTGCCTTGCGCTGCGCCGGATACCTCCTTAAGGGACCAAACATTTGGATAAAGAGTATCCAGGTTTTTCCAGGAACACCCCGGCACTAGTTGCGTGGGGGCGGAAGCCGACGACTGGCCTACTTTCAGTATTCTATAAACAGCCGCACAGAAGGTAATATTTTAAATCAAACAGTGCTACATAGCACAAGTAACTTCGTCTTTAAATTACAACAGCGGCAGATGTACATTTTATTCAAAAATCTTGTCCTTGGAACACTCATCGGCCACGAGACGAGCGCCTTTCATAACGCCATCATAGTACTTCTCGGGACGGCGATGCTCCTTGCTCTCGGGCGGACCGTTCTTCACCAGCTTCTCCGCATCCAGCTTGCCCCAATGCACCTTCGTGCGGGCAAAGGCCCGGCGGGCACCCTCGATGCAAACGGATCGCTTGATTACTTCAAGCCGCGGACAGGCATTCACCATCCGCTTGATCAGGCCGAAGTAGCTAGTGGGCAGGGGCTCACCAGGCCACATTCGGACTATGAAATCTTTCATAGCCACTTCGGCCGACCTGTGGAGTTCGACCAACTGCTCCAGTTGATCACTCAGAGGCGTTGGGTGTTCGGCCCAAAGATATCGGACCGTAACAGCTTCTCCGTTGAGCTCCCCTCTTGGGCACGGTAGAACTCCGCGGCATCTGATACGATGTGTGGCAGATCTGCGAATGCCCCTGGAGAGCTCCGAATTCGAGTAAGTAAAAGAAACGCCTCCTCCACATGTTTGCTTTGCACAAAGAATTTCTTACCCGCCGCTATCTTTTTGGCCTCCTGGATCTCCTGTTGTGCCTTCTCGTCTTCGGCCTTGGCGTCTTTCATACTCACAAGGGCCTTCACAAGCTCGGCCTCTTTCATCTTCAGATCATGCTCCACGGACTCGAACTTACTTAGACGGACACAACCATTAGAAGAAGAAACAGAAACTCGATGGAGCCGAGGTCCTGGAGCTCTTGCTGTACCTCGCCCACTCTAGCACTTTGCTACTCATGCTCCTTGCATTCCAAGGCCGCCTTGTCTTCGGCCTCGGATAGCGCTTTTTTCAGGGACGCCACTTCGGTGGTGGACCCTGTCACACAGTCACGACACTTCGTCGTCAGGCTAAATACTTTTATCTATCTTTGCATACATAAGAGCTGAGAATCACTCACCTTTGCTCTCTTCGAGCTGCCTCTTCGTGAGGACGAGCTCTCCCTGCGCCTGCTCCAGGTCCCGCTTTAGTTCGGCAACCTCGGCTGTGCGGGCAGCAGCGGCAAGCAGCACGGCCTGCTTAGTCACATAGACACTTATTAAACTCCTGCGGATTATAATTGACCCTCTGTTTGGCTTTTCTTTCCGAACACCAAACAGAGTATTAGGGGCTACTACCTATCGGGTGGTAATTTCACACATTTTTATCACTTACCTCGAAGCCCGTCAGGAGGCTTGTGTAGGCTTCGGTTAGTCCGCTTTTGGCGGACAGAACCTTTTGAATCACCGCACTCATAAGAGTACGGTGCTCATCATCTATGGAAGCACCTCGAAGTGCTTCCACCACACTATCCGGCGCCGTTGATGCGACGGAAGTCCTCGGCACGAGCGGCTCGCCCTCCCTAACGAGGGGCTGCCCGCCTAAGTCCGGAACCGTCGAGGGTTCCGGAGCAGTGTTCGGTCGAGAGTCCGCCTTGTTGCAGCTCTCATCGACGCGTTCCGCAGGGATCTTGAACCCCGTGTGTCTGACATTTGGAACTCCGCCTTGGGGTGTCTCCAGGGTCACCTCCCCCTGCTCGGGGAACCTTCGGGACAACACCTCTGTGTCATCCGTAGGCTGAGGAGTGGTGGCCGTTGGGAGTGAGTTCATCTCTGAAGCGCTTAGAGACCCATCCGAAGACGACACCTCCGGATGAGCCCTGGCCGGACTGCATATATGTTCGGCGTTATTAAACAACTGTGAAGTAAAATCACGGTAGAGTGCGGACACTTACGATCGCGCCAGGGGCTTCCCCCTGGGCAGCCACCCTTCCTCGCTATGAGCTGCCGTGGTGGAGTAGTCCGGAAGGGACGTCTTCCTCTTCTTGGGCGTCCCAGCCTCCCCCTTCGGGGCAGCTTTCCTCTTTTTCTCCTCCCCAGTGCGGGGAGGTAGAGTTTCTTCTTGCTTCCCCCTGCCTCCGCGGGAGGAATCTGTTTCGTCGTCATCGGACGACGTGGGTATGACGGCCTTGCGTCGAGGGCCTCTCCCGGCCCCATGGTCCGTCTCCTCAGGCCTCTCGTCCTTTCCGGATGGGGCGGCTTCTTCTTCTTCCTCCTCCTCTTCGGGGGAGGAGTGCGCCTCGTCGTCTTCGGACGAGGCTTCTGGCACAACCTTACGCAGGAGACCCTTCCTGGTCCCCGGGGCCTTCTTTTTGGCCTTCTTCTCCGGTGCCTTGTAGGGCGCCGGGATCAGCATCTCTGTCAAGAGAGCATCAGCTGGGCCTTCCGGCAGCGGAGCCGGACAGTCAATTTGCTCCGTTGTCTCCACATAGTCCTGATTAAAATACACACATACTTAAGACTCCCCCATGAATGTATTGGGAAAAACCGAATCCAGTGGTAGTCCCGAAACTCACCAGACGCGGGGGTCGCGCTTCATGAAGTCCGCGGTCCTCGGATTTGGGAGGAGGTACTTCGGAGGCCTTAAATAACTCCTTCCACGCGTCTTTGTGCTTCATGCCATAGAGCCTCTGAAGCGTCTGGTGTTCGGCCGGGACGAACTCCCACAGATTGAATGCCCTCCTTTGGCACGGCAGAATCCGGCGAACGAGCATGACCTGGATCACGTTGACGAGCTTAATGTTCTTGTCCTTCATGCTCTTGATGCAGATTTGGAGTCCGGTCAGCTCTGTAGGTTCGCCCCAAGTCAGGCCCTTCCTTTCCCAGGAGGTGAGCCGCATAGGGGCTCCGGATCGAACTTCGGGGGGCCGCCGCCCAGTTGGCGCCAAGCGGCTCGGTGATGTAGAACCACCCCGATTGCCACCCTTTTACGGTCTCCGCAAAGGAGCCGTCCAGCCAGGTGACGTTAGGCATCTTGCCCACCATGGCCCCTCCGCACTCCGCTTGCTGGCCGCGTACAATCTTCGGCTTCACGCAGAAGATTTGCAGCCACAGGCCGAAGTGAGGCCGGATGCGGAGGAAAGCCTCGCATACAACGGTGAACGCCGAGATGTTGAGGACGAAATTCGGGGCTAGATCATGGAAATCTAGCCCATAGTAGAACATGAGCCCACGGACGAAGGGATGAAGTGGAAACCCCAGTCCACGGATGAAGTGGGCGACGAACACGACTCTCTCGTGGGGTCCCAGGGTCGGAATGACCTGCCCAGCGTCCGGTAGCCGGTGCGCTATGTCTGCGGCCAAGTATCCAGCCGCCCGAAGATTTGCGATATGCTTCTCCTTGACGGTGGAAGCCACCCACTTGCCTCCTGCTCCGTACATGTTTAGCTGTGCGGAGAAGACTTGGGCTTGGGCGCTGGAGCTCGAGGGGGCAAGAGTGGGCAAAGGAGGAAGAAGGCGTGGGTTAAAATGGGGAAATCTTATCCCTTTATAGAGGCGACAAAAGCGGTGCGCCTCCCCACTTACCCGTTGGGAATCGCTTGCTTCCCAAGAGCCACGATTGATGATGTGGTGGGATTACCTGTACCCGTATTGATGAGAATCCCGTGATAAGGGGACACGATCTCTGCTTTGACAAGACGTGTCAAGGAAACCACCTCGCAATTTGCGCTGTGGCTGGTTGTGGGAAAATGGTTCAAATAATGACCCGACCGTAATGACACGTCGCGTTGCCTAAAAAGTTGTCAGCAGATTGCATTTGTGAAATACCATTCTCTCTACGGTGGCATGTGAAGATCATCTTGTGGATCCGGACACGGTTCAAGTGTTCGATAATTACTTTGGAGTATTTGGAGGAGGAACCCGCCCTGCAATGCCGAAGACAGGACTGCGCGTCGGACTCATCGTCATTGAAGCCTGGTTCAGGGGCTACTGAGGGAGTCCTGGATTAGGGGGTATCCGGACAGCCGGACTGTATACATCGTCCGGACTATTGAAGCATGAAGATACAAGACTCAAGACTTCGTCCCGTGTCCGGATGGAACTTTCCTTGGCGTGCAAGGCAAGCTTGGCGATCCGGATATTATATTTCCTTCCTTGTAACCGACTCCATGTAAACCCTAGCCCTCTCCGGTGCCTATATAAACCGGAGAGGTTGGTCCTTAGAAGGCCGATCACAATTACAATCATACCATCATAGGCTAGCTTCTAGGGTTTAGCCTCTACGATCTCGTGGTAGATCTACTCTTGTACTACCCATATCTTCAATATTAATCAAGCAGGAAGTAGGGTTTTACCTCCATCGAGAGGGCCCGAACCTGGGTAAACATCTGTGTCCCTTGCTTCCTGTTACCATCAGCCTAGACGCACAGATCGGGACCCCCTACCCGAGATCCGCCGGTTTTGACACCGACAGAGACCACGCGGTCCAGACGGTTACGGGCAGTTTGAGGGTCGGCGCTGGAGATGCCCTTACTATGAAATAAGGTTGATTTGTCATGCCTAAAAATCTAACGTTCGCTGGATATTTGGATCTTTTTTTTAGAGAGGGGAGGGGGGATTTTCCTCTCAAAGGTCCATCAGTTAAGAAATGGTGTGTGCTTTCTCTTTTTTTTTCTTTACGTGTTATTTTGCTTTTGCAACCTTATGTTGCCTACAATAGTTGTAGTATCTTCATTTGTCTAAAATTTTGTTTCCACTTGATGTCGCTATTTACTCCGCATGCACTAAAAATTTATTACATTTAATCTAAATTTAATTCTTGTGAGTTGTTCCATGGGAACTATTGGTTCCACTCGCAGTAGCGATTTGTTCTAGAAGCATTGTTTTATTTGTCCCCCTTGCTCTATATTTTGTTGGACCTAAGGTTGTTATTTATTCCACTTAGTCTTTTTATTTTCTCCATAGTCATGGTTTGTAGTGCATAATTCATTTTCAAATGTACAATCATGACACCTAGGTGGCTATGTCTGTGCCCTGATTTAATAGTCACCTCGTTATACTAAATAGAATATATCTTACATTTTTGTGATAGTTTCTAAATTATTTAATAATACATGTGTACATCTTGAGGTATGATTTTTGTAGTACATATGTATACAAGTCAAAAAAAACATTTATTAGAATACAAACACTTGGTTCAATGTTTTGAATTTGCGCTGGTTCTCTCTGAGGATAGGGGGGCCATGAAAAAATGTTACTACATTTTTAGTGTATATTTTATGTGTGGATTAAGGCGAGGTGAGAATATAGGATTTTTGTGATGGATATTGAGGAACAAAAAACATTTAATAAAATCATTTACAACTTCAAAATAAAACAAGCCCTCCCTTAGAGCTTTATGTATAAAACTTATTCCCCATCCACCACCATTCCAACATACACGACCAAAGAGAAAAAGTAGGATTGCAACAGGCGGCGATCGGAGGAGGCGACCGGGATCCCTTGCGTGCCGCCGGTGACGCCGCCGGTTCCCTCTCTCTCCGTCGGCCGCTCCGGCGGCGGGAGGGAGGGGGAACCCCGGGTCTGTTTGCTAGGTGGGTGTGTGGTAGGGTTAGGGTTGAGGGAGACGCTGCCCAGGCCGTTGCGGTGGTGTCGCGTCGGAATAAGTTTCTCCGGGCTCCGTTCGCGGTCAGGCGAGGCTTTTGCCTTCGTCTAGGAGCCAGCGGTGTTGGGGATCCCCGGATCTCATCGAGGTCGCGGGCTATGGTGGTTGAAGGTCCATCGGCACTGGCCGTTTGGATCCTTAGATGGGCGATGGATGCAGGGAGACAAAGACCTTTCTTCTTCCTTATTGGTATGATTTGTTGTTGGTGTTCTTCTCCTTCCTCTGCGCTGATGCTGGTGGAAGATCCTGCTTTGTCCGGGCGGATGGCCCGGCCGCGGTGCTGGACCGGTCGGATGACTCGAGTTCTCTTCCTTTCGAAAGGGACACTTTTCGCGGTACTCAAAGCCAATGATGGCGACGACTGTTGCAGGTGTGTTGGATTGATGTCCATGCCCTCTCAGCGCTGGTGTCAAGAAAGGAGGAAGCAGCGTGTCGGCAATTATACCGTGGTCGAAGATGATGACCTGTTTGTGACTGGTTGCAGATCCTTCTGCTGCAGGGGTCTTCTCTCAAGATTCAGGGATGATGACACAGGGCTCCGGAGATCTTCTTGTGTTATGGTTGTCTTAGGGTACTCTAGGCGTTCATGGTCCTTTGTGTTTGCGTTTCAGTGTGCTTATAAGAGTCAACTACTTTGTACTGATTCGTAATTTGAATTAAGAATTTCTCTCAAAAAGAAAACATACACGACCACATATTTGTCATGTTATGAACATCAAGCCTATGGACTTGACATCGACTAAAAGAGAAGTTTGTCTCTCCAGTCCTCAATGCCATTTACTTGTAGGCCCGAAAACCTCGATCACGCATGTAATTCCTTTGGAATGATAAAACTGACGTGCACCCATACCAAATTTGCCCATGCTACGTGTCCCAAAAACATGGGTTGGCTGATCACATACATACATTGTCGGCTCTAAGGCTTGAGAATAAGGGTGCCCACCTGGGGTATCTCCCTCACTATTGGGCCCTAAGTTGTATGCAGTGAGGATATTCAAATTTACTTTAGTAGGGAAAATGTATATTATTGTTGTGTATTTGTTATGATTTTCTGAATTAAAGGGGTAATGCCAAAATCCTTATGACTTGACCAGATTTTGAGGGAGTTAACGTGAGGAGTCAAAGTCACTATTACTTTTGGGAATTGAATATTCTAGTGTAGTTGTGGATGAAACCAAGAAAACAATTATATGCATATCTTTTACAAGCGATACTTACTAAGTACATGGACACCATTTTAATGTAGACTGCATATATCGAACCAAGAAAAGAGAAATGGAAGCATTAGGTTAAGTTGAGCCGAGTGATGTTATTTCAACAGAAAAAATGGTACGCGATGACGATGGTTGTTGAATCTAGAAACACTAAAGGAAAATCTGGGCATGATTTAACAAACAAACAATTCCAATGATTCAAGGATTGGTCCCTCATAGATATTTTGTATGCTCTAGAATTTCTATTTGGTGTATTAGCAATTACATTTTATGTTTATTTACATCTAAAACCATGCACCATAGAAACATGTGTCAGCTCTAGAGCTCTCTGTGGTGATACTCAGGGATACAAAAATAGACTGAACACATAGATATAATTGCAATTTATTTGCCACAAATTAATGTATAGATACATGTGATTTTCGTTCTTTCACAAAGTCCTTTGGCTAGAATAACTTGGTTTAATGGAAAAAAAAATAGACGATGCTCAAAATGGAAACAACCAACATCAATTTCCTTGCAATACATGCTTTAACTTTAGTGATCGATCCTAAAATTGTATAACAAAATTATTGTATCTTAATATTCAGCTGAATTTAAACCCGTTTATTTTGACAATATAATAAAAAATATATTAATTAAAATCGGGTGTCAATAGGGTGGGTTATAAAAAAGTAAAAAAGTTTATAATAAATTGGCCATAACCATTTATTTTAACTCATCATAGACCCAATAATTTACTTGTCCGACTATAGAATAATTTTTAGACTTTGTGAGTGCCATAGAACCAACGATTACGAGTCGAACGACTAGTCTAGACTAGTCGCTCGACTAGTCTATGAGTCGCAAAGTGGCTGTCGACTCGATTTCTCGTGTAGACTACAAATACGAGTCGAGCCAGTCATAAACTAGTCGACGACCAGTCTGGGCTAGTCGACATGTTCGAGTCGAACGACTCAAAAAACTGGGGGAGTATAAATACGATGGCTTATCCCGCATGAGACGAGACCTGACCCTTTCTTTCCTCTCCTCACCCTCCTCACGCCGCTGGCTGCTGGACGCGCCCGTCGAGCCCTCCTCGCGCCGCCGCCGGACGCGCGCCGCCGCGGATCTGAAGCTCCACCGTCGCCGGCTCCACGTCGCGGATCCGAAGCTCCACCATCGCCGGCCCCACGTCACGGATTTGGAACTCCACCGTCGCCGGCCCCTCGTGCTCTTCTCCTCTTTAGGCAGGTGAGCCTCAGTGCCTCCCTTCTCCTCCTCTTTCTTCTTGGCTTGCTGCTGGTGTTGCTCTGCCTCGCTGCTGGAGGACTGCTCGTGCTACTCTGCTTGCTGTTGGTGCTGCCCTGCTTGCTGCTGGTTGCTGGTGCTACTAGACTGAGTGTGTTTCAATTTCCAGGTCCTAAGGTCTGAGCTACAATGTCTACAACACCGGAGATATGTCAAGTAGTTTGTTCAGCAGCTGCTGCAGCTCAAGCCGATGAGCATTACGATCCATCGAAGGATCCTGCAAGGAAGCCACGTAGGAGCAAGGACCCAGGATGTAAATATTCCTTTTGGCCTGATCTGCAGGACAAATTGACACTCCAGTGTGTTTTGTGTGGCAAAAACATCACTTCTGGAGTGCTAAGGATGAAGAAGCACCTTGGTGAGGGTTACACAGAGGTGAAAATGTGTCTAAAAGCAACCGATGAGATCAGGAAAGAGATGCATTTGTACATGTAGACCAACTCAACCAAGTTCAAAGCCATGCAACTTGATGTGGATGAAGTTGAAGCAACTGATAGAGATGGAGGAGAGGAGGAGGTAGAAGCAAGTTCAAGGGCGTCGAACAACACGGCAACCTCCACGAAAAGGAAGGCTTCTTTTCTTGTGACGGCGCCAGTGGCGGCAAAGAGGACAAGCAAGTCAATTGCAGATGAGGTTAGGAAGACAACAGAGGAGGTGGTTGCTGAGAGGCATAGAGCACGAAGCAAGCGGTTAAAAATCAAGGACTATGGAACAAAGACAAAAGAACAAAAAGATGAAGTAGATGGTCATGTAGCTGACTTACTCTATGAGAATTGCCTACCACCCAATATTATCAATTCGAGAAGTTGGGAGATCCTATTGGAGTCTGTAGGATAGTATGGATCAGATTATATCACACCTTCTTACCATGATGTGAGGGTACCATTACTTGAGAAGGCAAAGCTCACGACTGACACTTTGAAGGCCAAGCATCAAAAGGCATGGAAGGTGTATGGTTGCACTCTCATGTCCGACGGTTGGACGGACATGAGTGGGCGACACTTGATCAATTTTCTCACCAATAGTCCTGAAGGTACATTCTTCTTAGGGATAGCCAATGTTTCTTCTGAGTCTGTTACTGCTAAATTGGTAGCAAAATTATTGAGTGAACAGATTGAGGCAATTGGGCTTGAATTGGTAATCTAGGTCGTTAGCGACAATGGCTCCAACTACAAGGCAGCCGGGAGACTTCTAATGGATAAGTATCCATCTTTTTATTGGGCACCTTGTGCTGCTCACTGTTTGGATCTTATGCTAGAGGACATCGGGAAGATAAGAGAGTTTTGTGATTGCATTGTTAAAGCAAAGAAAACAACCAGATTTATTTATGCCCATGGTAGGATTCTTGATCAAATGAGAACCTTGAATGGCAAGAGAGATCTTGTAAGGCCTGGAGCAACTCGTTTTGCAACCTCCTTCCTCACGTTGGCCAACATGTGGAAACAACACCAACATTTGAAAGCATTATTTGTTAGCACAGAATGGCATGCAAACAAGTTGAAGCTCACCCCACCAGGGAAGATGGCTGAAAATACCGTGCTCTCTATGATGTTTTGGCAATCGGTGGAGAACTGCATGAGAGCTTCACAACCCATTCTTGTTGCTTTGAGGATTTTTGATGGTGATGACAGTCCAGCAATGCCTGAAATTTGGGCAGCCATGGATGTTGCAAAGACACACATAAAGGATGCATTGTCACAAAGGCCAGTCCTACAAAGTCAAGTGCTAGCAATTGTTGACAAGAGGTGGGATCACTAGATGGAGCAAAAGCTACATGGGGCTGCAATGTTTTTGAACCCCAGCAAGTTCTTTAAAATGGAGGAGACTAACAGAAGACTAGCTGCACGGCTGCATTCAATGTTCAATGATGTGCTATGGAAGATGGTGCCGGATGATGAACTACAATCCAAGATAAGTAAATTGGCTGATGATTATGAGCTCACGGAGGGTGAATGTTTCATCAAGCAAATGGCAATTAAAGACCGCGAGAAAAAGAGTCCTCGTAAGTATCTATGAGAATGTAGCTTGTAGCTTATCTTCTTGACTCTATGTTTCAACTTCTACTTGCTTGTTTCAACTCCTACTTGCTGATTTTTGTAGTACTTTGGTGGAATGCATATGGTGGCCTTGTTTATGACCTCCAATCTTTTGCAAATCGGATCATTAGGCTATGTTGTTCATCGTCTGGGTGTGAGCGCAATTGGAGTGCATTTTCTCATGTAAGTATCTAGCAATTGGACGGTTTGATAGATAATTGCAGTCTATAGCAGCTTCTCACAAAAGGATTTGCTTGCAGATCCATACCAAAGGAAGAAACCGTTTGGAGTATAAGAGATTGAACAAGCTAGCATATGTCTCATACAACCGGCAAATGACAACTAGGTTTAAAAATTTACGCGAGCAAGGTTCCAAAGGAAAGAGGGCTAATGCACTTATCCTAGAAAATTTCAATGGGATAATGAATGGGTTGATGTTACTGCTGAATTGGTTCATCAAAATGACGCTATGGATGATGACAATCCACTACTTTGGTCCCATGTTGATGAGGCCGTTGGCGCGACCGATGGTCTAAGTGGACGCCATCTTCCAAGGAGGGCTCGTGGTGATTTCAGTGAGTCTAGTCCTCCTATTGGCTCTAATATCTTATACACTCGAAGGACAAGTGTGGTTGTCCATGATGAAGACTTGCAGGCTGAATTGGAAGCTGAAGATATTGATAGTGACATGGAGACCAGTGGTGAAGACAATGATGGCCCTACACGAGTGAATGATATAGACCCTGATTTTCAGCTGTATATAGATCTTGATTGATTTGAGGGGTAAGGCTACAAGATTTCTTTTGCTGGACTAGACTTGTTGCTTGTGGTGTTGTTGAAACTTTCTTTTGTAATTCAGACTTTGATGTTGGACTACTTGTTGAACCTTATGTTGGTGTTGTCAAGTTGTCACAATAAGGTGTTTTCCTATGGATTATGGAGTTCTGAACTTGTTTTTTATGCTAGTGCTACTGTGCTGGACTGTTGTTTGATAGTGCATATTTGATTGGTTTTATCTTTTGTAGACTGTTGTTGCTGGTTTGTGGAGAAGCAGAGGCCTTGGCCATTGGATATTGCAATTGGCACAGCCTCAGGTTCTTCATCCACTTCCCATGCATTCATTTGTATTGTCTATTGTACTTGTATACTTATATAGTGTAATACTGCATACTACTACTAGGTATTATTAGTTATGTATTGTAAGTTCAGTGCTACAGTACCATGTCGACTAGTCTCGCACTAGTCTAGATTAGTCTATGAGTCTCAACCTTGGAACGACTCGTCGACTCGTAAACGTTGCATAGAACTAATTTTCCTGTTTTGATAGATGATTAAAATATCATTAAAGAGTCAGAACTGCAATTTAATGGCCATTGCAAAGTTGAATAGAAAATATCTTTGATAACTCAAGAGATCTCAGAATAATTTCATGGCCATTGCAAAGTTGTATAGAAAATATCTTTAGGTAATATTCAACTCTCGTGATCCAGAATACTCTCAATCATGGTCGCCAATTTAAAACAATAATACGTCAAGTTGTCTCTAGAAAGAGTGAATTATCGAACTGAATACAATTATTTAATAGCAAACATGCCCGTGCATTGCAACGGGAGGAAAAACGCCACCCCTCATGCACACACCCGGCGACATCAACAAATTCTTTTAAATCTTCCATGGTAATACATGACAAACAACATGATAAATGGGGTTTCTTAACAAAATAAGTATGAGATGTTTTTTTGAAGTGTACTCAGGGTATTTTCAATTTATTAGACAAAAGAAATATCTATCTAGTTGCCGCTACCTATTTATACATTTTTTGTCGTACTCCTCGGTGATGCGCAACAAATATTACATTAGGATAAAAATAGCAAAGTACATTCACAAACATTTTCTATAAATTCGTGAACAATTTTGAAATGGTGCTACAAATTTATGAACAATTTTTGAACTGGCGTTGCAATTCATGAACAACTTTTGAATCGACAAACTTTTTTTGAATTGACGAGCATTTTTTGAGTCAGCAAACAATTTTTTGAATTGATAAGAAAAATTATGAACCGGCTTGAAAGGATGAACACTTTTGGAATGGTGAACATTTTTTGGAAATGCATGAACATTTTCTGAATTCATAAACATATTTTGAATCAATGAACTTCTTTTGTAATTCACGGTCATTTTCTGGGTATTTTAACATTTAAAAAAAACATGAACATTTTTTGAATTCATGAACATGTGGTTCAAATTCACAAACATTTTTTGAATGTATAATAGTTTTTCAGACTCATGAACATTGTTTTTAATCCACAAACATTTTATGATTGCTGAAATATTGTTTCCATAAATCCACAAAAAAATTGAACCTTGGATTTTTTTTGGAAATCCGGAATTATTTTAAATAAGAAGTATAAGAACAAAAAAGAATAAACAAATAGCAAATAACAAAAAAACCCGGAATAAAGAACAAAGGGCGTCCAGACTTGCTCATGGGCCAGCCCAATAGGGCGCGCTGGCTCTTAGGTGTTCACGATTTATAAAGAAGAAGAGGGAGGAAAAAAGAGATAGATGGGATCGAACCTGGGTCTCTCTGGTGGATGAGAGAAGACTTGGCCAGTGCGCTACCTACCCACTTGTGATATCTAATGGATTGCGACTATAATGAAAAGCGCCTTCGGATGGCATGGTGGGCAATTTGTGCCAACTTTAGGGTAATTTCGATGATGTACCAACAGAAGCAATAGCCCCTTTTGAAAGAGCATGGTGCCCCCATGTGTGGTTTTGGTAACTGATGACATTCTCTATGGACTAATAGTTGCCTTGAGTTCTATTCGTAGGATTTGTCCATAGACATTTCTTGAAGTCTATTTGTTGGTTTCAAGGAGTTTATGTGGTGACCAAGGTGCTATTCAAGGAATTATTCAAGGATTGGTCATAGAGAAGACATGATACAAGGTTGATCAAGACTAAGTCAAAGAGTGAATCAAGTTGACCAACACACAAAGCATACACGATGTACCGAGAGGGATTAAGTGATCCCATGGTATGATAAGCATTGCCCCTTACGCTTTGTGTACTAACCCATAGTCAAGCGAGAGTTCTATGTGGGGTTATGTATGTTTCTATGGGCTTGCGTCAAGAGGAAGATCCCATACAACCCATGGAGAATGGCATCTAGTGGTGATCGTCATCAAGAGTGCGGTGTGCAAGTTCAACTGGTGCAACATGAAGAGATCAAGTGCTTGAAGCTTAACGTCCATTGTGATGGCAATGGACTTGTGAAGATGTGTCGAAGAGTGGCTCACCCATAGTAGAGTATGGGGGAGCAATCAACTAGTCTTTATTGAGCCAACGCAATCAAGAAAGGTGGTCCAACTTGAAGAAGTCAAGATCGTCATCATCTAGCTTAAGTGGATTATGTGCAAGGCCAAGGCTTTCCCTTGATAGGTTTTCTATTTTACCGGTCTCATGGTGGTAGTGGGGAGACCGGGTTATAGGATCGATTGTCTACTATCAAGGAGGGGCTCTCAAGTGAGTAGCTTGATCGTATCATTCGTAGAGAGCTCAAACCATTGCATCCTTTCATCATCTTTATTGGTTCTTGTTTGGTGTTTCTTTTGGTGAGTTTTAGAGCTTATGGTCATTTTCATGACAAGCTCGAGTTCATAAACGGAGTCCATATGCATATTTTATGATGTTTTCGATTTAGGAGTTTTTGTTGGTGCTTCATTCGTAGAGGTTTCACATCTCTATAGCATAGGCATACTCACCCTGCCATTTTTTATGTTGGATAGTGTTTGTCGTTACCTATTCGACAAGCTTGAGTTTGCTCAATTCGATGCTCTTATGCAGAAGTTGTGGCAGTTCTGGTTTTCTTGCCGCATCCGTTTTGCTTGGGGCTTGTTTGATGCACCCCTGTGGTAGTACCGCTCTGGGCAGTGGTAGTAATGCTTGTAAGCGACAGTACCATCCCAGTCGGGCGGTAGTACTGCTTGTAAGTGGTAGTTCTGTTGTTCCAGTACTGCGCACTCTTTCGCTTATTTTGGGGTTTTGTTTTTCGTATCGGGTTCAGCCGTAGTAGGGCGGTAGTGAGGTGTGGCATTACCGCCTATAGACGGTAGTACCGTCCTGGCCGGGTGGTAGTACCGCTGCTGGGGTACTGCCTTCATGCTCTGCTCTGCCCTACCTCCTCTCCTCTTGTGTTCTGCATCTCCCGCGGTAGTACCACTCCGGTGGATCTACCTCCCCGAGGTTCCTATCCTTTGCTCTATTTTATTGGATTTGCGGCCCGAGCGGTAGTACCGCTTATGTGCGGGCTGTGAGCATAACGGTTGGATTTGGGAGGCATATAAAAGGGGGTTTTCCTCCCCATTGAACTTTATCCTTTAAGATCGTGTTCTTCCCCTTTGTTGATCTTCTTCGAGCTTGCTATCTCTCAATCCCTCCAATTATTCTTGCTAGTTCTTGAGGGAAAAGAGAGAGGAGATCTAGATCTAAGTTTCCAACAATCACTTTCTCCTCTATGTGAGGGGAACCACTTGGATCTAGATCTTTGAGTTCTTTGTGTTCTATTCTTCGTTCTTCCTCTCATTTTCCTGCATAACATTAGTTAATTGTTGTGATGGGATTTGGGAGAGAAGGACTTGGGCACTCCGTGTGCCCTTGCCATTGCATTTGGTGCATCGATTTGAGTTCTCCATGGTGATACGTGGGAAGTGAAGGTGAGAAGCTTATTACTCTTGGGTTTTTGGGCACCCTAGAGCTTTTTCCTCTTGGGTGCTTTGGTGCCCTAGATGGTGTTGGGGAACGTAGTAATTTCAAAAAAATTCCTACGCACACGCAAGATCATGGTGATGGCATAGCAACGAGAGGGGAGAGTATTGTCCACGTACCCTCGTAGACCATAAGCGGAAGCGTTATGACAACGCGGTTGATGTAGTCGTACGTCTTCACGATCCGACCGATCCAAGTACCGAACGTACGGTAACTCCGAGTTCAGCACACGTTCAGCTCGATGACGATCCCCGGACTCCGATCCAGCAAAGTGTCGGGGATGAGTTCCACAAGACGACGGCGTGGTGACGATGATGATGCTCTACCGGCGCAGGGCTTCGCCTAAACTCCGCGACGATATGACCGAGGTGGAATATGGTGGAGGGGGGCACCGCACACGGCTAAGGAACGATCCGTAGATCAACTTGTGTTGTTGTGCCTAGAGGTGCTCCCCTGCCCCCGTATATAAAGGAGCAAGGGGGGAGGGGGCGGCCGGCCTAGGAGGGGGCGCGCCAAGGGGAGTCCTACTTCCACCGGGAGTAGGACTCCCTCCTTCCTTGTTGGAGTAGGAGAAGGGAAAGAGGGGAGAGAGAGAGGAAAGGGGCTGCGCCTTGTCCACCTGGACCAGAGGGGGCGAGGCCTCCTTCCTTTGGCCTCTCTCTCTATTCCCGTATGGTCCAATAAGGCCCATATACTCCCGGCGAATTCCGTAACTCTCCGTACTCGAAAAATACCGAAGCACTCGGAACCTTTCCGAACTCCGAATATAGTCGTCCAATATATCGATCTTTACGTCTCGACCATTTCGAGACTCCTCTTCATGTCCTCGATCTCATCCGGGACTCGAACTCCTTCGTACATCAAAACTCATAAACTCATAATATAAGCATCATCGAAATCTTAAGCGTGCGGACCCTACGGGTTCGAGAACTATGTAGACATGACCTAGAACTATTCTTGGTCAATAACCAATAGCGGAACCTGGATGCCCATATTGGCTCATACATATTCTACGAAGATCTTTATCGGTCAAACCGCATAACAACATACTTTGTTCCCTTTGTCATCGGTATGTTACTTGCCCGAGATTCGATCGTCGGTATCCAATACCTAGTTCAATCTCGTTACCAGCAAGTCTCTTTACTCGTTACGTAATGCATCATTCCGTAACTAACTCATTAGCTACATTGCTTGCAAGGCTTATAGTGATGTGCATTACCGAGAGGGCCCAGAGATACCTCTCCGACAATCGGAGTGACAAAACCTAATCTCGAAATACGCCAACCCAACATGTACCTTTGGAGACACCTGTAGTGCTCCTTTATAATCACCTAGTTACGTTGTGACGTTTGGTAGCACCCAAAGTGTTCCTCCGATAAACGGGAGTTGCATAATCTCATAGTTACAGGAACATGTATAAGTCATGAAGAAAGCAATAGCAATATACTAAACGATCAAGTGCTAGGCTAACGGAATGGGTCATGTCAATCACATCATTCTCCTAATGATGTGATCCCATTAATCAAATAACAACACATGTCTATGGTTAGGAAACATAACCATCTTTGATTAATGAGCTAGTCAAGTAGAGGCATACTAGTGACTATATGTTTGTCTATGTATTCACACATGTATCATGTTTCCGGTTAATACAATTCTAGCATGAATAATAAACATTTATCATGAAATAAGGAAATAAATAATAACTTTATTATTGCCTCTAGGGCATATTTCCTCCAGTCTCCCACTTGCACTTGAGTCAATAATCTAGTTTACATCATCATGTGATTCAACACTAATATTCACATTTGTATGTGATTAACACCCATAGTTCACATCGTCATGTGACCAACACCCAAAGGGTTTACTAGAGTCAATAATCTAGTTCACATCGCTATGTGATTAACACCCAAAGAGTACTAAGGTATGATCATGTTTTGCTCGTGAGAGAAGCTTAGTCAACGGGTCTGTCACATTCAGAGCCGTATGTATTTTGCAAATATTCTATGTCTACAATGCTCTGCACGGAGCTACTCTAGCTAATTGCTCCCACTTTCAATATGTATCCAGATTGAGACTTAGATTCATCTGGATCAGTGTAAAAAGCTTGCATCGATGTAACTCTTTACGACGGGCTCTTTTATCACCTCCATAATCGAGAAATATTTCCTTAGTCCTCACTAAGGATGTTCTTGACCAATGTCCAGTGATCTACTCCTAGATCACTATTGTACTCCCTTGCCAAATTCAGAGCAAGGTATACAATAGGTCTGGTACATAGCATAGCATACTTTATAGAACCTATGACTGAGGCATAGGGAATGACTTTCATTCTCTTTTCTATTTTCTGCCATGGTCGGGATTTGAGTCTTACTCAATTCCACACCTTGAAATACAGGCAAGAAACTCTTTCTTTGACTGTTCCATTTTGAACTACTTCAAAATCTTGTCAAGGTATGTACTTATTGAAAAACTTATCAAGCGTCTTGATCTATCTCAATAGATCTTGATGCTCAATATGTAAGTAGCTTTACTGAGGTCTTTCTTTTAAAGATCTCCTTTCAAATACTCCTTTATGCTTTCGGAAAAATTATACATCATTTCGATCAACAATATGTTACTCACATATATTTATCAAAAAGGCGGTAGTGCTCCCACTCACTTTATTGTAAATGCAGGCTTCTCCAAAAGTCTGTATAAAACCATATGCTTTGATCACACTATCAAAGCGTTTATTCCAACTCCGAGATGCTTGCACCAGTCCATAGATGGATCGCTGGAGTTTGCACATTTTGTTAGCATCTTTAGGATTGACAAAACCTTCTGGTTGCATCATATGCAACTCTTCTTTAATAAATCCATTAAGGAATGCAGTTTTGACATCCATTTGCCAGATTTTATAAAATGTGGCAATTCCTAACATGATTCGGACAGACTTAAGCATCATTACGAGTGAGAAAATCTCATCGTATTCAACACCTTGAACTTGTCGAAAACTTTTTGCAACAAGTCGAGCTTTGTAGATAGTAACACTACTATAAGTGTCCGTCTTCCTCTTGAATATCCATTTATTTAACATGGCTTGCTGATCATCGAGCAAGTCAATCAAAGTCCATACTTTGTTCTCATATATGGATCCTATCTCAGATTTCATGGCCTCAAGCCATTTCATGAATCTGGGCTCATCATCGCTTCCTCATAGTTCGTAGGTTCATCATGGTCTAGTAACATGACTTCCGAACATGATTACCGTATCACTCAGTGCGGATCTTACTCTGGAAGACCTACGAGGTATGGTAGCAACTTGATCTGAAGTTTCATGATCATCATCATTAACTTCCTCACTAATTGGTGTAGGAATCACCAGAACTGATTTATGTGATGAACTACTTTCCAATAAGGGAGAAGGTACAATTACCTCATCAAGTTCTACTTTCCTCCCACTCACTTCTTTCGAGAGAAACTTCTTCTCTAGAAAGGATCCATCTTAGCAACGAATAACTTGCCTTCGGATCTGTGATAGAAGGTGTACCCAATAGTTACCTTTGGGTATTCTAGAAGACGCACTTCTCCGATTTGGGTTCGAGCTTATCAGGTGAAAACTTTTTCACATAAGCATCACAACTCCAAACTTTAAGAAACGACAGCTTAGGTTTACTGTTAAACCATAGTTCATACGGTGTCATCTCAACGGATTTAGATGGTGCCCTATTAAACGTGAATGCAGCTGTCTCTAATGCATAACCCCAAAATGATAGTGGTAAATCGGTAAGATACATCATAGATCGCACCATATCCAATAAAGTGCGGTTACGACGTTCGGACACACCATTATGTTGTGGTGTTCCATGTGGCGTGAGCTGTGAAACTATTCCACTTTGTTTTAGTTGAAGACCAAACTCGTAACTCAAATATTCATCTCCACGATCAAATCGCAGAAACTTTATTTTCTTGTTACGATGATTTTCCACTTCACTCTGAAATTCTTTGAACTTTTCAACTATTTTAGACTCATGTTTCATCAAGAAGATATACGCATATCTGCTCAAATCATCTGTGAAGGTCAGAAAATAATTATACTTGCCACGGGCATCAACACTCATTGGATCGCATACATTGTTATGTATTATTTCCAACAAGTCAGTAGCTCGTTCCATTGTTCCGGAGAACGGAGTTTTAGTCATCTTGCCCAACAAGCACGGTTCACAAGCATCAAATGATTCATAACCAAGTGATTCCGAAAATCCATCTTTATGGAGTTTCTTCATGCGTTTTACACCGATATGACTCAAACGGCAAGTGCCACTAATAAGTTGCACTATCATTATTAACTTTGCATCTTTTGGCATCAATATTATGAATATGTGTATCACTACGATCGAGATCCAACAAACTATTTTCATTGGGTGTATGACCATTGAAGGTTTTATTCATGTAAACAGAACAACAATTATTCTCTGACTTTAAATGAATAACTGTATTGCAATAAACATGATCAAATCATATTCATGCTCAACGCAAACGCCAAATAACACTTATTTAGGTTCAACACTAATCCCTAAAGTATAGGGAGTGTGCGATGATGATCATATCAATCTTGGAACCACTTCCAACACACATCGTCACCTCACCCTTAACTAGTCTCTGTTTATTCTGCAACTCCCGTTTCGAGTTACTAATCTTAGCAACTGAACTAGTGTCAAATACTGAGGGGTTGCTATAAACACTAGTAAAGTACACATCAATAACATGTATATCAAATATACTTATGTTCACTTTGCCATCCTTCTTATCCGCCAATCCCTTGGGGTATTTCTGCTTCCAGTGATCATTTCCTTTGCAGTGTGAGCACTCAGTTTCAGGCTTTGGTCCAGCTTTGGGCTTCTTCGCAGGAGTGACAACTTGCTTGTCATTCTACTTGAAGTTCCCTTTCTTTCCCTTTGCCCTTTTCTTGAAACTAGTGGTCTTGTCAATCATCAACACTTGATGCTCTTTTCTTGATTTCTACCTTCGTCGATTTCAGCATCACGAAGAGCTCGGGAATCGTTTTCATCATCCCTTGCATTATAGTTCATCACGAAGTTCCAGCAACTTGGTGATGGTGACTAGAGAATTCTGTCAATCACTATCTTATCTGGAAGATTAACTCCCACTTGATTCAAGCGATTGAAGTACCTGACAATCTGAGCACATGCTCACTAGTTGAGCGATTCTCTTCCATCTTTTAGCTATAGAACTTTTGGAGACTTCATATCTCTCAACTCGGTATTTGCTTGAAATATTAACTTCAATTCCGGAACATCTCATATGGTCCATGACGCTCAAAACGCCTTTGAAGTCCCGATTCTAAGCCGTAAAGCATGGTGCACAAAACTATCAAGTAGTCATCATATTGAGCTAGCCAAACGTTCATAACGTCTGCATCTGCTCCTGCAATAGGTCTGTCTCCTAGCGGTGCATCAAGGACATAATTCTTCTGTGCAGCAATGAGGATAAACCTCAGATCACGGATCCAATCCGCATCATTGCTACTAACATTTTTCAATACAATTTTCTCTAGGAACACATAAAAACATAGGGAAGCAAAAACATAGGGAAGTAACAACGCGAGCTATTGATCTACAACATAATTTGCAAAATACTACCAGGACTAAGTTCATGATAAATTAAAGTTCAGTTAATCATATTACTTAAGAACTCCCACTTAGACAGACATCTCTCTAGTCATCTAAGTGATTACGTGATCCAAATCAACTAAACCATGTCCGATCATCACGTGAGATGGAGTAGTTTCAATGGTGAACATCACTATGTTGATCATATCTACTATATGATTCACGCTCGACCTTCGGTCTCCGTGTTCCGAGGCCATATCTGATATGCTAGGCTCGTCAAGTTTAACTCGAGTATTCTGCGTGTGCAAAACTGGCTTGCACCCGTTGTAGATGGACGAGAGCTTATCACACCCGATCATCACGTGGTGTCCAGGCACGACGAACTTTGGCAACGGTGCATACTCAGGAGAACACGCCTTGATAATTTTAGTGAGAGATCATCTTAAAATGCTACCGTCAATCAAAGCAAGATAAGATGCATAAATGATAAACATCACATGCAATCAATATAAGTGATATGATATGGCCATCATCATCTTGTGCTTGTGATTCCATCTCCGGCAACACCGTCGTGATCACCATCGCCACCGGCGCGACACCTTGATCTCCATCGTAGCATCGTTGTCGCCTCGCCAACTATTGCTTCTCGACTATCGCTACCGCTTAGTGATAAAGTAAAGCAATTACATGGCGCTTGCATTTCATACAATAAAGCGACAACCATATGGCTCCTGCGATTGCCGATAACTCGGTTACAAAATATGATCATCTCATACAATAAAATATAGCATCACGTCTTTGTTGGGGAACGAGTAATTTCAAAAAATTCCTACGCACACGCAAGATCATGGTGATGGCATAGCAACGAGAGGGAGAGTGTATGTCCACGCACCCTCGTGAGACCGTAAGCGAAGCGTTATAACAACGCTGTTGATGTAGTCGTGCGTCTTCACGATCCGACCGATCCAAGTACCGAACGCACGGCACCTCCGAGTTCAGCACACGCTCAGCTCGATGACGATCCCGGGCTCCGATCCAGAAAGCGTCGGGGATGAGTTCCACAAGACGACGACGCAGTGACGATGATGATGCTCCACCGACGCAGAAGCTTCGCTAAGCTCCGCGACGACATGACTTTACCAGCGCAGGGCTTCGCCTAAGCTCCGCAACGATATGACCGAAGTGGAATATGGTGGAGGGGGCACCGACACGGCTAAGGAACGATCCGTAGATCAACTTGTGTGTCATGGGTGCCCCTGCCCCAGATATAAAGGAGCAAGGGGGTGCGGCCGGCCCTAGGAGGAGGCGCGCTGAGGAGTCCTACTCCCACCGAGTAGGACTCCCCCTTTCCTAGTTGGATTAGGACTTGGGGAGGGGAAGAGGAAGGGGCGCCGCCTCTCTCCTTGTCCTATTCGGACTAGGGGAGGGGCGCCTGCCTGCCCCGGCCGCCCTCCTCTTCTCCCTTATGGCCCATTAAGGCCCAGTGACCCCGAGAGGTTCCGGTAACCCCGGTGTTCCGGTAAAATCGATTTCACCCGAACCTTTCCAAGTCCAAACATAGGCTTCCAATATATCGATCTTTATGTCTCGACCATTTCGAGACTCCTCGTCATATCTGTGATTACATCCGGACTCAAACAAACTTCGTACATCAAAACTTATAAACTCATAATAAACTGTCATCGTAACGTTAAGCGTGCGGACCCTACGGGTTCGAGAACTATGTAGACATGACCTAGAACTATTCTCGGTCAATAACCAATAGCGGAACCTGGATGTTCATATTGGTTCCTACATTTTCTACGAAGATCTTTATCGGTCAAACCGCATAACAACATACGTTGTTCCCTTTGTCATCGGTATGTTACTTGCCCGAGATTCGATCGTCGGTATCCAATACCTAGTTCAATCTCGTTACCGGCAAGTCTCTTTACTCGTTCTATAATACATCATTTCATAACTAACTCATTACTTACAATGCTTGCAAGGCTTAAGTGATGAGTATTACCGAGAAGGCCCATAGATACCTCTCCGACAATCGGAGTGACAAAACCTAATCTCGAATTATGCCAACTCAACATATACTTTTGGAGACACCTGTAGAGTACCTTTATAATCACCCGATTCGCTGTGACGCTTGGTAGCACACAAAGTGTTCCTCCGTAAACGGAGTTGCATAATCTCATAGTTGCAGGAACTTTGTATAAGTCATGAAGAAAGCAATAGCAACATACTAAACGATCAAGTGCTAAGCTAACGGAATGGGTCAAGTCAATCACATCATTCTCCTAATGATGTGATCCCGTTAATCAAATGACAACTAATGTCTATGGTTAGGAAACATAACCATCTTCGATTAACGAGCTAGTCAAGTAGAGGCATACTAGTGACATACTGTTTGTTTATGTATTCACACATGTATTATGTTTCCGGTTAATACAATTCTAGCATGAATAATAAACATTTATCATGATATAAGGAAATAGATAATAAATTTATTATTGCCTCTAGGGCATATTTCCTTCATCTCCCACTTGCACTAGAGTCAATAATCTAGATTACACAAGAATGATTCCCACACCCATGGAGTCTTGGTGCTGATCATGTTTTGCTCGTGAGAGAGGCTTAGTCAACGGTCTGCAACATTCAGATCCGTATGTATCTTGCAAATCTCTATGTCTCCCACTTGGACTTGGTCCCAATGGAATTGAAGCGCCTCTTGATTCGCTTGGTCCTCTTGTGAAATCTGGATTCCTTTGCCAAGGCAATTGCACCAAGATTGTCACGAAGATCTTCATTGGTCCCGATGCACTAGGTATAACACCTAGATCGGAAATGAACTCCTTCATCCGCATCCTTCATTTGCTGCTTCAAGCAGCTATGTACTCCGCTTCACATGTAGATCCGCCACGGCGCTTTGTTTAGAACTGCACCAACTTACAGCTCCACCGCTTAATAAAAATACGATCCGGTTTGCGATTTAGAATCGTCCGGATCGGTGTCAAAGCTTGCATCGACGTAACCCTTTACGACTAGCTCTTTGTCACCTCCATATACGAGAAACATATCCTTAGTCCTTTTCGTATTTCAGATGTTCTTGACCGCTGTCCAGATGATCCACTCGGATTACTTTGGTACCTTCCTGCCAAGCTTATTGCTAAGCATACGTCAGTCTGGTACACAGCATTGCATACATGATAGAGCCTATGGCTGAAGCATAGGAACATCTTTCATTTTCTCTATCTTCTGCTGTGTGGTCGGGCATTGAGTCCGACTCAATTTCACACCTTGTAATACAGGTAAAAATCCTTTCTTTGCCTGATCCATTTTGAACTTCTTCAAAACCTTATCAAGGTATGTGCTTTGTGAAAGTCCAATTAAGCGCCTTGATCTATCTCTATAGATCTTGATGCCCAATATGTAAGCAGCTTCACCGAGGTCCTTCATTGAAAAACTTTTATTCAAGTATCCTTTATGCTATCCAGAAATTCTATATCATTTCCAATTAACAATATGTCGTCCACATATAATATTAGAAATGCTACAGAGCTCCCACTCACTTTCTTGTAAATACAGGCTTCTCCAAAGTCTCAGATAAAACCATATGCTTTGATCACACTATCAAAGCGCTTATTCCAACTCCGAGAGGCTTGCACTGCACCATAGATTGATCGTTGGAGCTTGCACACTTTGTTAGCTCCTTTAGGATCGACAAAACCTTCCGTTGCATCATATACAACTCTTCTTCCAAAATCCATTCAGAAATGCAGTTTTGACATCCATCCGCCATATTTCATAATCATAAAATGCGGTGATTGCTAACATGATTCGACAGACTTAAGCATCGCTACGGGTGAGAAGGTCTCATCGTAGTCAACTCCTTGAACTTGTCGAAAACCTTTTGCAACAAGTCGAGCTTTGTAAACAAGAACATTACCGTCGTCGTCGGTCTTCTTCTTAAAATCCATTTATTCTCTATTGCTTGCCGATCATCGTGCAAGTCAACCAAAGTCCATACTTTGTTCTCATACATGGATCCCATCTCAGATTTCATGGCTTCAAGCCATTTTATGAATCTGGGCTCACCATCGCTTCTTCATAGTTCGTAGGTTCACCATGATCTAGTAGCATGACTTCCGAATAGGATTACCGCACCACTCGGTGTGGATTTTATTCTGGTTGATCTACTGAGTTCGGTGACAACTTGATCTGAAGTTTCATGATCATTATCATTAACTTCCTCGCTAATCGGTGTAGGTGTCACGTAAACCGATTTCGTGATGAACTACTTTCCAATAAGGGAGCTGGTACTGTTACCTCATCAAGTTCTACTTTCCTCCCACTCACCTTTTCGAGAGAAACTCCTTCTCTAGAAAGGATCCATTCTTAGCAACGAATGTCTTGCCTTCGGATCTGTGATAGAAGGTATACCCAATTGTCTCCTTTGGGTATCCTATGAAGACACATTTTCCGATTTGGGTTCAAGCTTATCAGGTTGAAGCTTTTTCACATAAGCATCGCAACCCCAAACTTTCAGAACGACAACTTTGGTTTCTTGCCAAACCATAGTTCATAAGGTGTCGCCTCAACGGATTTTGATGGTGTCCTATTTAACGTGAATGCGCCGCCTCTAAAGCATAACCCCAAAACGATAGCGGTAAATCGGAAATAGACATCATAGATCGCACCATATCTATTAAAGTACGACACGACGCTCGACACACCATTACGCTGTGGTGTTCCGGTGGCGTGAGTTGCTAAACTATTCCGCATTGCTTCAAATGTAGACCAAACTCGTAGCTCAAATATTCTCCTCCACGATCAGATCGTAGAAACTTTATTTTCTTGTTACGATGATTTTCAACTTCACTCTGAAATTCTTTGAACTTTTCAAATGTTTCAGATTTATGCTTCATTAAGTAGATATACCCGTATCTGCTTAAATCATCTGTGAAGGTGAGAAAATAACGATATCCGCCACGAGCTTCAACATTCATCGGACCACATACATCTGTATGTATGATTTCCAACAAATCTGTTGCTCTCTCCATACAACCGAGAACGGTGTTTTAGTCATCTTGCCCATGAGGCACGGTTCGCAAGTACCAAGTGATTCATAATCAAGTGATTCCAAAAGTCCATCCGTATGGAGTTTCTTCATGCGTTTATACCAATATGACCTAAACGGCAAGTGCCACAAATAAGTTGCACTATCATTATCAACTCTGCATCTTTTGGCTTCGACATTATGAATATGTGTATCACTACTGTCGAGATTCAACAAGAATAGACCATTCTTCAAGGGTGCATGACCATAAAAGATATTACTCATATAAATAGAACAACCATTATTCTCTGATTTAAATGAATAACCGCCTCGCATTAAACAAGATCCAGATATAATGTTCATGCTCAACGCCGCACCAAATAACAATTATTTAGGTCTAAAACTAATCCCAAGGTAGATGTAGAGGTAGCGTGCCGATCGCGATCACATTGACTTTGGAACCGCTTTCCCACGCGCATCGTCACCTCGTCCTTTGCCGTGCTCGCTTATTCCGTAGTCCTGCTTCGAGTTGCAAATATTAGCAAGAACCAGTATCAAATACCAGTGCTACTACGAGCTCTAGTAAGGTACACATCAATAACATGTATATCACATATACCTTTGTTCACCTTGCCATCCTTCTTATCCGCCAAATACTTGGGGCAGTTCCGCTTCCAAAGGTCCATCGCTTGCAAGAAAACACTCGCTTCAGCTTAGGTCCGACTTGGGTTTCTTCTCTTGAGCAGCAACTTTCTTGCTGTTCTTTTGAAGTTCCTTCTTCTTCCCTTTGCCCTTTTCTTGAAACTAGTGGTCTTGTTGACCATCAACACTTGATGCTCTTTCTTGATTTCTACCTCCGCTTTTAGCATTGCGAAGAGCTCAGAATTGTCTTAGTCATCCCTTGCATATTATAGTTCATCACGAAGCTCTTGTAGCTTGGTGGCGTGATTGGAGAATTCATCAATGACACTATCATCCGGAAGATTAACTCCCAGTTGAATCAAGTGATTATTATACCCGACATTTTGAGTATGTGCTCACCGACGTAACTATTCTCCTCCATCTTGCAGCTATAGAACTTATTGGAGACTTCATATCTCTCAATCCGGGCATTTGCTTGAAATATTAACTTCAACTCCTGGAACATCTCATATGCCCCATGACGCTCAAAACGCCGTTGAAGACCCGGTTCTAAGCCGTAAAGCATGGCACACTAAACTATGGAGTAGTCATCACTTTGCTCGCCAGACGCTCACAACTTCGGCGTTGCTCTGCAGCAGGCACGCACCCAGCGGTGCTTCCAGACGTAATTCTTCCGTGCAGCAATGAGGATAATCCTCAAATTACGGACCCAGTCCGTAATTGCTACCATCATCTTTCAACTTTGCTTTCTCAAGGAACACATTAAAATTCAACGGAACAACAAAGACGAGCCATCTATCTACAAAGAAACATAGACAAGCAAAATACTATCGGTACTAAGTTCATGATAAATTTAAGTTCAATTAATCATATTAAAACCCCACTTAGACAGACATCTCTCTAGTCATCTAAGTGATTACGTGATCCAAATCAACTAAACCATAACCGATCATCACGAGAGATGGAGTAGTTTTCAATGGTGAACATCACTATGTTGATCATATCTACTATATGATTCACGATCGACCTTCGGTCTCCGTGTTCGAGGCCATATCTGCATATGCTAGGCTCGTCAAGTTTAACCTGAGTATTCGCGTGTGCAAAACTGACTTGCACCCGTTGTAGATGGACGAGAGCTTATCACACCCGATCATCACGTGGTGTGTGGGCACTACTGAACTTTTAGCAACGGTGCATACTCGGGGAGAACACTTCTTGATAATTTTAGTGAGAGATCATCTTATAATGCTACCGTCAATCAAAGCAAGATAAGATGCATAAAGGATAAACATCACATGCAATCAATATAAGTGATATGATATGGCCCTCATCATCTTGTGCTTGTGATCTCCATCTCCGAAGCACCGCCATGATCACCATTGTCACCGCGCGACACCTTGATCTCCATCGTAGCATCGTTGTCGCCTCGCCAACTATTGCTTCTATGACTATCGCTATGCTTAGTGATAAAGTAAAGCAATTACATGGCTTTTGCATTTCATACAATAAAGCGACAACCATATGGCTCCTGCCATTGTCGATAACTTCGTTACAAAACATGATCATCTCATACAATAAAATATAGCATCACGCCTTGACCATATCACATCACAACATGCCCTGCAAAAACAAGTTAGACGCCCTCTACTTTGTTGTTGCAAGTTTTACGTGGCTGCTACGGGCTGAGCAAGAACCGATCTTACCTCGCATCAAAACCACAACGATAGTTTGTCAAGTTGGTGCTGTTTTAACCTTCGCAAGGACCGGGCGTAGCCACACTCGTTCAACTAAAGTGAGAGAGACAGACACCCGCCAATACCTTTAAGCAACGAGTGCTCGCAGCGGTGAAACCAGTCTCGCGTAAGCGTCTGCGTAATGTCGGTCCGGCCGCTTCATCTCACAATACCGCCAACCAAAGTATGACATGCTGGTAAGCAGTATGACTTATATCGCCCACAACTCACTTGTGTTCTACTCGTGCATATAACATCAACGCATAAAACCAGGCTCGATGCCATCGTTGGGGAACGAGTAATTTCAAAAATTCCTACGCACACGCAAGATCATGGTGATGGCATAGCAACGAGAGGGAGAGTGTATGTCCACGCACCCTCGTGAGACCGTAAGCGAAGGCGTTATAACAACGCTGTTGATGTAGTCGACGCCTTCACGATCCGACCGATCCAAGTACCGAACGCACGGCACCTCCGAGTTCAGCACACGCTCAGCTCGATGACGATCCCCGGCTCCGATCCAGAAAGCGTCGGGGATGAGTTCCACAAGACGACGGCGTGGTGGCGATGATGATGCTCCACCGACGCAGAGCTTCGCCTAAGCTCGCGATGATATGACTTTACGGCGCAGGCTTCGCTAAGCTCCGCAACGATATGACCGAAGTGGAATATGGTGGAGGGGGCACAGACACGCTAAGGAACGATCCGTAGATCAACTTGTGTGTCATGGGGTGCCCCCTGCCCCGTATATAAAGGAGCAAGGGGTGCGGCCGCCCTAGGAGGAGGCGCCGAGGAGTCCTACTCCCACCGAGTAGGACTCCCCTTCCTAGTTGGATTAGGACTTGGGGGAGGGGAAGAGGAAGGGGCGCCGCCTCTCCTTGTCCTATTCGGACTAGGGGAGGGGCGTGGCCTGCCCTGGCCGGCCCTCCTCTTCTCCCTTATGGCCCATTAAGGCCCATTGACCCCCCGGGAGGGTTCCGGTAACCCCCCCGGTGTTCCGGTAAAATCCTGATTTCACCCGGAACCTTTACGAAGTCCAAACATAGGCTTCCAATATATCGATCTTTATGTCTCGACCATTTCGAGACTCCTCGTCATGTCCGTGATCACATCCGGGACTCCGAACAAACTTCGGTACATCAAAACTTATAAACTCATAATAAACTGTCATCGTAACGTTAAGCGTGCGGACCCTACGGGTTCGAGAACTATGTAGACATGACCTAGAACTATTCTCGGTCAATAACCAATAGCGGAACCTGGATGTTCATATTGGTTCCTACATTTTCTACGAAGATCTTTATCGGTCAAACCGCATAACAACATACGTTGTTCCTTTGTCATCGGTATGTTACTTGCCCGAGATTCGATCGTCGGTATCCAATACCTAGTTCAATCTCGTTACGCAAGTCTCTTTACTCGCTCGTAATACATAATTTCATAACTAACTCATTAGTTACAATGCTTGCAAGGCTTAAGTGATGAGTATTACCGAGAAGGCCCAGAGATACCTCTCCGACAATCGGAGTGACAAAACCTAATCTCAATTATGCCAACTCAACATATACTTTTGGAGACACTTGTAGAGTACCTTTATAATCACCCAGATTACGCTGTGACGCTTGGTAGCACACAAAATGTTCCTCCGTAAACGGAGTTGCATAATCTCATAGTTGCAGGAACTTTGTATAAGTCATGAAGAAAGCAATAGCAACATACTAAACGATCAAGTGCTAAGCTAACGGAATGGGTCAAGTCAATCACATCATTCTCCTAATGATGTGATCTCGTTAATCAAATGACAACTCATGTCTATGGTTAGGAAACATAACCATCTTCGATTAACGAGCTAGTCAAGTAGAGGCATACTAGTGACATACTGTTTGTTTATGTATTCACACATGTATTATGTTTCCGGTTAATACAATTCTAGCATGAATAATAAACATTTATCATGATATAAGGAAATAGATAATAACTTTATTATTGCCTCTAGGGCATATTTCCTTCAGTCTTGACCATATCACATCACAACATGCCCTGCAAAAACAAGTTAGACGTCCTCTACTTTGTTGTTGCAAGTTTTACGTGGCTGCTACGGGCTGAGCAAGAACCGTTCTTACCTACGCATCAAAACCACAACGATAGTTTGTCAAGTTGGTGCTGTTTTAACCTTCGCAAGGACCGGGCGTAGCCACACTCGGTTCAACTAAAGTGAGAGAGACAGACACCCGCCAGTCACCTTTAAGCAACGAGTGCTCGCAGTGGTGAAACCAGTCTCGCGTAAGCGTACGCGTAATGTCGGTCCGGGCCGCTTCATCTCACAATACCGCCGAACCAAAGTATGACATGCTGGTAAGCAGTATGACTTGTATCGCCCACAACTCACTTGTGTTCTACTCGTGCATATAACATCAACGCATAAAACCAGACTCGGATGCCATCATGGGGAACGAGTAATTTCAAAAAATTCCTACGCACACGCAAGATCATGGTGATGGCATAGCAACGAGAGGGAGAGTATTGTCCATGTACCCTCGTGAACCGTAAGCGGAAGCGTTATGACAACGCTGTTGATGTAGTCGTGACGCCTTCACGATCCGACCGATCCAAGTACCGAACGTCACGGCACCTCCGAGTTCAGCACACGCTTAGCTCGATGACGATCCCGGACTCGATCCAGCAAAGTGTCGGGGATGAGTTCCGTCAGCATGATGGCGTGGTGACGATGATGATGCTCTACCGGCGCAGGGCTTCGCCTAAACTCCGCGAGATATGACCGAGGTGGAATATGGTGGAGGGGGGCACCGCACACGGCTAAGGAACGATCCGTAGATCAACTTGTGTTGTTGTGCCTAGAGGTGCCCCCCTGCCCCCGTATATAAAGGAGCAAGGGGGGAGGGGCGGCCGGCCTAGGAGGGGGCGCGCCAAGGGGAGTCCTACTCCCACCGGGAGTAGGACTCCCTCCTTCCTTGTTGGAGTAGGAGAAGGGGAAAGAGGGGGAGAGGGAGAAGGAAAAGGGGGCTGCGCCCCTTGTCCAATTCGGACCAGAGGGGGGCGCAGGCCTCCTTCCTTTTGGCCTCTCTCCTCTATTCCCGTATGGCCCAATAAGGCCCATATACTCCCCGGCGAATTCCCGTAACTCTCCGGTACTCAAAATACCGAATCACTCGAACCTTTCCGAACTCCGAATATAGTCGTCCAATATATCGATCTTTACGCCTCGACCATTTCGAGACTCCTCGTCATGTCCCCGATCTCATACGGGACTCGAACTCCTTCGGTACATCAAAACTCATAAACTCATAATATAACCGCCATCGAAACCTGAAGCGTCAGGACCCTACGGGTTCGAGAACTATGTAGACATGACCTAGAACTATTCTTGGTCAATAACCAATAGCGGAACCTGGATGCCCATATTGGCTCCTACATATTCTACTTAAGATCTTTATCGGTCAAACCGCATAACAACATACTTTGTTCCTTTGTCATCGGTATGTTACTTGCCCGAGATTCGATCGTCGGTATCCAATACCTAGTTCAATCTCGTTACCGGCAAGTCTCTTTACTCGTTACATAATGCATCATTCCGTAACTAACTCATTAGCTACATTGCTTGCAAGGCTTATAGTGATGTGTATTACCGAGAGGACCCAGAGATACCTCTCCGACAATCGGAGTGACAAAACCTAATCTCGAAATACCCCAACCCAACATGTACCTTTGGAGACACCTGTAGTACTCCTTTATAATCACCCAGATACGCCAGACGCTTGGTAGCACCCAAAGTGTTCCTCCGATAAACAGGAGTTGCATAATCTCATAGTTACAGGAACATGTATAAGTCATGAAGAAAGCAATAGCAATATACTAAACGATCAAGTGCTAGGCTAACGGAATGGGTCATGTCAATCACATCATTCTCCTAATGATGTGATCCCATTAATCAAATAACAACACATGTCTATGGTTAGGAAACATAACCATCTTTGATTAATGAGCTAGTCAAGTAGAGGCATACTAGTGACTATATGTTTGTCTATGTATTCACACATGTATCATGTTTCCGGTTAATACAATTCTAGCATGAATAATAAACATTTATCATGAAATAAGGAAATAAATAATAACTTTATTATTGCCTCTAGGGCATATTTCCTTCAGATGGTTGGTATCGCGGAGCTCAATCATTGTGGTGGAAAGCTCCGAGACAAGCTTCAGGGTCTCCAATTAAGTTGTGGATATTGTCCTGAGCAATTTGTATGGGTTTTGGTGACCGCCCCCAAGGGTTTCCAAAGTGTACAGGTTCGGTGACCGCCCCCAAGGGTTGCCATTTGTACGGGTTAGGTGACCGCCCTCAAGGGCCCCTTAGTGGAATCACGGCATCTTGCATTGTGCGAGGGTGTGAGGAGATTACGGTGGCCCTAGTGGCTTTTTGGGGAGCATTATGCCTCCACACCGCTCCAAATGGAGATTAGCATCCGCAAGGGTGTGAACTTTAGGATACATCGTCGTCTCTGCGTGCCTCGGTTATCTCTTACCCGAGCCCTTTACTTATGTACTTTACTTTGTGATAGCCATAGTGTTTCATGATATATATCTTGCTATCACCTAGTTGTTTATCTTGCTTAGCATAAGCTGTTGGTGCACATAGGTGAGCCTAGTTGTTTTAGGTTTTGTGCTTGACAAATTAAACGCTAGTTCTATTCCATATTTTTTCAATCCTAACATGTAATTATTTTAAAGCCAAATTCACCCCCCAGGCGACATCCACGATCTTTGACCTTTATTATTAGGTAGAGAAATTGGACCCAAAATTGAGCACCATGGGAAAGGAATTACACAAAGGAAATAAACACATTAGTCAAGAACACCCAGAATTTTAATGACAATATGACGTATCTCTTAGCCATTTTCTTGTTCTCTCTTTTTGTCCCTGCCAGGGTTTCTTGATTGATTCCATGGGTTGGAGAAACCAAATCACTAACTCATGTTAGGGGGCATGAGTTAATGTTTTTTGTGAGGGACATGAGCTAATGTTAGGGGTCAAATTTCGATATCGACAAAAATTCTCACCCCTCACAATGGCAGAAGATTAGAAATCATCAGTTGAACATCGTAAACAATATCATATTATTAGTGTTGGCTCTCACGATTTCAACAGCACTCTTTAGATTGTCTGCTAATTTATGCTTCTAGACACTTGCCCAATACAAAAGGAAATACCAAGCAACAAACACAATTCCAAAGGGCGTGGGTGGGGGGAGAGGTCTTGATCCATATTTTATCAAAGGTTACACTATAGCCAGCAAGCTATATGGCCTAGAAAGTACCCCTCCTTCCCAAAATAAGTGTCGTAAATTTGTACTAAATTTAGTACAAAGTTATACTAAAGTTCAGACACTTACTTTGGGACGGAGGGAGTAGCAGCTAAACCAAATACTATAATTTTTTTCATTCATAGGGAAAAAATAATAACACCGATGACCCACAAGTATATGGGATCAACCGTAGTACTTTTTGATAAGTAAGAGTATCGAAAACAACAAGGAGCAGAAGGAATTGATAGGCAGCTTCAACAAGGTTTTCACTTCAAGTGATGTAAGATAGTTTTCATAGATAGTTTCATAGCAAGATAATTGGTAGCAAGTAACAAAAGTAGCAAGGCGCAACAAGTGTCTCAATCCTTAATTGTGCTAAGGACAAGCTGATGATACTTTCTATAATGATTAAAATGCTCTCGAGGACACATAGGAATTTAGCCAAGTTACTTCCACCACGATTCATTGATTTAACGTTCATTGCCTTGATAAGTGTTATGTTGGTGGACTGAAGCTAAGGTACTATCCTAACTTGAAGATATACCTACTTATGATTATACCCTCTATGCAAGCATCTTCAAATACAAGAGAAGTAATTAAGATAAATCTAACCATAGCATTAAACATGTGGGTCCAAAACACCCTCTCATAGAACAATTCATAAACCGGGGTTTAGGTTTCTATCACTCCTGCAACCCATCATCTATAAATTAATTCCACGATGTCTTCCTCTAGGCCCAAAGATGGTGAAGTGACATGTAGTTGATGTTCACATGACACCACTAGAGAAAGAACAACACAATATAATATGAAAACATTGAACGTTGATCAACTTGACATGATTACTAATAACAAGAGTTCTCTCATGTCCTCAAGAACAAATAGAACTACTCACAACTCATCATATTGATGATAATCAGTGGGCATATATGTTTAAAAATCTAAACATAATAATCTTTCAGCAATAAAACCAACTAGCATCAACTACAAAGTGTAATCAACACTACAAGCAATCCTAGGTATCAAGCTGAGGTTTGATACAAAAATGTAGCACAAGAGAAGAACTATGGTTTATAGATGAGATGCTGCTACTGTAAATGTTGTTGAAGATGATGATCCCCACGATGATTGGAGTGTTGGTGATGATGAAGGCTGCTTCGACCCCAAAGGAAGTTTCTTCGGCAGACTCACTTCGTCCGAGAGCAAAAGTGCTTTGCCCAAGTGCCGCTTCACAGACAGCGGCGAAAAGTTTTGAAACTTTTATGTTATTTTTCTAACAACAAATGGAAATTTCTGGCCAAAGGACATGGGGAGCTGAGCCACCAGGAGCCCGGAAGGGCAGAGGTTTGACCAGGCCAAACTTTCATATATTTCAGAATAATTCTCAAAAAATCCATGCTTCGTTTTGAGCTCCGAGGAATTGCTATCTCTTCGGTTGCTTTTTCCGGTCTAGAATTCCAGCTGCCAGTGATCCCCCTCTCTTGATATAAGCTGCATTTTAAGAGAGTAAATGTGTTAGAATTGCACCATTATATGAAATATAACATTGAAATAGGATAAAATACAATAAAAAATAATGAGGCAAATTGGACATATCAAACACCAAGAATAAAAATGCTACAAGGAGTTAGGGCAAACCTCAATACTAAAAATCAAACTAACAGTTCTCAAAACCACATTGACAAATTGGGCATATGAGAAAAGGTGTTGAGAAGTCTCAACCTTGTCACAAAACGAGCAAGTTGGGTTATTATGCCACTTTCTTTTCCTCAACCTTTCTAATTAACACAACATCACGGGGAAACTGAAAATGCTACAAGGAGTTAGGGTAAACCTCAATACTAAAAAAATAAACTAACAGTTCTCAAAACCACATTGACAAATTGGGCATATGAAAAAAGGTGTTGAGAAGTATCAACCTTGTCACAAAACGAGCAAGTTGGGTTATTATGCCACTTTCTTTTCCTCGACCTTTCTAATTAACACAACATCATGGGGAAACTGTTAAAAAAAATCTCAGTCATTAAAGAGATGCCGTCTTTCAAAATCATAGGGAGAGCAAGAATTTTGGCTTCATATAGTCTCACTGAACAAGCATGTCGCGGAAAAGTCTTTTACAAAAAGACACATCGGGATTAATAACATTTGTTACTAAATGATATTTCCCATTTTACCCACAACCTTGCCATAAAGACCTCATTCTATATTTGTCCCATTCCTCGACAAGGGTTTTGCTCATAAGCACAGTATGATAAGACGGAATGATGGATAAAACAAAATTCGATTAGGTATTGATGATAACTAGAGGGGCGGAATGAAATGGCATCAACACAAAAGTTAAGGTCAATCCATATAGGGTTTAAATGATGTTTTTCCCATTCCGCTGGATACAACTTCGCCATACTGCGACCGATGCTTCTTGACAACAAAGCATTTGCGTGTGTGTGTGTGGGGGGGTGGGGTTAAAAGGGTCATCATGGGCTTCATTAGATGTTCAAATGGCTATCTTTGCTTTTTTCGATAAATGATGGATTTTATTAACTCAAAATGAAGCATCAAGAGGATACAAACACGAGGAGCACACACCCGGCCTCTGCAAAGGTAGGATGCACACATCCAACACTAACACACACAAAAAACACGCCAGCAAAGAGCAAAGTCATATAAGACCAAAGTTATGCATAGGCGAGGAAAAAAACCTAAGTGACCAGATCCATGATCGGCAAACTATAGGAAAGACCATATCCGCACAAACCATCTCATGACAACACACAGACGATAAAGTCCTTTGACAACAACACTTTTAGGAAGGGAACGTCTCTTAAGTGCCGTCGTCACCGATTCCAACCACTGAAGGATAGGATCTAGATTTTCACCATGAAGAAACAGTCGGAGCATAACAGAGCAATGCCTTCAACAATGACTATCCTTTCTACTAAAACAATGTTGAGATAAGTTTGGCACACATTGATTATGGAGTGCTACACGTCCACACGCAAGTAGTCTTCTCTCATCAACTCTCGCTCACGGCCACGTCCTTGCATATGGCGAGTCGATTGCGTCGAGGACAAAAAACATAGAGGCGTAGCACCAGCAAGTTAAGGCTGTCACTTCAGCTCCAAATTGCATGAGTAGAGGGAGCAAGTCCGGCGCTAGCACGGGCCTGACGTACTCCCGTTGGATGTAGCGCACCACAACGCTGGCAGCAAGAAATCCGAGCTCAGACCCGACTCTTCCAAGCGGATTTGCCCCCGGTTCCCCAATACGAGGCATCCTAAACCTCCCACGGTATTAGAGCACCTGCAAATTAACATTCATGTTTAGGAGAAAAAAAGATCGTCATCATAAGTACTCCCTCCGGTCCAAATTAATTGACGCAGCCTTAGTATATTATAGAAAATACTCTTATGACGTCCACTTAACTGTTGTCTGAGTTGGAATCTGCAACCCTTCCACACAACCGAAATTGCACTAATTCTTGTTACTCTAATAACCGTGCTTGTTTTAGTTCAGATTTTGCATACATCGGCAGATGTGCGGGCGCCGCCCGCGTGATTTGTTAGATGGACACGTGATGAACAACGTGAAAACACGCGTTGTACGTGCATGTCTGCTACTCGTAAATATAAATGGTGAGAATCCAAATTTAGCGACTAGAAGAACAGTGGAAATATTTGTGTACTTGTAAAAATAGCAGCGAAATGAGGTGATCCTGAGGCTCGATCAAATAGCAACGAATTTAGATTTGTCTAATATGTACGTATCTAGAGGTAAATTACTCGTCTTAGATTTATCTAATACGGACGTATCTAGACTAAGACGACTGATTTGGGACGGATACATTCATATTAGACAAATCTAATCTAAGATGACTAATTTAGGAGGAGGTAATAGAACATATAGAACTACAAAGTGGATACGGATTCAGGCGATGAGAACAACTGGGCATCCACTACAAATTCTACTCTAACCGCTGTTTTTCCGTCCAGAATTACGCGCAAGTGTATGCACTCCTGAAAACTGAAAAGGAACGTACCAAAGGAGAGGCGAGGCCGAGCCAGCAAAGATCGGAAGATGGACACCGCGGAGAGGCGGCGCACAAGAGGTGTCGGACTCTGTTTTCTGTCTATAGAACCTCGTTCTTTTGTTGCCCTTTTATTAGTTTTTTTTTAGGGTAACTAGGAAATTTATTCAAGGTTCAGAGCCGGAGCGATAGATGCAATGTCTGACAAGGTCCCTAGCCACAAACGGCGACTAGAGGGGCGTGTCTGGGCCTAGCTTCCCGCCTTGTTATTAGTGGAGTCCGTCTTGTTGTCAAAGGAGACGGGCGCGTCTGGGCCTAGCTTCCCGCCTCGCCCAGTATGGTGGACCGGTCCACTAGTGTTAGTTTCTATTTCAAAAATTAATCCACTTAAACATTCATCATGCATTTATAAAATATCGAAATTTTGAAAATATTGTAAAATAAATTTTATTTCAAATATTGTAAAAATTATTTATTTCAAATATTGTAAAATGTCAATGCACTGTAAAAAAATTGTTTCTGCAATTTTAAAAATATCCATCCTATTCCAAAATAAGTGTCCGTGACATTTTAAATAATTTGTAAGTTTCAAAATATATGTTTGTGAAATTTTAGAAAATGTTCATACAATTTCAAAAATAATGTTTCGTACGATCCGCAAACATGTTTGTCACATTAAAAAAGATTTACACACGCTTCAAAAAGATGTTAATGATCATTTTCAAAAATGTTTATAGAATTTTTTAAAATGTTCGGGTAGTTTAAAAGAATGTTCAAAACATGTATTTGACATGTCCAACGTGTATCAAAAAAGTTCCACATGTATAAAAAAATGTACAACTTGTATTAAAAAATTTAGAGATGTATTAAAAAACACAAAAACTGTTAAAACATGTAGAAACAACAAAAGAAGGAAGACCACACTTCCAAAAACGATATAAGTCAGTCTATAGAAGCTTCCCAAAACCGCTCTACCTGGTCGTCCCAATAAGGCGAGCCGCAACCGAACACTAGAAGGGATACTACGACACCTCTCGTTGTAGGCGACATATATAGCATTGGCGATGAGATACCTTGTTCGTCGTGGATTGTGTGTTCACTGGCTAGGGTAGTCCTATTATATATGAAAACACAACCCAAGTTGGTTCGATGATAAGACCAACTTCAGTCTTTCTTTCTTTTGATACAGGAAGCCCAACTTCGGTTTATCTCTATTCCTATAAAAACACTTGGCGATAATGGTGTGTCTGTCATCTATAATTTTGGACCATCCAATGGGCATCTAACGCATCTGAGGGGATCTCTGTCACTTCTGCAGAAAGACGCCCGCCAGTCACTATCTTCCAGACCCATCCCATCCACCTTCCTCTAGCCAGCCACTGTACTCCGATCTAGCGGATGGACACTGTCGGCGTCGTCCGCCCCCGATGCCTCGGATGCCTCCTCTTCGCCGCGACAGCCCACCACCACTACAATCTGCCCTCATCCACCTCCTTTCCCATCTCCACCGATGCCAATCACCAGAAGTACGCTGCCAAAGTTGGCGGTTCCATGACACCTCTCATGCCTCCTCTTACCGCATAGTACACCATAGACCATCGTCCCACCTCCTCTCTCCTCCTCGCTGCCTCCTCCAACCCCTCTGCCATCTCTTCCAACACTGTGAGTTGCAAGTATGGTAGCAACTACACACTACTAATCCTCGGTGGTGGCGCCACCACATAGTACTCATTATTCTCCACTAACGCGCTCCATGACCACCCATTTAGGTACGCATTACTCCGGGAGGAGCTTCATGTTGTCTACACAAAGCTAGGCTTAAGATCGCCTTCATATCGCCACCGACCATTAATCAGTTCTCTAGGCTGTCTTTTTCACGCCCGTCATTCCTCACATGTACTTAGCCCGACAGATCAAAATCGCAGTATTAACACTTTCTATGAGCTCACATCGTAGCCTTCTCTAACCAAACCACAGGAGGAACGAAGAGATGGGCTAGAGATCAGGCGGGAGAATAGGGGCTAGAAAAGGGCAGAAATTGTCGGGTAAGATATGTTCTCCTATATGTTTGAATCCTGATTTCGATTCTCCTACAGGTTTGATTCTTTTTTTACCTTACAAGTACTCCCTCCGTCCCATGATATAAGAACATTTTTGAAACTACACTAGTGTCAAAACTGTTCTTATATTATGGGACAGAGGGAGTAGTTCGTTACTTTGTTCATGGGTATAATGATATGCATGGTGCCCAAGATTGTGCTTTTCCCCCGTCATAGTTCAAGTTACTCAAAAATAAATATCATGGCCCTGGATTTGGTTGCAGTAGAAGCATAATAGATTCATCTCTGCTTATACCCCAACTGTGGCTGTCAATGCCAATCACTCTGATTCCTATATAGTAGCCTGAGTTGTGAATCATTGTCTCCATTGGATAGAAAGCCTAGAATTTCTCAAAATAGAAGCCCTTGATCATGTGGACCCTTACTTAAAAACCATGGATGTATCTAATATAAGCTTATTGCTTGATTTTCCACTGAGGTTCCTCACTTTGTGCATAAATGAAGGATGTCAGGCCACTCAGATGCCTTCTTCAGCACGCTGTCATTCTCTCCTCCTCTAGCCAACATCGATGGCACTCTGGTGTTGAGGAGAAAGTATTGCATCACACATGTGTATGTTGTTTGATTTCCTAGATCTAGATCTCCTTGGGCGTAAGTAAGTGAAGGCTCTGCAAAGATGCGGATCAATCGGGCATGATAAACCTTCGCTTATTCCTTAGTTTATTTTGATCCTAGGCATTAGAAGGATTTCTTTTTGGGTGTTATGCTCTGCTAGGCATTAGAAGGATTTCATTTTTTTTTGAAACGAGAGAAGGATTTCATTTTTGGCTGGTAAGCCTGCTCCGCACCATCTAAAATCTTAATAAGAGTATGCATGTAGTTAGCTTTCACATGCTTTTGTCTTGGCAAACGTAGCAACAATACCTCATGTACTCCTATGTCATGCATATGAATGTGATAAGAAACTCAGGCACGCCCTACTAAATTAAGACCAGTTACCCATGTTCAGCTAATTGATTTGCACTCTTTTGTATAGGCACTGTTCAACATCATATTGGATTTATTGTTCACTTCAAAAGTAATAGTATAGGATATATGATTCTGTAGTAAAATAGAGTAGGCCAATCCATAGGCTGAAGTAAAGTAATGTTGTTCTATTCACGAGGATGCATGTGTTTCATCACTCTTCATTAACTATATAGGGTTTTCATATTTACTAATTTATTTGTGGTCCATTTAATGGGTTTTGAGAGGAAATAGGTTGCATTGATTTTTGTCCCATATAAACATATATTTTTCTTTAAAGTGAAAGTAAAGACAACAAAAAATTTGGATACTAGGGTGGCCCTTAAAAAAGTCTGAAGATAAAGTTTCCTATTCTACAGTGGACCCTGACACGTCTCCAACGTATCTATAATTTTTGATTGTTCCATGCTATTATAGTATCAATCTTGGATGTTTAATATGCATTTATATATCATTTTTTGGGACTAACCATTTAACCTAGTGACCAGTGCCAGTTGTTGTTTTTCCTTGTTTTTGGCTTTTCAGAAAATGAGTATCAAACGGAGTCCAAACACTACGAAACTTTTTGACAATTTTTTCTGGACTAAGAGATACCCTAGAAGGTTCAGGAGAAGACCAGACGGGCCACGAGGGAGCGACAAGCTCACCATGCGCGCCCCAAGGGGGGCCTGAGGTAGTGGGCCCCTCGTGGCACCTCTTGACCTAATTCCACCTCTATAAATTCTCAAATATTCCCAATATACCAGAGAGCCACCTAAAACACTTTTTCCATCGCCGCAACCTTCTGTTCTTCCATGATGTCATATAGAGGCCTTTTCTGGTACTCTGCCGGAGGGGGAATCAATCAAGGAGGGATTCTACATCATCCTTGCTGTCCCATCGATGATGTGTGGGTAGTTTACCACAGACCTACGGGTCCACATCTCGTAGCTAGATGGCTTCTTCACTCTCTTTGATCTTAAATACAATGTTTTCCTCGATCTTCTTGGAATTCTATTTGATGTAATCTTCTTTTGCGGTGTGTTTGTTGGGATTCAATGAATTGTGGGTTTATGATCTGAATATTTATGAATATTAATTGAGTCTTCTCTAAACTCTTTTATGCATGATTTTTATAGCTTTGTATTTCTCTCCGATCTATCCGTTTGATTTGACCAACTAAATTTATCTTGCAATGGGAGAGGTGCTTTGCTATGGGTTCAATCTTGCGGTGCATTATCCCAGTGACAAAGTAGGGGACAAGACACATATTTGCAATGTTTCCATTAAGGATAAAATGATGGGATTTATTCATATTGCTTAGATTTACTTTGTCTACATCATGTCATCTTGCTTAAGACGTTACTCTGTTTTATACTTAATACTCTAGATGCATGTTGGATAGCGATAATGGGTAATAGTAGTGGATGCAGGCAGGAGTCGGTCTACTTGTCTCGGATGTGATGCCTATATACATGATCATTGCCTTGAATACCGTCGTAACTATGCACTTTTCTATCAATTGCCCAATAGTAATTTGTTTACCCAACGTATGATATGTGTTCGAGAGAGAAGCCTCTAGTGAAAACTATGGCCCCCGGATCTACTTTTATCATATATAAAATCCAAAAGTACCTTGTTGCACTTTTTATTTTATTTTATTTTGCAATTTATTTTATCTATCTACCACTACAAGATTTGATCGTTGCAAATAACGCCAAGGGGATTGACAACCCTCTTCTTTGCACTGGATGCAAGTATTTGCTTTTGTGTGTGCAGGTGCTGCTAACGAGGTTCTATGTGGTTCTCCTACTGGATTGATAACCTTGTTTCTTAACTAAGCGAAATACTTATCTCTATTGTACTACATCATCCTCTCCTCTTCGAGAAAATCCCAACGCAGCTCACAAGTAGCAGACCCATAAAAAATATGAAGATAAATTTTGTCCCTTAGAAATAGTTTCTAAATTTATTCTCAATCTCATATTTTTCCTATTCAGCAGTGGACCCGATATGATAGTTTCTCTTTTGCTTCATACTTAATATATGGTATAGGAATCCATCTGCCATTTTTGTTAGTGATATCTTATCCAGAATATTCTGTATATTTAGAAAATGTATTCAGTCGAACACTTCTTCATACTTTCTTGTCCTGGAAAAAGTGTGTGCTCAAGCTATAGTATGTATGTTATTTAGATATATTATTTGATGCTATTTATTTTCACATATAAGTCTAGTGTGCCTAATGTATTGGAATGAAATGAGCAATGTTGAATCCCTGTATGCAAGGTAACATAACAATACGTTTCTACAGCTATTACTAGGAAATGAGCAATTCTGTTGTAGTAGTTGTTCCAAGGCCTTGTTGGTATTTAGGAAGCTCTGGTGTGAGCGCAATTTCCACATTTTCTACAATGTAGTGGTATCAGTTCTGACACTTGCACACCTTGTCATTGATGAATTTAATGTTGGAATGAGGCCGGCACATGATACATCATTTTGTGATGGTAACCTAGCTTACTAGGACTACAATACACTTAGCAAATTAGAAATATTTAATATTGGTTGATCACACTGGTAGATTGCTATGATTCAACGATACTATTATGTGATATGATATTTTCTCTCTCTTCGGATCACGCAAAGTGGTTTGGATTGTTACAACATCAATTTATTTAAGACATCATTACCATTTTACTTTAGCATGGGTTGTGTTTTGCATCTTACAATGCTCACATACATGGAGAGACGACGATGCGAGATAGGGGCGGGTGAATGAACAAGATATGTGCTAAGAGGTTGAGCCCATCGGACGAGAGCCGAAGGATGAAGTTTGTAGTTGTTGCACTTCCATTGCATAGATTTGTGGGGACAAATATTGGCATCGTAGTATTGTCATTCTTCGATTGTTGATATTAAGGTTAGGTTAAAGTGAGCTGCTTAATGTGTCGCCACTTTTATCGGAGAATAGTACACGAGTCGGAGGTGTTATTATTAAGCAAAGAGCAATTGTAGACAAACTGATTTTGATTCAAAGATAAAGCTGCTGGTGTTGTCCAGTTGCCTCATGTGTGTGGATGAATTTTCTATTAACTAAATGCTATTTGTTTGTAAGCCCATTGGGAGAATAAGTCTTCTGCAAGGTAAAGGTAGAGGACAAAATGTTTAGCTTGGACGAAAAGATTTAGCGCTTTGGAAACATTATATTCTATTGTGCTCATTGTATACCTATCAACAATATAACATCACTTGATTGATGTCTTGTACATTTTTTTTACTGTTTTGTAGCAACACACACTCCTCGCTATAAAGAATATGTCACCTGGTCTCAGATCTTTGTGACTCCATAGCGTAGCACGAGCCTCTTACTAGTACACAAAAAGCCTAATGAAAAAAAAGAAACACTCTAATTTTTGTACTTTCCCCAAAAAACGAATGATTGTTAGTGACGAAATCCTCGTGACAGGGAAAGAACCACCACTTAAGACCTTTTCATGTGGCGGCAACCATCTCAAACTATACCTAGCCATCTGTCGGTCTGGGCTGGGCCGGGCTTCAGGTCGGGCCTAACAAAGCCCGAAGCAGAAAAGCCAGGCCCTGTCTGGCCCGACCGTCGGGCCTATCTTTTAGGCCCAAACGGGGCCCGTAAGTGAAAAAACCATATGGGCCTCAGGACGGGCCTCTACCCTAAAACACAAATATGGCAAGCCCAGGTCTAGCCTGAAATGTCCTTCGAGCTCAAAACTCCCGCGGGCAAGACCGGCCCAGGTATATCTCAAACTGATGGCCACCTAGGGCGGTTTGGCCTGATTTTAGGTGACACATTTGAGCGACAGTAGGTATGTGCATTTTTGGTGACAATTTCGAGGATCATTGAAAATGTTGGACAAGTTAGAGAAAGGAAAAAAAGAACGATGTTGGCGCGTTCAGAAATGTGATATCGGAATTTCTTTGCCATGACAGAGTTTTGAATATATTAGAGTCAAATATGTTTTGGCAATAACATGAGTTCCTCGTATCGAAATCAGGTGATTCTTGTTCGTACGTGCTCTCATTTATACGGTTAATCATGTATCATCATTATTTTATTCTATTGGTATTTTTCATCGGTATTTTCATTGCAACTATTTCAAGTCTGGTATCATCAGTTGTTTTAATTTGCAAGAGTTATGCATTGCAACCATCTTCACAACAATGAATTGCCTTCATACCATATCATAGCACATAGTTAAGAAAATATTTCACAAAAGGTCTCTAATTAACACAATACTTAACAATTAGTACTTAACAACCTTGACAACCACATCTACTTAAGACAAAACTTCATTAACATACATTGGTTAACAACCAACATTTGAGGAAAGCAGTGCCAACAACCTCAACTAAATGGAAGGAGCTTTCTCACAGAATGTCATTAGTCTCGGAGCTAGATCCGGCAAATCCATCGATAGGGTATCCTACCTAGGCGACTTGGCACGATGGTAACAAGAGGAAAGGTTTACCTATGTTCGGGCTCTCACGGAGTACATAATACCATACGTCATGCTTGTGTATATTGCGTTTGTGTGTGTACACAGTATAGGTAAAGTACCGAGAGATTGTTTGTTCTCTAAGTTGTGTTCTATTGACTAGCTCGCCCCTGGCATATATAAGATACCGGGGTCCTAGGATTACAAGAGTCCTAGTCGGCTACGTTGGTGGAGGAGAGTCCTCCACCAATACGGCTCCCTTGTCTTGAACGAAAAGCTTCCAGAGTCTTTGTATAATGCTTCATGGGCCGCCCAATGTGGCCCAAGATGGAACCGACCTAGGGGTCCTCAGCCTAGGCCACCAGGCCAGGAACTGACGTGGTGAGAGACCCCTTGGACGATACACCTTCAGTAGCACTTGAACCGGTCTTCAAGCTGGGCCGCACCTCAGCAATCTCTAAGCCGCACGTCATCTTTGTTCGTCGGGCTTGAAGTAGGTTCAAAGAAGCATCCTCAAGCGTGCCCATACGTAGCCTGCCTCCAGATGCAGGTCTGCCCTAGAGGTGATGTAAACCACCTCGCTTTTTCGATGAAGATAGCGAGCCTCCATGGAAAAAAAAAGATTTCTCGCTAAGTTGGCTTCAACGAACCAATTTTCACGGATTTTTGGGGTGCAATTATCCTCTGTAGAGTTATATATCCAGTAGCCCTCAAGATGCAGATTGGCGCTAGATAAGGTCTATGGCGTGAGCCTTTCTTTGTACTAGATGTCCTGTTGCGCCAATTGACGCAGAGTCCAAATGCAGACCTGAAGTTAACCAAAGTATTTGAAACTGCAACAAAGAAGTTAAGCAACGCTATGGGCAGCATGTGTAACAAACGTCCTTCCTATAAATCATCCCCAAAAGCCATTAGCATGAGTAACAATACATACGAAAACTGTTGGGGAACATAGTAATTTCAAAAAAAAATCCTACGCACACGCAAGATCATGGTGATGCATAGCAACGAGAGGGAAGAGTGTTGTCCACGTACCCTCGTAGACCGAAAAACGGAAGCGTTATGACAACGCGGTTGATGTAGTCGTACGTCTTCACGATCGACCGATCCAAGAACCGAACATACGGCACTTCCGCGATCTGCACACGTTCAGCTCGGTGATGTCCCACAAACTCACGATCCAGTAGAGCTTCGAGGGAGAGTTCCGTCAGCACGACGGCGTGATGATGGTGTTGATGAAGCTACCGACGCAGGGCTTCGCCTAAGCACTGCTACAATATGACCGAGGTGGATTATGGTGGAGGGGGCACCGCACACGGCTAAAAGATCAATGATCAACTTGTGTATCTGTTGTGCCTTTGGGGTGTCCCCGCCCACGTATATAAAGGAGGGAGGAGGAGGAGGCCGGCCCTAGAGGGGGCGCGCCAAGTGTGGGAGTCCTACTAGGACTCCCAAGTCCTAGTAGGATTCCCCTTTTCCTTTCCGGAGTAGGCGAGAAGAAAGAGGGAAAGAGAGAGGGAGTAGGAAAGGGCAAGGGGGGGCGCCGCCCCCTTTCCCCTAGTCCAATTCGGACCCATGGGGGGGGGTGCCTCCTTCCCTTTGGCCTGCCTCTTCTATTCCCGTATGGCCCAATAAGGCCCAATACTTCTCCCGGCGAATTCCCGTAACTCTCCAGTACTTCGAAAAATAACCGAATCACTTGGAACCTTTCTGATGTCCGAATATAGCCTTCCAATATATCGATCTTTACGGCTCGACCATTTCAAGACTCCTCGTCATGTTCCGGATCTCATCCGGAACTCCTAACTACCTTCGGTACATCAAAACACATAAATTCGTAATACTGATCGTCACCGAACGTTAAGCGTGCGGACCCTACGGGTTCGAGAACTATGTAGACATGACCGAGACATGTCTCTGGCCAATAACCAATAGCAGAACCTGGATGCTCATATTGGCTCCTACATATTCTACGAACATCTTTATCGGTCAAACCGCATAACAACATATGTTATTCCCTTTGTCATCGGTATGTTACTTGCCCGAGATTCGATCGTCGGTACCACCATACCTAGTTCAATCTCGTTACCGACAAGTCTCTTTACTCGTTCTGTAATGCATCGTCCCACAACTAAATCATTAGTCACATTGCTTGCAAGGCTTATAGTGATGTGCATTACCGAGAGGGCCCAGAGATACATCTCCGACAATTGGAGTGACAAATCCTAATCTCGATCTATGCCAACTCAACAAGTACCATCGGAGACACCTGTAGAGCACCTTTATAATCACCCAGTTACGTTGTGACGTTTGGTAGCACACAAAGTGTTCCTCCGGTATTCGGGAGTTGCATAATCTCATAGTCATAGGAACATGTATAAGTCATGAAGAAAGCAATAGCAACATACTAAACGATCAAGTGCTAAGCTAACGGAATGGGTCAAGTCAATCACATCATTCTCTAATGATGTGATCCCGTTAATCAAATGACAACTCATGTCTATGGCTAGGAAACATAACCATCTTTGATTCAACGAGCTAGTCAAGTAGAGGCATACTAGTGACACTCTGTTTGTCTATGTATTCACACATGTACTAAGTTTCCGGTCAATACAATTCTAGCATGAATAATAAACATTTATCATGATATAAGGAAATAAATAATAGCTTTATTATTGCCTCTAGGGCATATTTCCTTCAGTCTCCCACTTGCACTATAGTCAATAATCTAGTTCACATCACCATGTGATTTAACACCAATATTCACATATGTATGTGATTAACACCCATAGTTCACATCGTCATGTGATCAACACCCAAAGGGTACTAAGGTGTGATCATGTTTTGTTCGTGAGAGAAGTTTAGTCAACGGGTCTATCACATTCAGAGTCGTATGTGTATTTTGCAAATTTCTATGTCTACAATGCTCTGCATGGAGCTACTCTAGCTAATAGCTCCCACTTTCAATATGTATCTAGATCGAGACTTAGAATCATCCAGACCGGTGTCAAAGCTTGTATAGACGTAACTCTTTACGAGAACTCTTTATCACCTCTATAACCGAGAAATATTTTATTATTCCACTAAGGATAATTTTGACCACTGTCCAGTGATCTACTCCTAGATTAAAATTATACTCCCTTGCCAAACTCAGAGCAAGGTATACGATAGGTCTAGTACACATCATAGCATAGTTTATAGAACCTATGACGGAGGCATAGGGAATGACTTTTCATTCTATTTCTATTTTCTGCCATGGTTGGGTTTTGAGTCTTACTCAACTTCACACCTTGCAACACAGGCAAGAACTCCTTCTTTGACTGTTCCATTTTGAACTACTTCAAAATCTTATCAAGGTATGTACTCATTGAAATTTTTTATCAAGTGTCTTGATCTATCTCTATAGATCTTGATGCTCAATGTGTAAGCAGCTTCACCGAGGTCTTTATTTGAAAAACTCTTTTTAAACACTCCTTTATGCTTTCCAGAAAAAATCTACATTATTTCCGATCAACAATATGTCATTCACATATACTTATCAGAAATTCTGTAGTGCTCCCACTCACTTTCCTGTAAATATAGGCTTCACCGCAAGTCTGTATAAAACTATATGCTTTGATCAACTCATCAAAGCGTATATTCCAACTCCGAGATGCTTGCACCAGTCCATAGATGGATCACTGGAGCTTGCACACTTTGTTAGCACTTTTACGATTGACAAAACCTTCTGATTGCATCATATACAACTCTTCTTTAATAAATCCATTAAGGAATGCAGTTTTGACATCCATTTGCCAGATTTCATGAAATGTGGCAATTGCTAACATGATTCGGACAGACTTAAGCATCGATACGAGTGAGAAAATCTCATCGTAGTCAACACCTTGAACTTTGTCAAAAAACCTTTTTCGATAAGTCTAGCTTTGTAGATAGTAATACTTCTATAAGTGTTTGTCTTCCTCTTAAAGATCCATTTATTTTTTATATACAAATAATTAGAGTGCAATATGCGCTGACCAATATGCTCTTGACTTGAGCTAGAAATGTCTCGTGATTTACTTATAAAAAATGTCCATTTTACTACCGAAGAAACTTGGTGGTTCACGTAACATCTTAATGCTCCTTTACCCTCTTAACAATTTCATACCGGTCAAAAACCACCCCTGGGTGGTTTGCCCTGATTGAGTGCTGACGTGAACACAGTCAAAGCAGTTTTTGACCTGTGGATGGGCCCCCTCGTCAGGACTCTTTCTTTACCTACTAATAAAGCGGCTATCGCTTCTGGTCATCCGTCATTAAAATTACCCTTTAAGTTGATAAAAATTACCCACCAATGCCAACCGTAAGTGAAAAACGGTTCAATTGTTCGGAAAAAAATCGCCGCCTTTTTCGTTGTCTTATAAGGGCGCGGCGAGTAGAATTCACAAAACATTTAGCAGTAGAGTGGTTGGCCTATCTCTCATCTATCGATGAGACCAGGGTTCGATCCCCAGCTTCCGCTATTTTTAACTTTCATTCTCACACATGTCCTACTCATCTATGCGTTCACGGGCCGGCCCATGTGCGGGGCTTTACTCACCTTTTTACTTTTTTGCCCTTTTTTTCTCATTCTGTTTTCTTTCTTCTTTAAATTAATTCAGGATTTTAATATTCTAAAAAGTTGCGAGTTTTTTAAAAAAATGTTTGAGAAATCATAAAATATATGTGAATTCAAAAAGTTTTTCATTTTACTTTTGTCCTTCTCTTTTCCCATTTTTTTCTTACTTCTTTAAATTAATTCAGGATTTTAATATTCTAAAAAGTTGTGAGTTTTTTAAAAAAATGTTTGAGAAATCATAATATATATGTGAATTCAAAAGTTTAGAATATCATTAAATTTTTGCAGATTCAAAAATGTTGGTGGTTTTGCAAAACTGTTCGCAAAATTATAAAAAACCACAATTTGGAAAAATTGGTCGGGAAATAAAATCATGTTCGTGATTTTGAAAAAATGATCATGTATTCAAAACATATTCGGGAATATGAAAAAACAATATCCATGACATTTTAGAAAATGTTCACAAAAATAAAAAAATATTTTTTCCCAATTTTAGAAAAAAGTTCGTCGATTCAAAAAATGTTTGTTGAGTCAAAAAATGTTAATGAATTGGAAACCGGTTCATAAATTTAAATTTTTTTGCTAATGTTCATGATTTTTATTGAGAAAATTAAAAAATTCAAAAAAAAGTTTGTCGATTCAAAAAACTGTTCACTGATTCAAGAGTATTTTATGTCTAGGATTTGATTAGTTTTTCGAAAGTGTTTATATGTCTTGGCGTTGGGAGTAGTTCGTGGTCAATGAGATCTGTTTTTAAAGTTTTAAACGTTCCCCCGTGCAACATAATGACAAGTGTGGCATGCACTGGCAAACTTATAGCCTTGGGATTTACCACATCGAATGCATTGTGATCAGATGGATATCGCGACCTTCATCGGCTAGGGTGAGAAAAATAAATAAATGGCAACATGGTGAGCCACTATGTTAAATTAGAGTACGCTCATATATCAGGATATTGAGTCATATGTATTTGGTTAGCCATAATATTTTGTCTCCCGTTGCAACGCACGCACGTAGGGTTTCTGCCCGTCCGTCGCACCGTTTTGCAAAAAAGCCCCTGCGTTTTCATGAAATCAATCCGCAGTCTGGATTTAAGTCACACCGAACCGTTATTTTACAGTTTTTCAAAAAAAACTGACTTTTTAGGTATTCCATCCGCGGATCATATTTAAGTCAAACAAATGATATTCTAAACCATCCATATCTTTTAAACCGTAACTTCAATTTAAACATGTTATATATGAAATTTGATTTAAAAATGTAGAATATGAATATAAGATTATTTCAACCTGTTAAGTATTTATAAATATTATTTTGAAAGATATTTAAGTCAAACAAATGGTTTTCTAAATTATACGTATCTTTTAAACCGTAACTCTGATTTTAACATCTTATATATGAAATTTGATTATAGAAATGTGTGAAATCTGAAAATGATGTTAATTTTACCTGTTAAATATTTTTTAGATATTGTTTTGGAAGCAAACTTATAACTATAGCGCATGATCCATTTTTCTTTCGTACAGGCGGCGATCCGGGTTGTAAATAAACACCCACTATAGTCATATAGGGAAAAGAAAACATCGAGAACTACAGATGCATGCCTCTGAATACATCGCAGGGAAAACAACAGATTTCTCATCGCGAGTGTGAGAGAAAGCGAGAGAGAGAAAGGGGGAGAGGGAGGAGAGAGAGAGAGAGACGTCTTAGAATTAACCACATTCAAACACGTTTTGATTTGTCTGAACACTAAGGCCATCGCCGGCGAGGGTGAGAAGAAGGATAAACGGCAATACAAATATGACGCGTCGCTAAAATAAAGGAGATGGACCTATTGTGATCTTGAGTGATGGTTGTTCGGTTAAAAGTGTGTGTTGTGTTTTTTCTCCCGTTGTAACGCACGGGCTCTTTTGCTAGTCTCTCTTACATGCGGATAGTTAGAAAAGAAAAACAAAATACATGCTTTCTCTCTCTCCTACCTCACCGGAGCGCATCTCACGGTCCCAACGTCGGCGGCCGGAGGTGCTCTGTGACGGCTACCGGGGAGGGGCGGGCTACCTGGATTCGAACCCTGAGATCCCCGTGAAGATGATAGCAAGGCATGGGGGAAGTGGAGCCGTGGCGAGCGGCGGCGATGGCGGGAACACATGAGTGGTGGCTCGAGGTAGCGAGGGAACGCAGGGGAGGTGCCAGAAGCTTCGTAGCGAATTCTCAAAGCCGATTAAGTAGAGCGGGTCAATCAGGCTTGAAGGAGACGGAGATCGCGCGGCGGCAGTCGGCCATCGGAGATGAGGAAGATGATGGTTGGGGCCTAGATTCCGGCATCCCTTCGTCGATTGGTTTGACAGAGATGCACAGGGAGTCACTATGAACCTCAGAGAGACCTTCTTGGGGCTCGGGGAAGCTGTCGTCCACACGAACAACCAACGAGCCTGCACGACAAGTACCAGTGAGCCCCCTCCCCTGGTCGTGCATGCTCGTGCCCAGCTAAGCCTCGACGACCACACCGCGCGTGCGCACCTGCCAGATTCCGCACGGTGAGCTAACTCCCCTGGTCGCCCGATCTGCGCTCTAGCGAGCTCCTGTGCCATCCATGCTCCTAGGGGCCTACATGCTCCGACGAGTTAAAACAAGAGGGAGCGGGCGTCTTTTTTTGTGCGCTAACGTCCCACTGGCAGGTGGGTCCCCAACTATTGTTAAGTTAAGAAAAATGTCCATTTTACCGTATACACGTCTGCATGTCACTGGACTAAAGGAAACGTCTACAAGTCAAATACTGCCTTGGACCGTGTCCACATCAGCATTCAATCGGGGCAAACCACCCAGAGACGGTTTTTGACCGGTATGAAATTGTTTAGGAGGATAAGGAGCAGAAATAAAGATAAGGATGTTATGTGAACCATCAAGTTTTTTCAGGGTAGTAAAATGGACGTTTTTCTTTACCTAGTTTGAAACTAGGTCCGGCTTCTTCAATGACAAGGAAATCGTCCTTCCTTCGGCCCCTTGCAACTCACTAGGGTAAAAAAGACCCTAGAAAAGCCAACCGCCTTAAACCCATGAGTGCACGTCTCACTACATGTCAGGCTCGCACTCCTCGCTGATTTTGTATGTTGAGTCAATTTCATGAAAATCTCGATACAAACCTTGACATGGAAACTTGAATCAATCCTATGAAAATCCCTTTGAATCAATCGTGTGAAAACATCTACCCTTTCACTCCTCACTATTTTGTGTGTGTTGAATCAATCATGTGAAAATAGAGTAGTGAGGGCATTTTAGCTAATCAAGTTGTTGTTTTAGTTGAATTTTTTAGTCGTACATCATATTTGTTCTTCTTTGCGTTTAATGGGGCCTCAAAAGCGTTAGTTGTACTTCCCATGCCAGGCGACATTTCTCTTTGTATTTTTATTTTGTTAGTATGTGGCAATGCACAGACATTCATATAGTGAGTTATTAGTACAAGAGTCATTAAAGCTTACTCCAAATTTGTACATGTCCATTGTATTAGAGGGATCCATATGTTGAATTATTGAGATGGGCAACATTTCACTCCAACACGTATTTCTCGTGGAATAGATGAACACACACTTTTATGAACTAGGATGATGTGGACCAACTAGGATGAAAACTACTACTGATTATGGTTTGTTCGGGTTTGTGGGGATTCAGGCTTCGCTCGAGAACCAGCCTCGGACGCGATGGACCAGGCGGATAGGGCTAGATTCCTGGCTGATCCCGCCTTAACTAAACAATGCATGTGGACTAGTGCAATCAAACAATGTGGTGTGCAAGGAAGATTATACAGAATGTGAATTCTTTGACAACATTGAAGAATTTGTTATTTATCACGTCCTAACATTTCAGTTTAAAATTTGATTTGTGAATTGAGAAGATAAAGTATATATGTTGATAGTGGCAACGAACTAGGATCTTCTCCAAAATACACAATGTTTACAACTGAGTTTGGATGTTTTCTCTTTCTCGATAGACAATCAAATTTGGATTCCTGTTTTAAGACATGAGTATGAATATTATTTATATGTATGGAAGGGATTCCCAACATTCTAAGTACATTCGTACCATCGCACCTTTCATTTTGGCAAACTCATTGTAACTAAAGAATGCGCCCGGGCGAACACATGCACAGCATTGTCTTCTCGGTGCAGCAAATGAATGGGCTGAGCCTCCCAACACAGGTCAGGTCAGGCCAGGGCAGGGCAGGTAGCCATCTCACCACTCGGTGCAGCAAACAGCTAATTTTTTTAAATAATACTTCTTTTATTAATTTTCATAAATATTACGCTGGGTAAGTTTTTTTCAAAAATAATACACCGTCGGCCCGCTGCAGGCCGACTGGGCCTAGTCGGCCTACAGCTGGCCGACTGGCCCCTGTCAGCCCACTGTGGGCCGACTGGAGCTAATTGGCCCACTGTGGGCTAATTGTTTTTGCAAAAATGAGGCATAAAAAATATATGTTTAAAAAATGTTAATTATGTAATTAAAAAATGTTAAACGTGTAGAAAAAATGTTCCTGATGTACAAAAAATGTACAATATATATGCAAAAATGTTGACATAAAAAATATGTTTTAAAAAGTGTTAATCATGTATTCAAAATTGTTAAGTGTGTGTATAAAAATGTTCCTTATTTATAGAGAAATATAGAATGTGTATGAAAAAAGTTGACACCAAAAATTATGATGGTGAGTTGGTGACAAAAATAAATCAAGGTTGTGAAAAAATATGATTGGTTGCTCTTTATGTATGGAACTGTAACATTTTTTCAAACATATTTTTGGTGTCAACTTTTTCATACACATTATATATTTTTATAAATAAGGAACATTTTTATACACACATTTAATAATTTTAATCATGTATTTGAAAAAATGTCAACTTTTCAAACATATTTTTCAAACATGATTTTTGGTGTCAACTTTTTTCATACACATTCTATATTTTTGTATAAATAAGGAGCATTTTTGTACACACATTTAACAATGTTTAAATACATGCTTAACACTTTTCAAAACATATTTTTATGTCAACATTTTTCATATATATTGTACATTTTTGTATACATCATAAACATTTTTTATACACATTTAACATTTTTTAATTACATGATTAACATTTTTAAACATATATTTTTTATGCCTACTTTTTTTGCAAAACAATTAGCCCACAGCGAGCCAATTAGCTCCAATCGGGTGGGCCGACAGGATTAATCAGCCCACAGTGGGCGATAGGGCCAGTCGGCCAGCTGTAGGTCGATCGAATCAATCGGCCAGCTGTGGGCCGATCGAATCAATCGCCAGCTGTGGGCCGATTAGGCCCAGTCGGCCTGCAGCGGGCCGACGGTGTATTATTTTTTAATTTTTTTTATCCAGCGTAATATTTATGAAAATTAATAAAAAAATATATTATTTAATAAAAATTAGCCAGCAAACACCCCGAGTTGATAGACAGACTGGGAGCGAAGTGCAACGCCCTCGCGGGCTAATAACTTGATGGACACGTAGGTCGCGCTGGTCCCCCCCCCCCCACTCCCACTTGCGTGCTGGTGCGGGTCCCACATTCCCATGTCCAGCTGCCGAGCCGTTAGTCGTTACGCTGGTGCCGATTGGCCATTGCAACTAGGAGAACGGCCGGCACTCTGCGCCATGCCGCCATGGCGTCGCGTCTTGATCTGCAAGCCGCCCGCATCTCCGGTTCGGCATGCGCCTGAGTCTGCGTAGCGCCGTTCGGCGCTGTCCGCCTCCGCCACGCGTGCGGTGCAGCGCACGCCGCTCCGGCTGTCCGGTCGCCGGCGTGCACGCTGTTCATGAGTGCGTGCCCGCTCAGGCTGTCCGGCTCCGGCATTGCAGCGCGCGGCGGGCTCCTCCTTAACTTGCCTAGCTCCTTCGCTAGTCTTGGTCACCTGCTGCCTGCCCCACGTCCGACGCCGCCGGTCCCATGCCCCGCGCGCTTCTGATTTGCTCGCTCGGATCGAGCATCACCCTCGTCCGCCCCGCTCCGCTGATCTGAGCCATCTCCTTCCACCCGAGGCGAGACAGCGGCTTCCCTTCGGAGAGGCGGTGGCGAAGCTAGCGAGGAGCGTCGCGGGCGGCTACATACTCGTCGCCGTCGGAACTACCATCATCGTCGTCACGTGCGTCGGCATTGGAGTCTACAAGAGGGGGCGCGCAGGCGCAGAGGAGGATGAGCAGCACTCCGCCCCCAATCAAACAGGTGAAGCGGCTCCGGGCGCCCAAGCCCCTCCCGCACCAGGCGATGCGGTGCTGCTGACCTTTTTTTTTTGAAACGAGTCAAAAGACTTGCCATTTTCATTGATTAAGAAGAAGAGAATTGCCCGGTTAATTGACAGAAAACCGGGCTAAAACCGATACAACACAACCCACAAAGAAATGGGCACCACCGGTCAACCTGGCCATCGACATGGAACAGAAACCATGACGGCACATGCCAACAGATGGCCCCACGCGCAAGCAACCGACAACTCCAACTTTGACGACGAGCAACACAAGAGAAATATGCAGGACTTGCGCCGGGAAGAACCGACTACCGAAGACCACGCCGCGACCCAAGCTCCTCTCGACGCCATCATTATTGCCAAACAGAAACCAGCGCCCCGCCTCAGCAAACCACGCGGCGAAGATGCTGCCATCGACGACGAAGATGCCATCATCCTCCAATCTCTCAGTCGTGCTCGGCTCCGAGACGATGCCCCCAAGGAGGAAAAAGACGCGAAGACGCCTCCATCGCCCGATCCAGCGGATCTGAGGTTTCCCTCCGGAGCCCAAGCCGTTGGGAAGAGGAGGAGCACCTCCAAAACGACGCTTCCAAGAAAGATCGCGGCACCCACAAGCACCGCCGTCGCCAGCTCCGATGAAGACCGGAGCAAGGATTTCACCCGGAGATGTCCAACCACCTGCCACCACCGACCGCTGCCCACTATCCACCACCCCTGCCGAGGCCGACCTCACTCTAGCCACGGGATCCCACGATCCACCGCGACCAGACACGCACCACCCCCTGGCCGAAGCCGCCATCACCACACCCGGGGCCGCCGCCCCGGAGCCCAAGAGCCACCACGTCATTGTCTTCATCGCCGGAAGGAGTCCGGCCAGGCCCGACGGCATGGAGCCCACATCGCAGAGCTGGAGGCAAGGGAGGGCCTGACCAGCCTGCGACCTCGCCCCAAGCCTTGCTTCGGTGGGCCGGAAGACAGCCAAAGCCGTCGCCGGGAGGCTACAGCCGAGCCGCACCAGATCTGAATCGCCGGAAGCCGGAGCCGCACGAGCGAGATGGAGCCCCCGCAGCCGCGTAGCCTCGACCCACCGCTGGACGTCGCGAGGCCGCCGCCGTAGCCGTGCCTACTCGCCGCGCCGCCCAGCCATTGCACCGCCGGATGAGCAGCCGCAGCCGTGGGGCCCGAAGCCCTGTTGGATCTGACGGGAGAGAAAGGAACGGCCATTGCCCGGCAGCCCCGGCGACAAAGACGGCCGCATCACCCCGCCGGCTTGCTGCTGACCTTTGAGCAGGTGGAGGCGGTCACCGCATCAGGGTTAAGGTCTTTGAACGCTGCGCACCAGGTATGTTTGCAAGCATGCTTGCGAGGTTAAGTTCTTGGTCATTTCTCGTGAGTTCTTGATTCTTGACACAATCGATCGAGTTTGCGCTGCAGAGGGGAGTTCTCACACGAGCAGGTCTCTGAGTCTGACATAGCCGCATCTATCGCATCCTCGGCCGGGGAGTATTTAACAAAAAACTACCACATTTCGCGGAACCGTGTCTATAAACTACCACTTTACAAATTTGTGCCGAAAACTACCACTTTTTTTACTAATCTTTGACTAAAAACTACCATGTTAGGAAAGTGCCCGATTCGCGTCTTCTAAACGCCTTTCTGATAGGATGGGCCCACCTGTCAGCATTAATCTTCTTCCTCCTGCTCCTCCTCCTCTCTCTGGCATTTCCTCGAACACATCGTGTGCACTCCACGCTCTTCGCCATGGCGACGCCCGGGCAAGCACCTCTCCGACGCTAGTCGGGACTGAAGACAGCGGCGCAACCACGCCGGCTGGAGCCGCCTCGGTCGTGCTGGCGTGTCGCGGCCTTGCGTGCGTGCGCAGAAGCCGCCGCCACCGCGTGTTGGACGTCGTCGCCGTGGCGTCGCGCGCGGCAGCCGCCGCCACCGCGTCTTGGACGTCGTCGCCGTGGCGTGGGTGCAGCCGCCGCCGCTTCTGGCGGCCGAGCCGCCTCGGCCGTCTTTGGTGTGCCGCTGACCTTGCGTCTTGCAGCAGCCCCGCCGCCGCTTGCTGGCCGGCTGGCTGGCTCGCGTGCGTGCTGGCTGGCCACCGCTCACCACTCACGGCTAGCTCCGCCACGAGCGGCCATGGCTGGCCACAGCAACGGCTTGGCCGCTGCCATGGCCAGGGGCCGGCCACAACCACGACACGCTATAGGAGTGGATTGCTTTTTAAAAAAAAACTAGGGACCTGATTTCTTTTTTAGCCCGCTTACATGTGGGCCCAGCTAGTCAGAAACACGTTTAAAAGTGTTGGAATATTAGACAAGTTCATGATTAATTCCATTAAATAATTCATGACTAGAAGAGATACTAGCATGCAATAATCTAGCAATCTAGAAGAACAACAAGACATGCATAACAGCAGCAAACACGTAACAATAGCTGTAGAAACAGACATGAACAGAGGATGTTGGACGTACTTGATCGTTAGCTATTATGGGTGCGGCGGTGTTGATGACGATGTTGGCGACGATCTGCTGCTGGCGGCGATGAATACGACGATGAGTAGCACCACCCGACTTGGACGGAAGGCGACCCGTGATGACGAATTTGAGCGATCGCGCAAGGTGCTTCCCAAAACCTAATTCGTCCTCTCCGGTGCAGGATCGCAAAGACGAACGGTTTCGAGACCTGCTCTCCCAGCGCCGATGCACGCCGGCGTTTGGGATGGAGTAGACTACGATGGCGGCGCAAGTTGTGAGATGAGGCAAAATCCTAGGTGTTTTTCGATGTGTCTCGGCGCAGCCGGTAGCTGTATATATATTAGGACAGAGGCGGTATTGTGTCGCGACCACAATCCCAAACCGACTCGGTTTCTAATTAAGATACTTACGGACAAGAAATCAAAACTTGCCTGCCAAGACATAAAAATAAAACGGCAAAGGAAGCTGCGCTCCTGCAAGGAGACGGACCGGATTTCATGACCATTCACGCGCATAAATGCATGTAGCGCGCGCTGCCACGCCACGCCCGCCCGGCCAGGCGAGGCGAGGCGAGCCGAGGCGAGCGCCAGGCGTGTGGTTTTCCCTTTCTCTTCTCACACACCACTTAGAGTGGTGGAGAGATCCCACTATATAAAGAGGTCCAACTCTTCTTCAACTTTCAAGGTGGGACTAAACTTAGCACCACCACTTGCCATTTTACACATGGGCTTTGAGATTTCAGAAATTGCTATGGGCCTAGGCCATTAATTCTAACAAGCCCCCACCAGATCTCAAGTACCCATTTAGAGATTTGCCTTCTCTCACCACTTGTTTAATATACCAGTGTTTCAGCAGAGACTGTTAAGTTAAACTTCTGCCTAGAACTTTAAGCTACATCCATTCACAACTTGACAATGGACTATGCCTTGAATTGCTAGTTTTGTGTGAACAGGTTTCACTCAAAGTCTTAACCAGACTGACCGCCAAGAGGCTACCCCACGGTTTGGAGCTTATCGTCATACTCCCTGGTCTCTTCGTGAGTTTACTAGAGATCACTCAAATCTCATAGATCTGCGGCGTTTACGATCGTAACTCATATAGGTGTGTTCTTTCAAGACTGCTCTGTAGGACAGCATCTTTGCTAATTATAGCCAATAGAACCACATTAAGGCATGTTGCCGACCTGCCTTACAGATCTGAGCCTTACAGCTCACGAGAGTTTTGCATCTTCACTTGGAGACGATCATAAGTTATTACTCTCCTCGGTTAACCAATAGCTTGTTCTTCCCAGATCCTAATTCACGGGATCTCCGATCACAAAGGTTGGGTTACTACTATGGTGTAACATCTATGGGTCTCATACCCATCTCCTCGATGCAATATCTATCACATTTCGTGATAGTCCCTTTGTAAAGGATCTGCCAGTTTTTATGCATTTGTATATACGTAATGCTTATTACTCGGAGTTTCTCAACTTCCCGACGGACTTCAAACGTCTTTTCACGTGTCTTGATGACTTTGCATTATCTTTAGAATTGTTCACTTTAGCGATAACCATTTGGTTATCACAATTCATAAGAATAGCCGTACAGGTTTTTCAACAACCGCAAGTACATCAAGAGCTCACGCAGCCATTCTGCCTCAACGATGGCTGTGTCCAAAACAGTTAATTATGCTTCCATAGTTGACCTCGTCAATATGGTTTGCTTGCAAGACCTCCATGACACTGCGCCACCACCATGAGTAAATACATACCCACTTGTTGCGTAAAGTACATCAACATCGAGATCCAATTTGAATCACTATATCCTTCTAGCACAAAGCAGATGCCACGAATAAGTAATCTCGTAACTCATAGTACCTCTCGAGATAGCGCAAGACCCTTTCTAGTGCATGCCAATGATCATCACCGGGTTGGACATGAACCTACTCGGTTTGCTCACAGCAAAAGAGATATCTGGTCTTGTAGCGCTAGCTAAGTACATGAGTGAACCGACAATTTGAGAGTATCTTAATTGATCTCTCGTTTCTTTCTTGTTCTTTCTGAGTATCACGCTGGGATCATAAGGTGTTGGAGAAGGCTTGCTATCCATAAAACCGAATCGGTTCAAGACCTTCTCAACATAGTGAGATTGCGTTGATGTAATCCCACTCTCATCCTTAATAAGTTTGATGTTTAGAATTACATCGGCTTCTCCCAGATCTTTCATGTCAAAACTTTTTGATAGAAAAGACTTGACCTCATTAATTGCATTAATGTTTGTACCAAAGATCAGTATGTCGTCCACATACAAACATAATATGACACTATTGCCCCCACCATGGCGATAGTAAACACACCTATCAGCCTCGTTAATGACAAATCCTGCAGAAGTCAAAGTTCTTTCAAACTTCTCATGCCATTGCTTAGGTGCCTGTTTTAGACCATACAAAGATTTTAACAACTTGCACACCTTTCTCTCTTCACCCTTTACCACAAACCCGTCAGGCTGATCCATATAGATCTCCTCTTCCAACTCTCCATTGAGAAAAGCTGTCTTTACATCCATTTGATGAATGATAAGGCCATAAGAGGCAGCCAAGGAAAGTAACACTCGAATGGTGGTCATTCTAGCAACGGGTGAATAGGTGTCAAAGTAATCTTCGCCTTCTTTCTGAGTGTAGCCCTTGGCCACTAGCCGCGCCTTGTACTTATCAATAGTACCATCAGGCTTTAGCTTCTTTTGAACACCCACTTACAGCCCACAGGTTTACAACCATATGGTCTATCGCTTAGTTCCCAAGTTCCATTAGAAAGAATTGAGTCCATCTCATTATGAACAACTTCTTTCCAATCATCTACATCCGGAGATGCATATGCTTCTGCAATCGTCTTGGGTGTGTCGTCCACAAGATATACAATGAATCATCACCAAAGGATTTTGCAATCCTTTGTCTCTTGTTCCTTCTAGGAACTTCATTGTTATCCTTCTCAAGGACTTCCTCATGTGATTGTTCGAAATATTCATCAGTTGTACTAGATTCAGGAATTATCTTAGAAGAAAATCTAGCAATGCTATGCATATCTTTCATAGGAAATATGTTCTCAAAAAATGTTGCATCACGAGATTCCATTATAGTATCAACATGCATATCAGGTACTTCAGACTTTACCACTAAAAACCTATAAGCAATGCTCCGTTGAGCATACCCTAGAAAGACACAATCCACTGTCTTTGGTCCAAGTTTGCGTTTCTTAGGAATAGGAATATTGACCTTTGCCAAACATCCCCAAGTGCGCAAATAAGAAAGTGATGGTTTCTCCCAACCCACTCCTCATAAGGGGTTTTCTCTTATTATTGTTGGGAACTCTATTCAGGACATGACATGAAGTCAATAGAGCCTCCCCACCATGCCTTAGATAAACCAGCGGTGTCTAACATGGCATTCACCAAGTCACCAATGTGCGGTTTTTCCTCTCGGCCACTCCATTTGATTGAGGTGAATAGGGAGGCGTCCTCTCATGAATAATACCATGTTCCTCACAAAATTCATCAAAAACTTTTGTAAAATACTCTCCACCACGATCGGACCTAAGACGCTTGATCTTTCTCTCTAGTTGATTTTCAACTTCAGCTTTATAGATTTTAAAGTAGTCTAATGCTTCATCTTTAGTTTGCAACAAATAAACATAGCAAAATCTAGTCGCATCATCAATCAAAGTCATGAAATATCTCTTTCCACCTTTTGTCAACACACCATTCATCTCACAAAGATCAGAATGTATGAGTTCTAGAGGTGCCAAGTTTCTCTCCTCGGCAGCCTTATGAGGCTTTCGAGGTTGCTTAGATTGCACACAACTATGGCACTTAGAACCTTTGGCAACTGTGAAGTTTGGAATTAAACTCATGCTGGATAGCCAAGACATTAAACCAAAATTAATATGACATAAACGAGAGTGCCAAATACTTGCATCATCATTAACACTAGCACAAATTTGGTTTATTGACTTATTGCAAAAATCTGAAAGAGAAAAGCGGAACAAGCCTCCGCACTCATAGCCTTTTCCTATAAATTGTCCAAATCTTGACACGATTACTTTATTGGACTCTAAAACTACCTTAAATCCATCTCGACATAGAAGGGAGCCGCTAACTAGATTCTTGTTCATAGTAGGGACATGCTGCACGTTCCTTAGTTGCACGATCTTTCCCGAAGTAAACTTCAGATCCACCGTGCCAATGCCACGAACAGAAGCATGTGACCCATTCCCCATTAGGACGGAAGAATCCTTTGTGACCGATAAGAAGTAAACAGGAGATGTCAGCACACACATGAGCGTTAGCACCGAATCAATCCACCACGAAGATGATTGAAATCTTGAAAGCACAATAGGTAAATTACCATACCCATCAAGATTGCTAGCGGTCACCATGTTGACAGTCTTGGAGCTTGTTTTCCTCTCTGCGGTCTGCACGTTCGGGCATTCCTTGGAAAAGTGTCCAGGCTTCCCACAAAGCGTAGCACTCTAGCTCAGCCTTGTTGAACTTCTTCTTCTTGAAGGTAGTAGTCTTGGTAGGCTTGTTGAAAACAGGTTTGTTCTTCCCTTTGTTCTTGTTCTGTGGGTACCTCTGCACCATGTTAGCGAGGCTGAACCTCACCTCCTTTTTCAGTGGTATCTTTAGCCCGAGCTTTTCTTCAACATCAAGAGATGCAATCAGATTTTCAACTGATATCTCCTGTCTCTTATGCTTCGAGTTGTGGCGAAATTCCTCCATGAAGGAGGCAACTTTGCAACCATGCACCCAACCACGAATTTGTCGGGTAGAACACATTTAAGGAGTTCAAGTTCCTTCACAATGCAATCGTATCTCATGAGCTTGTTCAACCACGAACAGTTATTCACCATCTTGTAGTCATGAAAACTCTCCATGATGTACAGTTCATCGCTCAGCATCTGTTGCACGAATTTTGCATTCATTGCATCCCACAGAATTTTTCCGTCGTTTATGTGCATGTACACATCACACAGACGGTCAAGAAGAACACTCGAATGCATCCCACAAACATAGTATTGGCTTCCTGGAATTTTCTCCGATCTTCGTCGGTCATTCCTCTGGAGCACCAACACTAGCATGGAAAACTTTCGGAGCAATAAGCGGGCGTGGTCTTCACTTGCCACCTCTTAAAGTGCACACCGTAAACTTATCCGGCCTCGATGCATCAAATGAATCCAGCCATAGTTAACTCAGGAAATTGCCTATAATTAGGTTTTTGGATTGTTGGAATATTAGGCAAGTTCATGATTAATTCCAGTAAATAATCCTACTCTCCGATATATATAATCCTAAGACTCAAAATAGTTTTCTTCTAGACTCAACAACGGCCAACAATCAAGGGGGCTCCTATGGTCGGTCGAGGCTCTAATACCAACTTGTCACGCCCAAGATGCGACCCTATCCTAAAGGAACTCGAAGGTCCCACCAAGGATAGAAGCGCATCTTGAAGACGCTTTTGCAAGGTGGATATCATTACATCAACATTACATAATAGATGGGGATACATACAAAAGGCATACAATGCCACACGAATACAACAACACATCATATACAAGATCAACATCCGACTACGGATGAAACATAAACAAACTCAAACAATATCCACCACTGCTAGCCCAGGCTGCCGACCGAACCTATCCCCGATCGAAGAAGCGGATGAAGAACTCCAACACAAATAAACATCGCTCTCGCGTCATGATCATCGCATAACCTGTACCTGCAACTGGTGGTGTAGTAATCTGTGAGCCACGAGGACTCAAAGAAACCCATTACCGGGGTATCAAGACTAGCAAAGCTTAAAGGGAAAGGAAGGGGTAAAGTGGTGAGATTGCAGCAGCGACTAAGCATATATGGTGGCTAACATACGCAAATGAGGCGAGAAGAGAAACAAAGGAACGGTCGTCAACTAGTAATGATCAAGAAGTGATCCTGAACTCCTACTTACGTCGGACATAACCCGAAACCGTGTTCTCCTCTTGATCAACCCGAAAAGAGACACTCACGGTTACGCACACGGTTGGTGTATTTTAGAAGAGTTTACTTCAAGTTTACTACAACCGGATATTAACAAATTCCCATCGCCACATAACCGGGGCACGGCTTCCAAAGTTCAAACCCTGCAGGGTGTCCCAACAGCCCATGATAAGCTCTCGCGATCAACGAAGGATATTCCTTCTCCCGGAAGACCCGATCAGTCTCGAATCCGGCAACAAGACATTTTGACAGCAATAAAACAAGACCAGCAAAGCCGCCCGATCGCCGACAATCCCGATAGGAGCTGCACATATCTCGTTCTCGTGGCAACACCGGATAGGTCAGCCTCGAGTAAAACCAGCCCTCGAGTTGCCCGTGGTGGCCCATGATCTGCCAGTTCGAACCAGCACTTAGAGAAGCACCGCCCGGGGGCTAAAATAAAGATGACCCTCGAGAGAGCGACTCCCAAGGGAAAAGTAGGTGGTGGTGAGGCAAATGGTAAAACCAAGGTTGGGCCTTCTGGAGGAGTCTTATTCAAAGCGAACTGTCAAGGGGTCCCATAAATCACCCAACCGCGTTAGGGGCGCAAAATCCGGGAACATAATACCGATATGACGGAAACTAGGGCGGCAAGAGTGGAACAAAACACCAGGCATAAGGCCGAACCTTCCACCCTTTACCAAGTATATAGATGCATTAATACTATAAGAGATATTGTGATATCCCAACATAAACATAATCCAACATGGAGCAATCTGTTGGGGAACGTAGTAATTTCAAAATTTCCTACGCACATGCAAGATCATGGTGATGGCATAGCAACGAGAGGGGAGAGTATTGTCCACGTACCCTCGTAGACCGTAAGCGGAAGCGTTATGACAACACGGTTGATGTAGTCGTACGTCTCACGATCCGACCGATCCAAGTACCGAACGTACGGCACCTCCGAGTTCAGCACACGTTCAGCTCGATGACGATCCCCGGGCTCCGATCCAGCAAAGCGTCGGGGATGAGTTCCACGACGACGGCGTGGTGGCGATGATGATGCTCCACCGGCGCAGGGCTTCGCCTAAGCTCCGCGACGATATGACCAAGTGGAATATGGTGGAGGGGGCACCGCACACGGCTAAGGAACGATCCGTAGATCAACTTGTGTGTCATGGGGTGCCCCCTGCCTGTATATATAAAGGAGCAAGGGGAGGAGGCCGGCCCTAGGAGGAGGCGCCAAGTGTGGAGTCCTACTAGGACTCCCTAGTCCTAGTAGGATTCCACCTCCCTTGTTGGAGTAGGAGAAGGGAAAGAGGGGAGAGGAGAAGGAAAGGGGCTCGCCCCTTGTCCAGTCGGACCAGTGGGGGCGCAGGCCTCCTCCTTTGGCCTCTCTCTCTATTCCCGTATGGCCCAATAAGGCCCATATACTCCCGGCGAATTCCGTAACTCTCCCAGACTCGAAAAATACCGAATCACTCGGAACCTTTCCGAACTCGAATATAGTCGTCCAATATATCGATCTTTACGTCTCGACCATTTCGAGACTCCTCGTCATGTCCCCGATCTCATCCGGGACTCCGAACTCCTTCGGTACATCAAAACTCATAAACTCATAATATAACTATTATCGAAACCTTAAGCGTGCGGACCCTACGGGTTCGAGAACTATGTAGACATGACCTAGAACTATTCTTCGTCAATAACCAATAGCGGAACCTGGATGCTCATATTGGCTCCTACATATTCTACGAAGATCTTTATCGGTCAAACCGCATAACAACATCGTTGTTCCTTTGCCATCGGTATGTTACTTGCCCGAGATTCGATCGTCGGTATCCAATACCTAGTTCAATCTCGTTCTTCGAAAGTCTCTTTACTCGTTCGTAATGCATCATTTCGTAACTAACTCATTAGCTACATTGCTTGCAAGGCTTATAGTGATGTGCATTACGAGAGGGCCCAGAGATACCTCTCCGACAATCGGAGTGACAAAACCTAATCTCGAAATCGTCAACCCAACATGTACCTTTGGAGACACCTGTAGTACTCCTTTATAATCACCCGATTACGTTGTGACGTTTGGTAGCACCAAAGTGTTCCTCCGTAAACAGGAGTTGCATAATCTCATAGTTACAGGAACATGTATAAGTCATGAAGAAAGCAATAGCAATGTACTAAACGATCAAGTGCTAGGCTAACGGAATGGGTCATGTCAATCACATCATTCTCCTAATGATGTGATCCCATTAATCAAATGACAACACATGTCTATGGTTAAGAAACATAACCATCTTTGATTAATGAGCTAGTCAAGTAGAGGCATACTAGTGACTATATGTTTGTCTATGTATTCACACATGTATCATGTTTCCGGTTAATACAATTCTAGCATGAATAATAAACATTTATCATGAAATAAGGAAATAAATAATAACTTTATTATTGCCTCTAGGGCATATTTCCTTCACAATCTTCATCTTCACCTGCAACTAGAACGCTATAAGAGGGGCTGAGCAAAAGCGGTAACATAGCCAAACAACGGTTTGCTAGGAAGGGTGACAAAGCTTAGAGGTTCATGGAAATTTGGGAGGCTCGAGCAGCAAGTGGTAGGTAACGCAGAAAAGCGATGGAACGAAGCAATTAGCATAGCAATGATAGTAATGAGATCCAAGGTGACGGTCATCTTGCCTGAAATCCCGCTAGGAAGAAGAACGAGTCCATGAAGAAGATGAACGGGAGTAGTCGAACGAATCCTCACAATCGCAACATTACGGGCGAGAAGCAACACGGAAAGAAACAAACAACATGATAAATGCACAAGCATAAACATGGCACGATGCACAATCAAGTATGATGCATTTCCGGTTTATTGAGGCATGGCATGGCAAAGTGCAACAAACAATGCTACAAGTTAAGTGGAGCTCAATATGCAACGGGTTGCATATTGACAAAACACCACATTGACATATTTAGTTTAATCTCGGTTAGGTACTCAACAATATTAAATGTTGGTTAACATGGCAATAGGTGAAGCATAACAAAACTATACCATCTAAACAATTTAAATGGGGCGGATATAACAAACAACAAATCCGTAAATCCCCATATGCATTTAGCAAATTGATGGAAACAACAAATATAAACATTTTTAAATGTTGTTATTATGATCACGGATGACATATGCAAGTTTTAAGCAATTTTATGAAAATGTTGACATGAGCATGTTATGAAGCATTTGTCACTGTGGTGGAAGAAAGGGGTGCCACGGCAACGAATCCGAAAATGATGCCACGGCAACATATCGGTTCTGGTAGCTCATGGATATACCGGTGCAAAAGGAAGCGTGCGGATGTGCGAAACATGCTAGAGATGGTGGGGTGCTCCCGACTACCGGGTTCCCACGGGTTAGTGGCATGGAAACGAGGAGGAACGTGGAAGGACCAATCTTGGACACGGTTTGAACATGAGCATCTCATACAACATGCATACGGTCTCATAAGATTGTCTCGGTGTTATACCTTCGAAGCGTGCATTTCAGGGCGGTTCCAAATCGTCAAGGGAAGTAGTCGTTCACGGGTCGTAGGGGAAGTAGTGGTACACGTTATTTTCAGGGAGGTACTTGAAGAATCCAACGTCTTCGGGGCGATGGTAGTGGTACACACGACATCGAGGTACTTGTCGGTCCGGTCTTGGCGGTGTAGATGTACACGTTGTCGGGGTACTTGTCGCATCACCGGGTGTAGTCGTACACGTTCGAAGCAGAACTTGGCGTATCCATGTACTTGGCGTTCCGGTCCTGTAGTCGTACTAGGCATCCGGTGAACTTGGCGAAATCCACGGCGTCCTTAGGCGTTCCTGGTTGCAGCGTCTTGGCAAATCGAAAGGATCTTGGCGTCCATGCAACCGCAGCGGAGGTGCACGAAACCAGCGGCAGAGGACAAGCCGCAGCTGTGGCTCTCAAGATTGGCAACGAAGGCGGGGAGGACAGCCTACGGATCGCGGGTGGAGCTTGGGCATGGAAGGAGGGTGGCGAGCGAGCAGCAGCGAGATGCAAAGAGGTCATGGGGCGCGGGACTTGGGCGCCGGCTGCAGGAAGCAACCACCATGGGGACGGGAGGAGCGGCTCCCCTCGGCGTGCAGAGCTGCTGGTGGAGGAGACGCTGCGGCGAGGTGGCCCCTGGTCGCCAGAGAGGAAGCAGATGACAGCTGGTCCCATGCAGCGGAGAACGGCAGGATCTGGCGAGCCTCTGGCAGCACTTGGCCAAGGCGTGGCCATGGGCGACAAGCAAGGTGGGTCGAGGCGGCGGCGCCCTGGTCGCAGCGACCGACTCCAGCGACAAGGAGGAGGCAGAGGGGGGCAGGGCGCAGACGACGGAGGGCCGCGGAGTTGGCCGCCCGATGGTGTTATGGAGGCCGGGCGGTGCTCTACTCCTCTCTGCGTGTGGCAGCGGAGGAGGAGGACGATGGGGAGAGGGATCGAGAGGAGGCGATGGGATCGGGAGAGTGAGGTTGCGAGGAGATGGGGATCGGCGATGGGATCGGGCTCTGGTGGCGCTCGAGGGATCGAGCGGGGATCGATCGGGCTAGGGTTAGGAGGCGGGCTGGGCCTTGGGCAGCGGAGGAAGCAGGCTTGGCACGGCTGCTGGGCTCTCTCTCTCTCTCTCTAAAGAAAATTAAAAGAAAACAGAGATAAGAAGGAAAAGAAAGGGAGGTTAGGGAAGATGTTGGACACGGATAATTTTCTGGGCTCACCAAAATGGTCTTGATCCAGAAAAATTGCAAAGAGACGTGTCGAAGGGTTTGAATACAACCTCATTTGAATTACATTCAAAAGAGTTTAAATAGGAGTGGGGGTTTGGAAGGTCCAAAAATGTTCAGATTTTTGTTGGAGCTTGGAAAAAAGATGAAATGATATATGGCAAAGTTAGAGACCAAGAATTATGATAACAAAGGCATTGGGATTTATTTTTGCAAGTGTGTTATGATCAATTCCAAATAATGGAATATTTTAATATAGCTCCCTAATATTGGGAGGATATGTTATAAAGAGAAATCACCATGTGAATTCCCTCGATTTAAATGGATCAAAGATCCACACGATTTATTTATTTGAGTTTTTAAAAAGGGGATGCATGATGACATGATGCAATGCAAATGATGCAACGAGATGAGATGCATGACATGAACAAAATGCAAAACAAAAGACAAAAACCCAACCACGAAGGAAATAACATATCGCATCTCCGGAAAAGGCAAGAGTTGGAGTTACGAAAATGGAAAGTTGTATCCGGGGCGTTACAACACTCCACCACTACGAGAGGATCTCGTCCCGAGATCTAGGATGGCACGGGAGAGAAACGAAAGAGGAAGATAAGAGGTAAAACTAAGTTGCTTCTTCGACAAACGAGTGAAACCATGAACCTTGAGATGTTAAAAAAGTTGAAAGAAAGAACACAACGGAGTTGAACACAATTGAGAGCACTGCGGTAGAAAAATAGAAACAAGGAACACCATTTGAACCTTGGAGGTTGAAAGACATAAGAAAAGGGTTACAATGGACAAGAAGTACAAGCAAGCACTCCGGTTGAAACGAGATGTACAAGGAATGATAAAGATCAATTACGACAACACTCCTATTGGAAAAGAGGAACAAGGGATACGACGAGAACCAAGAGTTTTAGTGATAAGATAGATATTGAAACCAGTCCGGTTAAAACTAGATAGAGAAGGAATAAGATTGATATAATTTGGGCAGCACTCCGACTAAAAGAAGAAGGAAAACTAGAAAAGATGATAAGAACTTGAAGAGATGACACAACACTCCGGTTAAATGGATAAGCAAGGAAAAGAACATGATCCTCACAATTCGAGATGATGAGTGAAGAGAGCAACATCACCATGCCTCCGGAAGAAAGAATAGAAGATAGATCATTGAAATAAAAGAATGGAGAAGAAAATGCCAACTTCTACCACAATTGAATTTGGAAGGCATCCTTGCAAGAAGGTTAGAATATAGTTGTTTGAAAACCAACAACGAAACGAATAAGCTTGTAGTGGGCTTATGGAAACATCTCAAGACTATGAGGTGACAACCGGCCACTAATGGAAACCATTGATTTGATTGAGAGCACCAAAGAGATGAAAAACTTCTTCACCGAGATGATAAAGAGATAACTTGGATCATAGACAAGCACCACAAATAGCAACATTCCCAATGGAAGGCTTTTAGGTGAAATCTATATCAAGATACTCCAACGAAGAAATTATGATGGGTTGAAACAACTCATGATCGAAGAGAAAATGATGGTTTTAAAATATCTCCTTCTTAACAACTTGTGAATCATGAAACATGAAGAGAAATTGTCGAGGATGACATAACACCATCTCAAAAGATAAAGTAGAAAGAATTGCACTTCGGAATGCAAGATGAAGAATGCTTGAACTCCTCAAAACAAAACATGTGTTGAGCACCATGTTTATCTTAGAGTATAGCTTGGCGGATCATAACTTCAAGAGAAATCTTGAAGAACAATTGAATAATTAAAAGAATCCTTGATGAACCACCATGTAGAACCTCCATGAAGAACTCCGGTAATACAAGGATGATAGAAAGAAAGAGAAGTTGAAAACACAAGGTGAAGTCTCGCAATGATTTAGATGGAGCTTCGCGACGAGATAATGCGAAAAACATGGAACTCCGGAAAGAAAGATGAACAAATGAAATCAAGAATTTTGATGAACCTCCGGAATAAGGAATCAAATTTACTCGATGAAACAAGAATAAGAATTACATTATGCTCATCCTTCACCACTTAAATTGATCACAAGCAATGGATTTGGCACACTACTTATTCTTTTAGAAAGGATTAAGATAGATATGGCGCAAACTTGGGAAGGTCTTCGACGAAACACCGAGAGGATTGGAAGGGACGAATGAAATGATACGATAATAAAGGAATAGGAATGTTGAACAAACCACCGTAAGAATTGAAAATGAAAGTAGCAAAGGCACAATTCACCGGGAAGAATTGGAAAACGAATGAAGATACTTGAGGGGATTTAGATACAAGAGAATGAAGAGATCATGAACTGATTAGAGGATATTTGAATGATTCACCGGTAAGATTTGGAGAACGAGAGCTGAAAGCTGAGAATGAATAAACCCAAAATGATGGCCTTCGTAGGAATAAAATGGAAAGAACTCATGAAATGCTTCGGGTGGGTGTGAAAAGAATTCTCACAATCGAAAACAATTATGAGAGGATGGCATCAAGCTAGAACCACGCATCTTGAAGTGAATGGAGAAAGATTTAAGAGAAACTCTTCTTCGGTCTTCAAATGCTGAGAATGACGAGGAGAAACACCACCAAATTGTTGAGAAACTCCGGAAGGGTTAAAAGAGGAAAGGTTGAGCCATAGATGAAAAGAATTTGAAAGCGGCCTAGGAGAAGGCATGTGACTGATGAAAATTCATTCTTACGTCAAACTTTGAAATGAATTTCAGAATAGTTCCGGGAAAATTAGAAGAGTCAGGTAAGATCCTGGAAAAAAACCTGTGGGTTAGGGCCCACTCGAAAGAAAACACAGTTGAACAATTTTAAAGAGAGGTTGCACCGGTTGAATTAAATGACTTGAATGAGATAATAATCTCCAAATAGCTTGAACAGATCTTGGAAGAAAAGACGAGCCTTCTGAGATATCTTCAGCACTCCAGGACAAATGAATAGCGAGAAGTGAATGATTAAGAGGTGCATCGGCATGAGAAAGCATTAGAAACGAGGAAAGGAATATGATGAATATCGAAAGCTTGAATTGGATCCACCGGAGAAGAAACAACAATGAAGGATGATGAACTTGAAACTGTTGAGCATCTTCATGGGAAATCACCGGATAAGAACATTGAAAGAAAAGAATGAAGAGACTTCCCACAAATAAAAGGATACATGATTGAGAAATCTGAGTCCTTGAAGAAAAAGGGTGGGAGGGCGGGAAAACAAAGACAACTTGGGATGGATGAAACAAACACCGGTGAGAAAACTTAGAGTTGATCTTGCGGATGTTGAAAATGATCGGATCCACTTGAAGAGAAGCACACCGGTTAGAAAGAATTGACATCACAATCTCGATGATCAAGAAGGATTAGTATTCACATAGCAATATGAGAACACCATTTAGGAAAGGTATGGATTCAACATTTGACATTGAAGCAACTCAAATACCACAACTCAAAACAAAACAAAGGATTGGCTTGCGGAAAAGCCGGAACAAATACATATGATAGAGATTTACCCTAATCCCATATCATGCATCTGTCGGAAAGATATTCTAGGAGCTACTTGAATTCCCACCTATAAACTCCCGAAACTTTCTGGCTATGCAATCTGGTGTTGGGGATACAGGGGACACAAAATATATCACCCAAACTAACAATACCTAGATCCAGCTGTATCCATCCGTCAACACATAACCAAGAAAACTCCGGAAATCGTGTACCTCAACCTTCGAAAAGCATCCGTTATACGAGTTATGGCAATACTCCTGAACTCCCCAGTACTGGGTGGCGTCGAGGTTATCTCACCAACAACTGCATAAAAGAGATTTTCGATGTCGGTAAAACTCAGGTATTCTAGAACTACAACGATAAAATTGTGACGACAACACCTCGGAGCTCAACTCCCTGGGACACTGCCACAACCCCTAAATGTCAGGAGGCACCAAGAACAATGTTCTCGTCACAAGACTATCGGAACGATTCCAAGATACCCGCCTGATCCTAAAAACAAATTCGTGAAATTTGAGGAGAGGAAAGACAAAACATCTACGGCAGGAGGCCTCACCAGAGCGACGAAGGGACTGAGGAGTAAAAAGAATCCTACTCTCCGATATATATAATCCTAAGACTCAAAATAGTTTTCTTCTAGACTCAACAACGGCCAACAATCAAGGGGGCTCCTATGGTCGGTCGAGGCTCTGATACCAACTTGTCACGCCCAAGATGCGACCCTATCCTAAAGGAACTCGAAGGTCCCACCAAGGATAGAAGCGCATCTTGAAGACGCTTTTGCAAGGTGGATATCATTACATCAACATTACATAATAGATGGGGATACATACAAAAGGCATACAATGCCACACGAATACAACAACACATCATATACAAGATCAACATCCGACTACGGATGAAACATAAACAGAAACTCAAACAATATCCACCACGCTAGCCCAGGCCGCCGACCGAACCTATCCCCGATCGAAGAAGCAGATGAAGAACTCCAACACAAATAAACATCGCTCTCGCGTCATGATCATCGCATAACCTGTACCTGCAACTGGTGGTGTAGTAATCTATGATCCACGAGGACTCAGCAATCCCATTACCAGGGGTATCAAGACTAGCAAAGCTTAAAGGGAAAGGAAGGGGTAAAGTGGTGAGATTGCAGCAGCGACTAAGCATATATGGTGGCTAACATACGCAAATGAGAGCGAGAAGAGAAACAAAGGAACGGTCGTCAACTAGTAATGATCAAGAAGTGATCCTGAACTACTACTTACGTCAGACATAACCCAGAAACCGTGTTCTCCTCTCGATCAACCCCGAAAAAAGACACTCACGGTTACGCACACGATTGGTGTATTTTAGAAGAGTTTACTTCAAGTTTACTACAACCGGATATTAACAAATTCCCATCTGCCACATAACCGCGGGCACGGCTTTGAAAGTTCAAACCTGCAGGGTGTCCCAACTTAGCCCATGATAAGCTCTCGCGATCAACGAAGGATATTCCTTCTCCCCGGGAAGACCCGATCAGTCTCGGAATCCCGGCTACAAGACATTTCGACAGCAATAAAACAAGACCAGCAAAGCCGCCCGATGTGCCGACAATCCCGATAGGAGTTGCACATATCTCGTTCTCAAGGCAACACCGGATAGGTCAGCCTACGAGTAAAACCAGCCCTCGAGTTGCCCCGTGGTGGCCCCGCAGTCTGCCCGGTTCGAACCAGCACTTAGAGAAGCACTGGCCCGGGGGGGCTAAAATAAAGATGACCCTCGAGAGAGCGACTCCCAAGGGAAAAGTAGGTGGTGGTGAGGCAAATGGTAAAACCAAGGTTGGGCCTTCTTTGGAGAGTCTTATTCAAAGCGAACTGTCAAGGGGTCCCATAAATCACCCAACCGCGTTAGGGACGCAAAATCCGGGAACATAATACCGATATGACGGAAACTAGGGCGGCAAGAGTGGAACAAAACACCAGGCATAAGGCCGAGCCTTCCACCCTTTACCAAGTATATAGATGCATTAATACTATAAGAGATATTGTGATATCCCAACATAAACATAATCCAACATGGAGCAATCTTCATCTTCACCTGCAACTAGAACGCTATAAGAGGGGCTGAGCAAAAGCGGTAACATAGTCAAACAACGGTTTGCTAGGAAGGGTGACAAAGGTTAGAGGTTCATGGCAATTTGGGAGGCTCGAGCAGCAAGTGGTAGGTAACGCAGCAAAGCGATGGAACGAAGCAATTAGCATAGCAATGATAGTAATGAGATCCAAGGTGACGGTCATCTTGCCTGAAATCCCGCTAGGAAGAAGAACGAGTCCATGAAGAAGACGAACGGGAGTAGTCGAACGAATCCTCACAATCGCAACATTACAGGAACTGGGAAGCAACACCGGAAAGAAACAAACAACATGATAAATGCACAAGCATAAACATGGCACGATGCACAATCAAGTATGATGCATGCCCGGTTTATTGAGGCATGGCATGGCAAAGTGCAACAAACAATGCTACAAGTTAAGTGGAGCTCAATATGCAACGGGTTGCATATTGACAAAACACCACATTGACATATTTAGTTTAATCTCGGTTAGGTACTCAACAATATTAAATGTTGGTTAACATGGCAATAGGTGAAGCATAACAAAACTATACCATCTAAACAATTTAAATGGGGCCGGATATAACAAACAACAAATCCGGTAAATCCCCATATGCATTTAGCAAATTGATGGAAACAACAAATATAAACATTTTTAAATGTTGTTATTATGATGCGGATGACATATGCAAGTTTTAAGCAATTTTATGAAAATGTTGACATGAGCAGGTTATGAAGCATTTGTCACTGTGGTGGAAGAAAGGGGTGCCACGGCAACGAATCCGAAAATGATGCCACGGCAACATATCGGTTCCGGTAGCTCATGGATATACCGGTGCAAAAGGAAGCGTGCGGATGTGCGAAACATGCTAGAGATGGTGGGGTGCTCCCGACTACCGGGTTCCCACAGGTTAGTGGCATGGAAACGAGGAGGAACGTGGAAGGACCAATCTTGCACACGGTTTGAACATGAGCATCTCATACAACATGCATACGGTCTCATAAGATTGTCTCGGTGTTATACCTTCGAAGCGTGCATTTCAGGGCGGTTCAAAATCGTCGAGGGAAGTAGTCGTTCACGGGTCGTAGGGGAAGTAGTGGTACACGTTGTTTTCAGGGAGGTACTTGAAGAATCCAACGTCTTCGGGGCGACGGTAGTGGTACACACGACATCGAGGTACTTGTCGGTCCGGTCTTGGCGGTGTAGATGTACACGGTGTCGGGGTACTTGTCGCATCACCGGGAGTAGTCGTACACGTTCGAAGCAGAACTTGGCGTATCCATGTACTTGGCATTCCGGTCCTGTAGTCGTACTAGGCATCCGGTGAACTTGGCGAAATCCACGAAGGCGTCCTTGGGCGTTCCTGGTTGCCGCGTCTTGGCAAATCGAAAGGGATCTTGGCGTCCATGCAACCGGCAGCGGAGGTGCACGAAACCAGCGGCAGAGGACAAGCCGCAGCTGTGGCTCTCAAGATTGGCAACGAAGGCAGGGGAGGACAGCCTACGGATCGCGGGTGGAGCTTGGGCGTGGAAGGAGGGTGGCGAGGCAGAGCAGCAGCGCGAGATGCAAAGAGGTCATGGGGCGCGGGACTTGGACGCCGGCTGCAGGGAAGCAACCACCATGGGGACGGGGAGGAGCTCGGCTCCCCTCGGGCGTTGCAGGCTGCTGGTGGAGGAGATGCGCGGGCGAGGTGGCCCCTGGTCGCCGTAGAGGAAGCAGAGGACGGCGCGGGTCCGGCGACGACGGAGAACGGCAGGATGCGGCGAGCCTGCGCTGGCACTTGGCGAAGGCGTGGCCATGGACGACGGCGAGGTGGGTCAAGGGCGGCGGCGCTCCTGGCCGCAGCGACTGGACTCCGGCGACGAGGAGGAGGCAGAGGGGGGGCATGGGCGCAGACGACGGAGGGCCGCCGGAGTTGGCCGCCCCGATGGTGTTGCGGAGGCCGGGCGCGGTGCTCTACTCCTCTCTGCGTGTGGCAGCGGAGGAGGAGGACGATGGGGAGAGGGGATCAAGAGGAGGGGCGATGGGATCGGGAGAGTGAGGCTGCGAGGAGATGGGGATCGGCGATGGGATCGGGCTCTGGTGGCGCCGAGGATCGAGCGGGGGATCGATCGGGCTAGGGTTAGGAGGCGGCTGGGCCTTGGGCAGCGGAGGAAGCAGCTTGGCACTGGCTGCTGGGCTCTCTTCTCTCTCTCACTCTAAAGAAAATTAAAAGAAAACAGAGATAAGAAGGAAAAGAAAGGGAGGTTAGGGGAAGATGTTGGACACGCGGATAATTTTCCTGGGCTCACCAAAATGGTCTTGATCCAGAAAAATTGCAAAGAGACGTGTCGAAGGGTTTGAATACAACCTCATTTGAATTACATTCAAAAGAGTTTAAATAGGGAGTGGGGGTTTGGAAGGTCCAAAAATGTTCAGATTTTTGGTGGAGCTTGGAAAAAAGATGAAATGATATATGGCAAAGTTAGAGACCAAGAATTATGATAACAAAGGCATTGGGATTTATTTTTGCAAGTGTGTTATGATCAATTCCAAATAATGGAATATTTTAATATAGCTCCATAATATTGGGAGGATATGTTATAAAGAGAAATCACCATGTGAATTCCCTCGATTTAAATGGATCGAAGATCAACACGATTTATTTATTTGAGTTTTTAAAAAGGGGATGCATGATGACATGATGCAATGCAAATGATGCAACGAGATGAGATGCATGACATGAACAAAATGCAAAACAAAAGACAAAAACCCAACCACGAAGGAAATAACATATCGCATCTCCGGAAAAGGCAAGAGTTGGAGTTACGAAAATGGAAAGTTGTATCCGGGGCGTTACACCCTAATATCTATGCGGTCACATAGTGGGCACTATAGACGTGAATCCCTTTGCTCTCAACCATAGGATTGACTCTCATCAATGGCTAGATCTTTCAAAAAAAGACACTCATCAACGACTGATATTGCTTCTTAGGCTTAGGATCCAAATTTCAAAATTGATACACTATATAGTAGTATAGATTCGTGAAATTAGCTTTTAGCTCATGATATCATTCTCCATAGATGCATATGCACCTAGCAAAAAAAAATTCCATGCATGCAATTCTAACGGTTAGTGATCATGGGAAGCGGCTTGGAAAGCATCGCGCAGGAGAGCCATGAAGTGAATGTCAGACCAACACATTTCTTGTTTTGCTTGTGTATCTTGATTAGACAGTTGGCGATGTGGTAATAAAATAGGGATGCCTTGAGAAACAATCCACGTTTGGATGGTTAGAAGGACAGTGGTAGCTTCAGATGACCAGGGATCAAACCCTAGATTTGATGCTTTGTCGTCTCATAAAGATGAAATATTCTTTCAGTGGGAGGCGATGTTCCTGTCGATAGCGAGGCATTTGTGGTGACTTTGTCAATCTCATGACCCATTGGCTTAGTCTCTCGAAGGTGCTCATAGGGGTAGAGCGTATTTGTGTGCTTCATAGGAGATGAGTGTATGAACAAATTTGTGAGTGCTTGCATATGTACTGCGTTTAAAAAAATGCCCTCATCCATCAATTTCTCAAGTGACGGTTGTAGCCGTGATTAAATGAAATCTCCAACAATGGGAGTGTCCTAAATAAATATGTTCGAAGTAGCCAAACAATCTGAATGTAGTTGAGTTGTGGAGTGAGGCATTTTGGAGCTTGGATCCGTGGTGAACTATTTTTTGAAAAAAAAATCATACATCAGATTTTCAAGTTTCAAATTCAAAAGAAAAATCCACATGCATAGGGATGTATAATACACGTGTGTATAGTTTCATTATGAAAAACTTCAGGGCCTCTTTGAATTAAACGATTTTTGTAGGAAGTGTGAAGGATTTAAATCTGAAGGATTTTTTTTCTATGGAAGCCTTTGTTGGAAATATGCCCTAGAGGCAATAATAAAAGGATTATTATTATATTTCCTTGTTCGTGATAATTGTCTTTTATTCATGCTATAATTTTATTATCCGGAAATCGTAATACACGTGTGAATACTTAGACCACAACATGTCCCTAGTGAGCCTCTAGTTGACTAGCTCGTTGATCAATAGATAGTCATGGTTTCCTGACTATGGACATTGGATGTCATTGATAACGGGATCACATCATTAGGAGAATGATGTGATGGACAAGACCCAATCCTAAGCATAGCACAAGATCGTGTAGTTCGTTTTGCGAGAGCTTTTCCAATGTCAAGTATCTCTTCCTTAGACCATGAGATCGTGTAACTCCCGGATATCGTAGGAGTGCTTTGGGTGTACCAAACGTCACAATGTAACTGGGTGACTATAAAGGTGCACTACAAGTATCTCCGAAAGTGTCTATTGGGTTGACACGGATCGAGACTCGGATTTGTCACTCCGTATTATGAGAGGTATCACTTTGGCCCACTCGGTAGTGCATCATCATAATGAGCTCAAAGTGACCAAGTGTCCGTCACGGATCATGCATTACGGATGCGAGTAAAGTGACTTGCGGTAACGAGATTCAACGAGGTATTGGGATACCGACGATCGAATCTCGGGCAAGTAACATACCGCCTAACAAAGGGAATTGTATACGGGTTGCTTGAATCCTCGACATCGTGGTTCATCCGATGAGATCATCGAGGAGCATGTGGGAGCCAACATGGGTATCCAGATCCCGCTGTTGGTTATTGACCGGAGAGCCGTCTCGGTCATGTCTCGTGTCTCCGAACCCGTAGGGTCTACACATAAGGTTCGGTGACGCTAGGGTTGTATGAATATGAGTATGCAGCAAACCGAATGTTGTTTGGAGTCCGGATGAGATCCCGGACGTCATGAGGAGTTCGGAATGGTTCGGAGGTAAAGAATTATATATAGGAAGTGCTATTTCGCCATCGGAGAATTTGGGGTTACTGGTATTGTCTGGGACCACCGGAAGGGTCCCGGGTCCACCGGTGGGGCCACCTATCCCGGAGGGCCCGTGGGCTGAAGTGGGAGGAACCAGCCTGGTGGGCTGGTGCGCGCTTCCACTTGGCCCCCTGCGCCTAGGGTTGGAAACCCTAGGGTGGGGCGCCCACTTGCCTTGGGGGCAAGTCTCCCCCTTGTCGCCGCCCACAGGAGATTGGATCTCAGGCGGCGCCCCGGGGCCTATATAAAGGAAAGGGAGGGAGGCAGCCGCACCGCATCTTGGCGCCTCCCTCCCCTGCTACACCTCTCCCTCTCGCAGAAGCTCGGCGAAGCCCTGCTGCGGTGACTGCTGCATCCACCACCACGCCGTCGTGCTGCTGGATCTTCATCAACCTCTCCTTCCCCCTGCTGGATCAAGACGGAGGAGACGGCACGCTGACCGTCGTGTGTGTTGAACGCGGAGGTGCCGTCCGTTCGGCGCTAGGATCTCCGGTGATTTGGATCACGACGAGAACGACTCCCTCAACCCCGTTCTCTTGAACGTTTCCGCACGCGATCTACAAGTGGTATGTAGATGCATCTCTCACTCGTTGCTAGATGAACTCATAGATGGATCTTGGTGAATGTAGGAAATTTTTTATTTTATGCAACGTTCCCCAACAGTGGCATCATGAGCTAGGTCTATGTGTAGTTCTCTATTGCACGAGTAGAACACAAATCAGTTGTGGGCGTAGATGTTGTCAACTTTCTTGACGTTACTAGTCTTATTTTGCTTCAGCGGTATTGTGGGATGAAGTGGCCCGGACCGACCTTACACGTACGCTTACGTGAGACAGGTTCCACCGACTGACATGCACTAGTTGCATAAGGTGGCTAGCGGGTGTCTGTCTCTCCCACTTTAGTTGGAGCGGATTCGACGAAAAGGGTCCTTATGAAGGGTAAATAGAAGTTGACAAATCACGTTGTGGTTATTCGAGGTAAGAAAACGTTCTTGCTAGAACCCAATTGCAGCCACGTAAAGATGCAACAACAATTAGAGGACGCCTAACTTGTTTTTGCAGCAATTGTCATGTGATGTGATATGGCCGAAGTTGTGATGAATGATGAATGATATATTGTGATGTATGAGATCATGTTCTTGTAATAGGAATCACGACTTGCATGTCGATGAGTATGACAACGGCAGGAGCCATAGGAGTTGTCTTAATTATTGTATGACCTGCGTGTCATTGATTCAACGCCATGTAAATTACTTTACTTTATTGCTAAACGTGTTAGCCATAGTAGTAGAAGTAATAGTTGGCGAGCAACTTCATGGAGACACGATGATGGAGATCATGGTGTCATGCCGGTGACAAGATGATCATGGAGCCCCGAAGATGAAGATCAAAGGAGCTATATGATATTGGCCATATCATGTCACTACTTTATATAATTGCATGTGATGTTTATTATGTTTTATGCATCTTGTTTACTTAGAACGGCGGTAGTAAATAAGATGATCCCTTATAATAATTTCAAGAAAGTGTTCCCCCTAACTGTGCACCGCTGCTAAAGTTCGCTGCTTCAAGCACCATGTGATGATCGGGTGATAGATCCTTACGCTCACATACAACGGGTGTAAGACAGTTTTACACATGCAGAACACTTAGAGTTAACTTGACGAGCCTAGCATGTACAGACATGGCCTCGGAACATAAGAGACCGAAAGGTCGAACATGAGTCGTATGGAAGATACGATCAACATGGAGATGTTCACCGACGATGACTAGTCCGTCTCACGTGATGATCGGACACGGCCTAGTCGACTCGGATCATGTAACACTTAGATGACTAGAGGGATGTCAAATCTGAGTGGGAGTTCATTAAATAATTTGATTAGATGGACTTAATTATCATGAACATTAGTCTAAAATCTTTGCAAAATGTCTTGTAGATCAAATGGCCAACGCTCATGTCACCATGAACTTCAACGCTCCTAGAGAAAACCAAGCTGAAAGACGATGGCAGCAATTATTCGGAGGGTCCGAACCCGAGGATCATCCTCATAGCAGCCAAGAAACAATATGTCCTAGAAGCACCGCTAGGTGAAGCACCCATCCCGAGAACCAAGACATTATGAATGCTTGGCAGTCTCGTCTTGATGATTACTCCCTCGCTCAGTGCGGCATGCTTTACAGCTTAGAACCGGGCTCCAAAAGCGTTTTGAGCAACACAGAGCATACGAGATGTTCGAGGAGCTGAAAATGGTTTTCAAGCTCATGCCCGGTCGAGAGATATGAAGTCTCCGACAAGTTCTATAGTTGTAAGATGGAGGAAAATAGTTACATCGGTGAGCACATACTCAAAATGTCCGGTTGCACAACCGCCGTCCCAAATGGACATTAACCTCCGGACGAGGCGGTCATTGACAGAATCCTTCATCGCTCCCACCAAGCTACAAAAGCTTTGTGATGAACTACAATATGCGGGGATGGTGAAGACCATTCTGAAGTATTCTCAATGTTTGAAGTCAGCAGAGGTTGAAATCAAGAAAGAACATCAAGTGTTGATGGTTAATAAAACCACTAAGTTCAAGAAGGGCAAGGGTAAGAAGAACTTCAAGAAGGACGGCAAAGATGTTGCCGCGCCCGCAAGCCGCTTGCGGGAAGAAGTCAAAGAATGGACCCAAGCCTGAGACAGTGTTTTTATTGCAAAGGGAAGGGTCACTGGAAGCGGAACTGCCCCAAATACTTAGCGGACAAGAAGGCCGGCAACACTAAAGGTATATTTGATATACATGTAATTGATGTGTACCTTACCAAGACTCGTAGTAACTCCCGGTATTTGATACCGGTGCCGTTGCTCATATTTGTAACTCACAGCAGAGCTGCGAATAAACGGAGACCGGCAAAGGACGAGGTGACGATCGCGTCGGGAATGGTTCCAAGGTCGATGTGATTGCCGTCGACACGCTACCTCTACATTTACCTACGGATTAGTTTTAAACCTCAATAATTGTTATTTAGTGCCAAGTTTGAGCATGAACATTGTATCGGGATCTCGCTTAATGCGAGATGGCTACTCATTTAAATCCGAGAATAATGGTTGTTCTATTTATATGAGAGATATGTTTTATGGTCATGCTCCGATGGTCAATGGTTTATTCTTAATGAATCTCGAACGTAATATTACACATATTCACAGTGTGAATACCAAAAGATGTAAAGTTGATAACGATAGTCCCACATACTTGTGGCACTGCCGCCTTGGTCACATTGGTGTCAAGCGCATGAAGAAACTCCATGCTGATGGACTTTTAGAGTCTCTCGATTATGAATAATTTGACACATGCGAACCATGCCTCATGGGCAAACTGACCAAGACTCCGTTCTCCGGAATAAAGGAGCGAGCAACCAACTTATTGGAAATCATACATACCGATGTAAAAGGGTCCAATGAGCGTTGAGGCTCATGGAGGATATCGTTATGTTCTCACTCTCACTGATGACTTGAGTAGATATGGGTATGTCTACTTGATGAAACAGAAGTCTGAGACCTTTGAAAGGTTCAAGGAATTTCAGAACGAGGTAGAGAATCAACGTGACCGAAAAATAAAGTTCTTACGATCAGATCATGGAGGAGAATATTGAAGTCACGAATTTGGTACACACTTAAGGAAATGTGGAATCGTTTACAACTCACGCCTGGAACACCTCAGCGTAACGGTGTGTCCGAACGTCGTGTCGCACTCTATTGGATATGGTGCGATCTATGATGTCTCTTACCGATTTACCGCTATCATTTTGGGGATACGCTCTAGAGACAGCTACATTCACTTTAAATAGGGCACCGTCTAAATCCGTTGAGACGACACCGTATGAATTATGGTTTGGGAAGAAACCTAAGCTGTCGTTTCTAAAAGTTTGGGGATGCGATGCTTATGTCAAGAAACTTCAACCTAAAAAGCTCGAACCCAAGTCGGAAAAATGCGTCTTCATAGGATACCCTAAGGAAACCCTTGGGTATACCTTCTACCTTAGATCCGAAGGCAAGATCTTTGTTGCCAAGAACGGATCCTTTCTTGAAAAAGAGTTTCTCTCGAAAGGAGTAAGTGGGAGGAAAGTAGAACTCAATGAAGTACTACCTCTTGAACCGAAAAGTAGTGCAGCTCAGGAAAATGTTCCTGTGGTGCCTACACCGTCTGGAGAGGAAATTAATGATGATGATCAAGGTACTTCGGATCAAGTTACTACTGAACTTCGTAGGTCCACAAGGACACGTTCCACACCAGAGTGGTATGGCAACCCTGTCCTGGAAATCATGTTGTTAGACAACGGTGAACCTTCGAACTATGAAAACAAAGTATGGACTTTGACAAACTTGCCCGATGATCGGCGAGCGATAGAAAACAAATGGATCTTTAAGAAGAAGACGGACGCGGATGGTAATGTTACCATCTATAAAGCTCGACTTGCCGCTAAAGGTTATCAGCAAGTTCAAGGGATTGACTACGATGAGACTTTCTCTCCCGTAGCGAAGCTAAAGTCCGTCCGAATCATGTTAGCAATTGCCGCATACTATGATTATGAGATATGGCAAATGGACGTCAAAACGGCATTCCTTAACGGCTATCTTAAGGAAGAATTGTATATGATGCAGCCGGAAGGTTTTGTCGACCCTAAGAACGCTAACAAGGTGTGCAAGCTCCAATGATCCATTTATGGGCTGGTGCAAGCATCTCGAGTTGGAACATTCGCTTTGATGAGATGATCAAAGCGTTTGGTTTATGCGACTTATGGAGAAGCCTGCATTTACAAGAAAGTGAGTGGGAGCTCAGTAGCATTTCTCATATTATATGTAGATGACATACTTTTGATGGGAAATGATATAGAACTCTTGGACAACATTAAGGCCTACTTGAATAAAAGTTTTTCAATGAAGGACCTTGGAGAAGCTGCTTATATATTAGGCATCAAGATCTATAGAGATAGATCGAGACGCCTCATAGGTCTTTCACAAAGCACATACCTTGATAAGATATTGAAGAAGTTCAAAATGGATCAGTCCAAGAAAGGGTTCTTGCTCAGACACAAGGTGTGAAATTGAGCTCGGCTCAATGTCCCACCACGGCAGAAGATATAGAAGAGATGAGTGTCATCCCTATGCATCAGCCATAGGTTCTATTATGTATGCCATGCTGTGTACCGACCTGATGTAAACCTTGCCGTAAGTTTGGTAGGAAGGTACCAAAGTAATCCCGCAAGGAACACCGGATAGCGGTCAAGAATATCCTGAAGTACCGAAAAGGACTAAGGACATGTTTCGCTTTATGGAGGTGACGAAGAGCTCGTCAGTAAGGGTTACGCCGACGCTTAGCTTCGACACGATCTGATGACTCTAAGTCACAAACCGGATACGTGTATATGTTGAATGGTGGAGCGATGGCTGGTGCAGCTGCAAGCGAGCGTCGTGGCGGGATCTACGTGTGAAGCGGAGTACATGGCAGCCTCGGAGGCAGCGCATGAAGCTATTTGGGTGAAGGAGTTCATCACCGACCTAGGAGTCATACCCAATGCGTCGGGGCCAATCAAACTCTTCTGTGATAACACTGGAGCTATTGCACTTGCCAAGGAGCCCAGGTTTCACAAGAAGACCAGGCACATCAAGCATCGCTTCAACTCCATTCGTGAAAATGTTAAAGATGGAGACATAGAAATTTGCAAAGTACATACGGATCTGAATGTCGCAGATCCGTTGACTAAACCTCTTCCGCGAGCAAAACATGATCAACACCAGAACTCTATGGGTGTTCGATTCATCACAATGTAACTAGATTATTGACTCTAGTGCAAGTGGGAGACTGTTGGAAATATGCGCCCCAGAGGCAATAATAAAAGGATTATTATTATATTTCCTTCTTCGTGATAATTGTCTTTTATTCATGCTATAATTGTATTATCCGGAAATCGTAATACACGTGTGAATACTTAGACCACAACATGTCCCTAGTGAGCCTCTAGTTGACTAGCTCGTTGATCAATAGATAGTCATGGTTTCCTGACTATGGACATTGGATGTCATTGATAACGGGATCACATCATTAGGAGAATGATGTGATGGACAAGACCCAATCCTAAGCATAGCACAAGATCGTGTAGTTCGTTTTGCTAGAGCTTTTCCAATGTCAAGTATCTCTTCCTTAGACCATGAGATCGTGTAACTCCCGGATACCGTAGGAGTGCTTTGGGTGTACCAAACGTCACAACGAATCGGGTGACTATAAAGGTGCACTACGGTATCTCCGAAAGTGTCTCATTGGGTTGACACGATCGATTCTGATTTGCCACTCCGTATTACGGAGAGGTATCACTGGGCCCACTCGGTAGTGCATCATCATAATGAGCTCAAAGTGACCAAGTGTCTGGTCACGGGATCATGCATTACGGTACGAGTAAAGTGACTTGCCGGTAACGAGATTCAACGAGGTATTGGGATACCGACGATCGAATCTCGGGCAAGTAACATACCGTCTGACAAAGGGAATTGTATACGTGGTTGCTTGAATCCTCGACATCGTGGTTCATCCGATGAGATCATCGAGGAGCATGTGGGAGCCAACATGGGTATCCAGATCCCGCTGTTGGTTATTGACCGGAGAGCCGTCTCGGTCATGTCTCACGTGTCTCCGAACCCGTAGGGTCTACACACTTAAGGTTCGGTGGCGCTTAGGGTTGTATGAATATGAGTATGCAGCAAACCAAATGTTGTTCGAGTCCGGATGAGATCCCGGACGTCACGAGGAGTTCGGAATGGTCCAAGGTAAAGAATTATATATAGGAAGTGCTATTTCGGCCATCGGGAGAATTTCGGGGGTTACCGGTATTGTACCGGGACCATCGGAAGGGTCCCGGTGGTCCACCAGGTGGGGCCACCTATCCCGGAGGGGCCCGTGGGCTGAAGTGGGAGGGAACCAGCCCCTGGTGGGCTGGTGCGCCCCCCACTTGGGGCCCCCTGCGCCTAGGGTTGGAAACCCTAGGGTGGGGGGGGGGGCGCCCCACTTGCCTTGGGGGGCAAGTCTCCCCCCTTGGCCGCCGCCCCCCTGGGAGATTGGATCTCCAGGGCCGGCGCCCCCCCCTGGGGGCCTATATAAAGGAAAGGGAAGGGAGGGCAGCCGCACCCTGCATCTTGGCGCCTCCCTCTCCCCTGCTACACCTCTTCCTCTCGCAGGCTCGGCGAAGCCTGCTGCAGTGATTGTCGCATCCACCACCACGCCGTCGTCTGCTGGATCTTCATCAACCTCTCCTTCCCCTTGCTGGATCAAGACGGAGGAGACTTCACGCTGACCGTACGTGTGTTGAACGCGGAGGTGCCGTCCGTTCGTCGCTAGGATCTCCGGTGATTTGGATCACGACGAGAACGACTCCCTCAACCTCGTTCTCTTGAACGCTTCCGCACGCGATCTACAAGTGGTATGTAGATGCATCTCTCACTCGTTGCTAGATGAACTCATAGATGGATCTTGGTGAACGTAGGAAATTTTTTATTTTATGCACCGTTCCCCAACAACCTTTTGGATCATAGGATTGGACCTACCAAATTTCTATGGATGTCATTCTCATGCCCTCCATTTCATAGGAATTCGGGCATCAGCTTAAACCTCTTTCTATTTTTTTCTTTGAAAAGTCCAATGCGCCTTCACTGTATTTCTGTGTACTCTCTTCTCAATCCTCTAGATTTCCTCTATTTTTTTGCTTATGCATTTATATTTTCTTTCTTTGAGAAGTCTAATTGCCTTCACTCTATCTCTCTGTACTCTCTCCTCAATCCTCTAGAATTCCTGTGTTTTTTTGCTTATGCATCATCTTTCTATTATTTTTCTTTGAGAAGTCCAATGTGCTTTCACTCTATCTCTGTACTCTTTCCACAATCCTCTACATTTCTTTTTTTTCTTATGCCTCATCTTTTTATTTTTCCTTTGAGAAGTCCAATACACCTTCACTCTATCTCTCTGTACTATCTCCACAATCCTCTGTGGATCGGCTCACACTGCCCCCCCTCACGCGCCCTGGCACTTTCTTTGTGACCAGGAGCCGGAGAGCATGCACCAGCTTCTTGTCAGATGTTCGTTCTCCCGCTAACTGTGATACAAGGTCCTTTCTTGGGGCAGATCTACTGCCACGCCACCCCACACCGACATCTCTTTCCCTGAGTGGCCGATCGGCGTTTGCTCGACGATGCCTTCTCCATGCAGAAAAGGACTTGTGTCCTTTCTCGTGACGGCGCACTATGGAAGCACCGCAACGGGTGCATTTTTTACGAAGTAGCCCTCCGTGCGCGACCTTCTCTAGCTCATTAAGGACGACGCTTGCCTTTGGTCTAACACTACAGGAAAAAATTAAGGCTTGTGCCTAATATGCTCGTCTTATGCCGATTTATACTCGGTTTATATATAAGCGAGTAAAATTTCCGGTTTATAGTACAAGGCTTACAGTGGACCGGCTTATCAGGTAGAAGCCGAGAGCCATGGCAAAAAAGCTCAGTTTATATATAAGCCAAATGTTTACACGAGGCTCTCGGTTTAATAAAGTAACTTGACGGCTTGTGATAGCCTGGCTTAATACGGATGATAGACTACTCATATCAATAAGGAATTCTTTTTTTCTGAGAGCCCATTCGGAAAGAACTCCAAAGTTAAGCATGCTCTGCTTGAAGTAATTTCAAGATGGGTGACCGACCAAGAAGTTGGTCTCGGGTGCGCATGAGTGAGGACAAGTGCGCATGAAAGACTAGTATTGATCGGTGTGGCCAGTCTAGATCCCGCCAGGAGTAACGACCACCGACGGGTGTGTCCGGGGCGTTATAAGTTGGTATCAGAGCTGACCCTCACGGTTACACGGATGTTTGCGGGTCACGTGCGCGATCATGTTGTGCATGGCGTTTGTGACCCGTAGCGGCACACGGCATGTCACATGTGTCGGACTGCTCGCACAAACGTATGTGCCAAGAGGAGACGTTTATGTGACCCGACGAGGACGTCGGTTCTCTTAAGTGGGTATGTGTTCATGTGGCCTGACGAGGACGTCAGTTTCTCTGAGTGGGGGTGTATGTGATAGCCTGGCTCAATACGGATGATAAACTACTCATATCAATAAGGAATTTTTTTTCAGGAGCCCATTCGGAAAGAACTCCAAAGTTAAGTGTGCTTAGCTTGGAGTAATTTCAGGATGGGTGACCGACCGGAAAGTTGGTCCCGGATGCGCATAAGTGAGGACAAAGTGCACAGAAAAGATTAGTATTGATCTGTGGGACTAGTCTAAATCCCGCCAGAAGTAACGACCACCGGCGGGTATGTTCTGGGCATTACATGACAGCCGGATGATAACGGCCACGTGTCACCATCTGTGTAAACCGAGTGTCGTGATGAGACACGCGGTTTATACATAAGCCAATGGCGGCCATGCACAACCCAATTTATATACAAGTCAAGCGCCACCATGAGCAACCCGGTTTATACATAAACCAAGGGTCCTCTCGACTTATATAAGGCGGGTGCTTTTGACTTGGCCTACATTCTTTCTAAGTAGTCCCCATTGGATGTAATCCCCAACCCCCCCTTCCCCATAGTCCTCATCGGGCCTTATATCAATACTAGGACGCGTTGCTACGGGAACATATGAATAAAGGCATTGATCAATATTGTGTGGCCTATATTTTTATTGCCAAACCTTGAGTCACTTGCAAGCTGCTACAAAATGAATTTTGTGTCAGCTGATGCATCTTGTATGTCTGCAATGAATTCACTACTCATCTGAATTTCTTTGTTTCTGGAAAGAGAACTCATAAATTGGATATCATTGACACCAGCAGCGAAAGATTGGCTCACCATTCTTCAGCAATCCCTCCATTATGTGAATATCCTGTAGCGATGTAGAGATATGGAGATTAAACACACTGCCTCACGCCGCTTCAGATATGATTCCCATGATGAGAGCTCCCTATGCTTGCCATTTGATCATAAAGCCTAAGTTTGAAATGATCAGCGCCATTGATGTTTGAGTCCTATACTCCTATAGCACCTTGCAATCCCTCAAATATTTTGTTGTATCTCGTATCCTAATTATGCTATGTGACTTATCCCAAATAGCATGGCGTGGTAAGCTTGTAGAGTGCACGCTTATTCTATCTCATTCCACTACATCTTCGACTTACCTGGCCACCGTGGTAGCTCCTCTCTCTCCTCTCTTTTGCTGCTCCATGTTCTGATCAATCATACAAATACCTAAAAGCATAAAAAGAAGGGAAAATCATATCAGCAGTATTACTTCAAACAAAAACAAAACTATACATATATATCAATATTACCGTAGCCGGTGTAGAAAGAAAATTAGAACTGATCACTTGGGGTTAAGCTGATCAAATGAATGTATGAGATGAGTATAGGAGCAACCTTTTACCTAGCGCTTTGTATTATGGCAGGTTAGCACTTTATAAGACAGTCTAAACTACAGAATGACACCCAGATGACCCAGCCTTGCTCGCATTTGTGCACGCTTCTATTACCAATGGAATAAAAGCCAAATTGTCGACCGCCTTTACTGAAACATGCCACTACTTCTGCAAATACCTTTGCTGCATATATACTGATGGGACCATCTCAGGCACCTGTCGTCCAGAGCGTCACGATGGAGACAACGTCAGAGAGGAGGAATGTCAATAATACTCAAGCAACAAGTACTTGTATTATGTTGTGCAGCTATCAGTATACAAAAGTTATGTTTTCTCTATTCTTAACACAATTACGCGAAGAAAAAGAACAGGCTTAACTTCTATGCATGTGGGTGTGCGGATAAACTAACCAAATCATAATATGTATTTTTACAAAAAAAAACGCTTATTGCTGAATCTTATCATCGATCTAAGCACATCACAAATCCTTCCATCCAAGTGTGAATTTCATTTGTTCAATAAGAAGGAGAACACACCTTACTTGCATTCAATCAGTGTAAAGAAACAAAACAAATATCACACGCACACCTTTGTAATATAACTGTGAACTGGCTGGGACATCTAAATAGATAAGAGCAATTGAAAAGGAGAAGAGCACACCTTACTTGCATTCAATTAGTGTAAAAGCCATCACAAATATCACACGCGCACCTTTGTAATGCAAGTATGAACTGGCTGGGACATCTAAATATATAAAGGACCCTCAATACCAGACAATCTTATAGTTAATTGCATAAACAAATTGGTATAGCTAGACTAAACAAATTGGACACAAATTTGCAGTGGTAAAAGGCACAAAAACATGTGAAAGAAGATTAGCCTTTTCATCAACTGCATATGTTTCCACATGCTTGCGCCGCAACCTCTGAAACTGGTTAAGGCCGTATGAAAAAAGTTAGATGAACTACTCTAGTCATAACATTGACCGGACAAAAGGTTCTGAAAATTTATTATGTGTGCCGTGAGAATAATCTATTTGACCTGCCTCATCGTCTACCAAATGTTAGAATGGTAGAAGATTCAATTTATTAAACCATTGCAGCCCGTGCATCAAACCTCTGAAAATGCGTAAAGCAGTCATACCTGCGCGTCAGTGAACTCGTCAATATGCTTCATGATTCACCAGGTCCTCCATCAACACCTCGTCTTCCAGTCATCACCTATCATCTAGTCAACCCCGGTGGATGTCTGGAGGCCCCGAACCGCCTTTCATGTCTCGCGCCTCAGCTTCCCAAGTGCCTCTGACACCTGTGTGCCCCTCGACAGCGGTGGAGGTTGCCTCGGCGTGTGCCTCGGTGTGGTGCCCGGGAGGGAGCGGTGGGAGGACTGTCATGGTCAGCGGTGAAGTATGACACCTAACATTGCTCTCTAAACTGAATTAAAAAGTAAATGCATAACCATCCACTTTATGGTATCCCACCTTGAAAAAATTGTTGTTTACAGCTAAACCTTTTACGCAGGAATAAAAATAATACACACATACAAATTACTTTCTCTTCCATCGCGAAGCATGTTCTGTAATAAATGGCTACTACCTGCACTACGTGAATCGACAAACCATGATGCACACAAATCTCATAACCGGCAGTTGACAAAAGCAATCACCAAATAACCTTCTGCTCGCCAAGCACATTTGGAGCATGAAATTTCTGACCTCATGGACGCGCCGTGGAGAAGAGTAAGTTCATAAAATACTCCTACCTAAATATAAAATCAGAAATTTGATCAACAAAACGGGCATGGAGAAAAATATCTCAACAACTGTCAAAAGGCATGACCTACAGTGGATAGACTGAGGTCTCGGCAGTGCACGGATCCGCCTAGTAAAGAACATATCCAAAAAGTTCATAAATAGAAAAGACACAATTCGATGTTCAGTACCAAAACAAAATATGTCACTGTATCATAAACTCCGTACCTCCAAATCCTGTGCTCTGCACCTCTTATACTTGTAAACAAATGAACAAATCAACATGTATAGAAATATCATATTGATGTACAATCTCAATAACCTAAACCTGAAAAAAAAATTAAGTCGTACATGGACCAAATCAACTTTGTGACTGGTTTTAAGGTTGCAATTGAACACTTGCAGACATGGACGACCCAAATCAACCTTGGCTAATCAATCAACAATTGATTTGAACATACGGAGAAGAATCAACCTTCTTGTGATGCTTCATGAAAAAACAATATCATTTTCCAATCAATGAACAAACATGTGAAACCACTTTTGATCAGAACATATGAGCTAGCCTATCGGCAACAATTAATTAAATGGTCTACTACTTCAGATGTTGAAGAATGAAATCACGCTAAGAACAAATAAGGGGGAGGTAGAAGCCCACGTCGTCATTTGAGAGGCGGTCCGCTGTGAGTTTGGGCTGTGTTGCCCTCTCCTTCCTCTTCCTCTTCCCATGCGGCCGACCAAACCAGGACAACATGGAGAACGACACCCACGGCGGGGACATGACCCAGCAGGCGGAACCAGTAGTTCTCGTGGAGGTGCCGGAGACATGTGAAGGCGGCGCCGAAGGTGCTCGGATCTGGCCGATGTGAGGGTCCATTACGGCTGCGCAGTTGAGTCCCTGTCCGCGTCCGGGAGGGCCGCAGATGAGGTCGTCGGGGCGGCGGGCTGCAGCGATCTGTGGAGGAGCACGCGTGGGCGAGCGCGATCGCGAGGTGGTGCCGAGGATGGCGAGCGGCGGCCGAGGACCAGAGGGGCGGGTGGGGTTGGAACCCTACATAGTGTGTTTGTTGTGTGACGTGAGAGATGTGGGCTTTGTGGGGCTTGGCCCATGTGCGGCTGCGCGGGGACGAGCGACGAGGGACGACGATGCCGAGCGATGTAAGATGGGAAACGGAACCTTGCGTTTATTTTAGATAGTAGAGATAAGCTTTGCGTATTCGTGAAAATATAGAAGGCACTAATTTCAGGATTTATATGCTTTAAAATCGTGTAACATTCATTTCGCAAAAAAGAAATCATGTACTAGGATTATACGTATGTGACATCTCAATCCTACGCTCTTTCCTATTCCTAGGTTTTCATATTCTTGCAGTACAAAAAGCCTAGCATGCGAGCTAAAAACAAACAAATTCGTGGATTTAGATACTCCCTCCGTTTCAAAATAAGTGTCTTGACCTTAGTATAACTTTTTACTAGAGTTAGTATAAAGTTGAGACACTTATTTTAAGACGGAGGGACTACTTATTAGTGGGCAAACAGTGGGATAAAAATTATAATAAATTCGTTTTGTGCAGTTGACAGTCGATACGCTATGCTAAATTTGGGCTGGTCTAATTGGTGAACGCAGCCACGCGGTGTGGACGGCGGCGGCGGCTGGTGCGCCATCGAAACGACGGCCTCCGTCCATGCGCCTCCTCACGAGCTCCTCCAACCTGCTCGCCTCCACCTTCTTCTCCCACGTGTTCCACTTGGCAAGCTTGCCGGACCGATTGTCCAACGGGAAGGTGTACAGTTCGTCGCCCTCCTCCTCGGCCTCCGGTCCCCTCTTCCTCATGTTCCCGAGTTCGCGCTCCTCCCTCATGGCAAGCGCGCCGGCACGGACATCGTCGGCGTTGTCCTCGTCCACCTCCAAATCCTCCTCCGCCCGCTTACGCGGCGGCCCCATGCCCTGATCCTCCGCCCTGAACTCCTGCTGGATCGATCGGGGCGACTGCGGCGGCGATTGGCGGATAGGTCGGAAAGCACGCAAGAACCTTGGTGACTACGTTCGGTTTCCTGCTGTTTGTATTTGTAAGCCCATTGGGTCCGAGTCCGAATCTAGTTGGGCCCATTATGGACATGCCCGGATAAAGATTGGGTAGAAGCCCGGCAGGAAAAATAGGCCGAGATAGACACTTGAGCGCATTGCAAAAAAAAAAAAAAAAAAAAGAAAAGCACACCACACGCAGAATAGTCAACCTGACTTAACACAAAAAATCACAGCATCACACGATGTTTACTGAAGATTAGAGTTGCAGAGTTTTGTACTCGATGAAGTCACCATATGTGTCCCTCTTTGGATATGCCATCATCTCTAGCAGACCCCTTAAAATTGCAAACTGTAAAACTGTGATTCGGGTTAAAAAAAATGCATTTTAAGGTTCATTTTAACTACGGCCGAACAGATACTGAAAAACAAACTGTAAAACTGGGATAAAGAGCACTTTCCTCCAGCCGGCCGTGCCCAACCCCGTCGGCCGCGCCCCATCGCCCGCCGGCCATGCCCCGTCGCCCGTCGGCCGCACCCTGTCACCACGCCGGCCGCGTCCAGCCTCGCCGGCCACGCCTCGACGCCTCCGTTGTCTGTGCCTTGCTATATTGCCAGCCGCGTCGGCTGAGCCGTGCCCCTTTGCCTGCCGTGCCGGGAGGATTCCGGCGGCCAGGCTGAGGTCATGGGAGGCCACGGCGATGTCGAGCTCATCCAATTCAAACCGGCGGCAATCGATTGCGGCGTCTAGCGGCCTTTTTTCGGTGTGCGGTAATGAATTCTAGCGAGTTTAGGGCGGATTCCGGCAAACTCTACGACGGCGTGTTTGCTCCGACGAGGTTTGACCGGTATATGGCGCCCCTTAGATTCGCCCTTCCAACCTTCCAAACAATAATGGTTTCAGGTGTGCATTTTCGGTGGCCCTTCAAAATTTTACGGGTTAGACCACTTTTACGGTTTCTATTCTCGACACTTTTTTTGACCAAAACTGTAAAACGCAAAAATTATAAGGGTTTGACCACTTATACGGGGTCTGTTAGAGAGGCTCTGACACTATCTTTCACTGAAAAGACATTCTGACTAACAAGACATGAGGCTAGGTTTGAACTCTCGTGGGTTGGTACAACCATCTGATGGTTGATTTTGTTTATCTTTATTATTTTTCTATCTATCAATTTTTTTTGCGGGGTCCTACGAATTTTTATTGTACATAGAAACAAACGGACTTCCTAAGTCTGAGTTGCTTGAATTTTTGGTAGAATTTAGTCCCGTAATAAGTGCAATAGTCTAAAGTGTGCAAAATTTCCCTTGTAATAAGCTAAATAAATACGGGCCCGTCTATGTTACATCTAGATGTGAGATAATATCTCACATCTAAGTATGATGTCAGCGCTACCTTCTCATTTTTAATTTTGTTTGTTCGATTTTGATTTGTCAAGCCTGAAACAAACGAACTAGTCTCGCGCTCACGTCCGCCTCGGTGGGCCGGGCTATACACCCGACAGCTCGTAGTGTGTACTAGCAAGAGGGTAGCTTTTTACGGTGTGCATCAGCCAGCCCAAGATTCCTTCTTGCTACATGAGTCTCTCCCTATGCGTGCACGGTAGATTGACAGATCATATTAGATCGGATGACGACGCAAGGAGAAGCAGCAAGCACCTTGATAAGTTGTGTTGTGTCACTACTCGCGGCTAGCGATCAGATTTTTTTTCCAGGAAAAGCTAGCGATCAGATGTATACAATTGAAAATAAAGTAGCTCTACAACATAGATTTGTTGGTTTTTGCGTTTTATTGCCATCTTTTTAGTGGCGTGTCTCTGACCGCTAGCTTCTAGTAGGCTATAAATGATTTCTCTCGCCGAGTAGGACTTGCAACTAGGGCGAAAACAAATAAGAAACAACACCCTCGCCGAGTAACGAGACGATTGTGGACTTGCAACTGGGGCGATTGCAAACTACATCCCTCGAGTTGCAATTCAAGGGTGGACTTGCAACTGGGGTGAAAACAAAACAACACCCTCCCGAGTTGTGAGATGAGGATGGACTTGCAACTGGGCCGACAGAAACCCCTAGTTGCAGGCCGAGGGTCTAATTGCAACTACTATGAAACAAGAGAAAAAAAACAACACTCCTCGAGTTGCGTGTCGAGGATGGACTTGCAACTAGGGCAACTACAAAACTAGACCCTCCCGAGTTGCGAGTACATGGTTGACTTGCAACTAGGGCGATTACAAACTACATCCCTCGAGTTGCAAGTCGGGGGTGGACTCGCAACTCGAGTGAAAACAAACAACAAAAAACTCCCTCCCGAGTTGCGAGTACATGGTTGACCTGCAACTGGGGCGATTACAAATTACATCCCTCGAGTTGCAAGTCGGGCATTGACTTGTAACTGGAGTTAAAATAAAACAACACCCTCCTGAGTTGCGAGACGAGGGTGGACTTGCAACTAGGCCAACAGAAACTCCTAGTTGCAGGTCAAGGGTCTAATTGCAAGTAGTATGAAACAAAGAACAAAAAACAACAACACCTGAGTTGCGAGTCAAGGGTGGACTTGCAACTAGGGCAACTACAAACTACACCCTCCGAGTTGCGAGTACATGGTTGACTTGCAACTGGGACGATTACAAATTGCATCCCTCGAGTTGCAAGTCGGGGGTGTACTTGTAACCGGGGGGAAAACAAACAACACCATCCCGAGTTGCGAGTACATGGTTGACTTGCAGCTGGGGCGATTACAAATTATCCCTCGAGTTGCAAGTCAGGGATGGACTTGCAACTGTGGTGAAAACAAAACAACACCCTCCCGAGTTGCGAGTCAAGGGTGGACTTGCAACTCGGCTGACAGAAATCCCCCGAGTTGCAAGTTGAGGGCGGACTTGCAACTAGGGCAACTACAAAACTACACCCTCCCAAGTTGCGAGTACATGGTTGACTTGGAACTGGGGCGATTAGAAACTAAATCCCTTGAGTTGCAAGTCGGTGGTGGACTTGCAACTGGTGAAAACAAAACAACACTCTCTCAAGTTGCGAGTCGAGGATGGACTTGCAATCAAGGACATAGAAACCCTAGTTGCAGGTCTAGGACCTAATTGCAACTACTATGGATCAAGAACAAAAAACAACACCCCCCGAGTTGCGAGTCGAGGGTGCACTTGCAATTAGGGCAACTACAAAACTACATACCCCGGGTTGCGAGTACATGGTTGACTTGCAATTGGAGCGATTAGAAACTACGGCGACTGAGTTGCGTGAGCAAGGCCGACAAGTAGTCACCAGACTGACGACATGACACGAGACCCGTGCATGACATTTAAAGCGAACAGATGGCTGAGTGAAAAATTTATAAATTCAAAAAAGGAAAGAGAAAAAAAATAAATATAAATAATAGACAAAAAATCATGAATATAAAATACTTCATAATTTGAAACAAATAATGAAACAAAAAAATGAAAAAAGTAAAACAACGAAAAAAGGGAACGCAATGGCTCATATAGAAGAAACGGAAAAGACTACTATTTATAAGAAGACATGAAAAAAGATAAGAATCTGGGCAGCCGCTTAGAGTAGCTTGTCTCAAAAGAAAAAAAACCTACCGTAGTGTAGTAGGAAACAGGAGGACAAAGCACGGAACGGGAAAAAACGTTGCAGTTGGGAAAAAAAGTGTTGGACCTGATTTGCGAGTCAAGGATGGACTTGCAACTGGGACAAAAAAGTTTGGGCCCAGTTGCGAGTCAACAGTAGACTTGCAACTGGGACAATAAAAAGATTGACCCGAGTTGCAAGACAACAACTGGGAAAAGAATGTCGGGCCCTGGTTGGGAGTCGATAGTGGACTTGTAACTGGGAAAAAAAGAAATCCAGGCCCCAATTGCAGCTCGAGGATGAACTTGTAATTTGGACCAAACAAATTGGGCTCCAGTTGTGAAAAATAGCAAATCAATTATGTTTAGAAACAACATAGTGAAATAGGTCGCTAGCACGCCGCAATAATGGATCCCTTAATGAAAAATAGGGCAAAAAGGACAAAGATGGATCCAAGGTCACTTCGCATCATCATTGACTGCATCTTTCTTCATCGTGAGGACAAAAGACCGAACCCCTTAGTCGACGGCCTCCTTCCTACTCGCATCGGCTCTACTCCAAAACAAAGGGGAATGGGAGAGAGATAGTGGCGATGGAACTGAGGAGGCAGTGACCAGCTCGTATCTTCAACTTATGCAACACACGCCAAAATGAAAACGACCCTGAGATCATGCCACAAAGACGGCACAACAAAAGAAGCACACACGAACGGGCCGACCAATGGAGACTAGATGTACGACAAGATGTGTGAGTATAGGATGAGCGTGACAAAATAATCTACGATCAAAATTTGCACAACATTTTAAAAGTAAACAGGTAGAGCAATCGGAAATTTGGATGAGACATTGCAAAACTTGTTAAAAAAATTCATGAATTTAGAACAAATAAAATAGAAGGAGACAAATTAAAACAACGTTGGAAGTAGTAAACCCAAGAAACAAAGAACAAAGAAAACGGATGAAAACCAAGAAAGAAGTATAATAAGAAACAGAAGAAGAAAAAAGAAAAGGAAATAAAAACAATTAAAACAGAAATAAATAAATAAAACTAAAACTAAATTGGCATAATTTTTTTAAATCATGAATTTATAAACATTTGAATTTAGAAAAGTTTAAAAGTATAACGCAATTATAGAAAAAAAGAAAAAGTGAAAAAAAAAACACAACCGACTCGTGCATTTATACCATGCACCCCAGGATGAAAAACAATTCAAAACGCTGTGTTGACAACAGGCCAACAAAAAAAAAAAAGCTCAGCCGCAAGCACATAATGGATTATAGAAAAGCAAACAACGATGCGCACATATGCATCGACACAAAATCCAAGATCACGAAAAGAAAAACAACGGCCTGTTCCCCATTTGCATGGCCGTGGACGCAGGCCGCGAACCAGTTCGCGAGACGAGACGATCAACTTGCACGAAAATGAAAGACAAACAAAATCAACGGTTTTGAATTTAGATGTGAGATAGTATATTACATCTAGATGTGAAATAGCAAATCTGAATAAATACAATAATAATAGTATTTTTTTTCTCTACTCTAGTTAATTTTTTGAGATTCTCTATTGAAAATTCTACGTGCTTACAATTATCTTCAAATTTTTAGCTAGGGGGGGCAGCCCCGTGCAAGTAGTTCCAGCTGAGCTACGTGCACCGGGCTGGCCTCTAATTAAAATTTCTAAGTAATTGTGACCTCATAAAAAAGAAGAAAAAAAAAGAAACAGCCGTATATGTCAGAACCTGACAAATAAACTAAACCAGGAGATTTAGTGAAACAAAAGTTGCACACACTTTGAGTAAAACTTGCACTGTCCTTCAACATGCAAAACTATTGTAAAAACCAACGGACTTGCTAGAAATTGTGTTTCAATATTTGTGTATCTTTAATTTTTTAACTAGGTCGGCAGAGGAGAGTGAGGTCTCCTACGCGGCTTTTTAGAGTAAATGTTTTTTTAGAGGAATTTTTCATAAAACTGAAAAGTTTAACTTTGCAAAGCAGACCTATAAATAGGCCGCGCGATACTTCGAAACAGAAGGCAGGTAATCGCCTGAATGAAGCAAAATACGGATAACCCTCGTCAGTAAGCAAAGGCATCGCACATATTTTGCGGCACAACTTTCTCCTCCCTCCAGACGCCACCAGAGACCAGACTTACCAGAAGGTCAGCCATCCCGGCAGGCCCCACGCGTCAGCCTCCCGGAACCGCCACACACGACCCCAACCGCCGAGAAGCCTCCTGAATCTTCACTTCCTCTCTCGCGCCATCCTTGATCCTCCGTCCCGTCCTGTCCCCTGTCCTCTCCTTAAAACTCTCCGCCCCACGCCAGCTCTCACCGCACCGCCGCACAACCGCACCGGCAAAGAAACCAAGGCGACACGTGCTCTGCTCCGGGACTCCGAGCCATCCCATTCGATCCGTGCACCGCCGTAGCGGAGAGGAGAGGGAAGGAAGACCGAACGCCGACGATGTATTTCCGGCCGCCGCCCAAGGGCCCCGAGTGGGGCGGCGACGCGGAGGCCGGGCAGGCGGCGCGGCCGCTGTACCCGATGATGCTGGAGAGCCCGCAGCTGCGCTGGGCCTTCGTCCGCAAGGTGTACACCATCCTCTCCATCCAGATGCTGCTCACCATCGCCGTCGCCTCCGTCGTCGTCTTCGTGCGCCCCGTCGCGCTCTTCTTCGTCTCCTCCCCCGCCGGCTTCGGGCTCTACATCTTCCTCATCATCCTCCCCTTCATCGGTACGTTACGTTTCGCGCGCAATCCCAGATCAATTCCTCGTTACCATGGCTTGTCAGACATGATGGACCACTATGCTCTGTTTTCTTCGATGTGACTGACGCTCACCGTGTCCGTGTGTTTGGAACTGCAGTGCTGTGTCCTCTGTACTACTACTACCAGCGGCACCCGGTGAACCTGCTGCTGCTGGCGCTCTTCACGGTGGCCATCAGCTTCGCTGTGGGGCTCACCTGCGCCTTCACCAAGGGGGAGGTGATCCTGGAGTCGGCGATCCTGACGGCGGTGGTAGTGGTGAGCCTGACGGCGTACACGTTCTGGGCTGCGAGGCGCGGGCACGACTTCAGCTTCCTGGGCCCGTTCCTGTTCGCGGCGGTGATGATCCTCATGGTGTTCGCGCTCATCCAGGCCTTCTTCCCGCTGGGCCGCATCTCGCTGATGGTCTACGGCGGGCTGGCGGCGCTCGTCTTCTGCGGCTACATCATCTACGACACCGACAACCTCATCAAGCGCTACTCCTACGACGAGTACGTCTGGGCCGCCGTCGCGCTCTACCTCGACGTCATCAACCTCTTCCTCTCCCTGCTCACCCTCTTCAGGGCATCCGATTCCTGAAGTGCCTGCATCTCCCGCCGTAGCGTAGCGTAGCCACTCCTCCTATCCTACTCCAGTAATCCTGCCCCTGCCGTTACATCACGAATGTGCTTTGCTTGTGTGTGAAACAATTTATTGTAAATTAGTTTTGACTTGTTTTACATAATTTGGTCTATGTAACTTTGTAGTCTGCCAATATCAAGATTGCTGAATGGAATGAAATTCAGGAGCTGCTGCTGATAGCTTGGGCTCTGTTTTAGCTGCCGCGTCTGCCTCTGGTAAAATGTTATGCAAGTTCTCTTGGCATCCATCGTCTTATCTTGTGGCGTGGGCGTGTTTGTCGTCGACGCTAGCTGCGGGGTTCCTCGGCTTGTGCGCTTGGGCCATCAGCCTCGGCCCGCCCATGACTGCGGGTCCGATTCTGTCGAGCGAGATCGAACTACCGTGGGGCACGTTCAGTACCTGGCATGTGTCGTTCCTAAAATACTGTATTAGAAGAACGTCCGTGCGTCGCAACGGGTCACATTTAACTTTAAAACTTTAATATTAATATTCTCATACAAATTTTAAAAATTTAATATTAATATTCTCATACATATCAAATGATATTACCGACTTTTTAATTAACAAATCCTCACACACTTTCTCTCTCCCTCCCTCTTCCTCACTCTCTCTCACCCTCTCCCTCTCTCTTGACACACACATATCCATCTTATCAAAAGGACCATAATCTATCTATTTCACACATACTTCCTCCGTCCGAAAATACTTGTCATCAAAATGGATAAAAGAGGATATATCTAGACATATTTTAGTTTTCCGAAAATACTTGTCATCAAATGGATAAAGGAGGATGTATCTAGACATATTTTAGTTTAAGATACATCACATTTTATCCATTTTAATGACAAGTATTTTCGGACGGAAGGAGTACACACTAGTGCATAAAAATTATGAATTATGTGTTTTATATTTGTCACCACAACTAAGAGAATTAATTTCATATAAATCGGCCAGCCACAGTTTCAAGAATACGCGAAGGAGGTGGCCCGGGTCGGCGTCGGCACCGTCCGGCACGGGCCACAGGCCCGCTTTCAAGTGCGTCTGTGCGCCGGCCACCGACGCCGGGTCCTTCAGGTGCCGCTTCCACCGCACCAACTCTTAGGGCCACGGCCACGACCAGGGCCAGGGAAGCCGCCCTTCTTCACCCCTTTCACTGGCCGCGACCAACGCGATGCCGCGGCACCCAGCCTCGCCTTCCTCGTCCTCCGGCACCGTCGCGACCCAGTGACGCAGCCCAAGCATCGGTCTCGAGAATCAAGAACGCTCGACAACGGAAAAGGAAGGGAAGATTATATACATGTCATAAGAAAGGGAGTTTATTTACTGCTCCCTCAATGTATTGTTTCCTTTGTTTGGAGATCGATTACCATCCGTGAGTTAAAGTAAGGTTAATGTGATTGAGCTATTTTTCTAAAAATCATTTATTTATTTTTTTAATTAATGTGATTGAGTAATATAAGGTAAGGTTAATTAATTTAGATTTGATTTTTAGAGATTGTTCGTGATTGATTATACATTACTAAATAACTTGCGTCAGTATAAAAAGTTTTAATCTATTCAGATTTCTTTCGTTATGTGAGAGGGTGACGCGAAAATAAACCGTTGAAGTGGGGGAGGGAACAAAAAAACTTACAAGAAAAAACCAGCAAAGGTGAGAGGAGGTATAAAAAAAACCATAAAAGATGGGACGAAAAAAATGAAGCGAAACTACCAACTACTCTATTAAAAATAGAGACTAATAGTAATATATTAGCGTCCTATCTACAGGGTACTCGCGTCCTACGTGCAGGGTACTCGTACGATCGTACTTAATGTACAAGGGAGATTGTGTTGTATAGTCGTGCGGTTGAGATAATATTGCAGTGGAAGTGAGTAAATTAAATTACACATACCTAGTGCGGCTAGGAGTACCATATTTGCATATATATTTTGACAGCAAATAGACTTTATTCCTCACATAATAGATAAGTCATTTACAAAAAAGAGGAGAAATAAAGTCTGGGATAGAACTATCACAAAATCCTGAAGATCTAATGGTAAGAGAATTTCTAGCTAGGCTATCTGCTACCTCATTCGCTTCACGAAAACAATGCACAAAGGAAGTCTTTGCAAATTCCAACTCCATTTGCTTACACTTCACGATGATAGCCGCCGTAGGACCAAAGTATGTTTTTTTGTTGATTAAAGGCTTCCACGGCAACTATACTGTTAGATTCAATGACAATGAATTATACCCAATCCTTTCTGCGAGAATCATTCCATTTCGGACCGCAATTATTTCAATTGCATCAACATTACTAACATGTGGTATGAACCACTTAGCTGCTGCAATAAAATCACCTCTGTCATCGCGAGCAACAACACCTGTAGCTCCAGATAAATTTTCAGTACAAGAGGCATCAACATTTATTTTAACTGCCCCTCTATCCGGTTTCTTCCACATGTGATCATGCTTTCAACTGGCTGTTTAGGAGTTTTCGCTCTAACAAAGTTAGTGCAGATAACCTTAATTGCAGCAGTGGTGCGGTTAGGGGCCAGAATATTTTCTCCCTTCATGAATTGTCGCCGCTGCCACTAGATGTACCAGGCTGCAACTGCAACTAATTCGGGCAATGCCAACTCTCCTGCAGCAACTTGAGCCCTACCAATGATCTCCATGGTGACTGATCCAGAACGGTCTTCAGCAACCGCCTTTGTGGTAACATCTACCAGACCAAGTTCAGACCAAATTTGAATAGTACAAGGGCAAGTGAATAAACAATGTTGGATGTCTTCAAATCCAACATGACAGATTGGGCACTCACCACTTGTTGGCATATGACGTCCCGCAAGAACTTCGAAACAAGGTAGTACTCCCTTAAGCACTTTTCCAAACGAAATGCTTCACTTTACCCGGGATATGAAGACTCCAAATATGTTTTCATATAGTGTTCAGTTGGGAACTGCCTTGGCCCTCCGGCCAATTCCATTGATGACCGAACTGATGTTCAAATTCCACATGATAGGCCGATCGAACAGATGCACTAAGAACATGTGCACACAAAGAGTCTGGATTCTGTAGCAGTCGCCAACACTGTTTTGCTAACATGGCAAGGTTAAAACTGTGAAGATCCCTAAAACCCATGTCACCTTTCTTCTTTGGAACACACATCTTCCACCATGCAAACAATGCATTTTATTTTTCTCCTCCTTATCACCCCACCAAAATTCCGCAATCTCATCAGTAACGGATTTGCAGATCCCTATTGAAAGTTTAAAAGCTGACATAGCATATGAAGGGATTGCCTATGCAACTGATTTCAGAAGTATCTCCTATCCTTGCATTGAGAGGACCTTTTCCTTCCAGCCTTTCAAGCGCTGACATATTCTATCAATGAGGTGTTGGAAGCAGTCACTACGGTCTACCCCAACCATGGTGGGCAAACCTAAATATTTGTCAGAGAGGGCTTCCATGAAAAAATTACTTTTGAGTCCCCGTAAAAAAATCAATACTTTTGAGTTGAGTTGTGACTACATATGAGCTGGTGGGCATGGACTTTACTCAGTACAATTCTGTATCAGCCGTAGGAGACGGCACCATTAAGTGGCGGGTTCTGTTTTATTACTTGAGAACGGGGTGGCAGCAGATGTGGCGTTGAGAGCGGCGGCTAACCCGGGCAAAGTCCCCATAGTTAAAAGGAGAAGGCAGGGGAGGGGTAGATACAAAAACTTCAAATGAGGCGGTCCTCCATTGGTGATGACGAAGTTGACACTACAAAAAAATACAATTCAATGATGATACGTGTTTGTCATAGTATGTCACATTTTCTGTCATGCATGTACATCCATGACAATATTATGACAGAATCAAGATAGTCATACATGTGCTGTCGTAGAGGTGTTCCATGACAATACCAAAATTATCATCACGGAAGTGTCCACTTTCATGACGATAAATGGCGTGTCATGGAAGTGCTTTCGTCAAGGGTAACCTACACGTGGCATCCACCGTAACGGGTCGTCGTTATGCTATCGGGTCCGGTTTTGGATCCGACAACTCGTTAACTGCCCTGACCAATGGGGATTTCCCACATGTAAAATTTTGATTCACCGGAGGATCCACGTGTCAGCTCAGCCTTGGGACAGATGTCATCCAGCCAATGGATGGGACGCGCCTATGATAAGTCGACACATGGCTCGGCCCAACAGTGGCCCATTCAGGTTAAAAGGCCGGCCCGTTTGAATTCGTAAAAAGGTGGCGGGTCGGCCCACGGAAAGCCTGTTAACGGCATGTTCGCATATAGCCCATTTACAGCCCGCTAACTCACGGCACGTTATGGCATATCCGAATTTGGCCCAGTAGCGTCATCTGGGTCGTCCAATATGATTCCAGCCCGTTGTAATTTTCGGCCCATATATGGCCCATGATTTATTTCAGCCCATATGAGGCCCTTTGAAATCTGGGCCCATTAAAGGCCCGTGGTGAAACTGGCCCATAATGAACAGTGTATAGCTTTACACCCATTAACGGCCCGTTATTCCGTTGGGCCCTTTCCAACCCATATTATCTTCCTGCATTCTAAGGGCCCATTTGTTCTTGGGCTCATTTCCGGCCTTCGATTACTTACGGTCCATAATTGGCTTGTTCCGCTTGAGGGCCAAATCCAGCCCGTGGTTACAGTCGGCCCGTTTGTGGCCCGTCAATCCGTTGGGCTGTTTTCACAGCATCATCAAATACGGCCCATTAACGACTCGTTATGCCTGTCGATAGAATTAAGTCAGTTATACATATCGGCCTATTAAGGGCCCGTTATGCTCAGGCCACAAACTGACGATTCTAGCCCGTTTAAGGCCCATATCGCGGTCCACTTAATGGTCCACGAATAAGTACGACCCATGTTTGGCCAATCGATCGGCCTGTAGAAAGCCCATTTATTATACGGCTCGTAGAAGGCCCATTGTTTCTACGGCCCGTAGAAGGCCCATGGATCCTACAGCCCATGGTCACCACAGCAGGTAGCGGGACCATGTTTACAACGGTCCGTATGTTTCCCTGGTTATTGTGGCCTAGTTTTAAAAAATATTTTATTATGGCCACTACCAAACCGCGGAAAAATAACTGCAGTGACTACAACCAAACAAATAAACAAGACAATAAGGAAAAAATAAGCAAGCAACTTACGCTAGGCTATTACAGCTATTACACATATTACATCCACTGGGCATCAAAGTTCACCACCAGTGCAAATATGGGGAACAAAGCAGCATATTACATACACTGGGCGTCTAAATTAGCCACCAGTGCAAATAAACGCAGCAGCAAAACAAGTCCAGAACTGAAACCACTTCAGAAGAGCTCAAGAAACGATATCCTGGATACCCACCATTCTGACAAGACACTTGGCAATTTTATTAGCTTTCTCTTGTTTGGCGCTTAAATCCTCCAGCGCTTGCTGTTGCACCAGAAAGTATGCATCTGAATTCTGCAGGGACTTCCTCAGTGCTTCGGCTTCCTGTCGCAGCACATCTGATCGATGTCTTTCAACTTGAAGTTGAGACTCAAGAAGCCAAACTGATTCAGGCAGCAAGTTCGAAGAGCTTGTGCCGGCAGTAGTGGCCAGTAACTCGAACACTACATCAAGACAGGACTTTGCGGTTGTCTCACTATCTTCAAGATAGTTTTTATCAGCTTTCTTGGAGACCAACAGGGATGTCTCACTATCTTGAACCTTATCTGCATTACTTCCTTTACCATTGCATAATGGGGTACTCTTCTCCAATATTTTGTCCGCATTCTAAAAGAGAAACAAGCAGACACATCACAGGTTTACCATGTTGTATATGAAACTCATTTTGGTAAACCAGTTCAGTAGAAAGGTGGACAGGATAGCAGCATGAAACAAAAATATATCTATCCACTATGGTCACTATATGGTCTATATCATTCTAGTTTATGTTGCCAAATCAAGATAGAGACAGTTCAAATCATATCTGTTTAAGACAAACCAGCATAGACAAAATATAAGTGTGGGAAACTACACAGCACTAACAATTGTAATGTGCATGGCATGAGAACATAACTGTTTATTCAATTGAAACTGAAATCAACATAGAGCAAGTTACAACAGCAAACCAGTTAAAGAAACAGGTTTGAAACATACCTATTGCGCCATTGGATTTTCAATTGCATCCTTCACATTTGGAATTAGTTGTTATGAGTAAATACAGTGATGCAAGAGCAAAGGAGTATGAACCATAGCTACGGAACCTGACCTGAGAACAATTCTTCTTCTGCTTTAAGCGTTGACTTGGGGTTTGGAGTGGTGGTCCTCATGCTTTGGGCACTACAGTTGCCTTACTAACTACTCGTGTTTGGGTGTTCTGTGGTGGTCCTCATGCTTTGGGCACTATAGTTGCCTTACTAACTACTCATGTTTGGGTGTTATGTGGTGGAGAAGGTGTTGTGTCAACTGGAACTGGGTTACTATCTGCTGGGGTTGGAAGGGGTGTAGCTGGTTCTCTGTCCAACTAGGTAGGGGCACAATCTGCGTGAGTTTGGGTTATATGTGGTGGGGCTAGTTCTTGGGCAAGTACAACAGTGGTCTATCTGCATCGACGGGTAGCACTATCTTTTCCGAAGACCGTGTTTTTACTCCCATAGATACTACCATCACCCCCTCCAATTCAAATGGCTGATAAACAAGAAAAGTAATTGAATGTACATACATTGTATGATAGACAAGGTGCAATGGATAGTAGGGAAGAAAACAGGGAATGAAATAATTCACATTTATGTTGTCTAACCAAACAGGATAGCTTGACACAATTTCACATATATGATGGCTAACTAAACAGGATAGCGTGACACAATTTCACATATATGATGGCTAACTAAACAGCACAGAATGACATACTTCAAAATATGATGACTATGTAAACAGGATGACATGATATAACTATACGATGTGTCTATTAAAGTAGTTGGCATGCCATAATTCACATACATGCCCTCGATGGAAACATGATGGCATGATATAATTCACGGATAGAATGACATACTTCAAAATATGATGACTATCTAAATAGGATGAGATGATATAACTATATTATGTCTTTAGAAAATGGGTTGGCATGCCATAATCCAAATACATGGTGTCTATGTAAACATCATGGCATGATATAACTCAAATATATGATTTATATACTAAGCAAGTAAGCAGAAGGCAATCGCATATATGATGTGTGAACTAAGCAGATGGCATTCAATATTGTGTATATGATGTAAAAACTAAGCATTGCAAGACAACATATGGATGATATGAGTAATATAACCCTGCCAAGTTTGAGCATACACCTCAGTGGGGAAATATGACTGGTCATCTGTCTCTGAATCCTCCTCTAAGGAGCTATCTGTAACCAGCAAGATATCTGCTTCAGCAGGTAGCATTGTCTGCTCTGAAGACCTTGTTTTCACTCCAGATTTTTTCCATCACCAATTTGAATGGCTGATGCACAAGAAGAGTAATTGAATATACAAACATTGTTGACAAATGCAATACATAATACAAAAAAAGGATGACATGATATAATTCACATATATGATGCTTGGCTAAACAACATGGCATTGCATAATTCACATATATAATGCATTGTAACAAGATAGCATTGCATAATTCACATATATAATGTCTTGCAACAAGATGTCATTGCATAATTCACATATATGGTAATTAGACACTACAGGTGGCATTCACACAAAGCATGTCTAAACTAAGCAAATGACATAGCAATGCAAGACACCATATGCACGATATGAGCAATATAACCCTGCCAAGTTAGAGCATGCACCTCAGGGGGGGGGGGATAGGACTGGACATCTGTCTCTGAATCCTCCTCTGAGGAGCTATCCGTAACCAGCAAGACATGTTGTCACGTCCCTAGTTCTGGTATGCACTAGGCTAGCCCTTCATGTGAGCATCATGTTTAAATTCTAATGAAATTTGAATTGAGGAATTTTTAGAAACCTCAGAAGACCACTAAAAATAACCAACATTTAATTCTCATCAAATGAGTCCAAGAAAATGTTCCTGTTATTCTGTGAAAATATTGGCATGAGGTAAAACTCAAACCAATATTTTCGGAGGCACAGAAATATTTTTTTTTGGGACTTTGATTTAAATCAATAACATATTTGGGTTGGAATTATTTCTGCTATATAAGAAATAATGTTCAAATATTTTTGTAAATTTGCTTGTGGCCTTGGACTATCTCTCTGAGCTCACACAATAATTTACAGAAAGTTTTAAAATGATTTAGTTCTCAAACTAAATCAAAACAAAATAACAGAAAATAAAAATAGGAAAAGAGCAGAGGCTCACCTGGAACTTACCTGGCGCCCACTAAGCCCACCTGGGCCTCACCTGTGCGGCCCAGGAGCCGGCCCAGCCCACCTGGCCTGGTGCCAGTCATCCCCAACCTCTGCCAAGGGCGAGGAGGGACAACGCGGCGGCAGCCTGCTGGCGCCACGCCACCAGGCTGCTGCGTCGCTGCCACACCGCGACGCCTCGCGACTTCTCCTCGGCGCCGCCCCGACCCCCTGGACCCCTCTCTCTCCCTCTCCCTCGTTCCCCTCCTCTGTCTCGTTCTCTCACGCACACCCGAACGCGTCGTCGCCGCCGTTCGTCACCACCGCGGCCACCGGCCAGCGCTAGACCCATGGACCAGCCCCCGAGCTCCGCTGTGCCACCCTCGTCCTCTCCGTCAGCTCACATGGCCGGAAGAGCTCCAACGCGCCGTCCCCGACCACTTCTTCATCGTCGGCCGCCGCGGATCTCCATCGCCGACTCGCCGCCGTCCGAGCTTCCCCGAGCACGCCGAAGCCATCCCTGCATCCACCGTGAGTCACTGACCATCCTCCCCCTCTCCGTTCTCTCTGCCACTCGCCGTAGTCGCCGCACCAAGCACACCCGCTCGCGCCGCCGCCTGAGCTCGCCGCCGACGTGGCTCCGGCCACGCAACGGCCCCGTCGTCCTGTCCACTGACCTCGCCGCATCTCGTAGGGCCCGTAGATGCCTCGCACGCGCCGACTCGTCCGCCGTAGCCTCGATCCCGAGCTCACCCGAGCTCCGGCGACCACCAAGGTCGTCGCCGGCGTCAACTCCGGCCACCCCAGCCTCCGCCACCACCACGGTTGAATCTTGTGGCGTCGCATCCGTAGCTGAGCTTCAGCGCGTAAGCACGCTCGTAGGCGAATCCCGCAGTGCACCACCGCGCCCGGATCCGCCGGTGGCTAAACGCCGACGACCGCTGACCCGTTGACCGGCGTGGTTTGACCCCACTGCTCGGTTTGACTTTCCCCCTCTCTCTCACTGACTTGCGGGCCCCGCCCGACTAATTACTATAGTTAGCACTAATTAACTAGTTAGGTTAGTTACTACAGTCACTGACTAGTGGGCCCTGCCCAGTTAGTTAGGGCTAACTAACTTAGTTAGTTGACTGGGTCACTGACCAGTGGCCCCACTGGTCAGGTTTGACCTGGTCGACGCCTGTTGACCGCTGACGTCGTAGTGACGTAGTGCTGACGCAATTAGTTATTTTCTGGATTTAATTTAATTCAAGAAATTCCAGAATATAGCTCAAACTTCTAAAAATCATAGTAATTCAACCGTAACTCCAAATCAAATAATTTATATATGAAAAATTATCAGAAAAATCCAATCTATCCATCTGTACCATTTTCATGCATGCTAGAACAACTTATAGCTGCTGTTTAGCACAAATAAAATGAATGGAATTTAAATAACCATATGTGGAGTTTGAATTTGAACCTTGGGTTCAAACGAACTTCATTTGACCTTGATGCTAGTTGCATTAGACCAAACAACAGCATATTGCCATGTCACATTCATGCATCATATTGTTGCATTGCATTGATTGTGTTCTTCCTTGTTTGCGGTGATTGTCCCTCTCGGTGAGCGTGGTTCCGCGATGAGATCGATGACACCGATGAAGAGCTATATTATCTTGAAGTGCCGGCAAGCAAAACCCCTTGTTCATTCGATATAATCCCACTCTCTCGCTCCTGCTCTATTTTACTGCATTAGGACAACAACGACTCATGTGTTACTTGCTGCGGTAGCTGAACCCTTTATCCTCTGCATGACTGTCATTCCACGATAATTAGATGAAACCCACTAGCATGAGTAGGAGTTGTTTGAGCCACGATGTGCCTACTCATTCATGCTTGTTTGTCATGCACTGCTCTTGCTTAGAGTTGAGTCGGGCCTGATTCATCGGGAATGAATTGGAATGGTGTGTGAACATGTCCTCTCGTGTGTGAGCTAAGTGTGTGAACACGATTTGGTAAAGGTAGCGGTGAGAGGCCATGTAGGAGTACATGGTGGGTTGTCTCATTGCAGCCGTCCTCGAGAACTGAGTTACGTGTTTGTGATCCATGAACAGTTATACCACACATTGGGTTACGGTAACTCGGCCCCTCTCGGCTTATTAATCAACTCGATCTCTGTCCGGGAGTTGCAACTAGTTTCGGTGTTTGTAGGTAGTGTTAGTAGTCTACCAAGTGGCACCCGTGCAGTGGGCTTGGGACAGACTAAACCTGATGTACGGTGTACCAAGTGGCACCGGTTGGTGGGCTTGGGAACCCTGCTCACATCGTTTGGGGCCATGAGCGACACCCGGCGGATCTCTTCGCGGATGGAACCCGAATAGGCGATAAACCTGGACGAGAGACTTGTGTGGTTAGTCGGTCGTGGCCGACTCCCTCGCCCGGCTTCCGCTTGAAGGTTGCCGAGGTACATGGCGATGTCTGAGGCGATAAGTGGCGAGCGTGTGTGAAGAAGTACACCCTGCAGGGTTATCATTATCTATTGAATAGCGGATTCCTCGGATATGGAAACTTGGACCCCGGCATAGTTCATAGACAAGTGAAAGTGGATACTCTAAAATCGCAAGATAAGCGTGAGTGCTATGGATGGCGTTCTCGTGGGAGGCGGGAGCGGATCCATAGTGGTGTATTGATATGGTGAATATGTGGACTCGTGTGCGCCACCTCAAAAGAGTTACTTGCGATGTAGTTCGGGATAGCCACCGAGTCAAAGCTGGCTTCTGCGGTCAAACTCCACCACCCCTTTTGATAATGATGCATATGTAGTTAGTTCGATGTAAGTCTTGCTGAGTACAATTGTACTCACGTTTGCTTATTTTATGTTTTGCGAGAGACGCGTCGGTCTAGCTAGTAGTTTCGCTTGGACTTGACGTTTAGCTTGTTACCTCAGCTACGATCTTGTGCCCTCGGCGGAGATCTGGTAGATAGTCGGGCTTCTCATCCTTTTTCATTTGTAGATGTCGTACTCAGACATGTTAAGCTTCGCTTGTGCTTGTTGCTTGTATGCTCTGAATGTTGGGTCATGAGACCCATGTTTGTAATATCTCGCTCCTCGGAGCCTAATGAATAAATATTTGAGTCGTAGAGTTATGTTGTGATGCCATGTTGTATTTACACATATTGAGCATATTGTGTGTATCTTTGAAATGCTTGGTATGTGTGGGATCCGACAATCTAGTTGTTTATCCTTGGCAGCCTCTCATATGGGGAAATGTAGTCTAGTGCTTCTGGCGATAGTAGTCCGCTTCAGCCCGGTTCACGGAGTCCTGCTAGCCCACACTCTGCTTTGGACACTTGACTGGCGGCATGTGTTTCACTTCGTTCCTATGTCTATCCCTTGGGAAATGTCACGCGTGATATCTGAGTCTGCCTAGCCTGCTACAGCCGGGTTACGGAGTCTGTTAGCCCGTGCTACAGCCCGATTCATACGTTGATGACCGACATGCTCGATGTGATTCATGTATGTCTGTCCCCATGGGTTAGTGCCGCCTTGGGTTCACGACTAGCCATGTCGGCCCGGTTCTCTGTCATATGGATGCTAGCGACACTATCATATACGTGAGCCAAAAGACGCAAACGGTCCCGAGCCATGGTAAGGCGACACCCGTCGGAATACCGTGCGTGAGGCCACAAAGTGATATGAGGTGTTACCGGCTAGATCGATGTGACTTGGAATCGGGGTCCTGACACATGTGCTTCGTCAGATAGCATTGTCTGCTCTAAAGACCTTGTTTTCACTCCAGATTTTTCCATGTCCATGTCAAATGGCTGATGCATAGGAAGAGTAACTAAATTTACTAACATTGTTGACAAATTCAATACGTAATAAAAAGGGGATGGCATGACACAATTCACATATAAGATGACTGGCTAACCAGGATGGCATTGCAAAATTCACATATATGATGCCTGGCTAAACAAGATGGCATTGCATGATTTACAAATATGATATAGAAACTAAACAGATGGCATTCACACAAAGCATGTCTAAACTAAGCAGATGACATATTTTATATATAAAGTAAGCAATGCAAGGCACCATATGCATGATATGACCAATGTCAGCATGCCAAGTTAGAGCAGAAGACCTCAGGGGGTAAATAGGAGTGGTCTGCTCCCTCTGAATCCCCCTGTGAACAGTTATCTTCCTCTTGATTACAGTCTGGAATGGGGGGAGGGGGTTTGCTTTTGCGCCCACCATGGAGTGACGTCTGCATGAAATTTTATTACCACTCAAGCCTCGTCTCTTTTGATGTACATGTTCAGTAGCATTGTGTACAGTAACTGACATGCATAGGAATAAAACATAGTGAGATTATGTAAGGAGTGCATGCACAAATCTAGAGTGATGGTAGCAACCTGTGGATAGACCCAAAACCAATGATAGCAGGCAGATAATAGCTTCAGTTAAAAAATACAGATAATGTTTGTTTCCCACCCAATATGAAATTCATAGTAGACACTCGAGATTAAGCAGATAGTAGACAGATACTATTGATTGCGGCCCCAATATGTACCCCACAACCATTTATCTACTCCTATAAAAGACTCAGTTGGTGATGATGGTGTGTCTGCCATCCGTCATTTCTGACCATTAGATCTGCATCTAACGGCCGCGAGGTAAGTTCTGGCATTTTTGCAATAATAGCCCACTTCTCTGCTCCAATTTGCAGAAAACCCTGCCGGATTCAAGGTTCTGCAGACCCAAGAAAGGTTCAAACTCTGGGGTGCGTGTGGAGAACTAAACCTCCCTAGCCTACCAACTCGCCGCCCTCACAGCCTAGCTCGATGAACGGGAAAGGAAAGAGACGCAGCAGTTTACCCAGGTTCGGGCCACCTTGCGGTGTAAGATCCTACTCCTGCTTTGTGGTGGATTAGCCTTGAGGTGAGCTGAGGATGAACTGGTATAGAGAAAGAAGAGCCTTAGGAGGTCTGCCCTTGTGTTGGTGTGAGCTAGTGAGGATTTGGGTGATTCGATCGATCCATCCCCTCTATGGTGGTGGCTAACCTATATTTATAGTGGCCTTGGTCCTCTTCCTCCAAAACAAGGCGGGAAGGGATCCCACAACGGCCAATTTGAAAGGGGACAAGAAGTATATCTTATCCTGACGAAAGGTGGTCTTTGCCTGCAAAGCTTGTGACCGTGACGCAGTGGTGGGCTCGGCGATGAGCTCCGTCCTGCCGTCCTGGCGGTCCTAGTCTTGTAGCACGGAAATGGAAACCTTTGGTTGGTTCCTTGGGACTCCGCGCCTGCGCTTGCCTCTTTAGCACCAAAGAGGAAACTTGTTGTACTGCGCCTGCTGGCGCCCCCCTAGCCTAGGTCGTCATGGCTTGCGTCACTTGATCTTCACGAGGTGGGCGCTTGCATAGAAATCTCCACTCCTCAAGAGCCAACCTAAGAGGCCGCTCCTTCCGGAAGTCTTGGCGTTGTCCGCCTCGCGAGGCTTGGCCCCTCGTGAGGGTCTTGTGTTGTTGATGATGAAGGTGGGCCATACCAGGCCGCTGATGGAGCCACGCCATGGGCCACAGGCAGGCAAGTCTGGGTACCCTGGTTCCCAGGACGCCGATAGTAGCCCCCGGGCCCAAGGCGCGCTCGGACTTGGCTTCGAGGCGAAGCCAAAGGCAAAGTCGAAGCGCCGCGGGCCCCAATCGCCTGCGGACCCGGTCGACGCGTGGAGCTTGATAAGACGTGGGTGTCTCCGCTTCCCCACGCTGCCTCGGCTACCGTCTGACTTGACAACTGCCTGTTGCATGCAGAGAAACCATCATTACTCAAGATCGTGGGAGGCCGCAGTTGGCCTCCCTTCACCTATAAATGGGGGAAGGGGGTGGAGCCCCCCAGCCCATATTCGTCTTCTTGCTGCTTGCTTCTCCTTCTTCCTGCTCCGCTGCCTTGCCAGTGCATCCATGGTGCTTCTACGTCTTGAGCTTGCGTTGGTTTTCCCCGAAGAGGAGATGATGATGCAGCAGAGTAGGGTAAGTATTTCCCTCATTTTTTGAGAACCAAGGTATCAATCCAGTAAGAGGCCACGCACAAGTCCCTCGTACCTACACAAAGCAAATAAGTCCTCGCAACCAACGCAAAGAGGGGTTGTCAATCCGTTCACGGTCACTTACGAGAGTGAGATCTGATAGAGATGATAGATAATATTTTTGGTATTTTTTGTATAAAGATGCAAAGTAAAATAAAAGGCAAAGTAAAAAAGCAAAGCAATAATAAAGCGTAGCAAGATTAATATGATGAGAATAGACCCGGGGGCCATAGATTTCACTAGTGGCTTCTCTCAAGAGCATAAGTATTTTACGGTGGGTGAACGAATTACTGTTGAGCAATTGATAGAATTGAGCATAGTTATGAGAGTATCCAAGTATGATCATGTATATAGGCATCACGTCCGAGACAAGTAGACCGACTCCTGCCTGCATCTACTACTATTACTCCACTCATCGACCTCTATCCAGCATGCATCTAGAGTATTAAGTTAATGAAAACAGAGTAACGCCTGAAGCAAGATGACATGATGTAGAGGGATAAATTCATGCAATATGATAAAAACCCCATCTTGTTATCCTCGATGGAAACAATACAATCGTGTCTTGCTGCCCTCATCATCACTAGGAAAGGACACATAAGATTGAACCAAAAGCTAAGCACTTCTCCCATTGCAAGAACTACCAATCTAGTTGGCCAAACCAAACGGATAATTCGAAGAGACTTGCAAAGATAACCAATCATACATAAAAGAATTCAGAGAAGATTCAAATATTGCTCATAGATAATCTTGATCATAAACCCACAATTCATCGGTCTCAACAAACACACCGCAAAAAGAAGATTACATCAAATAGATCTCCACGAGAGAGGGGGAGAACATTGTATTGAGATCCAAAAAGAGAGAAGAAGCCATCTAGCTACTAACTATGGACCCGAAGGTCTGAAGTAAATTACTCACACTTCATCGAGGTTATGATAATGATGTAGAAGCCCTTCGTGGTGGATTCCCCTTTCGGCAGAGCTCCGGAACAGGCCCCAAGATGGGATCTCGTGGATACAGAAAGTTACGGCGGTGGAATTAGGTTTTGGCTCCGTGTCGATCTGTTGGGGTACATAGGTATATATAGGAGGAAGAATGCGTCGGTGGAGCTTGGGGCCCACGAGGCGGGCGCCCTAGGGGCGCCCTCCACCTCGTGGCCGCCTCCTCCTTTCTTGACCGAGTGTCCAAGTCTCCTGGATCTTATCTGATGAGAAAATCACGTTCTTGAAGATTTCATTCCGTTTGGACTCTGTTTGATATTTCGTTTCTTCGAAACACTGAAATAGGCAAAAAACAACAAATCTGGGCTGGGCCTCCGGTTAGTAGGTTAGTCCCAAAAGTAATATAAAAGTGGAAAATAAGCCCAATATGGTCCAAAACAGTAGATAATATAGCATGGAGCAATCAAAAAAATTATAGATACGTTGGAGACGTATCAAGCATCCCCAAGCTTAATTCCTGCATGTCCTCGAGTAGGTAAATGATAAAAAGAGAATTTTTGATGCGGAGTGCTACTTGGCATAATTTCAATGTAACTCTTCTTAATTGTGGTATAAATATTCAGATCCGAAAGATTCAAGACAAAAGTTCATATTGACATAAAAATAATAATACTTCAAGCATACTAACTAAACAATTATGTCTTCTCAAAATAACATGGCCAAAGAAAGTTCATCCCTACAAAATCATATAGTTTAGTCATGCTCCATTTTCGTCACACAAGAATGCTCATCATGGACAACCCTGATGACAAGCCAAGCAATTATTTCATACTTTAGTAATCTCAAACCTATAAACTTTCACGCAATATATGAGCGCGAGCCATGGACATAGCACTATGGGTGGAATAGAATATGATGATGGGGGTTATGTGGAGAAGACAAAAAAGGAGAAGGTCTTACATCAACGAGGCTAATCAACGGGCTATGGAGATGCCCATCAATTGATGTTAATGCAAGGAGTAGGGATTGCCATGCAACGGATGCACTAGAGCTATAAATGTGTGAAAGCTCAACAAAAGAAACTAAGTGGGTGTGCATCCAACTTGCTTACTCAGACCTAGGGCATTTGAGGAAGCCCATCGTTGGAATATACAAGCCAAGTTCTATAATGAAAAATTCCCACTAGTATATGAAAATGACAACATATGAAACTCTCTATATGAAAAACATGGTGCTACTTTGAAGCACAATATATGAGACTGGCTATATGAAGAACATGGTGCTACTTTGAAGCACAAGTGTGGAAAAATAGATAGTAACATTGCCCCTTTTTATTTCTCTTTTTTTTGGGCCTTCTTTTTTTTTGGCCTTTCTCTTTTTTTGGGCCTTCTTTTTTTTCTTTTGGCCTTTCTCTTTTTTGGGACAATGCTCTATTAAATGATGATCATCACACTTCTATTTATTTACAACTCAATGATTAAAACTCGATACTAGAACAAAGTATGACTCTATATGAATGCCTCCGGCGGTATACCGGGATATGCAATGAATCAAGAGTGACATGTATGAAAGAATTATGAATGGTGGCTTTGCCACAAATACTATGTCAACTACATGATCATGCTAAGCAATATGACAATGATGAATGTGTCATGAAGAATGGTATGGTGGAAAGTTGCATGGCAATATATCTCGGAATGGCTATGGAAATGCCATAATAGGTAGGTATGGTGGCTGTTTTGAGGAAGATATAAGGAGGTTTATGTGTGAAAGAGCGTATCATATCACGGGTTTGGATGCACCGTGAAGTTTGCACCAACTCTCAATGTGAGAAAGGGCAATGCACGGTACCAAAGAGGCTAGCAATGATGGAAGGGTGAGAGTGCGTATAATCCATGGACTCAACATTAGTCATAAAGAACTCACATACTTATTGCAAAAATCTACAAGCCATCAAAAACCAAAGCACTACTCGCATGCTCCTAGGGGGATAGATTGGTAGGAAAAGACCATCGCTCGTCCCCGACCGCCACTCATAAGGAGGACAATCAAATAACACCTCATGTTTCAAATTTGTTACATAACGTTTACCATACGTGCATGCTACGGGACTTGCAAACTTCAACACAAGCATTTCTCAAATTCACAACTACTCAACTAGCACGACTTTTATATTATCACCTCCATATCTCAAAACAATTATCAAGCATCAAACTTTTCTTAGTATTCAACACACTCATAAGAAAGTTTTACTATTTTTGCATACCTAGCATATTAAGATTATTTAAGAAAATTACCATGCTATTTAAGACTCTCAAAATAATCTAAGTGAAGCATGAGAGATCAATAGTTTCTTTAAAACAAATCCACCACCGTGCTCTAAAAGATATAAGTGAAGCACTAGAGCAAAACTATATAGCTCAAAAGATATAAGTGCACATAGAGTATTCTAATAAATTCCAATTCATGTATGGATCTATCAAAAGGTGTGCACAGCAAGGATGATTGTGGTAAACTAAAAAGCAAAGACGCAAATAATACAAGACGCTCCAAGCAAAACACATATCATGTAGTGAATAAAATATAGCTCAAGTAAAGTTACCGATGGAAGTGGATTTAAAGAGGGATGCCTTCCGGGCATCCCCAAGCTTTGACTTTTTGGTGTCCTTGGATTATCTTGGGGGTGCCATGGGCATCCCCAAGCTTAGGCTCTTGCCACTCCTTGTTCCATAATCCATCAAAATATTTCACCCAAAGCTTGAAAACTTCACAACACAAAACTCAACAAAAATCTCATGAGCTCCGTTAGCGAAAGAAAACAAAAGACCACTTCAAGGTACTGTAATGAACTCATTATTTATTTATATTGTTGTTAAACCTACTGTATTCGAACTTCTCTATGGATTATAAACTATTTTACTAGCCATAGATTCATCAAAATAAGCAAACAACACATGAAAAACAGAATCTGTCAAAAACAGAACAGTCTGTAGTAATCTGTAACTAACGCAAACTTATGGAACTCCAAAAATTCAGCCAAAATAGTAAGACCTAGGCAATTTGTTTATTGATCATTAGCAATTGTAATCACTATTTTATCACGTTCTGGTGATTTTTAACAATTGTTTTCGTGAACCGAAAGTTTCTGGAAATTACAGCAAGATCAAATAACTATTATCCAAGAAAATCCTATAGGTTTAACTTGGCACAAACACTAATTAAAACATCAAACCACATCTAAACAGAAGGTAGATGGATTATTTATTCCTAAAAAGAAATAAAAACAAACTAAATTACAATTGGGTTGCCTCCCAACAAGCGCTATTGTTTAACGCCCCTAGCTAGGCATAAAAGCAAGGATAGATCTAGGTATTGCCATCTTTGGTAGGCAATCCATAAGTGGCTCTCATAATAGATTCATATGGTAATTTTATCTTCTTCCTAGGGAAGTGTTCCATGCCTTTCTTTAATGGGAATTGGAATCTAATATTCCCTTCCTTCATATCAATGATTGCACCAATCGTTCTAAGGAAAGGTCTACCAAGAATAATAGGACATGAAGGATTGCAATCTATATCAAGAACGATAAAATCTACGGGCACATAATTCCTATTTTCAACAATAAGAACATCATTAATTCTTCCCATTGGTTTCTTAATAGTGGAATCCGCAAGGTGCAAGTTTAAAGAGCAATCATCAAAATCACGGAAATCTAGCAAATCACACAAAGTTTTGGGAATAGTGGAAACACTAGCACCCAAATCACATAAATCATAAAATTCATGATCCTTAATCTTAATTTTAATGGTTGGTTCCCACTCATCATAAAGTTTTCTAGGGATAGAGACTTCCAACTCAAGTTTTTCCTCATAAGATTGCATCAAGGCATCAACAATATGTTTGGTAAACGCTTTATTTTGACTATAAGCATGCGGAGAATTTAGCACGGATTGAAACAAGGAAATACAATCAATTAAAGAGAAATTTTCATAATTAAATTCCTTGAAATACAAAATAGTGGGTTTAGCAACATCTAGGGTTTTACTTTCTTCAATCCCACTTTTATCAATTTTATTATCAAGATCTAAAAACTCTGAATTTTTGGAACGCCTTCTAGGTAAAGGTGGATCATATTCAGTATCATCATTATCAAGATTCATATTGCAAAACAAAGATTTGATAGGGGATACATCAATAACTTTTAGATCTTCATCTTTATTTTCATGGAAATTGGAAGAACACGCTTTAATAAAGGCATCTTTCGTAGCATGCATCGTAGCAGTTCTTTCCTTGCACTCATCAATGGAAATTCTCATGGCTTTGAGAGACTCATTGATATCATGCTTAGGAGGAATAGATCTAAGCTTTAAAAGAATCAACATCAAGAGAAATTCTATCAACGTTCCTAGCCAATTCATCAACTTTAAGCAATTTCTCTTCAAGCAAAGCATTAAAATTCTTTTGAGAATTCATAAACTCTTTAACACTAGTCTCAAATTCAGAGGGCATATTATTAAAATTTCCATAAGAATTGTTGTAGGAATTTCCATAATTATTAGAGGAATTACTAGGATAAGGCCTAGGATTAAAGTTTCCTCTATAAGCGTTTTTACCAAAAGTATTCCTACCAACAAAATTCACATCCATAGATTCATTATTATTCTCAATCAAAGTAGACAAAGACATATCATTAGGATCAGAAGAAACACTCTTATTAGCAAATAATTTCATAAGTTCATCCATCTTTCCACTCAACACATTAATTTCTTCTATCGCATGCACTTTTTTATTAGTAGATCTTTCAGTGTGCCATTGAGAATAATTAACCATAATATTATCTAGGAGTTTAGTAGCATCTCCTAAAGTGATTTCCATAAAAGTGCCTCCCGCGGCCGAATATAAAAGATTTCTAGAAGCAAAATTCAATCCGGCATAATTTTTTTGTATAATCATCCACAAGTTCAAACCATGAGTAGGGCAATTACGTATCATTAATTTCATCCTCTCCCAAGCTTGTGCAACATGTTCATGATCAAGTTGCTTAAAATTCATAATATCATTTCTAAGAGAGATGATCTTAGCGGGAGGAAAATACTAAGAGATAAAAGCATCTTTGGACTTGTTCCAAGAATCAATACTATTTTTAGGCAAGGACGAAAACCAAGCTTTAGCACGATCTCTAAGGGAAAAAGGAAATAGCTTTAATTTAACAACATCATTGTCAACATCTTTCTTCTTTTGCATATCACACAAATCCACGAAGCTATTTAGATGAGTAGCGACATCTTCACTAGGAAGGCCGGCGAATTGATCTTTCATAACAAGATTCAATAAAGCAACATTGATTTCACAAGATTCAGTATTGGCAAGAGGAGAAATTGGAGTGCTAAGGAAATCATTATTGTTGGTATTGGTAAAGTCACACAATTTGGTATTATCTTGAGCCCTAGTGACAAGTAAGCAATCCGACACACGAGCAAAAAGCGAACGAGAAAAAGGCAAACAGGAAAGAGAGGGCGAATAAAACGGCAAGGGTGAAGTGGGGGAGAGGAAAACGAGAGGCAAATGGAAAATAATGTAATGCGGGAGATAAGGGATTGTGATGGGTACTTGGTATGTTGAATTTTATGTAGACTCCCGACAGCGGCGCCGAAATCCTTCTTGCTACGTCTTGAGCTTGCGTTGGTTTTCCCCGAAGAGGAGAGGATGATGCAGCAGAGTAGCGTAAGTATTTCCCTCAGTTTTTGAGAACCAAGGTATCAATCCAGTAGGAGGCCACACGCAAGTCCCTCGTACCTACACAAAGCAAATAACTCCTCGCAACCAACACGAATAGGGGTTGTCAATCCCTTCACGATCACTTACGAGAGTGAGATCTGATAGAGATGATAGATAATATTTTTGGTATTTTTGGTATAAAGATGCAAAGTAAAATAAAAGGCAAAGTAAAAAAGCAAAGCAATAATAAAGCGTAGGAAGATTAATATGATGAGAATAGACCCGAGGGCCATAGATTTCACTAGTGGCTTCTCTCAAGAGCATAAGTATTTTACCGTGGGTGAATGAATTACTATTGATCAATTGACAGAGTTGAGCATAGTTATGAGAGTATCTAGGTATGATCATGTATATAGGCATCACGTCCGAGACAAGTAGACCGACTCCTGCCTGCATATACTACTATTACTCCACTCATCGACATCTATCCAGCATGCATCTAGAGTATTAAGTTAATGAAAACAGAGTAACGCCTTAAGCAAGATGACATGATGTAGAGGGATAAATTCATGCAATATGATAAAAACCCCATCTAGCTACTAACTATGGACCCGAAGGTCTGAAGTAAACTACTCACACTTCATCGGAGAGGCTATGATGATGATGTAGAAGCCCTCCGTGGCGGATTCTCTTTCCGGCGGAGCTCCGGAACAGGCCCCAAGATGGGATCTCGTGGATCTGAAAAGTTGCGGCGGTGGAATTAGGTTTTGGCCCGTATCGATCTGTTGAAGTACGTAGTATATATAGGAGGAAGGAGTACATCGATGGAGCTTGAGGGGCCACGAGGCGGGCGCGCCTCCACCCTCATGGCCGCCTCCCTCCTTTCTTGACTGAGGTCCAAGTCTCTGGATCTTATCGATGAGAAAATCACGTTCGAAGATTTCATTCCGTTTGGACTCCGTTTGATATTCCGTTTCTTGAAACACTGAAATAGGCAAAAAACAACAAATCTGGGCGGGCCTCCGATTAATAGGTTAGTCCCAAAAGTAATATAAAAGTGGAAAATAAAGCCCAATATGGTCCAAAACAGTAGATAATATAGCATGGAGCAATAAAAAATTATAGATACGTTGGAGACGTATCAGGCGCCGACGAGGAGGTTCTCCGCCGCAGAAAAGGAGAAGGCCCCTGAGGTGGAACCCGAGCTACTTCCGCCGAAGAAGAGGCCTGATCACTCTATGATGACGCCGCCGAGGAGAACATGATGACGCGGTTCGCACGAACGGGCTCCGCCGGGCTTACCGATCCCCCTATACGCTCGCGCGCAGGGCCCGCCACACGGGAGAGATGACCGGCGCTGCGGGGAGCGGGCCGTGGAGGAGGGCAGGCGGTGGCTGCACGGCCACCCGGCTCACGCACCCAAGCCGAAGGCACGACGCGCAAATTTGTGGTGTGGGCAGCAATGCCGCCGCGCACATGGATCCGACTCCCGCGGTTCTTTGTAGAGGAGATACCGCTAGGGGGGCTGTTGAGCTATGGTTGCAACACGTCGCGTGTTGCAGCCAAGCTTCTGAGGTGGAAGTCGAGGTCGTCCGCTCTGGCGATGTCTTCATGACTCGAGGATGGGGCGAGATCGTCCGCGCCTGCTGCCCGGGGGGAGCTCTCGCCATCCACTTTGAATACGACGGAGCTCCGACGCTCTTCTTCAAGGTCTTCGGCGAGGATGGTCGTCGCCTGGAGTGCTGCTCCGGGAGAGGCAACCAACGCGGCGCGGCTACGGGCGTCGAACTTGCCCTTGGCCTTGCCAGCAGCTCCTCCAGTAGCAGCAGCGACTCTCCGGAGTCCAGCGATTCTCCGAAGTCCAGCAACGATGACAGCTACAAGCCGTCGAGCTCTTGCCACGCCCGGAGCACGGTAGCGGCGTTGACTCGGCGCCGTCGGTGACGTTGCTGAGGCCGGGGTTCATTATGGTCCCTTCTTTTGCTTTCCCTGCGCGAAATCATGACAAGCCCCGTGGGGGTATGTAAGAAATTGTAATGCTTTTGCATTAATGTTATTGTTCTTGGCTAGATGTTGTGTTTGCGTCTCCCGCTACGGCACGATGCTCCCTTACGTTCTCGCGGTAGCTTAGTGCTCTACGTCGGCAGGACCCAGTTCACAGGCAGGCTTCAGCCGTCGCTGGTATGCCAGGTCGCGATGCCGTGGTCAAGGCCAGGAGGTGAGCGGCTCGAGGCCCGATAAGAGCTCCCGAGGAGCGATGCTCAGGAGGTCCCCTGTGACGTGCAAGCGGCTTTCGAAAGAATGAAAGGGAAACATCCTTGCCCCAGCGAGATCACAAGGGGCGAAACGCTGAACGTGAAATGCACAATTTGCATATGTTCGGTGACTTATCTCAGCGATCTGTAGTTATCCTTGCATTGCGAGGGCAGCCTTCGTGAGACGCGTGGCTGCGTTCCGGTAGCTGTTGTGTTCCCAGGCAAGACTCACGCGGACCCCCTCTTCATCGCTCGTCTCTATGCTCTACGTCCTCGGGTACTGGCCCTCGAGCAGAACTCAGCTACCACTGGTATGCCAAGTCGTGGTGCCGTGGTCAAGGCCAAGGGGTGAGGGCTCAAAGGCCAGTAGGGGCCCCTGAGGCGCGATGCTCAGGGGCTCCCCTTTAACATGCAAGCGGATTGCAGGAAAAAAATGGGTAGTTGGCCTCACGAAGGTGTCTTGGAGGGATCACGACCTGCAATCCTGGCTCCGGGGGTCCCTGCCAGTTAGCCGAAGGAAGAAAGCATAGAATACAACAAGGCTCGCTGACCTGCCTGTGATCTTTCTGTGAAAGGGTGAAGGCACTGAGGACCCGTGCAGCTTGAGGATAATGCAGCCCGAGGGGCTCCCTCAACTGAACAAACCAAAAAGTGTCACCTGGCACCGTTGTTGAAGAAGTGTTGGAGTAGCTGAAGACACGCGCCGCAGAAGTCTCTCCTCACGAGGCGCCCGGCTCCTGAGCCTTGCGGGGCTCCGGAAATCCAGGAGGCTCGCGAGGATCCAGCATCTCCTTAGTCTGGATCTCCTGACGCCTGGCCTCATGAGCCTCTAGGATGGCTCGCATGCAGCGCTGGTGCAGTGCAGCCGCGTTCGGCAGGCCGAAAGGCAATCAAACGTAGCTGTGAGGGGGGGGGGGGGGCTCACACCGGCCGACGTGGGACGGCCAGGAGAGCTCCTGAGACGCGGCCCTGTTAGGTCCTGGATGTTGACGCAGACGCTCAGCTCACTACCCACATTTGGGGCGGGAGCTGCGCTGGGTGGTGCAAGGCGACGCTCGCCTCGCATGGCTCTCGCCTCCTGAAGCTCCTTGATCATCTTGGTGATGAACTCCTGAGCGACTGGCGCCTCGCACCTTGCGCTTCTCTCGCAGAAACGCGCGTTGAAGCACGCCTCCACATGGTGCCCGAATGCCTCCCTCGTGACACTGGCCAGGTCTGAGGCCCTCCAGAGGAGAGCCCCTGAGCCCAACCTGAGAGGGGCGCCGGGAGCGCCTTCCTATGCGAGAGGGGAGGTGCCCCGTCAGTGGGCGCGAGGCCTGAGGCACGATCGTTAGACGCCCCATCCTCCTGAGATCCTCGGCGGAGCAGCAGCTTCTTATTCTTGGAGATGACCTCTGGGAGGTAGACGGCGCCTTCGTCATATGGGTTCTCGACCGCCGCAGCTTGGTAGGCGCGCTCGAGGGAGCATACCACATCCCTTTTATCACAGGTGACCGTGATGATGCCTCCGCTCCCTGGCATCTTGAGGACGTTGTAGCCGTGGTGAGTCGCGGCCATGAACTTGGCCAGAGCTGGATATCTGATACGTCCATTTTGCATCATGCTTTTATATCGATATTTATCGCATTATGGGTTGTTATTTCACATTATGCTACAATACTTATGGCTATTCTCTCTTATTTTACAAGGTTTACATGAAGAGGGAGAATGCCGGCAGCTGGAATTCTGGGCTGGAAAAGGAGCAACTCCAAAAGTCCTGAAACTCCACGGAATATCTTAAAAAAAATGAAGAAAAATCATCGCCAAAGATGAAGGCCAGGGGGGCCATGTTGGAAATATGCCCTAGAGGCAATAATAAATTAGTTATTATTATTATATTTCCTTGTTCATGATAATCGTTTATTATCCATGCTATAATTGTATTGATAGGAAACTCAAATACATGTGTGGGTACATAGACAACACCATGTCCCTAGTAAGCCTCTAGTTGACTAGCTCGTTGATCAATAGATGGTTACGGTTTCCTGACCATGGACATTGGATGTCGTTTATAACGGGATCACATCATTAGGAGAATGATGTGATGGACAAGACCCAATCCTAAGCCTAGCACAAGATCGTGTAGTTCGTATGCTAAAGCTTTTCAATGTCAACTATCATTTCCATAGACCATGAGATTGTGCAACTCCCGGATACCGTACGAATGCTTTGGGTGTACCAAACGTCACAACGTAACTGGGTGGCTATAAAGGTGCACTACGGTATCTCCGAAAGTGTCATTGGGTTGGCACGAATCGAGGCTGGATTTGTCACTCCGGTTAACGGAGAGGTATCTATGGGCCCACTTGGTAGGACATCATCATAATGTGCACAATGTGACCAAGGGGTTGATCACGGGATGATGTGTTACGGAGCGAGTAAAGAGACTTGCGTAACGAGATTGAACAAGGTATCGGCATACCGACGATCGAATCTCGGGCAAGTACAATACCGCTAGACAAAGGGAATTGTATACGGGATCGATTGAGTCCTTGACATCGTGGTTCATCCGATGAGATCATCGTGGAACATGTAGGAGCCAACATGGGTATCCAGATCCGCTGTTGGTTATTGACGGAGAACGTCTCGGTCATGTGCGCATGATTCCCGAACCCATAGGGTCTACACATTAAGGTTCGATGACACTAAGGTTATAAAGGAAGTTTGTATGTGGTTACCGATTGTTGTTGAGTCCGGATGAGATCCGGACGTCACGAGGAGTTCGGAATGGTCGGGAGGTAAAGATTTATATGTGGGAAGTCCTGTTTTGGTCACCGGAAAAGTTTGGGTTTTATCGGTAACGTCACGGACCACGGGAGGTCGAGGTCCACCAAGTGGGGCCACCATCCCGAAGGGCTGCATGGGCCAAGTGTGGGAGGGACCAGCCCGGTGGGCTGGCGCGCCCCACAAGGGCCCAAGCGCCTAGGGTTTGGGGAGGCGCACCCACCTAACAGGGGGCAAGTTTCCCTCTCCCCCTTGGCCGCACCCTAGATGGGTTTGGGCTGGCCGCCGCCCCTAGGGGTGGAACCCTAGGTGGGGGCGCAGCCCTCCCTCTCCCCCTATATATACTTGAGGGTTTTGGGGTTGTCAACAGATGAGTTTGACCTCTCCCTGGCGCAGCCCTACCTCTCTCCCTTCTCCTCTCCCACGGTGTTTGGCGAAGCCCTGCAGGATTGCCACGCTCCTCCATCACCACCACGCCGTTGTGCTGCTGCTGGACGGAGTCTTCCTCAACCTCTCCCTCTCTCCTTACTGGATCAAGGCATGGGAGACGTCACCGGGCTGTCGTGTGTGTTGAGCAGCGGAGGTGTCGTCCGTTCGGCACTAGGATCTCCGGTAATTTGGATCACGACAGTCGACTCCTTCAACCCCGTTCTCTTGAACGCTTCCGCTTAGCGATCTACAAGGGTATGTAGATGCACTCTCCTTCCCCTCATTGCTGGTTTCTCCATAGATAGATCTTGGTGACACGTAGGAAAATTTTGAATTTCTGCTACGTTCCCCAACAGGCCACACCCTGTTCACGAGGGTGGGGGGGGGGGGGCGCCCCCTACCTTGTGGGCCCCCTGGTGGCTCTCCGATGCCCATCTTCTCCTATATGAAGTCTTTCGATGAGAAAAAAACATGAAGCAATCTTTCGGGACGAGACTCCGCCGCCATGAGGCGGAACCTTGGCGGAACCAATCTAGGGCTCCGGCAGAGCTGTGCTGCCGGGGACACTTCCCTCCGGAAGGGGGAAACCATCGTCATCATCATCACCAACGCTCCTCTCATCGGGAGAGGGAAATCTCCATCAACATCTTCACCAGCACCATCTCATCTCCAAACCCTAGTTCATCTCTTATATCCAATTCTTGTCTCCAAGTCCGGGATTGGTGCTAGTAGGTTACTAGTAGTGTTGATTACTCCTTGTAGTTGATGCTAGTTGGTTTATTTGGTGGAAGATCATATGTCCAGATCCTTTATGCATATTATTACCCCTCTGATTATGAACATGAATATGCTTTGTGAGTAGTTACGTTTGTTCCTGAGGACAAGGGAGAAGTCTTGCTATTAGTAGTCATGTGAATTTGGTATTCGTTCGATATTTTGATGAGATGTATGTTGTCTAGCCTCTAGTGGTGTTATGTGAACGTCGACTACATAACACTTCACCATTATTTGGGCCTAGATGAAGGCATTGGGAAGTAATAAGTAGATGATGGGTTGCTAGAGTGACATAAGCTTAAACCCTAGTTTATGCCTTGCTTCGTAAGGGGCTGATTTGGATCCATATGTTTCATGCTATGGTTAGGTTTACCTTAATACTTTTGTTGTAGTTGCGGATGCTTGCAATAGAGGTTAATCATAAGTGGGATGCTTGTTCAAGTAAGAACAACACCCAAGCACCAGTCCACCCACATATCAAATTATCAAAGTATCGAACGCGAATCATATGAGCGTGATGAAAACTAGCTTGACGATATTCCCATGTGTCCTCGGGAGCGCTTTTCCTATTATAAGAGTTTGTCCAGGCTTGTCCTTTGCTACAAAAAGGATTGGGCCACCTTGCTGCACTTTATTTACTCTTGTTACTTGCTGCTCGTTACAATTTATCTTATCACAAAACTATCTGTTACCACTTATTTCAGTACTTGCAGAGAATACCTTGCTGAAAACCGCTTATCATTTCCTTCTGCTGCTCGTTGGGTTCGACACTCTTACTTATCGAAAGGACTACGATAGATCCCCTATACTTGTGGGTCATCAAGACTCTTTTCTGGCACCGTTGCCGGGGAGTGTAGCGCCTTTGTTAGGTGGAATTTGGTAAGGAAAAATTTATATAGTGTGCTGAAATTTTCTGTCACTTGTTACTATGGAAAGTAATTCTCTAAGGGGCTTGTTCAGGGTATCTTCACCCCGTCCAGTAGAGCAAAGAGTTGCTCCTCAACCTAATGAACCTATTGAAAATGAAACTCCTTTTGAAATTCCTTCGGGTATGATGGAAAAACTGCTAGCTAATACTTTTACAGGAGATGGAACGAAGCATCCTGATGAACATCTACTCTATGTGGATGAAGTTTGTGGACTATTTAAGATTGCAGGTATACCCGATGATGTTGTTAAGAAGAAGGTCTTCCCTTTATCTTTGAAGGGAGACGCATTGACATGATATAGGCTATGTGATGATACGAGATCATGGAATTATAAAAGACTGAAATTGGAATTTCATCAAAAGTATTACCCTATGCATCTTGTTCATCGTGATCGCAATTATATATATAATTTTTGGCCTCGTGAAGGAGAAAGCATCGCTCAAGCTTGGGGGAGGCTTAAATCAATGTTATATTCATGCCCCAATCATGAGCTCTCAAGAGTGACAATTCTTCGGAATTTTTATGCTCGGCTTTCTGATAACAATCGCACCATGCTCGATACTTCTTGTGCTGGCTCTTTTATGATGGAGACTATTGAATTTAAATGGAATTTATTGGATAAAATTAAACGCAACTCTGAAGATTGGGACCTCGATGAAGGTAAGGAGCCAGGTATGACACCTAAGTTTGATTGTGTTAAATCTTTTATGGATACCGATATTTTCCGTAAGTTTAGCACTCAATATGGACTTGACTCTGAGATAGTAGCTTCTTTCTGTGAATCTTTTGCTACCTATGTTGATCTCCTCAAGTAGAAGTGGTTTAAATATCATCCTCCCATAGAAGTAAAAGTAGCTGGTACCATCCCAAGATCATGCTGGTACTCACAGTACATCGATGAAATAATCAAAGTTCAATCACACCTGAATTTATTACACGATTCTCATATAGAGTCTTTATTACAAGAGAATAAATTCGGCTCAAGGCCAACTCATGAGAAATAAACTACTAATGCTGCGGAAGCGTAGACGAAATAGCGAGTCCATCCGACTCCAAAGGGCAATCGCCAAGCGCGGAGCGTAGCCTCACTCCTGATCGGAATAAATCTCTGCAACATAAGACGTTGCAGCCGTGTAGGTCAGCTTTTTGAATAAGCTGGCAAGTCATGAAGAATAACAATAATAAAGTTACTAACACTATATGCATTTTGGCTATGGAGCTCTAAGTTTCATCATTTTGCGAAAAGCCAATTTTCTCCTACTACAGTGGACTTGCTTGCAAATTACTACAAATTGTTGGTAGTTATTGAGATGGTTCCACCAACCAATATCTCATTCCCAAATTATTAAGTCATAACCCCTCAAATTAATTCATTAGTTTTAGTGTTGAGATTTCTGAATACTTCCAAGTTCCAGAGGCAAAAATTGTCCGTAACCGGGAACACGGCTAATCGATTAGATCTTTAAACTCTGCAGAGGTTTGCGCACTTTCCCCGCAAGAATCATTCCCTCCTTTTAAGTCTTCGCACTTCATGGTGTTTGAAGACGGGATGAATGAAACAGGGTCTTCCAAAGAGTTCTTCCGCTCTGCGGTACCCATCAATCCTACCGTTCTTCTACATCTCGTAGTACCGTCCCAGCCAGCGTCACTACTAGGGTTAACCCAGCGAGCCCATAATGGCTTGCGGCTGCACATGTAAGCTTCGGTCATGGGGCATCCATCCGTCTCTTCGTGGCTGGGTGAAGCTTTCCATAAGATGTCATGGCACTTCTCCATGCATCCCGCCAACCACTGGGTTCTCCAGGTGCCCGTCAACCGCCTCCACCCGAGAGTGAATTCAAGTCCATCTTGATTCTTGTAGTTCATGGGGTTGTCATCATCATTGACTCTCACATCTTTCTTATGAATTTCACTCAACCAAAACCCGTCTCGAGCATAGCAAAGTAAACTACTTAATCCGGGGTCATGGTAACAAGGGATTGGTTCATCCTACCACATGATACTACTCAAGATTAATAACTTCAAAATTTCAACTATTGCATGCATGGTGGGGGTGGTATAATTACTAATGCACAAAATCATAGGTATTGAAAATAACATGATCAAGACTTGCCTTGCTGATGATCCTCGTAAGCTAAAGATTCGGTAGTAGCAAGCTTGGCACTCGGAAACTCTACCGAGACAAACAATAATCACAATAAGCATATAGCATAGGATCACATAACACAATAGCATAGCAATAGCAACATAACACACCAAAACAACCAAATCAAAACCCAAGGGAAAACTCAAAGAAAAACCAACTCAAGTTTTCCTACTTCAAACAACAACTAGAAATAGTTTTATATAACAAAAATTTTCTCAACATAACCTAAGCATGAGTTTTATGTTAACTTAACAGAAAAGATTTCATTAAGCAACTAGGAGCAAAAAGAATCAATTTAAACTCTATTATGAAACTCCTATTAGGCCTAATTCAAATTCTATTAAGAAAAATAAAATAAAAGTTTTATTTATTATAAATAAAAGTTCATCCTATAAAGTGACAGAAACTATCCTAGAATAATCAATCACATGTGAAAAATAAATTTATTTACTAATTAAAATAATAGGAAAACAGTAGCTATTTAATTAATTAGGATTAACAAGATTCTGCTTAAAACTATTTTTTATTAATCCAAAAATACCCAAATTAATTTCTATGGTTTGGCAATGTTAAAACAAAGTTGGGACAAACAGAATCATTTAAAAATAATTTTCCTAGCTCATTTTATGACAGACTTACTATTCTGGCTAAAACTAAATTAAAGCAATTTTAATTAATTTTAACATAGCTAATTATATTTTCTACAGAAACTATAGAAAATTTGCAAACCAACAAAAAAGAATCACCTAAAATATTAAGCAGAATAAAAGTTATGAATTTTCCAAATCGGAACTATTACATTAAAACAGAAAATGAAAATAAAGAAAAATGGCCTAATGGGCTAACCTACGCACTGAGCGTAATATAAACTAAACGGGCCCTAGGGTTAAACTAGTCGGGCCGGCTAAATAAAAAAAACCTAACTAAAAAAAACTAAACCGGACTAAACCGGTCGAACCGGGTTTTATATAAAGAACGTACCTTGAAGTGTTCTAATCCTAACCGTCTGAAACGATCGGACGGGAGGTGATCTCCGGCGACTTACGGAGCTCGACGGCGGCGGCGGCGGCGGCGGCGAAAAGTTAGCCTCTCCGGTCGTCGGGAGGTCGGCGGAGGGCTCCGGAAAGTCTTGACGAGCTTCGAGGGGGGATGGTCTTGGTGGAGTCGGTGGAGGTCGGGAGGTCTAGGGCGGCGACGGCGAAATGAAATGGCGGCGGTGAGCTCGGGCTCCGCGGCGTGTGAGAGGAGGAGGGGTTCCATGAGGCGAGGGGGAATGGGGTGAGGGGGGGGTATAAATAGGGGGGCTCGGCGTGGCAAGGGAGGCGACCGGGAGGGGGATCGGATCCGGATCTCACGGATCCCGCGATCGGCGGCGGCGCGGCGCGTGGCGGGGGTTGAAGGAGGGTGGGGTCCGCTGCAGAGAGAGAGAGGGAGGGTGTGGTGCGGTCGGGCGACCGCTCAAACAGTTTGGGCGCGGAGGTGGCTGGTCGGCTCATCAGCTCATTGGCTGGCCTCTGGGCCGCTGGTGGGCAGTCTGGGCGCTGGCTGGGCAGTGCTTTGCTGGCGCTGGGGGGTTTCTTTTTTTTAAATTTATTTTTTAATAAAACAAAACAGAGATAAAACATAAACTATAAATATTTTATATAGGACATATATATACCAAAATGATCAGGGAATATTCCTATCATTTGAACATTTTCAAAGGCAAAATCCAAACTTTATAAAATTTCATTTTTTCAAATTCAAATAAATCTCAAGTTTGAATTCAAAACTTTTGGCAAGGTTTTCCTCGATATTTTTGGAGTGTCATGTTTACTCCTCTCATACTTTTGCTCAAGTATTTATCGGTATAGTTTTTGAAATGATTCCCACTTGCCAAAGTTTGAATTCAAATTCAAAACTCAAATCTCTTCTGAAACTCCAAATGGCATTCAAATTCGAACAGGATGCATAGATGCTTAGCTATAATTGTAAAACATTCCAAATAGGAAATTTGGGATGTTACAAACCTACCCACCTTAAGATGAATCTCGCCCTCGAGATTCGGGTTGGCTAGCAAATAGGTGCGGGTGATCTCGAAGAAGGTCTTCTTCGCGTTCCCAGGTGGCTTCTTCCTCGGAGTGGTGACTCCACAGCACCTTGCAAAACTTGATGACCTTGCTACGGGTGACTCTGCTCGCAGTCTCGAGAATTCGGACGGGTTTCTCCTTATAAGTCAGATCCTTTGTCAAGCTGTATGGCCTCTAGGGCCTTGTGTCTCTCAACGGAATATCGGCCATGTCGGCATGACATTTCTTCACCGAGAAACGTGGAAGACATCATGAACTCGGACAATCCTTCCGCAATTCCAACTTGTAAGCAACTTCTCCACGACGTTCGAGGATTTTGTAGGGCCAATGAATCGGGTGCTAACTTCCTTTGACACCAAACCTCTTGATTCCACGAAGTGAGAGACACACGAAGATATGCTCGGTCTCCCGCTTCGTAAGTCACTTCCTTGCGCTTCTTGTCGGCATAACTCTTACATCTCGATTGAGCTATCTTGAGTCTGTCCCGAATCAACTTGACTTTCTCTTGGAATCCTGATAAGGTCGGAACCGAAAAGTGATCGATCTCAACACTATCCCACAGCAATGGTGTTCGCACCTCCTTCCGTATAGAGCTTGAAAGGGGCCATCTTCGATCGGATTGATAACTGTTGTTGTATGAGAACTCTGCGTACGGCAAATTATCATCCCAGCTAGACCCGTAGTCTAGCACACAAGCTCTCAACATGTCCTCCAGAATCTGGTTGACTCTCTCGGTCTGTCCATCTGTCTGCGGATGAAAGGTTGTGCTGAATTCCAGCCTCGTACCCAAAGTTTCATGCAACTGCTTCCAAAACTTTGAGGTAAACTGCGTTCCTCTATCTGACACGATACTCCTCGGAACTCCATGCAGACATACGATCCTGGTCATGTATATCTTGGCCAACTTAGCACTGGTATAGGTAGTCTTCACGGGAATGAAGTGAGCTACCTTGGTCAAACGATCAACCACTACCCAGATGAAATCATAACCTGAACGGGTCCTGGGTAATCCTGTGATGAAATCCATTCCAAGTTTCTCCCATTTCCAATCGGGAATCGGCAAAGGTTGAAGTAACCTGCTGGCTTCGATGTTCGCCTTTACTCGTTGACAAACATCGCATACAGCTACGTACTCGGCAATATCCTTCTTCATACCGTCCACGAAACTTTCCTTCAAATCCGGTACATCTTGGTGTTACGGGGTGAATCAAGTATGGTGAATCATGAGCCTCTGAAGAATTAGCTTCCGAGTTCGGGATCATTGGGCACATAAATCGATCCTCGAACCATATGGCTCCGTGTTCATCCTTACGGAATCCTTTAGCTTTTCCTTCATTCATCTTTTGCTTTATCTCATCAATTTCCTTGTCCGACTTACGGGCTTCACGAATCCTTTCGCCAAAGTGGACTGAACTTCGAGTTGCAATATATCCTCTCGAACTATCTCCGATCGGAGATCTCGAGGTCATCGACTAACTCCTGGGGTAATCCTCCTGCTGTGAGAGTATTCACATAACTCTTACGGCTCAAAGCATCTGCTACAACATTAGCTTTACCTGGGTGGTAATGCAATCTCATGTCGTAGTCCTTTATCAACTCTAGCCATCTCCTCTGCCTGAGGTTCAACTCTTTCTGCGTGAAAATATACTTCAAGCTCCTGTGATCTGTGTAAACATCACAACGGTTTCCGATGAGGAAATGTCTCCAGGTCTTGAGTGCATGCACTACGGCTGCTAACTCCAAATCATGTGTGGCATAATTCATCTCATGAGGTCGTAGCTGTCTGGAGGCATAAGCTACAACTTTTCCTTCCTGCATGAGTACTCCTCCGAGTCCTTGACGAGAAGCGTCACAATAAACCTGGTATTCCTTGTGTATGTCTGGCAAAATCAGTACTGGGGCTGTGACCAACCGTTTCTTCAATTCCTGAAAACTGGCTTCACATTCCTCGGTCCAAACATACTTGGCTTCCTTCTTCAACAGCTCAGTCATGGGCTTGGCAATCTTCGAGAAGTTCTCAATCCACAACCATCCTCAAGCTTCCATCCTTCTTCTCTACCAAAAGAACTGGGGCTCCCCAAGGTGATGAGCTTGGCCGAATATATCCTTTCTCCAATAACTCATTAATTTGATCCTTGATCTCTTTCAACTCATTTGGGGGCATCCGATAAGGTCTCTTGGATATTGGGGCTGTGCCGGGCAATAACTCAATCAGAAATTCAATGTCCCTGTCCGGTGGCATTCCTGGTAATTCCTCCGGAAACACATCGGGAAAATCTTGCACTACTGGCACTTCCTCCTGAACAACTCCCGTGAGAGAATGCACCTGATTCTTCATCTGGCTGTGCCTGGCTACATACTTGATCCTCTTCAGCTCCGGGGTGGTGAGCAGAATAGACTTGTGGGCACAGTCTATGTTTCCTTCGAACTTCGTCAACCAATCCATGCCTAGGATTACATCCAAGGTCTGGGTTTCCAACACTATGAGGTCTGCGCGAAATTTATGATTCCCGATGTTGAGGGTTGCATGACAGCCTAAGCCTGCCATCAATTCTCCTCCTGTGGAACTGACGCGAAGGGGGCTTCTAAGGGTTTTAGTGAGCAACCCGTACTTTTCCACAACTACCATTGATATGAATGAATGCGTTGCACCAGAATCAAAGAGTACCAAAACTGAACGTGAATTCAATAAAACTTACCAACCACGGTCTACGGCTGATCATAGACGTCCTCCACGTCAATGTGGTTCACACGAGCATGAGGAACGGATTGGGCTTCTTCACGAGCCTCCATTGCCGTTTCCATTCCTCTGCTTGGCCTCCGGGCAGTCGGTGGCATAGTGCCCTGTCTTACGGCACTTGAAGCGGTGATGTGGCTCGAGATCCTTGAGCCGGGCGAACGATGCTGATTGCCATTACCGTTTCCATTGCCATTGCCATGGCCTGACTTGTTGTCCCGGCTGCGGTTGTTCCCATTTCCTCCATGGTTATGACCTCCATGGTTATGATGGGTGTGCCCTCCCGAGTATGGTGCATAACGGGCTTCGCTGAGCTCTGAGTTGTGCTTCCCCGGCTGTACTTCCGCTTGCGGCTTTCAATCTGCTGCTGCTTGCCTTCAAGTATGGTGGCCTTGTCTACCAGCTCCTGGTAGTTGTTGAAGGTAGCCACAATAAGCTGCATACTCAGCTCGTCATTGAGTCCCTCAAGGAACTTCTCCTGCTTTGCGGCATCTGTGGCCACATCATCCGGGGCATAGCGAGCTAGCTTGCTGAACTCATCCACGTCTTCGCGCCACAAGACGGTTCCCTGGCGTAAGTTGCGGAACTCACGCTTCTTGCACTCATGGCTCCAGCTGAAACATGAGCGGTGCGGAAGGCTGCTGGAATTGATCCCATGTGATGGCACCAATGGGATAAGTGGCGGTGTAGTTCTCCCACCAAGAAGCTGCAGGTCCATCAAGTTGATGCGCGCAAGCGCACCTTCTCTGCATCAGTGCATCCAACAGTGATTAGCTCTCTTCCGACTTTGCGGAGCCAATCATCAGCCACAATCGGCTCAGTGCTACTAGAGAACACTGGCGGATTTAGCCTCAGGAATCGAGTCAAGTTGTCCACAGGGGGTGGTGGCGGTGGATTGTTGGTGTTGTTGTTCTGATTCTGGATGAGTAGCTGCATGAGGGCATTCTGCTGCTGGAGCAGCTGGGTGAGCTCCGGCGGAAAACCAGTGTCACGTCTCGGAGGCATCTAGTGTTTTGGAGTGGATGAGAAAATTAGAATAGAACAATGGTCTATGAGAAATAACACTACCCATATGAATGCACAATCATAAACACACCAATCATTTATTCATTCCACTCAAACATGGTTCAATCTCGATTACAAAGCTCACCACTAATCGAAAATAACGACCTAACTGATCGACGAAAAAGTAAAATAACATGGTGGTCGACTAAAAGTCTTCATCAATAATCCTTGCGTCCTCTGGTGCGATGTCCTCTGTTGTGGCGCCTCCTCTTGCGGCTTCCTCCAGTGGAACTCCCTTCATAATCCTGATCATTGCTCACGAGGGGTCCGTCATCTCCACTCGGAAAAAGGTCCTCTCCCAAGTCCATCTTTTCCTCAATTGCGGCAAGCTTCATCTTCAGGTCGTCGACTGTCTCCATGAAGTCCGCGAGTTCTTCCTCATGGTTAAGGAAGTCTGCGTGTGCCTTCTCCTCCAGTTCCAGTTCACGGAACAGCAGCCTCCCGTGTGCCTTCGAGTTACGGCGATCTGAATCTCCCGTTTCTGAGGAGACACTCCAAGTCCTAGATATAAGAGAGAGTGGAGTCGTCCTCACGGTGCGGATGATATCTCCATTCCTCGCTCTGCGAAAACCATGGCGAGGTCGAGAGGATCGAGCTCGGCCTGTACTCCTCTCGGAGATGTCCAAGGGCACGATAGATTGCCATGTCCCTTCCGATGATCCAGTTGAAGTCGGTGAACTCAAAGTCAATAGGCTCTGTATGCCCTCCGAAGGTTCTCCCTGGAATGTGCACTTCAATCCTGTAGCGGGTGTCCGTCGGAAGTGCATTGGTTGGCTTCCCGGTGATCGAGGGCAGAGCAATCTTCAGCTTCTTGACCATCTGGACCAGCTTCCTTCCGAAGGGCATCGTCTCGTCGGGCTGGCAAAACTCCGGTAGCAAAACTGGGGTGAACTCGACGGCCATCTAGAATGTTGAAAATCGGAGAGGAGTCAGAATTTGAACAGGGGAGAAATTACGGAATGATAAGGATATAAAGCAAATAGTCTCTTCCTATGGCTTTTCGATCCTAGGGGTTACGATCCTACCGTCAGCGTGTGCTCTGATACCATCTCTGTAGCGACCTGACCCAAAAATCGGTCAAATCTACGTATGCTGCACCATCCCAAGATCATCTTTTACTCACGAGACATCGATGAAATAATCAAAGTTCAATCACACCTGAATTTATTACACGATTCTCATATAGAGTCTTTATTACAAGAGAATAAATTCGTCTTAAGGCCAACTCATGAGAAATAAACTACTAATGCTGCGGAAGCGTAGACGAAATAGCGAGTCCATCCGACTCCAAAGGGCAATCGCCAAGCGCGGGCGTAGCCTCACTCTGATCGGAATAAATCTACGCAACATAAGACGTTGCAGCCGTGTAGGTCAGCTTTTGAATAAGCGGCAAGTCATGAAGAATAACAATAATAAAGTTACTAACACTATATGCATTTTGGCTGTGGAGCTCTAAGTTTCATCATTTTGCTAAAAGCCAATTTTCTCCTACTACAGTGGACTTGCTTGCAAATTACTACAAATTGTTGGTAGTTATTGAGATGGTTCCACCAACCAATATCTCATTCCCAAATTATTAAGTCATAACCCTCAAATTAATTCATTAGTTTTAGTGTTGAGATTTCGAATACTTCCAAGTTCCAGAGGCTCAAATTGTCCGTAACAGGGACACGGCTAATCGATTAGATCTTCAAACTCTACAGAGGTTTGCGACTTTCCCGCAAGAATCATTCCCTCCTTTTAAGTCTTCGCACTTCATGGTGTTTGAAGACGGGATGAATAAACAGGGTCTTCCAAAGAGTTCTTACAGCTCTGCGGTACCCATCCAATCCTACCGTTCTTCTACATCTCGTAGTACCGTCCAGCCAGCGTCACTACTAGGGTTAACCCAGCCAGAGCCCATAATGGCTTGCATTGCACAGTAAGCTTCGGTCATGGGGCATCCATCCGTCTCTTCGTGGCTGGGTGAAGCTTTCAGCAAGATGTCATGGCACTTCTCCATGCATCCCGCCAACCACTGGGTTCTCGGGGTGCCCGTCAACCGCCCTCCACCCAAAGAGTGAATTCAAGTCCATCTTGATTCTTGTAGTTCATGGGGTTGTCATCATCATTGACTCTCACATCTTTCTTATGAATTTCACTCAACCAAAACCCGCTCTCGAGCATAGCAAAGTAAACTACTTAGTCCGGGGTCATGGTAACAAGGGATTGGTTCATCCTAACACATGATACTACTCAAGATTAATAACTTCAAAATTTCAACTACTGCATGCATGGTGGGGTGGTATAATTACTAATGCACAAAATCATAGGTATTAAAATAACATGATCAAGACTTGCCTTCTTGATGATCCTCGTAAGCTAAAGATTCAGTAGTAGCAAGCTTAGACTCCGGAAACTCTACCGAGACAAACAATAATCACAATAAGCATATAGCATAGGATCACATAACACAATAGCATAGCAATAGCAACATAACACACCAAAACAACCAAATCAAAACCCAAGGAAAACTCAAAGAAAAACCAACTCAAGTTTTCCTACTTCAAACAACAACTAGAAATAGTTTTATATAACAAAAATTTTCTCAACATAACCTAAGCATGAGTTTTATGTTAACTTAACAGAAAAGATTTCATTAAGCAACTAGGAGCAAAAAGAATCAATTTAAAATCTATTATGAAACTCCTATTAGGCCTAATTCAAATTCTATTAAGAAAAATAAAATAAAAGTTTTATTTATTATAAATAAAAGTTCATCCTATAAAGTGATAGAAACTATCCTAGAATAATCAATCACATGTGAAAATAAATTTATTTACTAATTAAAATAATAGGAAAACAGTAGCTATTTAATTAATTAGGATTAACAAGATTCTGCTTAAAACTATTTTTTATTAATCCTAAAATACCCAAATTAATTTCTATGGTTTGGCAATGTTAAAACAAAGTTGGGACAAAAGAATCATTTAAAATAATTTTCCTAGCTCATTTTATGACAGATTTACTATTCTGGCTAAAACTAAATTAAAGCAATTTTAATTAATTTTAACATAGCTAATTATATTTTCTACAGAAACTATAGAAAATTTGCAAACCAACAAAAGAAGAATCACCTAAAAATATTAAGCAGAATAAAAGTTATGAATTTTCCAAATCGGGAACTATTCTGTTAAAACAGAAAATGAAAATAAAAGAAAAATGGCCTAATGGGCCTAACCTACGCACTGAGCGTAATATAAACTAAACGGGCCCTAGGGTTAAACTAGTCGGGCCGGCTAAATAAAAAAAACCTAACTGAAAAAAACTAAACCGGACTAAACCGGTCGAACCGGGTTTTATATAAAGAACGTACCCCTTCGGGGGTGTTCTAATCCTAACCGTCTGAAAACGACCGGACGGGGAGGTGATCTCCGCGACTTACGGAGCTCGGCGGCGGCGGCGGCGGCGGGGCGAAAAGGTTAGCCTCTCCGGTCGTCGGGAGGTCGGCGGAGGCTCTCCGCGAAAGTCTTGACGAGCTTCGGGGGTCTTGGTGGAGTCGGTGGAGGTCGGGAGGTCTAGGGCGACGGCGAGGGAAATGGCGGCGGCGGTGAGCTCGGGCTCCGGCGACGGCGTGAGAGAGGAGGAGGGTTCCGGCGGGGACGCGAGGGGGGGAATGGGGTGCGGGGGAGGGGTATAAATAGGGGGCCTCGGCGTGGCAAGGGAGGCGATCGGGAGGGGGATCGGATCCCGGATCTCACGGGATCCCGGCGATCGGCGGCGCGCGGGCGCTATGGTGGTGGGGTTGAAGGAGGTGGGGTCCGCTGCGAGAGAGAGGAGGGTGTGGTGCGGTCAGGCGACCGGCTCAAACAGTTTGGGCGCGGAGGTGGCCTGGTCGGCTCGGCTGCTCATTGGGCTGGCCTCTGGGCCGCTGGTGGGCAGTCTTGGCATGCACTGGCTGGGCAGATGCTTTGGCCGGGCGCTGGGGGGTTTCTTTTTTTTAAATTTATTTTTAATAAAACAAAACAGAGATAAAACATAAACTATAAATATTTTATATAGGACATATATATACCAAAATGATCAGGGAATATTCCTATCATTTGAACATTTTCAAAAGGCAAAATCCAAACTTTATAAAATTTCATTTTTTCAAATTCAAATAAATCTCAAGTTTGAATTCAAAACTTTTGGCAAGGTTTTCCTCTGATATTTTTGGAGTGTCATGTTTACTCTTCTCATACTTTTGCTCAAGTATTTATCAGGTATAGTTTTTGAAATGATTCCCACTTGCCAAAGTTTGAATTCAAATTCAAAACTCAAATCTCTTCTGAAACTCCAAATGGCATTCAAATTCAAACAGGATGCATAGATGCTTAGCTATAATTGTAAAACATTCCAAATAGGAAATTTGGGATGTTACATAGTAGCTTCTTTCTGTGAATCTTTTGCTACCTATGTTGATATCCTCAAGTAGAAGTGGTTTAAATATCATCCTCCCATAGAAGTAAAAGTAGCTGCACCTATTAAAGTTGAAGAGAAGACTGTCAATTATAATGATCCTATTGTTCCTACTTCTTATGTTGAGAAACCACCTTTCCCTGTTAGAATGAAGGATCATGCTAAAGCTTCAACTGTTGTTCGTAAAAGCAATATTAGAACTTATACACCTCCTGAGCAAGTTAAAGTAGAACCTAATATTGCTATTGTTAAAGATCTCTTGTCTGATAATATTGATGGGCATGTTATTCAATTCTGTGGTGAAACTGCTAGAATTGCTAAACCTTGTGCTAAAGATAAACATAGACCTGTGGTAGGCGTGCCTGTTATTTCTGTTAAAATAGGAGATCATTGTTATCATGGCTTATGTGATATGGGTGCTAGTGCTAGTGTTATACCTATTGACTTATACAAAGAAATTATGCATGAAATTGCACCTGCTGAGTTAGAAGATATTGATGTTACAATTAAACTTGCCAATAGAGATACTATATCTGCAATGGGAATTGTTAGAGATGTTGAAGTCTTGTGTGAAAAAACTGAATATCCTGCTGATTTTCTTGTTCTTGGTTCCGCACAAGATAGCTTTTGTCCAATTATATTTGGTAGACCCTTCTTGAACACTGTTAATGCTAGGATAGATTGCAAAAAGAATGTTGTTACTATTGGCTTGGATGATATGGTTCATGAGTTTAATTTCTCTAAATTTAGTAAACAACATCGTGAGGAAGAATTGCCTAGTAAGGATGAAATTAATGGTCTTGCTTCTATTGCCGTACCTCCTAGTGATCCTTTACAACATTATTTGCTAGACCATGAAAATGATATGTTCCTGAATGAAAGAAGGGAAATAGATGAAGTATTCTTTAAAAAGGAACCTATTCTCGCAACACAATTTGCTGTTGAAATCCTAGGGATCCCCTCCACCCAAGGGTGATCCGTGTTTGAGCTTAAACCGTTGCCTGATAATCTTAAATATGCTTACCTTGATGAAAAGAAAATATATCCTGTTATTATTAGTGCTAACCTTTCAGAGCATGAAGAAGAAAGATTATTGAAAACTCTGAAGAAGCACCGTGCCGCTATTGGATATACTCTTGATGATCTTAAGGGCATTAGTCCCACTCTATGTCAACATAAAATAAATTTGGAAGTGGATGCCAAACCAGTTCGTGATCCTCAACGACGTTTGAATCCTAAAATGAAAGAAGTGGTAAGAAAAGAAATACTCAAGCTTCTGGAGGCAGGTATAATTTATCCCGTCGCTGATAGTCAGTGGGTAAGTCCTGTCCATTGTGTCCCTAAGAAGGGAGGTATTACTGTTGTCCCTAATGATAAAGATGAATTGATTCCACAAAGAATTATCACAGGTTATAGGATGGTAATTGATTTCCGCAAATTAAATAAAGCTACTAAGAATGATCATTACCCCTTACCTTTTATTGATCAAATGCTAGAAATATTATGCAAACATACACATTATTGCTTTCTAGATGGTTATTCGGTTTCTCTCAATTACAGTATTAGGCTAAAGATCAATCAAAGACTACTTTTACATGCCCTTTTGGTACTTTTGCTTATAGACGTATGCCTTTTGGTTTATGTAATGCACCTGCTACCTTTCAAAGATGCATGATGGCTATATTCTCTGACTTTTGTGAAAAGATTTGTGAGGTTTTCATGGACGAATTTTCCGTCTATGGTTCCTCTTTTGACGATTGCTTGAGCAATCTTGATCGAGTTTTGCAGAGATGTGAAGAAACTAATCTTGTCTTGAATTGGGAAAAGTGCCACTTTATGGTTAATGAAGGTATTGTCTTGGGGCACAAAGTTTGTGAAAGAGGTATTGAAGTTGATAAAGCCAAGGTTGATGCTATTGAAAAGATGCCATGTCCCAAGGACATCAAAGGTATAAGAAGTTTCCTTGGTCACGCCAGATTTTATAGGAGGTTCATTAAGGACTTCTCAAAAATTTCTCGTCCTCTGAATAATTTATTACAAAAAGATGTACCATTTGTCTTCGATGATGATTTTGTAGAAGCATTTGAAATACTTAAGAAAGCATTAGTCTCTGCACATGTTGTTCAGCCACCTGATTGGAATTTACCCTTTGAAATTATGTGTGATGCTAGTGATTATGTTGTAGGTGCTGTTCTAGGGCAAAAAGTTGATAAGAAATTAAATGTTATCCATTATGCTAGTAAGACTCTAGACAATGCTCAGAGAAATTATGCTACTACCGAAAAGGAACTTTTAGCAGTTGTATTAAACATGATAAATTCAGACCCTATATTGTTGATTCTAAAGTAACTATTCACACTGATCATGCTGCTATTAAATATCTTATGGAAAAGAAAGATGCAAAACCTAGACTTATTAGATGGGTTCTCTTGCTGCAAGAATTTGATTTGCATATTGTTGATAGAAAAGGAGCTGAGAACCCGTTGCGTATAACTTGTCTAGGTTAGAGAATGTTCTTGATGACCCACTACCTATTGATGATAGCTTTCCTGATGAACAATTAAATGTCATAAGCACTTCTCGTAGCACTCCATGTATGCTGATTATGCTAATTATATTGTTACTAAATTTATACCACCTAGCTTCACATACCAACAAAAGAAAAAGTTTTTCTATGATTTGCGACATTACTTTTGGGATGACCCACATCTTTATAAAGAAGGAGTAGATGGTGTTATTAGACGTTGTGTGCCTGAGCATGAACAGGAACAGATCCTATGCAAGTGTCACTCCGAAGCTTATGGAGGACGCCACGCTGGAGATAGAACTGCACATAAGGTATTGCAATCCGGTTTTTATTGGGCCACTCTCTTCAAAGATGCCCGTAAGTTTGTTTTGTCTTGCGATGAATGTCAAAGAATTGGTAATATTAGTAGACGTCAAGAAATGCCTATGAATTATTCACTTGTTATTGAACCCTTTGATGTTTGGGGCTTTGATTATATGGGACCTTTTCCTGCCTCTAATGGATATACACATATTTTAGTTGATGTTGATTACGTTACTAAGTGGGTAGAAGCTATTCCAACTAGTAGTGCTGATCATAACACTTCTATTAAAATGCTTAAGGAAGTTATTTTTCCGAGGTTTGGAGTCCCTAGATATTTAATGACTGATGGTGGTTCACATTTTATTCATGGTGCTTTCCGTAAAATGCTTGCTAAATATGACGTTAATCATAGAATTGCATCTCCATATCACCCAGAGTCTAGTGGTCAAGTAGAATTGAGCAATAGAGAGCTCAAATTAATTTTGCAAAAAACTGTTAATAGGTCTAGAAAGAATTGGTCCAAGAAACTTGATGATGCATTATGGGACTATAGAACTGCATATAAGAATACTATGGCTATGTCTCCGTATAAAATGGTTTATGGAAAAGCATGTCACTTACCTCTCGAACTAGAACATAAGGCATATTGGGCTATTAAAGAGCTCAACTATGATTTCAAACTTGCCGGTGAGAAGAGGTTATTTGATATTAGCTCACTTGATGAATGGAGAACCCAAGCTTATGAAAATGCCAAGTTGTTTAAAGAAAAAGTTAAAAGATGGCATGACAAAAGGATACAAAAGCGTGAGTTTAATGTAGGTGATTATGTATTGCTATACAACTCTCGTTTAAGATTTTTTGCAGGAAAACTTCTCTCTAAATGGGAAGGTCCCTACGTTATCGAGGAGGTCTATCGTTCCGGTGCCATAAAAATCAACAACTTCGAGGGCACAAATCCGAAGGTGGTAAACGGTCAAAGAATCAAACATTATATCTCAGGTAATCCCACAAATGTTGAAACCAATATTATTGAAACCGTAACCCCGGAGGAATACATAAGGGACACTTTCCAGACCGTTTCAGACTCCGAAAAGGAATAGGTATGTGGTACGGTAAGTAAACCGACTCCAAAACAATTTTTAAGGCAATATTTCTCTGTTTTGGAATATTTAGAAAAATAGAAAAATAAGTGGCAGTCCGGGAAGGACACGAGGCCTTCACGAGGGTGGAGGGCGCGCCCTACCCCCCTAGGCGCGCCCCCTACCTCGTGAGCACCTCGTGTGCCCTCTGGACTCCGTTTTCTTACACGATACGTATTTTGGTCGGTAAAAATTCATTATATATTCTCCCGAAGGTTTTGACTCCCGTATCACGCAAATATCCTCTGTTCTTGTTTTGAGCTGTCCTACTACAGATTAGATCAACATGTCATCCCAGGATTTGGAAGGAGAAAGCTATGTGGATGATTACCTAGCAAATCCTAAGGTCTATGGAGATGTGGAGCATGATAGTTGGACCACGGAGGAAGAAGAGGACTATGAACCCAAGCGGAAGGAGGAGACGAGCTCAGATGAAGATGAAGCCCCATTACCTCAACTTGGGGACATGCATGTGGAGTTCAAAAAGTCAAGTCTCCCTGGTAGGGTAAATAAACCAAAGTTCGAGTTTATCCCTTTTCGCCTCTTGCAGGAAAATAAGCAGGACCTATGCAAAAAGATATTAACCCTGGAGTGGGAGATTGATGATCTGAGGGATCAGAATGCCGTCCTCAAGCGCAAATTAAGGGAGAAGTCTATGCCATCATCAACAACACCTCCACCTTCTTCATCAAAGAATGAGACATAATCACATGGGTATGGGCACTCCCCTTGGCAACTGCCAAGCTTGGGGGAGGTGCCCCGGTATCGTATCACCATCACAACTCCTATCTTTACCGTTTTTCTTAGTTCGATCCTATTAGTAGTATCTTGATCTAGTAGAATAAAGTTTATGGCATGATCTAGTTTTGAGTTTTGCTTTATGATCCCTCTATGTAATCGAGTCCGTGAGCTATATATAATAAAGATTAGTGTTGAGTCAAGGGCTTGATTATTTTGCCACGATCTTGGGTAAATAGAAAAGAAGAAAAAGAATAAAAAGAAACAGAGAGTTCATATTGATCTTATTGAAAGTAATGACTTCACATAGAAAGAGTAATATGATGATTAAAAGTTGTTGGGAGTTGGCAAATATAGCTTTGGTCATCGTTGCAATTAATAGGAAGTAATAAGGAAAGAGAGGTTTCACATATAGATATATTATCATTGACATCTTTTATGATTGGGAGCACTCATTAAAATATTACATGCTAAAGAGTTGATGTTGGACAAGGAAGACAACGTGATGAGTTATGTTTTCTTATATCTGAGATAAAGTATGTTGTCATGGATCCTCTAACATGTTGATCTTGCCTTTTCCCCTCATGCTAGCCAAATTCTCAGCACCAAGTAGAGATACTACTTGTGCTTACAAATACCCTTAAACCAGTTTAGCCATGAGAGTCCACCATATCTACTTGTGGATTGAGTAAGATCCTTCAAGTAAGTTGTCATAGGTGCAAGCAATAAAAATTGCTCTCTAAATATGCATGACTTATTAGTGCAGAGAAAATAAGCTTTCTACGAACTTGTTGTGGAAGTAATAAAAGCGACGGACTGCATAATAAAGGTCCACATACAAGGGGCAATATAAAGTGACGTTCTTTTGCATTAAGATTTTGTGCATCAACCCTAAAAGCGCATGGCAACCTCTGCTTCCCTCTACGAAGGGCCTATCTTTTATTATTATCCTCTACCTTATGCAAGAGTCACGGTGATCTTCACCTTTCCTTTTTCATTTTATCCTTTGGCAAGCCCAGCATGTTGGAAAGAACATGATATACATATCTAACTGGATGTAGGGGAGCATGAATTATTATTGTTGACATTACCCTTGAGGTAAAAGGTTGTGGGGCAAAACTATAAGCCCCTATCTTTCTCTGTGTCCGACTAAAACTCCGTAACCACAAGTATTGCGTGAGTGCTAGCAATTATGAAGGACTAAATGATAGTTGAGTATGTGGACTTGCTTTTAAGCTCTGACATAGACTCTTTCCGATGTTATGATAAATTGCAATTGCTTCAATGACTGAGGTTATTATTTGTTGGTGCCCAATAAGGTTTCTGATTCATACCTTTGCATTGTGAAAAGATCATCACTTGAACATAAGTAATCATATGACAAAATCTATATATGTTGCTGTTATGAGAATAATCATGATGCCTTCATGTCCGTATTTTATTTTTATCGATGCCTCTACCTCTAAACATGAGGACATATTTATTGTTATCGGCTTTTCGCTTGAGGAGAAGCAAGGTCTAAGCTTGGGGGAGTTGATACGTCCATTTTGCATCATGCTTTTATATCAATATTTATCGCATTATGGGCTATTATTTCACATTATACTACAATACTTATGGCTATTCTCTCTTATTTTACAAGGTTTACATGAAGAGGGAGAATGCCGGCAGCTGGAATTCTGGGTTGGAAAAGGAGCAAATATTGGAGACCTACTCTGTGCAAATCCAAGAGTCCTGAAACTCCACGGAATATCTTAAAAAAATAAAGAAAAATCGTCGTCAAAGATGAAGGCCAGGGGGCCCACACCCTGTTCACGAGGGTGGGGGCGCCCCCTACCTCGTGGCCCCCCTGGTGGCTCTCCGATGCCCATCTTCTCCTATATGAAGTCTTTCGATGAGAAAAAAACATGAAGCAACCTTTCGGGACGAGACTCCGCCGCCACGAGGCGGAACCTTGGCGGAACCAATCTAGGGCTCCGGCAGAGCTGTGCTGCCGTGGACACTTCCCTCCGGGAGGGGGAAATCATCGTCATCATCATCACCAACGCTCCTCTCATCGGGAGAGGGCAATCTCCATCAACATCTTCACCAGCACCATCTCATCTCGAAACCCTAGTTCATCTCTTGTATCCAATTTTTGTCTCCAAGTCCGGGATTGGTGCTAGTAGGTTACCAGTAGTGTTGATTACTCCTTGTAGTTGATGCTAGTTGGTTTATTTGGTGGAAGATCATATGTTCAGATCCTTTATGCATATTATTACCCCTCTGATTATGAACATGAATATGATTTGTGAGTAGTTACGTTTGTTCCTGAGGACAAGGGAGAAGTCTTGCTATTAGTAGTCATGTGAATTTGGTATTCGTTCGATTTTTTGATGAGATGTATGTTGTCTATCCTCTAGTGGTGTTATGTGAACGTCGTCTACATAACACTTCACCATTATTTAGGCCTAGTGGAAGGCATTGGGAAGTAGTAAGTAGATGATGGGTTGCTAGAGTGACAGAAGCTTAAACCCTAGTTTATGCGTTGCTTCGTAAGGGGCTGATTTGGATCCATATGTTTCTTGCTATGGTTACGTTTACCTTAATACTTTTGTTGTAGTTGCGGATGCTTGCAATAGAGGTTAATCATAAGTGGGATGCTTGTTCAAGTAAGAACAACACCCAAGCACCGGTCCACCCACATATCAAATTATCAAAGTACCGAACGCGAATCATATGAGCGTGATGAAAACTAGCTTGACGATATTCCCATGTGTCCTTGGGAGCGCTTTTCCTATTATAAGAGTTTGTCCAGGCTTGTCCTTTGCTACAAAAAGGATTGAGCCACCTTGCTGCACTTTATTTACTCTTGTTACTTGCTGCTCGTTACAATTTATCTTATCACAAAACTATCTGTTACCACTTATTTCAGTACTTGCAGAGAATACCTTGCTGAAAACCGCTTATCATTTCCTTCTGCTCCTCGTTGGGTTCGACACTCTTACTTATTGAAAGGACTACGAGAGATCCCCTATACTTGTGGGTCATCAATATCCAAGGATGGCGTTGTACGGGAGGAGAATGTGGGCGGCGTCAAAGTCGATGAGCTCGGTGTGGTAGTTGTCACACTTGTTGAAGGTGACGGGGAGACGAATCTGCCCGATTGGGACAGTGGAGCCATCGGTCACCCCCGAGAAGGGATTGGTAGGCTGAAGCTAGTCGTACGGCACCTGGAGCGTGCCGAACGTCTCGACAGAGAGGACAGCCACGCTCCGCCATCGATAAGCGTCTTGGTGACGAGGACATTGCTGATGGTGGGCGAGCAAAGCATCAGGAGCGCGCCGGCAGAGGCCGCGCACTTGAGCTGGTCCGAAGTGTTGAAGGTGATGGCATACTTGGACCACCTGAGCGGACGGGTCACCTCGAGCTTGGGGAGAGCCGCGTTCACTTCACGAGCAAACTGCTTGAAGATGCAATGGGAGGCGGGGGCCTGAGCGCCGCCTAGTATGCAAGCAACGGCACGAGGCTCTTGGAAGCCCCCAGCCCCATCATCTTGGTGGTTGTCGTCATTCCTTCTTGGTGGCAGCGGCAGCGGAGGAAGGCCAGCATTGCCCTGAGGGCGGCCCTCACGAGGCTGATCGCGCCACTGGCCCTCATGAGGCTGGCCCTGCCAGCGGTCCTCACGAGGTTGATCGCGCCAGTCCTAGCGGGGCTCGCGGTTGTCCTAGCGTCCCCCACCTCGGCCTCCTCCGCGGCCGTAGCCGCGGTCATTGCGCTCAGGGCACCAGCGAAGGCGCCCGTCTCGGAGAGCCCTGAGCTCTTGGCAGTCGCTGGTGTTGTGGCTGTGTACATTGTGGAAGACGCAGAACGAGCGGTTGCCCTTGGAGGACTTTGGGTGGTCGCAGCCACGCTTCATCTCAGGTTCGTCCACGAGCACAGCTGGGCCCTTGCGCTTCACGTCCTTGGCTTTGGCCTTCTTATCTTCTGGGTCGGCCTCCGGGAGCTCAAGGAGGGAGAGGCGGCATTCCTCGGCTCTCGCGCTTCTGGTTGCCATGTCAAACATCTCCAGAGCCGAGCACATGTCCTCGTGTATGGCGAGCTCTTCCTTCATCTTGACATCCCGGACGCCATCAGTGAACGCCGAAATGATGGCCTCGTCTGACACCTTGGGAATCTTGAGGCGAACGTTGGTGAATCGCTCGATGTATTTGTGCAAGGTCTCCCCTGGCTGCTGCTTGATGCGCTGCAGGTCACCTCTAGCAGGAGCGTGGTCGCGAGTGCCCTGGAAGTTGGCGATGAAGCGCTCCCGCATTTCATCCCAGGAGGAGATCAATCTGGCGGAGAGGTTCAGGAGCCATGAGCACGCGCCATCCTTGAGGGCCATGGGGAACCAGTTGGCCATGACTTTCTCGTCACCGTTGGCCGCCTCGATGCTCAGCTCGTAGAGCTAGAGGAACTCAGCAGGGTCGGGGGTGCCATCATAGCGTGGAGGCAGGTCTGGCTTGAACTTCCTAGGCTAGACAACGCGGCGCAGCTCCGGGATGAACGCATGGCAGCCTGTCGCGCTCACGGGAACCCGTCGTGAAGGGGGAGCCAGATCTTGGTGCTCGCGCGACACCTCCTCAGGGGGCACGCGGCGGTGCTGGGAGTGCACACGCCTCTCCTTAAGGCCTCTGCACCACTTGGCAGCTTGCTTCGTCGCGCGCCGGCGCCCTGCGCGACAGGTCGCGCCAAGGAGCCTCGCGCCTCGGCTCGATGATGGAATCCTGCCTAGGAGGTGGAAGAGGCGCACCGTGGGCCACGTCTCCCGCAGCAGGCGGCAGGGGAGGCAGCGAGCGAGATTGTGCAGGGGACTCTCCGGCGGTGCTCACGAGCTCGGCGATGTGGTCCAGCCAGTCCTCGTGGAGGTCATTGACTGGGCGATAGCGCAGCAGCTCGCGTGCCATGAGCAACGCAGCCTGCGTGTTTGCCGGCCCGCGAAGAGCATGGGAGGACAAAGGAGCCGCCGAATTCAGTGATGGAGTAGCGGTGCACCCATCACGCCGCACAGAAGGATGCAGCGATGAAGCTTGCTGCTCGTGGGCTGCGGGGCCGGTGGCAGCGTTTGCCGCAGGCGATGGGGAACGGCAAGGGGAGCCGTTTTCCGCAGGTGCTATCTGAGTGACGCGGGCGACAAGACAGCCCAGCGCTCAGCATGAACTCGACGAGCATCAGCCATGGGAATGGCGGAATGGTGGCGAATCGACCAGCGGAAGAGAGGCTTCGACGCACCCCTACCTGGCGCGTGACATGTCGGATTCAGGGTTCCGCAGACCCAAGAAAGGTTCGAACTCTGGGGTGCGTGCGGAGAAATCAGCCTCCCCAGCCTACCAACTCGTTGCCCTCATAGCCTACCTCGATGAACGAGAAAGGAAAGAGATGCAACAGTTTACCCAGGTTCGGAGCACCTTGTGGTGTAAGACCCTACTCCTACTTTGTGGTGGATTAGCCTTGAGGTGGGCTGAGGATGAACTGGTATAGAGGAAGAACAGCCTTAGGAGGTCTGCCCTTGTGTTGGTGTGATCTAGTGAGGATTCGGGTGGTTCGATCGATCTGTCCCCTCTATGGTGGTGGCTAACCTATATTTATAGTGGCCTTGGTCCTCTTCCTCCAAAACAAGGCGGGAAGGGGACAAGAAGTACATCTTATCCTGACGAAAGGTGGTCTTTGCCTGCAAAGCTTGTGATCGTGACGCCGTGTTGGGCTCGGCGATGACCTCCGTCCTGCCGTCTTGGCGGTCTTGGTCTTGTAGCACGGAAATGGCAACCTTTGGTTGGTTCCTCTGGACTCCGTGCCTGCGCTTTCCTCTTTAGCACCAAAGAGGAAACCTTTTGTAATGCACCCGCTGGCGCCCGCCTGGCCTTGGTCGTCATGGCTTGCTTCACTTGATCCTCACGAGGTGGGCGCTTGCATAGAAATCTCTGCTCCTCAGGAGCCAGCCTAAGAGGTCGCTCCTTCCGGAGGTCTTGGCGTCATTTGCCTCGCGAGGCTTGGCCCCTCGCGAGGGTCTTGTGTTGTTGATGTTGAAGGTGGCCCGTACCAGGCCGCTGATGGAGCCACGCCGTGGGTTGCAGGCAGGCAAGTCTATGTACCCTGGTTCCCAGGACACCGACAAACCCCTTATCTTGAAAGAAACCACATCCCTCCCTCACCTCATCAAAACAGCCTGAGAAATATATTTTGAGTGAAACATAATATATTTTTAGTGGTCTATGTATATCAAAACAAGAGTGTTTTCTTTCAAGTTTGTGAACAAGTACTATTCTACTTTGGATCCGTTACAATGCACGGGCACATTGCTAGTAAAAACTCAAGTTTGAGCATTAGTTTGGATCTGACTCGGAGTCTAATCGGTGAACAGGACAATAAAGTAGCATGCCATATTAAGCGATGCATAACGTAAGCAGATACGAAAGAGTGCGGCCTCTCTTGCGGACCCGTGTAGTCCTCAAGCTCATCTGCTCAGTTGATGATGGTAATGCAGTTGTCGTGGCTGCTGGCGGCAGGGAAGAAGATCTAAGGCGGCGAAAGACAGTCTGGAGGGCAGATCCCTGCTATTGTGAATCCTTGTTTTGTTGGAGCAGCTGAGCTGGGGTGCACGACAGCACAGCAGGAGCAGCACAAACCACACAAGGTTTTCTTTGAAACATATCTGTAACAGAAGTAATTTTGTAAGGGTCTGTTTGAATTCGAGGATTCTAACAATGCAGGGATAGGAAATACACATGTATAGGATAGGAATGCACCTCTAAAACAGAGAATTTAAAAACACAGGATTTCTGTCAATCTCGGTGTTTGGTTCACAAGAATTAGAAGATCATACACTACAAAAAAAGACACATCCGTGACATTTTTGGCCAAACGAAAAAAATTTCTGTCATACTTATGACACTTCAATGACGATAATTGTGACAAAACCCAGTATCATCATAGATGTGGTGGGGTCCTACTTCCATGACAAAATATCGTGATAGAAAATGGAATTTTCATCCTGGGCGAGCCGGAGACGCAGCTGCATGACATTCTTTGGGCCGTCCATGACGGAAAAAACCGTGGTAGAAGCGAGGGCGAGGAAAATATCGGGGTGTTCCCGGTTATGGTGGGTGGTTGGGGCCGAGCGATGCGTGTTTCTCTCGTACACGCATGCGCTTGGGTGCGAGGCGTTGGGCTCTAACTGAACCAGAGCGAGGCATTGGGCTCTAACTGAACCCGATCGAGGCGTTGGGCTCTAATCGAACCCGGCGATTACCGCAGTTACGCGTTCTGCGAACCCGAGCGATCGATCGATGGCTGTCAACTGAACCCGATCGAGCGATTCCTTTGCTACTGCTGCTAACTGAAGCCGATCGATGCTGCCTCTGGATGAACAGTGAGCGTTGCTGGGGGGGTTTGGATGAAAAGTTCCCGGTGGGGGTGGATGAACAGGACCCCGTTGTGTTGCCTCTGGATGAACATGACCCCGATCGATCGAGCCGGTTGGGGCTGGATGAACAGGATCCCGTGGAGGGCTGGATGAACAGGATCCCGTGGAGGGCAGGATGAACAGGACCAGCCCGTGGAGAGCAGGATGAACAGTAGACGGTGGTGGGCTGGATGAATAGTAGCCCGTGGAGGGGTGGTTGAACAGGAGCCCGTGGAGAGGGCTGGTTGAACAGTAGCCGGAGGAGTAGCGCGCGGTGGAGTCTGGATGAACAGGAGCCCGTGGATGAACAGTCGCTGGTGGAGGCTGGAGGAGGTCGACGGTGGATGAACAGTAGCCCGTGGAGGCTGGAGGGGGTCGATGGTGGAGATGAACAGTATCCCGTGGAGTCTCGTTTTGCGGTACGCCACGCCCCTCCCAATGAACAGGACCCCCATTTCGACCGTAGAGCTCCAACACAAGTCTGTTTCCTCCGTTTTGCGGTACGCCACACCCCTCCCAATCAACATGACCCCCGTTTCGACCGTAGGAGGTCTGTTTGCTCCGTTTTGCGGTACGCCAGGCCCCTCCCGATGAATAGGATCCCATTTCGAACATGGCCGGTCGAACACAAGGTCGTTTCCTCCGTTCTGCGGTACGCCAGGCCTCGTTTCCATCGGCTGTTCCGTCCAAGCCGGTTGGCTCCCATGCGTTCCGTTGCCTCCCGATGTACACGACGCATTCCGTTGCCTCCCCATGGACACGACGATGACGTTGTTTCTCCGTTCCGACCCAGCCACGTACATGAGCCCTGGCCGTACGTACGCGCGAGTAGGCGTTCGAGACCCGCCAGATGTAATGTGCGTGTCAGATTTACTTTTTGCACCACGCCGACGACGCGTGTACATGCTACGTGCGGCGCTTCTACTACGACACGCGTGCCTTTCTACATCGACCAATATGTACGCATACATTCCCGACCAGAATGACAACGCCACGTGCGCTTCGACCAGGTGGGTCCCGACCGCCGCACTTCCTTGCTGCGAAGATGTAGCTGGTGGATCCCAGCAATGGGGCGAATCGCTTTTTTTTGCCCGGACGCAATTCCTTGCGTGCGAAGATGTAGCTGGTGGGTCCCAGCAGCCAGGGAGAAACATTTTTTTGTGAAATACGGTGGCCCGTCCGGTGGGTCTCCGCTGTCAGGTGGAGGAATACTTATTTTGCACGTAATAAGGAGGCACTTCCTTGCTGCGGCCATGGACCCAGCTGGCAGCCTCTGCACGTACAGTACTCTTCCGATGGAAGTTGTTCCTTGACCATGTTGACCACGCTGCGCCGAGAGCACCAGGGCGGTGGACGACGACGAGGCCTAGGAAGGGGACGACACGGAGCCGGGAAAGATGCGGCAGTGGAAGCCCGCGCGGAGAGGAGTACGAGGGTTCACTGGTTTGGCTGCGGTGTGAGGCTGCCATCGCCGCAGGGCCTGGCCAGCGGTGGGAATAGTAGGGGCGGTGAGGCCTCCAGGCAAAGACAGCCGCCATGGGAGGCAGGAGCATGCGGCACGACCGGCGCTGCTTTGGGCGGCTGGAGCAAGAAGACTAGAGGTTGAAGAAGCACTACGGCCGTTGGATTGACATCGTACGGTCATTGGAGCTAGAATCATTCATATTGACTAAAGTTGGCAAAGCACTCCGTCACCGTCAACTTAGTAGGCCCACAAGTCAGCCTCCCACCGAGGTGGGTCCCAACTAGCAGGGGGAGTATTCATTTTTTTTGTGCATAACAAGGAGGCACTTCCGGTGGGTCCGAGCTAACAGCGGGGGGAACGTTTTTTTCGCGAAATACGGTGGCCTGTCCGTTGGGTCCCAGCCCTCAGGGGGGAAACGGTTTTTTTGCCAAATACGGTGGCCCGTCCGGTGGGTCCCTGCTGTCAGGTGGAGGAATAATTATTTTCCCCGTAATAAGGAGGCACTTCCTTGCGGCTGCCGTGGACCCAGCTGTCAGCCTCTCCACGACAGTACTCTTTCGACGGAAGTCGTTCCTTGACCACGTTGACCACGCCGCGCCGAGAGAACCATGGCGGTGGATGACGGCGAGGCATAGGAAGGGGACGACGCGGAGCTGGGGAAGACGCAACAGTGGATGCCCACGCGGAGAGGAGTACGAGGGTTCACTGGTTCGGCTGCGGTGTGAGGCTGCCGTCGCCGCAGAATAACAGGGGGTGTGGGTGAGTAGAGGGATGCCCTAGCCAGCGGTGGGAGTAGTAGGGGGCGGTGAGGCCTGCACGGGAGGCGGGAGCAGGTGTCGGCGTTCTGGGAATGGGGGTCCCCAGACTTGCCTGCCTGTGGCCCACGGCGTGGCTAAGCCAGCAGGCCGTACGGCCCATCTTCATCAACAAGGCATCCAAGACCCTCGCGAGGGTCCAAGCCTCGCGAGGTGGATAACGCAAGACCTCCTCTGGAGTGGCCTAGCCAGGCAGGCTCACGAGGAGGGAAGATATCAAGGCGGGGCAAACCTCACGAGGCTCTCGTGACGTGAGCCATGACGAAGGACACCAGGCGAGCCCCAGGTGGGCGCCAGCGCGTGCAACATCCTTACTCCTCTTTTGTGCTAACGAGGCCAACGCAGGCGAAGAGTATCGAGGCATCAGGCAAAGGTTGCTATATTGGTGCAACGAGACCAAGACCAGGAGGACGGCAAGACGAAGGTCATCGTGGAGCCCAAGACGGCGTCACCACAAGAGCTTTTCGCAGGCGAAGACCGCTTTTGTCAGGATAGCTTGTACTAGCTGCCCCCCTTCAAATTTGCCCGCTGTTGTTGGCTCCCTTCCCACTCGATATTTGGGAAGAGGACCAGGGCCTATATAAGTAGAGCTAGCCACCATAGTAGGGGCATCTCATCTTAGCTTGATCCAACCCGATCGAGAGCCTACCCTAGCCACAAGAAAACCTCAACCTCAGGAGGCTGTTCTTCCCTTGTACTGTTCATCATCAGCCCTAGAGGCAACACACCACCACCACACTGGAGTAGGGTATTACACCACAACGGTGGCCCGAACCAGTATAAACCTCGTGGCTTTCTGTGTTGCGAGTTTGTTGAGTTCGTCCGCGAGATCTTAGCGAGCTAGGGCGTAGATCGGTAGGAGGGAAAGACTTCGCGTGCACCCCAGTGTTCAAACCTTAAGGGTTTGTCGGAACCCCACATCCGAAATTTGGCGCGCCAGGTAGGGGTGCGCCGTAGCTTCCTTCCATCGCCTGTTCGCCGCCCGTCAAATCTCCATGGCGGACGCTCGCCATGCTCGAGCTGAGCGTCCGGCTTCCCTCACCGCCTGCGTCGCTCAGATGGCTCCCATCGGCGGGCCACCTCGTCGTTCTCCGTCTCCCGCCGCCAACGCTGCCACCGGCCCGGCGGGGAACGAGCAGCAGGCGTCCTCGCTGCACCCTTCAGTGCGGCAGGACGGCCGCACCGCCACTCCTTCGCTGACCCCTGCCGGTTCTTCCTCTCACGCGCGCCGTGCTCCCATGGAGGCGCAGGCCGCGCTCCTCGCGGTGAACGAACTCCTGCGCTACCGCCCAGTCGACAACCTCTATAAGGAGTGGCTCGACCGCGTCACCGAGCTCGTCCGCACCGCAGGGGGCTCTCCGGCGCCGTCACTCTCTCTACCTCCCCCTCAACCAGCCATGGCCGACGAGGCTCATGGAGGGCCTCCACCACCTCTGCCCCAAGACGGCGCCTTGGCACCAAGGCGCGCGGCTCCGCGGCGTGATCCGCCGCACCCAGTGCCCGCGCGCGAAGAGAGAAGCTGCCAAGAAATCCCTCGGCCGCGAGAAGCCGCACCTGCGCTCCCCGCTCCGCCTCATCAAACCGCACACCGCCCGCGGCGGCGCAGCGCGGACCTCGTCAAGACCAAGCTCCACCTCCGAAGCGGGCCCCGGCAACCACGGCTGGCTGCCGTGCCTTCACCCCCGAGCTGTGTAGCATCGCCTGGCCAGGCAAGTTCAAGCTGGATCTGCCTCCTCGCTACGACGGCACCGCCGACCCCGCGGAGTTCCTGCAGCTCTATGAGCTAAGCATCGAAGCAGCCAACGGCGATGAAAAAGTCATGGCGAACTGGTTTCCCATGGCTTCAAGGATGGAGCCCGCCTCGCTCTGAACCTGCAAAGACGGCTCGATCTCCTCTTGGGACGAAATGCGCGACCGCTCTGTCGCCAACTTCCAGGGCACTCGCGACCGCCGGCCGGCCGCGGGTGATCTACGCTGCATCAGCAGCAACCAGGGGAGACCCTCCAGAAGTACATCCAGCGCTTCAACAACACCGGCCTCAAGATCCCCAAGGTCACAGATGAGGCCATCATCTCCGCGTTCTCACACGGCGTCCGTCACGTCAAGATGAAGGAAGATCTCGCCATCCACGAGGAGCTCTGCACCTCTCAGGAGTTGTTCAACCTGGCGACCAAGTGCGCAAGAGCTGAGGAGGGGCGCCTCTATCTCCATGAGCTGCCAGCCGCGGGTGCAGAGGAGAAGAAAGCCAAGGCCAAGGACGTGAAGCGCAAGGAGGCAGTTGTGCTTGCAGCAGAGCCTGACACCAAGCGGGGCAGAGATCTGCCCGAGTCGTCTAAGAACAGCTGACCGTTCCACGCCTTCCACAACCTGAACACCCACAATACCAGTGACTGTCAAGAGCTCAGAGCCATACGAGAAGGACGTTTGGTTTCGCCCGAAAGCGCAGCGACGGGCTACGGCCATGAGAGGAGGACGTGGGGCGGACGCCGGATGACCGTGGCCCGCGCCAGGAATGGCGCGACAGGCCTCGCGAGGACCGCTGGCAGGACCTACCTCGCGAGGGCGCCTGGAGAGACCCGCCTCATGAGGATCGCCCTCAGGGCAATGCCTGTCTTCCCCCACTGCTGCCACCAAGAAGGAACGACGACCACCACCAGGACGAGGGGCTGGGGCTTCGAGCCGCGCGACAATCGTCAGATCTTGGGCGGTGCCTGTGCCCCACCTCTCGCCGATCTTCAAACAGTTCGCCGCGAGGTGAACGTGGTGCTCCCCAAGCTCGAGGCCACGTGCCCGCTCGAGTGGTCCCAATGCGCCATCACTTTCAACTCGGCAGATCAGCTCAAGTGCGCGGCCACCGCTGGTGCCCTCTCGATGTTGTGTTCCCCAGTCATCAGCAATGTGAAGGTTACCAAGACCCTCATCGACGGCGGTGCAGGACTCAACGTCGTGTCCATCGACACGTTCGACAATCTCCAAGTGCCATATGAACAGCTCCAGCACACCAAGCCCTTCTCAGGAGTGACCGACGGTTCCACCACACCGATAGGGCAGGTCCGCCTGCCTGTCACCTTCGGGGAGCGCAAGAACTACCGCACCAAGCTCATCGACTTCGACGTCGTGCACATCCACCTGCCATACAATGCCATCCTCGGGTATCCAGCCCTGGCCAAGTTCATGGCGGTCACCCATCACGGCTACAACGTCCTCAAGATGCCAGGAAGCGGGGGAATCATCACGGTCCCATGTGAAGAGAGGGATGCGGTGTGCTCCCTCGAGCGCGTCTTCCAAGCTGCAGCAATCGATGACCCCGACAGCAGAAGTGAAGGCCCTCCAGAGGCCATCCCCAAGAAAAAGCAGCCGCGCCGTGCAGGACCTCAGGAGGATGGCGTTGTGGCAGGAGCCTCATCAGGATCAGCGCCCGTCCCAGGGGCGCCTCCCTCCGTTGCATAGGAAGGCGCGCCCGGCACCCTCCTCAGACAGGGCTCGGGGGCTCTCTTCTAGAGGGCCTCAAACCTTGCCAACCTCACGAGGGAGGCGCTTGGGCACCACTTGGAAGCGTGCTTCTCGGCACATGTTCCTTAGGAGAGCGTAGGGCAAGGAGTGCCCACCACCCAGGAGTTCATCACCAACACCACCCAGGAACTTCAAGACGCAAGAGCCATGTGCGGCGACCGCCGCTCACGAGGCGCGGCCCCCCATCCTGGCGAGGATGTTGGGCTGCGTGTCTGCATTGACGTCCCAGGGCTCAATAGGGCTGCGTCTCAGGAGCGCTTCTGGCCCTCGCGTGTCGGCCGCTACGAGGGACCGCCACACAGCTACGTTCGCATGCCCTTCGGCTTGCCGAGCGTGGCGTCGGCCTATCAGCGCAACATGCAGCGTGTCCTGGCGGCTCAGGAGGCCAGGTACCACGCCGTCCTGGAGGAGATGGAGACAGTCTTTAGGGATCCTCCCAAGCCCCCAGAGCCTCCCGAGGCTCAGGGTTCCGACGGCTCATGACGATTCATTTCTTCAATGCACGCCTTCAGCCACACCAACTCTACTTCGTCTACAGAACCAGGTGACATCTTCCAAGCTCATTTAGCTAGGAGCGCCCCTCGGGCTGCATTATTCCCAGGCCACATGGGTCCGTCCCTGTGGCATGTATCCCTTTTACTTATGTCTTTAGCTTACCTTGCTGGGAGCGCCCCTCGGGCTGCATCATCCCCAAGCCGCTCGGGTCGGACCCAGTGGCATGTATCTTCCTGCATTTATCCATGTTGATCTGCTTTTCATGCTTAACTTGCCAACTGCTATCACCCGCTCGATCATCGCCTCCCCCAGGGCCTCCACACAGGCACGACGCTGGTGCATGGGTCCATCCCTGTTACGTCGACAAACCTGAGTGGTAGATCTCTGGCTCGCGGCACGCCCCGCGCACGTCACCTCACCAGGACCTCTGTGCCTCCACCTCATCCAAAGCAACCAGCGGCGGGCTGATAGCTGTAACGGCAAACCGTGTTTCTTCTTGTGCCGGTTCACAGGGATCCCGTGGGAAGGATAGTAGGCGGCACCGCGAGTCTCCTTTTCTCTCGTGCAATTCGCTTACGCGTTAAAAGGGGGGCTCCTGAGCATCGCGACTCAGGAGCTCTTACTGGCTCTCCAGCCCTCACCCCCTGGCCTTGACCACGGCATCGTGACTTGGCATACCAGCGGCGACTGAGCTTGCTCGAGGGCCCGGACCTGAGGACGTAGAGCACTAAGGAGGGCTTCAGGGGAAGGAAACTCGTGTGGGCCGGCCTGGCTATGCCGCGCAGGTTGGCGCGCAGGCCTAGTGCACCGTTAGGAATCGCCGCGAAGTCGACAAGATAAGTCCCGCTCTCGGATCGACTAAATGTTGGGGCCTGATGGTCACCCTCGCCTTGTCGCGACCCCGTTGTGGCCACGTTAACTCCCTTTCTCGCCTTACCATGGATGCTTGAGCGCTAAGGGGACCTCCGAGCATCGCTACTCGTGGGCTCTTCTCGACCTCGGGCGCACCTCCTGGCCTTGACCAGGGCACGCGACCTGGCATACCAGCGACGGCTGTAGCCGCCTGGGGACCAGGACCTGTCAGCGCAGAGCAACAAGCCATCGCGAGGAAAGAAAGGGGGGACCGAGCCTTAACGGGACACGCATTCGCTAAGTGTTCATAACAAGGAAGATAAGTACAAAAGACATTGCAGATCCTTACATGCCCCCACGGGGTGATTCATGAATCTTCGCAGCAAACAAAAACTGATACTAAGGGGAATCCTATCTACACCCTTCCGTGGCGGACGCCATCATCAACAGTGGGCCATGGGAGGCCGGCGCCAACCCCATACAGATCAGCGGCGGCGATGGCCGGACGCCGCAGCTCTGCTCCGAGCGCGGCGAGAGCTCGGGGGCACGTAGCTGTCATCACTCGTCTCCAGAGTCTCGTAAAGCTCAGGAGAGCTGCTGGACTCCCAAGGGCTGCTGCTGCTGAAGTGGCCGCGAGCGAAGCGCGCATCAGTTTGGCGCTCCTCTCCGGAGCAGCACTCCAGGCGGTTGGAGGCATCGGCGCCCACAGCACCAGCTCGTGCGAGGAGTCCGCGGCGTGGATTCCACGGGCAATGGAGCGCGTCGCCGTGAAGCGGTGACCCCGGGCTCGGCGCGGGCGGCACTGCACATCGCCCCGTCCTCCTGAGCCCCCGGCTCGGGCGTACAAGGGTAGCGGGTACCCCGGAGGAGGCCGCTCGCACCAAGGCCTCGACACCACCTGCATCGCCGCTTCATCACGGCGATGGATCGACCTCTTCTTCGACGGAAGTGGCCCCAGATCATCACGGGGAGCCTTTCCTTTCTCTTTGCCAGAAAACCTTCTGATCGGCGCCATTGTTGTCAGCAGTGTAGCGGGGAGGAAGAAGCAAGCAAGCAAGGAAGGGATGGGCGACGGGGGCTCCACCCCCCTCCCCATTTATAGCAAGAGAAGGCCAACCGGCGTCTCCCACGATCGCAGGTAATGATGGTTTTCCTTGCATGTCGCAGGGACTTGTCAAGTCGTGCAGTTGCCGAGGCGGCGTGGGAAAGCGGAGACGCCCACTTCCAATCAACCGCCACGCGTCAACCAAGGCCGCAGGCTTTTGGGGCCCGCGGTGCTCTGAACTTGACCCTTGGCTTCGCGAAAGCCAAGCCCGAGCGCACCTTTGGGCCCGGGCTATTGTCGGCGTTCTCGGGAACGAGGGTCCCCAGACTTGTTCACTGCATGCCCACGACATGGCTAAGCCAAAGAGTCAGACGCCCATCTTCATCAACAAGGCATCCAAGACCCTCGCGAGGGTCCAAGCCTCGCGAGGCGGACGACGCAAGACCTCCTCTGGAGTGGCCTAGCCAGGCAGGCTCACAAGGAGCGGAGATATCAAGGCGGGGCAAACCTCACGAGGCTCTCGTCACGTGAGCCATGACGATCGACACCAGGCGGGCGCCAGCGCGCACATCATCCTTATTTCATCTTTTGTGCTAAGGAGGCCAGCGCAGGCGAAGAGTATCGAGGCATCAGGCAAAGGTTGCTATATTGGTGCAACGAGACCAAGACCAGGAGGACGGCAAGACGGAGGTCATCATGGAGCCCAAGACGGCGTCACCACCAGAGCTTTTCACAGGCGAAGACCGCTTTTGTCAAGATAGTTTGTACTAGCTGTCCCCCTTCAAATTTGCGCACCGTTGTTGGCTCCTTTCCCGCTCGATATTTGGGAAGAGGACCAGGGCCTATATAAGTAGAGCTGGCCACCATAGTAGGGACATCTCATCTTAGCTTGATCCAGCCTGATCGAGAGCCTACCCTAGCCACAAGAACACCTCAACCTCAGGAGGCTGTTCTTCCCTTGTACTGTTCATCATCAGCCCTAGAGGAAATCCACCACCACCACACTTTGAGTAGGGTATTATACCTACAACGGCCCAACCGATATAAACCTCGTGTCTTTACGTATTTGCGAGTTCGTCAAGTTCGTCCAGCGGGATCTTAGCGAGCTAGGGCGTAGATCGATAGGAGGAAAGACTTCGTGCACCCCAAAGTTCGAACCTTAAGGGTTTTCCTAACCCCACATCCGACAGAAAGCGTCCCCCGATGCCGGATTTGGTGGTGGAGCAAGAAGATCGAGATTGAAGAAACACGACGGCCGTTGGATTGACATCCAACGGTTACGTCTGCTAGAATCGTTTGTTGACGTATATAATAACTAAAAAAATCTTGCATACGCGTCAACTTAATAGGCCCAGAAGTCAGACCATTCCCTCTTTTTCTAATAATTTATATATAGCTCATTGCGACTTCTTATGCAATTTATTGCAGTCCGTTTTTTTGGTTGGCCAGGGCCAATTTTGCATATTTCTGTGAGTTCCAAACTATTTTTAATACCGAAATGTCGAGCCAGATTTAAAGTACTTTAAAGATATATTTAAATTAGGTTAATGCCCTGTGAAATAGGAATCTAAAAATGTGAAAAAATCAGAAATTATAAAGTAATTGCCAATTTGTCATCTGTTTTTATATTTACAACCCATTTCATATTACTTTCAAGATTTGCAGGCGTCTTGAAAGAGTTGCAGCCCATCAGGGTGTAGAAAAATAAGTAGGCCTGGATTGGGTATTCTTCAGTAAAAATAAACTGGGCTCATTTTCACAAAGAAAAAATAGCTAGGCTGGTCACATGGTGAACATAAAATATAACCCTGGGCTAGATGGGCCACAGCCCAGTTCAAACCCTGCTCCGTCTCAACAATAACAAAAAAATACTGCTCGAGCTGCTACGTCCCAGGTGTCAGCCGATCTTGTGTTGTTCTCTTGTCTATTGACTATATACGCTCACAATGTCGTGGGTCCCAGATGTCAGGAAAACACTAGGAGGAAGCATTTTATTTTTCCATACGTTGACATGGTGGGCCCTAATGTCATCCTCTCCACGTGCCATACATCCGATTCCTGTTGTTTGTTGACCATGTTGACAAAGCGAGAGGGCGGCGCCGCGGCGAGCGCACCAAAGCGCGCGGAGGACGGCGGCGAGGCCTCGGACGTCGGCGTTAGCGATTTCAGAGACGCGGGGGCGGCGGCGTCGTCTTGAGGCGCAGCCAGCGGGAGGCGGAAGCGGCGGCCCCACGGGCGCTGGTTTGGTTTTAGCGGCCGGAGGAAGACAGATCAAGAAACACGACAGCATCAGTAAAAGCAGCAGGAGTACTTAACAACCTTAATCAAACCAGCGGGGCACTTAACAACCATAGCTGAAAGCAGTATGAGTACTTATACAGGTTCAACCGTACAAAGCACGCCTCGAACAGTGCTACTTTGCCTACAATTAACCAAGGATGAGCCTGCCAAGCCCCAGGACAAGGCCCAGGCGCCACCCCGCGCATCCACAACCTTCTGAAAGTGGCTTCATCTCGCAATGTGGTCAATAAACAGGATATTCGCTTTAGATCCATGGAAAAGCAGGAACATAATCTTCTGTCATGTTCTCCAAGATGGACGGGCCTTCATTATTTGAGACCACCCATGAATAAGTATCTTTTCACCTCCAAGGGGAATGGAGTAGGTCGACATAAACATCATGTTGTGACCAAGCGCAGGTCTGACCTGACCATGTTCAGGCATCTGTATAGGAACAATAGAACTGGGCAGTTTTTGTTTCAAGAAGATCACAGCTGTAAAACTGTGAATAAGCAATAGTTTATGAACAACATATATAACAAAAAATAGCTCATACCATAAGTTTCTCGACACAGTTGGACCTGTTCAACGAGTGCAGCAGTGGCACACATATCCCACGTGGCCTTCCACCATTGAAACGCCCCACAAGGACCTCAAGACGATAATAAAGTGTAGGAACTTGTGGATGTCGTCCCAGTCAACTTCAGTGCCATCAGTAACAGCCGAGTTGTTACAGAATAACAAATGAGCAGCCTGCTTAACTCTGAAAAACCTACATGTGCCACCAATTATAAGAAAATATTAGTTAGAAGTAGCATCTTTGTGAGAGATTCGTTGCTACTTCTAAAGTTAAATTGTGATCAATTAGACAGAATAGGTGGATTAAGAAGTAATCGAGGCAACAAGAAAGAACCAGATACAAAACTAACATGGATGAACAATTGGAACGACGTCGGGGTGGAAGATCGCAGAGAAGATGAGACCAGGTTCTGCTATTTCCATCAGCACTCGTGCGCCAATTTTCAGTCTGTAACACTTGAGAAAGTTTATCCAAGTTCGGCCATAAAAAAATCAGCGATCTTCTTGGTTCAGAACCCAACTCGAAACTTATATCCATGGCTTGTCTTCACTGTTACCATTAAACTGGTGTATTCAGTTATGGCAAGGCCAAGCATCTTGAGTACATGTGTTCTGGTAGAGCAAGGAATGCACTGCAGGAAAAATAATATGAGAACACAATGTATTCCCTATATCCAATCTAGAAATACTTTCCTCCTTCACGTCAGTGTTGACCATGGTACTAGTACCTTTTATCCAAATATAGCAATCCAAATTTCCAAATTAGTCGACATCATGTTCAAAAAACCCCACCCTCCCGGATAGAAAAGAGGATTCTAGGAACATATTGTGCGCGTTTTAAAAGCCTGTGTTAGGATGAGAAGGAACAAGTGTGGTGTCTCGCCGAGGGTGCAGAAACCTGTAGGGTCCTCGCACTTTGGGCACTGCAAATGAAACACACTAGATTCAGTAGGAAGAAAAATGCATCAACGGCGGCGGCTGCCATCCTAGGAGTACCCGCGACCAAGGGACTTGGATTTATCGGGGATGGATGAAGAATTCGTACCAAGTTCTCCATGAGAAAACCCTATGCAATCACCGAGTGGGGGTTTTCTCTGAACAAGCAGACAAGGGAGAAGGGATTCAGGCCGAGTGAAATATTGCCGCTTCGTCCGTCCAGCTTACTGCTAAAGCTGGAAAGTGGGGGTTTTTGTGATTTGAAGGCTCATTGGGCATTAATGCGGCACTACGACCGGGGTGTGTCTACCGTGCAGTTGTGCACTCTAATTTGGTGCATATGGCATGTGGACCCCGTTGTCGGATGCCCCACATATCAGCGCAAGGAAGTAGAAAGACAGGAGTAACTAGTTATTACACATAAATATATTTTTGACTGAGAGATATTCCCTCTGTAAAGAAATGTAAGATCTTCCATATCACAAATTTATACATAAGAAAAATCAAGGGGAATATATATAACATATATAATTATAAAAAACATAGTTTTTTAACACGGTATAGACGAGTTGGTGATGATGGTGTGCCTGTCCTGCAATATAGGTCGTCTGATTTATATCTGACGGATAGGAAGGAAACTATGGAAATTTTGCAAAAAGGTACCCACACACCTCTCCGCATTTGCAAATAAGGCCTTCCCTCGTTCATACTTTTCTCTCACAAGATAAAATACTCATACAAATGCATCTTGATGTTACGTGCAATGCACGGGCATTATGGGGGTTCAGCTGAGAAATACTCAGACAGGCTCACGGTTCTAGACTTTGGGCCATAGGCCGGTGGGCCTGCATGTTTGGGGGCCCATGTGTTCTACCTCAGCGCTTTTCATATTGCAAGCAGTCGGTACGGCGCTGGTTTTAGATGTTGTCGCAAGGAGAATACACAAAATTGAATAAAGCACAGCAGCTGTTGGAATGAAATCAATTGACAATTCCTAACCAGCAATCAGAGTTGCAATTCTATCAATGATACTGTCGTACTACTTATACACACAGGACACTTGTTTCAGCATGCCAGAGTATTACATCAAAATCTCTCGGCGGATAGATCAGTTTGGCAGTACTGAAGAATTTCAAAGTTGATTTGGACCAGCTCTCCTTGCCGAGAAAGTTCGATTTTGACATCATCCCCTACCGCAAGATATGATTTAGATTTGAACCTTGATCATCCTTTAGCATCAATCATCATGCGACCATCCTTTGTACTTACGGTATATTGAGCAGGTTCATTCACACCAAGGCTGCACATGGTAAGAGAAACTTGGCCGCTGTCGCCCGGATTGTTGAGCGACTCCCTCGTTGCTCTAGGATCTCTGTTTGCAAACAAGAAGACATACCCAAACAGTTAGATCAACACAGTGAATCATGCGAAATAATAGGGAAATAAAAAAGAACGAAACACTTGGGCGGCCAATGCTTACCAAGAAGGTGGACAAGTCGGTTTTTTGTAAGGACTTTGGTATATGAAGTGCGAACTGCAGCCCGATCATTGCGGTGCAACTGCTTTCGTTTGAGTTGCCGCTGCACGAGCCGGAGCAGATGCAAGTGCAAGTGTTGGTGCAGGTGCCGAAGCCGCTGCTGCTGCCGGAGATGGTGCTCCTTGTAGAGCTGGTGCCGGTGTCGGAGCAGGTGCTGGTGTCGATGCCCGATCCTCCGGTAGATCAGCCTGATCTGGTGACGCGGTCGGTGCCCAATCCTCACCGGATCGGTGAGCTGCTTTGCCATTGTCGATGCTAGAGCAACTGCCGGTGCTCGATCCATTGCTGAAGGTGGTACCGATATGCGAGACAACGGCGATCGTGTCTGGTCTGCTATGATCAGCTTTCTAACTAGACTAGGCTTCGTGACCGTGATCCAGTTTTTTCCTTCATTTCTTTTAAACGCGAGAAGGACTAATTGTGGCGTTTTTGTTAAACCAAACTGCAGTTCATCATAGGGATTCAGCTTGTACTCGGACAACGGACTGATCCAATTTTTCGATAATATAAGTGATGGACGAGTGCCTTCCGTTCTTGACCGACATAAGAAGTGAGACCTGCAAAAATAGCCATCGTCGAGCAAACCAAACGGTTTATTCTGTGATGAATGTCACATGTCAAAACCTGCATCGTAAAATTGCACGAAAAGAAAGAAAACATGACATTAAATCAATAAGATTTAGATAGTAAATCAATAAGATTTACTTGATGTGACATGAGTGAATCCTTACCAGGAAATCACTATGTTGAAGTACTAAACAGAAGATTGATCGTCCAACTACGGGTGGCATGCAGGGGCCCCGCCTACTTCCACAAGCTGGACGGTCCAAAGGTTCTGACAAATCATATGGACCGAACATCCATGGGACCGGAAATCCTGGTGGGTGCGATAAACCTTGCAATGCATACAGATATTGGAGTGTAACCATAATTGATAAACCATCCTCACAAAAAAGATGATCTGGATACTTCAAAATATACAGACTGAATTGAGTGGACAGACATTAACATAGACCGTTCTCAGGACTGACCACACACCAAAAGCGGCAGTACTAATAAACAATACAGGGTTCACAAACACAAATCAAGTACTGAACAATAGTACTTACTACAGACAAGCAAAGTAGCACTAATTAAACTTTGCAGACTATTTCTTGCCACTGACCTACGGGATGAACCCCGCATAACTGACTAGGCCATGGACTTCATGAGAGATGTCTACATACACCATCACCATCTTGTCAACCTTGGAGAACCTAACAGAGTGGTCTTTCCACTCATAAACATGATCATGAAGACAGGTCGCATCAGATTTGTTGGGAAGCTTTACAAGAACCACACCCTTCGTAATCGAAGGAACAACCAGGAAATGTTGTGGTCAAGTACAGCCTCGAGAACACGCCTGACAACAATGCTACAGGAAAAAAACTAGTTCCGGACACGTGGCGACAAGGACACAGCAGCTGGATAGTTTAGCAGTAGAACTCATTCCCAGGTCTTCCAGTTCACACGGCATGACTTTGAGAACTTCATCTCCACTGTGGACCTGGTTCTAATTCAAACAGAAACCATATTTTATTACTACCTCCGTTCAGAAATATAAGATGATTTTCGATATTATACTCCATATATGACTACATATACGCACAGAAATGAGTGAACAAAGACACTAGAACATGTCTTCAAAGGCATGAGAGCAGAGGGATTACTTGCAATATCCATAACACAAGTTACTGAGGCAAATATACCCTCTTCAAAGGTAGCATTGATGTTCATAAAGTACTCCCTCCGTCCCAAAATTCTTGTCTTAGATTTGTCTAGATACGGATGTATCAAGTCACATTTTAGTATTAGATAACCCCGTATCTAGACAAATCTAAGACAAAAATTTTTGGACAGAGGGAGTAGTTGAAAGTAATCTATAAGAAATCAGTGTCAACCTCTCGCATGTTTTGGTCAAAAGAGGAATTTAGAACCGTCATTTGGCACACAAAAATCACATGCAAGATCACCCAGAAAATTATACTACTAGTACTAGTACTGCGTGTTAGATGAAAAAACACGATCAAGATCGAGAAAAGATCGTCAAGAAGAGATATTACTGGACTTGCTTAATGAGGGATCCGGAGAGGGGGCTTGGACAGGGCGATGGCTTTGAGCTTGTCTGCGGTAGTCTCGGCGGGTGCTTGCGCTTCTTCGTACCATGAGCCTCGGCGGTTTTGGCGAAAGCCATAGACATCACTTGGCCGGTGCTCCGGTGTCCATCAAGAAAATGTCAAATAGAAATAAAAGAAAAGAAACCATAATCACAAACCCAAAATAAGAAAAGAGAGGGAGTTATAGGATCAGTCTCGGGGTTGCAAGACCGGCCTTGGCAGAATCAACACCATTGATCGCTCACCTTTCCTTCTTTGGGAGAGAAGAACAATGGCAGAAGCAGGTCGGGGTTTTCTTGAAGAAACGATGAACAAGATGAGGGAGAAGCGAGGGTTGAGTAGAGAGGAAGCTGAGAGAGAAGAGTGAAATGATGGTTGCTTCGTCCATCCAACTTACTGCTGGAAAGGAGGGGGTTTTGTGATTTGACGGCTCATTGGGCGTTACTGCAGCGCTTCGATGAGGGTAGTCTACCATCACTCTACTACGGAGTAATTTAGTGCATGGCCGGTGGACCCCTATGCTGGTTGTCCCACAAGTCGGCGAAAGTGAGTAATTTAGTGCATGGCTGGAGGAGGATCCGCATGGTAGAGCGTGTCCACTGTTTTTCTGAAGAAAAAAATGATTACAGCAAGGGTTTCCACTCTTATGATGGAGGAGTGCGAAACACGGCAGCCACTTGAACATACACAGTGCTCCTACTACTAGGCATGTGCGAGTGGTTCATCGTCGATACTACATAATCTTGTTGCTAGTGTAGTAAGATATGGCGACAACAAATGATGTTGTGCGCATGTCAACTATATGAATAGTAATGTAGTAACATAGTACCGCTTTCTCATTGTCCGGTCGAGAATGAATAGTGAGATCAATGTTAGAGAACTAGGTCTACAGCGCACGGAGAGTGCAGTGCTACAAGATACTCCATGAAACATGAACCATATGAAGCACGAATAGTGTTAGGTAGGGTGTATGAAGGGTGCAGGATGGGAGCAAAGTTCCTTCTCGACCCACTTTTGGGTGTTTGGCGAGTGCATGAAGGGTGCATGAGTCCACACTAGTAGGTTAACACAAATACACAAAGAGGAACAACTACTCCGTCTAGGTGTGTAAGTTATCTTACGTTGTGCACTGCGACCAAGGCGGAGAGGAAAACGAGAAAACTTAATGTCTTTTTGCTAATTAATAGCATTGCATGCAATGAACTAACCACTGCATGTCATGTTTAGTAGTCTCAAGTCATTGAAAGCATGCACGGCCCACGTCTCTTATTGGTTGATATGTCACAAAACAAGAAAAAGGGAAAGAGTTAATGTACCGTGCCTAAGTGTTTTGGGATTATTTGGTTTTCATAAGGTGACTTACACACTATATTGAGATGAGAATGCAACCAAACACACCCACATGCTTTGTGCTATAATGACTGATCTGCACCGTCTGAGTTCGATCCAAAGGTCATGTTGCGCCGAGACATGGACATGCCCATGCAGCGGGTGCCTAAACACCACCGAAGTCCCTCTGCTTCTCGAGGCGCACGACGTTGGTGATGCAGGGGGCGAAACGGCTGAAAGGCAATGCAATCTACGGGAAGGCGGAGGGAGCCAGCCGAGGAGCAGGGAAACTTTTGGTTTTCACCATGGTAAAACACCAATCGACGACTTCTCACATCAGGGAGCAGTGGGTTTTACAAGCGGAGTCATCGTGACTAATTGCTGCCGCGCCTGCTCCGATCAATCAAAAAAATAAAAATCCTGCCGCGCCTGCTCCCGTCAATCAAAAAATTAAAAGTCCTGCCGCACTCAAACAACAGAGCAACACCGCGGTGGATGTTTAAATTTACCTGCCAGCAAGTAGATAAAAAAAGGGGTGAAAAAACAAATGTGGCGGCGGCCTAGCTAATCGGTCGAACTAGCCCAACTAGCTAGCCACCGTGCTTCACGGATGTACTCGGCGGGAAAAGTGATCTTTCGTGATTTGACGACTCATTTATTTACTTGCTTCAGCGAAAACGCGTGGTAGGGCGTCCCACTTCAGGAAGAATATATGCGTGCACCACCAGGGAGGACCCCGAAACCGCGCGGTAGGGTGTGTCATGTCTCGGCACGAAGGAAAAATGTGTGTGTAAAAAATTACTGTATCAGACGTAGTACCTATGGTTCGATCTCGGGACCCAGCCAGTTGGTCGAAAACACCCCACTAGCCACATAGCTTCATCATGCTAACATGGCACGGAGGATAGGTGTGGTTAGCTCCGTCTCGACCAGCCACAACGTCTCTTGTTCTAGGCGATTCTTCTATTTTCCAAGCTTTTTTTTAGTTGTAATAACACCACGGCAAGCTAGCGCCGCTCTTCGTTTGTGCCCGTGCAAAGGTTAGACGATGGGGAGAAGAGAGAGATCGCAGACCTGGGACCCACCAGTAAGTGAGTCAACGGTCATGCACGTGTAGACGAGGAACTCCCTCTACTCTACTCAACGTAATATTGTATAGAATCAAGTTATGGGACAAAGCCAACAACCGTTGTTGTTTCAGGCTAACGACTTCGCTTTGTAGTCCAGGTTGCCAGTTCGAATCTTGTCTTTCAGATTTCTTAGTTTTAGGTCCAAATTTGATTAATGACAAGTGGGACCCCCGTGTGTTGTTCCGATATTTCAGTGTAGGATGGTTTTTTTGAAAAAATACTTTGCTTGCTTGTTAGACAAGTTCGGCACAAGTTACACATATTTTGCAAGTTTACGAACAAAATGACAATGACATAGAATATCACATCCACCCCGCAGCTTAGATGCTATGGTGATACGAGTTTTTACACCGTTGGAAGTGAGATCTAATGGCTTGGGAGTAGTCTTTGTAATTATGTGCAATTTCCAAACTCTACAAAGGTTTTTTTGCAAATAAAACATTCAGGCCTCGTGTGTGCCGCTGCATCTTGGATCCAAAGGCTCCCCGTTGCTCATATTAGGTGCTCCCCGTAGCTTAATTACCCACTACGGTGATATGAGCAACTAGGTCGTATGATCAGTGATCAGATGGCACATGCGTAGTACTTGTACTTTCTGCGCAATTCCAAACTCTCTCGGCCGTATATTGCAAAAACATTCAAACCTCCTGCTGTGGCCCGTTAGATCTCCGTGAACTCGTATCACCATAGAATCTATGGTGCGGGAGCACCTCATATTCTCCCGTGCGAGAAAACATAAGGTGCTCTCGCAGCTTGGATGCTACGGTGACACGAGCTTTGAGGTTGTTTGATCTGAGATCCATGGCATCTGAGCGATCTTTGTGCTTATGGCGATGGCGAACTCTTTGGGGCTTTTTCGCAAAAACCATTCGAACCACCGAGGCGTTGGGTCACAAATCAGCAGCTCGAAGAGCTTGTATCACCAAAGCATCTAAGGTGTGGTAGCACATGATATTCTTACATACAGGAGAATATGATGTCCTCCTTCATCTTAGATGCTACGGTGATACGAGCTTCTAAGTAGTTTTTTGTACAAATTGTGTGCAATTCTCAAACTCATCAAGGTTTCCTGTAAAAATATTAAGACATCATGTGAGCTGCTATATCTCAGATCTACAAGCTCCAAGAAACTCGTATCGGCATATATCATCTAAGGTATGGGGGCACATGATATTCTCCCGGGGAGGAGGGGTGGGGGTGCACAACCAATCGGTGGTTGGGAGGGTGGGGACAAATATAATCTAAACAACCCTAAACAGAGCTTCACAATTTTATCTAAGGTCGAGGGGTTGACCCCCGACAATCATAGCTCCACCTAATTAAACACAACATTTGCATGTACTGTAGTACTAGACTTAATATTCATGTTTCGGTTTCATGTTCGTTTTAAATATTGAATTGAGGACCATGCATGTCTTACATTTTACTCCTTAGTTCCTAAATATTAGTCTTTTAGAGATTTCAAGTGGTGGCACATACGGATGTATATAGACATATTTTAGAGTGTAGATTCACTCATTTTGCTCCGTATGTAGTGGCTTGTTGAAATCTCTAAAAGACTAATATTTAAAACGAAAAATATTTTAATTCGTGTCATACATGCATGGTTTGGAAAAATAGAAGCACTATACTTATTGGATTGTTGTTGTGTTCGTGTGTGGGTGTCTGTGTGTGTGTGTGTGTGTGTGTGTGTGTGTGTGTGTGTGTGTGTGGTCATATGCTTGATACATACAAAGTTTTCTCACCTCCGTACTTTTCATCTTTTAAATTTGAATTTGCATTGAAAAACTTAGCAGGGATACCATGAAATGTGAAATCCACGTTGAGATCACTATATCACAAACTCACTCTAATTCAACAACTCGTCATAAATCAATTACCACGTTGAGATTAGTATTTGCAAGGAAAATACGGGCATTGTAATACACATAGATTCGTTCGGCAACTTAAAAGGTTCCTTTCGTATTCTCGAATGGTAGGACCCAACGGCGTACAAGCCAGACCTTGGCTCGTGTTGATCCTAAAAAATAAAAAAATAAAAATCGACTCGTGTCCTTCTGGTGGCGTGCGTGGTACGCACATTAGGCAACGCAACCAATCGAGCCTCCGTGTTTCGAGTCGAAATATCTGGCGGCCAGAATTCCAGCCCTAGGAAATTCCCCTCATGTCCCCGGTCCATAATGACTACCGATGAACAACGAAGGGATCCTTTAGTAACTAGACAACGTTGTGTTCAAAAAAAGTAACTAGACAACATTACCTACCGTGCCGAGCATGGTTCAATTCCCTCGGTCGCCGCTCGCCAAGGTAACCCGTCAACTGCATTGCCTAGTACTACTACTACTACACCAGGATGAGCACAGAACTGAGCCTGTTTGTTCATGCCTAGTACTTGAGTTAATATATCAGGCAATGCACTGGTACGGAGGGATTATCCTTTTGCTCTGCATATATAACTTGTCTGAAGTCTAACTAAGCAAAATGTTTGACCAAATCCTTTCTTAAGAAATACAGCAGGACAGATGTATGGCTTGAAAATTTATTGCATGATGCAGGTTATGATATTGTTTCGAATCCTGGATCTCAAATTTCAGAAAATCCAAAAGTGACCCTAAATTCTTTGTAGCGACCTGACCCAAAATCGGTCAAGTCTCTGTGTAACTGTACCATCCCAAGATCATGCTGGCACACACAGTACATTGATGAAATAATCAAAGTTCAATCACACCTGAATTTATTACATGATTCTCATATCGAGTCTTTATTACAATAGAATAAATTCGGCCGAAGGCCAACTCATGAGAAATAAACTAAATAAGCTACGAAAGCGTAGAAGAATAGCGAGTCCATCCGACTCCATAGGGCAATCGCCAAGCGCGGATCGTAGCCTCACTCCTGATCGGAATACTCCTCTGCAACATAAGACGTTGCAGCCGTGTAGGTCTGTATTTTGAATATGCCGGCAATTCATGAAGAGAGAACAATAATAAAAATTTCTATCACTATATGCAATTTGGCTGTGGGGCTCTAAGTTTCATTGTTTTGCGAAAAAGCCAGTTTTTCCCTACAACAAGAATTTGTTTGCAAATAATACAAATTGTTGGTAGTTATTGAGATGGTTCCGCCAACCAATGTCTCATTCCCAAATTATTAAATAATCCCCTCAATTAATTTATTAATTTCAGTGTTGAGATTTCCGAAATACTCCAGGTTCCAGAGGCTCAAATTGTCCGTAACCGGCGACACGGCTAACCTATTAGATCTTCACTCTGCAGAGGTTTGTTCACTTTACCCGCAAGAATCGTTCCCTCCTTTTAAGTCTTCGCACTTCATGGTGTTTGAAGGCGGGACTAACAAAACAGGGTCTTCTGAAGAGTTCTTACGCCACTGCAGTACCCATCAATCCTACCGTTCTTCTACATCTCGTAATGCAGTCCGGCCAGAGTCACACCTAGGATTGACCAAGCCAGAGCCCATAATGGCTTGCGGCTGCACAGGTAAGCTTCCGGTCAATGGGGTATACATCCGTCTCTTCGTGGCTGGGTGAAGCTTTCTGCAAGGTCAAAATAAAGTAGTGACAAAAAGAATCACTAAAATAAAATATTCCTAACTCATTTTATAGCAGAATTACTAATCTGTCTAAAACTAAAATAAAGCAATTTTAAATAATTTAAACATGGCCAAACATATTTTCTACAGAAACTACAATAAATTTGCAAACTAACAAAAAAAGAATCACTTAAAAATATTAAGTAGATTAAAAGATATGGATTTTACAAAACTGAAACTATTGTGTTAAAAACAGAAACGGAAAAATATAATTAAAAGAAAAACTGGGCTAATGGGCCTATCTAGTGCTCGGGCGTAATATAACTAAAACGCGCCCGGGGTTAAACCGAGTCGGGCCGGTCTAAACTAAACCTAACTAACCAAGATAAACCGTAAATAAAAACCGGATCTTTAAAAAATAAACCGTACCCCTTCGGGATTTAATCTAGACCCTACGCTAGATCGGACGGTGGGGGAGATCTTCGGCGACTTACCGCGGGGTCGACGGCGACGGCGGCTCGGGCGGCGACAGTCTTGAGGGTCTCCGGTGGTCGAGGCGGCGGCGGAGGCCTCCCAGTGGTCTTGGCGGAACAAGGGGTTCAGTGGTGCTCTCGAGGCGAGCTCGAGGGTGCTCGAGGTTGAGGCAGGGCAATGGGCGGGCGGTGGACTCCGGCCAGGCGATTCTTGAGCGAGAGCGAGGGTCAGGCGAGGGGAAAATGAGGGAAAGGGTCGAGGGAAAATGAGGGAAAGGGTCGAGGGGGTCCGGTTTATATAGAAGTCGACTTGGGCGAGGGGTAAAGATCGGGGAGGGATCGGGAGGCGATCCGGATCTTCTGAGATTCGGCGGCGGCGCAGAGGTTGGCGTGGGGAGGAAGAAGGTGGCGGGGTCCACCGTCGTGAGAGAGGGATGGGGTGAGGCGGACAGTCGACCGAGGGAGAGGATTGAGGTCTGGCGGTCGGGCGTGGGCGGCTTGGGCCAGGCTGGCTCAAGGCCGGCTCCGCTTGGCCCGTGGGTGGAGCCTCGGCTGGCTGGGCAGTTGGCTACTGGTGGCGCTGGGTCCATTTTTTTCTATTTTTTTTTTGAATTAGGGAAAGGGTAAAATATATTAGATATATATATTTTTTATATAGGACATATATATATCAAAATGATCAGGGGAATATTCCCTATAATTTGAACATTTTTCCAGGGGCAAAACTCAAACTTTATAAAATATCGTTTTTTCTAAAATCCCAAATAAATTCAAATTTGAATTCAAACTTCTTGGCAATGTTTTTCATCTGACATTTTTGGAGTGTCATGTTTACTCCTCTCATACTTTTTCTCAAGTATTTGTCAGGCATTGTTTTTGAAATAATTTTCAAATGCCAAGTTGAATTCAGATTCCAACAGCTCAAAATCTTCTGAAACTTCAAATGCCACTCAAATTCAAACAATATGCATAGATGCTTAGCTATAATTGTAAAACATTCCAAATAGGAAATTTGGGATGTTACAAACCTACCCACCTTAAGATGAATCTCGCCCTCGAGATTCGGGTTGGCTAGCAAATAGGTGCGGGTGGTCTCGGCGGAGGTCTTCTTCTTGCTCCCAGGTGGCTTCCTCCTCGGAGTGATGACTCCACAGCACCTTGCAAAACTTGATGATCTTGCTGCTTGGTGACTCTGTTCATGCAGTCTCGAGAATTCGGACGGGTCTCTCCTCATAAGTCAGATCCTTTGTCGAGCTGTATGGCCTCTAGGGCCTTGTGTCTCTCAACGGAATATCGGCCATGTCGGCATGGCATTTCTTCAGCTGAGAAACATGGAAGACATCATGAACTCCGGACAATCCTTCCGGCAATTCCAACTTGTAAGCAACTTCTCCACGACGTTCGAGGATTTTGTAGGGGCCAATGAACCGGGGTGCTAACTTTCCTTTGACACCGAACCTCTTGATTCCATGAAGTGGGGACACACGAAGATATGCACGGTCTCCCGCTTCGTATGTTACTTCCTTGCGTTTACTGTCGGCATAACTCTTACTGTCTCGATGAGCTACCTTGAGTCTATCTCGAATCAGCTTGACTTTCTCTTGAATCTCTGATAAGATCGGGACGAAAAGTTTTCGATCTCAACACCATCCCACAACAATGGTGTTACGCACCTCCTTCCGTATAGAGCTTGAAGGGGCCATCTTGACTGATGCGATAAGCTGTTATTGTGGGAGAACTCCGCGTATGGCAAATTATCATCCCAGCTAGACCCATAGTCTAGCGCACAAGCTCTCAACATGTCCTCCAGAATCTGGTTGACTCTCTCGGTCTGTCCATCATGCTGCGGATGAAAAGCTGTCTTGAACTCCAGCCTCGTACCCAAAGTTTCATACAACTGATTCCAAAACTTTGAGGTAAATTGTGTTCCTCTATCGACACGATACTCCTCGGAACTCCATGTGACATCTGATCCTGGTCATGTATATCTTGGCTAACTTAGCACTGGTATAGGTAGTCTTCACGGGAATGAAATGAGCTACCTTGGTCAATCGATCAACCACTACCCAGATGGAATCATAACTGAGCGGGTCTGGGTAATCCTGTGATAAAATCCATTCCAAGTTTTCCCATTTCCACTCGGGAATCGGCAAAGGTTGAAGTAACCCTGCTGGCTTATGATGTTCCGCCTTTACTCGTTGGCAGGACATCGCATCTGCTCACTCGGCAATATCCTTCTTCATACCTGTCCACGAAACTTTCCTTCAAATCGAGATACATCTTGGTGTTACGGGGTGAATCGAGTACGGTGAATCATGAGCCTCTGAAGAATTAGCTTCTGAGTTCGGGATCATTCGGTACATAATCGATCCTCGAACCATATAGCTCCGTATTCATCCTTACGAAACCCTTTAGCTTTTCCTTCATTCAACCTTTTCTTTATCTCATCAATTTCCTTGTCCGACTTACGGCTTCACGAATTCTTTTCGCCAAAGTGGCCTGAACTTCGAGTTGCAACATATCCTCTCGGAACTATCTCCGATCGGAGATCTACGAGGTCATCGACTAACTCTGGGGTAATCCTCCTGCTATAAGAGTATTCACATAACTCTTACGGCTCAAAGCATCTGCTACAACATTAGCCTTTCTGGGTGGTAATGCAATCTCATGTCATAGTCCTTGATTAACTCTAGCCATCTCCTCTGCTCGAGGTTCAACTCTTTCTGCGTGAAAATATACTTCAAGCTCTTATGATCTGTAAATATCACAGCGGTTTCCGATAAGGAAATGTCTCCAGTCTTGAGTGCATGCACTCTGCTGCTAACTCCAAATCATGTGTGGCATAATTCATCTCGTGTGGTCGTGGCTATGCGGAGGTATAAGCTACAACTTTTCCTTCTGCATGAGTACTCCTCAGAGTCCACTCGACGAGAAGCGTCACAATATACCGGTAATCCTTGTGTATGTCCGCAAAATCAGCACTGGGGCTGTGACCAAACGTGTCTTCAATTCCTGAAAACTGGCCTCACAATCCTCGGTCCAAATGTACTTGGCGTCCTTCTTCAACAGCTCAGTCATGGGCTTGGCAATCTTCGAGAAATTCCCAATAAACCTCCGATAATATCCTGCGAGTCCGAGAAAACTGCGGATCTCCTTGACTGGGGTGGGCGACTGCCAATCGGTGACTGATACAACCTTGGCAGGGTCAACTGATATTCCTTCTCCTGAAATAACATGTCCGAGGAATCCGACTTCCTTCAGCCAAAATTCACATTTGCTGAACTTGGCATACAACCGATGTTCTCGGAGTTTCTCGAACTAGGCGCAAATGTTCCTTATGCTCTTCCTCGCTCTTGGAAAATAAGTATATCATCGATGAACACCACGACAAACTTGTCCAGATATTCCATAAATACCTTGTTCATCAAATTCATGAAGTATGCAGGGGCATTAGTCAATCCGAATGACATGACGGTATACTCATATAAACCATACAGTGGTAAATGCTGTTTTGGGTATATCCTTTTCACGGATCTTCAATCGATGATACCACGATCGAAGATCGATCTTGGAGAATACCTTGGCTCCAACTAGCTGATCAAATAGGTCATTAATCATCGGCGGAGGTACTTGTTCTTGATGGTCACGTCGTTCAATGAGCGATAATCCACAACCATTCTCGGGGTTCCATCCTTCTTCTCTACCAAAGAACTTGGGCTCCCCAAGGTGACGAGCTTGGCGAATATATCCTTTCTCCAATAGCTCATTAATTTGATTCTTGATCTCTTTCAAATCGTTCGATGGCATCCGATAGGGTCTCTTGGATATTGGGGCTGTGCGGGCAATAACTCAATCGAAATTCAATGTCTCGTCGGTGGCATTCTGGTAATTCCTCGAGGAACACATCGGGAAAATCTTGCACTCTTGGCACTTCCTCTGAACAACTCCCGTGAGGGAATGCACCGATTCTTCATCGGGATACGTGCTCGATACATACTTGATCCTCTTACGCTCCGGTGGTGGCGAGAATCGACTTCTTGGCACGATCTATGTTTCCTTCAAACTTTGTCAACCAATCCATGCCTAGGATTACATCCAAGGTCTGGGTTTCCAATACTATGAGGTCTGCGGAAATTTATGATTTCCGATGTTAAGGGTTGCATGACAGCCTAAGCACGCCATCATTTCTCCTCTGCGGGCCGACGTGAAGAGGGCTTCTAAGGGTTCTAGTGGGCAACCCGTACTTTTCCACAACTACCCTTGATATGAATGAATCGTTGCACGAATCAAAGAGTACCAATCTGGATGTGAATTTAATAAAACTTACCAACCACGATTATCGGCTGATCATAGGCGTCCTCCACGTCAATGTGGTTCTCTGAGCACGAGGAAAGGGTTGGGCTTCTTTGTTGAGCTTCCATTGCGTTTCCATTCCTCTGCTTGGCCTCCGGGCGGTCGGTGGCATAGTGCCTGTTTTACGGCACTTGAAGCAGTGATGTGACTCGAGATCCTTGAGCGCAGGGCAGGGCGATGCTGGTTGCCATTGCCGTTTCCATTGCGTGACTTGTTGTCCTGGTTGCGGTTGTTCCCATTTCCTCCATGGTTATGTCCTCCATGGGTGTGATGGGTATGCCCTCCCGAGTATGGGGCATAACGGGGCTTCTGCTGAGCTCTAGAGTTGTACTTCCCCTGGCCATACTTCCGCTTGCGGCTATCAATCTGCTGCTGCTTGCCTTCAAGTATGGTGGCCTTGTCTACCAGCTCCTGGTAGTTGGTGAAGGTAGCCACCATTAGCTGCATACCCAGCTCGTCATTGAGTCCTCAAGAAACTTTTCCTGCTGCGGCATCTGTGGCCACATCATCCGGGCATAGCGAGCTAACTTGCTGAACTCATCCACGTCATCCCCACCGTGCGGTTCCCTGGCGTAAGTTGCGAACTCACGCTTCTTCAAACTCATGGCTCCAAAGCTGAAACATGGCGGTGCGGAAAGCTTCTTGGAACTGATCCCGTGATGGTGGCGAGGGATAAGTGGCGGTGTAGTTCTCCCACCAAGAGGCTGCAGGTCCATCAAGCTGATGTCGGCAAAGCGCACCTTCTCGCATCTGTGCCAGCAGTGGCTAACTCCTTCCGACCTTGCGGAGCCAATCGCCGACCACAATCGGCTCGGTCTGCTAGAGAACACTGGCGGATTCAGCCTTAGGAAGCGGGTCAAGTTGTCAGCAGGGGTGGTGGCGGTGGATTGTTGTTGTTGTTGTTGTTCTGGTTCTGAATGAGCATCTGCGTGAGGGCATTCTGCTGCTGGATCAGCTGGGTGAGCTCCGTGGAAAGTTGAGACCGGGTCACGTCTCGGAGGCATCTCGTGTTTTGGAGTGGATGAGAAAATTAGAATAGAACAAGGGTCTAATGAGAAAATATCACTACCCATATGAATGCAAAATCATAATCACACCAATCATTTATTCAATCAACTCAAACATGGTTCAATCTCGGATTACAATTTCACGACTAATCGAAAATAACAGCCCTAAGCGATCGACGGAAAAATAAAATAACATGGCGGTCGACTAAATGTCTTCATCAATAATCCTTGCGTCCTCAGTGCGGCGTCCTCCGGTGTGGCGTCCTCGATCTGGCGCCTCCTCTTGCAGCTTTCTTGGTGGAGCTCCCTTCATAACCCTGGTCATTGCTCACGAGAGGTCCGTCATCTCCACTCGGAAAAGGTCCTCTCCCAAGTCCATCTTCTCCTCTAATGCGGCAACATCCAACTTCAGCTTGTCGACTCTCTCCATGAAATCCTTGATTTCTTCTTCATAGTCAAGGAAGTCTGCGTGTGCTTTCTCCTCCAGTTCAGTTCACGGAACAATAGCCTCCTGTGTACCTTGAGTTCTGGCGAGTGCGGATCTCCCGTTTCTGTGGAGACACTCCAAGTCTTGGACATATGAGAGAATGGAGTCGTCCTCCACAGTGCGGATGATATCTCCACTCCTAGCTCTGCGAGAAATCATGGCGAGTCGATGGGTCGAGCTCGTACTGCACTCTTCTCGGAGATGTCCAAGTGCGATAAATCGCCATGTCTCTTCCGAGGATCAATTGAAATCGGTAAACTCAAAGTCAATGGGCTCGAATGTCCTCCGAAGGTCCTCCCGGAATGTGCACCTCAATCCTGGCGGGTATCCATCGGAAGTGCATTGGTAGGTTTCCGGTGATCGAGGCAGAGCAATCTTCAGCTTCTTCACGATCTGGACCAGCTTCTTGCGAAAGGCATCGTCTCATCTGGTGGCAAAACTCCGGTAGCAGAACTGGGGTGAACTCGGCGGCCATCTAAAATGTTGAAAATCGGAGAGAGTCAGAAATGAACAGGGGAGAATTACGGAATGATAAGGACATAAAATAAATAGTCTCTTCCTATGGCTTTCCGATCCTAGGGGTTACGTCCTACGGTCAGCGTGTGCTCTGAATACCATCTCTGTAGCGACCCGACCCAAAATCGGTCAAGTCTACGTATGTTCGTACCATCCCAAGATCATCTTGGCACACACACATTGATGAAATAATCAAAGTTCAATCACACCTGAATTTATTACGATTCTCATATCGAGTCTTTATTACAATAGTATAAATTCGGCGAAGGCCAACTCATGAGAAATAAACTAAATAAGCTGCGGGCGTAGAAGAATAAGCGAGTCCATCCGACTCCATAGGGCAATCGCCAAGCGCGGATCGTAGCCTCACTCCTGATCGGAATAATCCTCTCGCAACATAAGGCGTTGCAGCCGTGTAGTCAGCATTTTGAATATGCCGCAAGTCATGAAGAGAGAACAATAATAAAATTTCTATCACTATATGCAATTTGGCTGTGGGGCTCTAAGTTTCATTGTTTTCTTGAAAAGCCGTTTTTCCTACAACAAGAATTTGTTTGCAAATACTACAAATTGTTGGTAGTTATTGAGATGGTTCCGCCAACCAATGTCTCATTCCCAAATTATTAAATAATCCCCTCAATTAATTTATTAATTTCAGTGTTGAGATTTCCGAAATACTCCAGGTTCCAGAGGCTCAAATTGTCCGTAACCGGGGACACGGTTAACCGATTAGATCTTCACGCTGCAGAGGTTTGTGCACTTTACCCGCAAGAATCGTTCCTCCTTTTAAGTCTTAGCACTTCATGGTGTTTGAAGACGGACGAACGAGCAACAGGTCTTCAGAAGAGTTCTTCTCGCCCTTGCCGGTACCCATCCAATCCTACCGCTTCTACATCTCGTAGTACCGTCCGGCTAGAGTCACACCTAGGATTGACCAAGCGAGCCCATAATGGCTTGCGGCTGCACAGTAAGCTTCGGTCAATGGGGTATACATCCGTCTCTTAGTGGCTGGGTGAAGCTTTCCGCAAGATGCCATGGCGCTTCTCCATGCATCGGCCAACCTTTGGATTCTCCAGGTGCCCGTCAACCGTCCTCCACCCAGTAGTGAATTTTGAAGTCCATCTTGATCTTGAAGTCATGGGGTTGTCATCATCTTGACTCTCACATCTCCCTTATGAATCACTCAACCAATCCCGTCTACGAGCATAGCAAAATAAACTACTTCGTCCCGGGGCAATGGTAACAAGGGGAATTGGGTTCATCCTACCTCATGATACTACTCAAGAACATAACTTCAAATTCTCCTACTGCATGCATGGTGGGGAGGTATAATTTCTAATGCAATAAAATCATAGGTATAAGAAAATATGATCAATGACTTGCCTTCTTGACGATCTTGAAAGCTAGGGACTCGTGGTAGCAAGCTTAGCAGACGGAAATTCTACCGAGGCAAACAACAATCATAATAAGCATACAACATAGGATTACTTAACATAACAACATATTAACATAGCACATACAACAATTGAACCAAAAACCAAAGAAAACTGAAGAAATCCAAATCAATGTTTTCACCATATCAAACAATCAACCAAGAATAGTTTTACTCAACAAAATTTTCTTAACAGAACCTAAGCATGGGTTTTGCTAATTAACAGAAAAGAAAACATTATGCAACTAGGAGCAAAAAGAATCACATTAAAAGCTATTATAAAACTCCTATTATGCCTATAACAAGCCTAGCAAGAAAAATGAAAATAAAAATTTTATTTATTGTAAATAAAAGTTCCTGAGCTAAAGTTACAGAAACTAACCTAAAATAAACTATCACCTAAGAAAAATAAAATTATTTGCTATATGAAACAATAGGAAAACAGTAGCTAGTTAAATAAATAGGAA